>OY101444.1:38452930-39652930 GCA_956483585.1 Gymnocheta viridis
GTCATCGATCTAGTCGTAACTCTTAATATAGAACAAACTTTGATATTCATGTCTTTTAAGTCATTTATTGTAATGCGCGATAGCGCGTCAGCAACATAATTGTCTTTTCCTGTAGTATAGTATGGAATTTTGTTGTCCAGTGGCTGCTGTGCAACTGTTGACAAATTTGGAAACAGCTTCTTTCATGCTGTTGAACTGTCCTGCTCCCATGATAAGTTTAACTTTATCTATGGTGCAGTTTTTAGTAAGTGCTTTTACAGCGACTTGTGTAGAATATTTATTTGCTAATTCGCATGACAAACCATCTGATATATATATGCCGTTTCTAATGATTTTGTGAGGGTTTCTACCTCATTACTATATAGGTTAGCCGTTTTGTTATTTTGCTTGATATTCGTTATTTTTGCTGTCAAGACTTCGACTGATTCACCTTTAACGGAATTATTTAGTTTATTAATGATTTGTGTAATAGTTGACTCATTACTTATTAAGTTTCTAGCGTTACCTTTTAGTTTTGTTTTTATTAGGTTTACTGCTACAGATTCGTGGGAACCTTTAATTGTGTCTACTAAAGACAAAGAGTCAATAAAAGATCATAAGTTTTCAGATCTTCCATCAAAGTCTGTAACCAGCTTTGAAGCTGTATTTAGAAATTCTACTACTGTTTGAGCCATATTTGGAGTTTCTAACTCTACGGGTATTTCCTCGTGGAGTGATTCTGGTAATTTTATATCTATTCCTCTTTTTGTTGATATATAAATTAGCCTGTTTTTAGGTCGTAAAAGAACGCTTCTGCCGCGCTTTTATGTGCTTGTGTTAGACGTGTATAATTCACGTTTAGTATTATTCTAATTTCATTTAAAATTTTCAGAAGATTTTGAATATGTTTATGTACTGTTTCTTCTTTAATCTGCCTATCGAGATTGATGCATTTGTATGCTTTGTCAAATTCCTCTTTTAATTTCCTACAACTACCAATTATATTTTACCAATCCATATATCAAAACCGTTAAACTTTGTCTAAATCATTTGCCCTACTTGCATATTTCTTTTTTAAAGCCCTTTTATGAAATATATACATTTTAATAATAATATTTATTGCAGATAGTATAACCAATATTAGCATTAGCAAACGCAAAGAATTTATTTCTGATGTATGATCAATTATTTCTAGATTTGTTATTACATTGGCATTAGGTTTTTCTAGTTTTGATTCTGTTTTACCCATTTTGTTTAGTAAGTATATATAAAGGATTTGTAGTTTATTTACTTAATTTTTTTTGTTATTAATTCTGACCATCTTAGTGCTCTTATGGTTTCTTCCTCTATTCTAGGTTTAAAAATTATGTCCTCTTCAGTCGGTTTTCCTATTATTGTCCATAATTTTTGCAAACATTCTATTCTTTGTTGCATAGGTCTTTCTTTCTCCTCATAAATTGCGTTTTTCGCGTTTCTAACCATTATAAAGGACCGGACAAAATATTATATTAAGTTTAGTAAATTATATATACATATATAAATTACATACAACTCGATTGTTTGAGTGTAGTTTTAATAATAATTCTTTATTAATATTCAAATCTTAAAATCTACTTATGCAAGGTTTGCATAAAAACTTAAAAATAATTTTTATGAAAGTGTCGCATAACAACGACAACAAATGAGTTGCGCATGGAGTGGCAGACGCTAAGTCAGCATTAAGTGCATGCGCTACTCATCTACTATGGTATGTTATGTATGTCACTGGATTCGTGTATGTCACTCCTCCCATCTTTAGAAATTTCAATGTCCTCATTGATCTTTTTTTTCATGCATTTGTTTTTTATAAGATCTAAGAACTTAATTTTTTGTAGTATTATTATTACCAAGAATATTAAAATAATAAAAATGAATGCAAAAATAATATAATTTGTTTCTTTTACTGCATAGTTCTTGTGATAATTATTTTTCAACTCTATTTTAGTTATATAGTCTTTGTTATTTTTAATTAAATTTTCAGAGGTTTTAACATATGGGACAATGCTTGATTGTGGATTACTTAATTTGCTTTCAGCTTCAAAAGATCCAATTTTAAGTTTACAATTGCTTAATGTTAATAAATTATTTCCATTAATGAATATATTTAAGTCGTTACAATTTTGGTTAAGGATTGTTTTTTGTATGTTTTTTGTTAAAACCATATTGGGTGGTACAAAAGATATACTTGTTTCTTTATTTGTTTTGAAAGAACAATTTGATAATTGATTATTCAATAAATTTTCTAAACACGAGTCATATACAGGTGTAATTTTTTTGTTATTTAATTTAAACAGTTTTCCATTTCTCTTTACAAGATCTACATCCAAACTTAATACTAGTTCTTGGTTATCATTATCAGGAATTGGTAATATCTTAAATCTAGGATACATTGTAAAATTTTGTGGTATAGTCAATACAAAATATATAAAATTTTCTTTAATCCGCACAGAGGTTTTAATAAATTCAAATTTTCTTGCGTTTAATTGAGATATAGTTTTAATGTCAATAAGTTTAGGATTAACAATGCCCAATTTAGCCAACTGTATTCCCATCTGAATATCCTGAACGTGCTCTAAGTAGGTTTTGACATTATCAAGAAAAGTATCGGCAATAACTTTAGTAACAAGTGCATTTTGAAGGGCATTTGTTGAATTTCTTAGTTCATTTAAAAGTGTACTTCCAGCATTAACGTGTTCAATAATACTATTTGTGCTTATGTCGCCATTATCAATTCTGTTCTTTATTTCAATTATAGATTCTTCTATTGTTTCTCTATCTTCACTATCAAGGGTTCCAAAAAGAAATTTCAGACCACTACCTAATGCATTAAATAAGCCCCGTTTGTGCCTCTTTATGAATAGCTGTTTCTATTGATCAGCCATATTAAGATATTTTGTTATGATGGCAGATTGTAAGTATTCGTGATTATTGTACTCATTTCACAATTCATTGAAAGATTTCTCAAGCTCGGTCATATTGATCTCAACAATATGATTACCATAATCAGTGGGGATTGATACCTCTCCCTGGTCAATGACAACATAGCCAAACCCATCACTAATTTTATAAATTTTAATAGTTTGAGCGACAACTCCGAACGTCAAGTAGAACAAGACCATAGCTGTGAAGAACATTCGGGAAAAATCAATTTGAGTGAGATGTTCCAGGATTCTCTCCTGTAGATGCCGTCTCGAATTGATTCCTGCAATCATTGATATTTGTTACTCTATTTCTTTTAAAGTGGCTTTTATATTTTCTAACATTTCTATCCCTAAATTTCACTACAAAATGCTCCCCATCATCCTCTCTCCTTAATACTTCTGCCCTTTTAAAAGGATTTTCTATTTTATTTAGTCTTTTCCTTTTATTCTCTGCATTTATATATTTTACATTAATGGGGTTTTCTATTCTTTTTAAATTTGCATTATTGATTCTAATTTCCTTTTTATTTTGCATATCTATCAATGGTGGAGCTTTATTAAAAAAATGTTATATGGCTTTTCTCCGGTACTAGAATGGTTTATTGTGTGGTTGTAGGCAAATATTGTCTGTTCAACGCTCATATAAGTTTGTTCTTTATCACATGAAGTATTCAAAATTCGTAGTTTTTCGTTCAGCGTCTTATGAAGTCTTTCTATGTCACCTATGCCAGTTTTACCAGTGGAAACCTCTAATATTACATTTAGCTGTTCACACCATTGCCTAATATTCACATTATTCATACCTTGATCTTGATCGATTTTTAAAATTTTCGGAGGTCCCATAGCGTTAAACACTCTTAACAATGCTCGTTTCGTTTCTACCCAGTTCAAGTTTGAGACTTTTTCAGCCATTGCAAACTTCGAATAAAGGTCTATACATGTCAAATAATTCTCCTTATTCCATTGCCAAAAATCGATAACAAACTTTTCGCGAGTGTCATATACCGGGGCAAGGCAACCTATGTCTTATATGATCGGATTTGCACATTTGGCATAAAGATTGCCGATTTTTTTCCTAACAAATGCTCTTTAATATTATTTTTAATATCATCATTATTTAAGTTTGTGTAGTATATAGTAGTAACTGTATTTGAAAATATCTTCTTTTTAATGATACTGTCCGTGTCATTGCTAAAAAGCCTCAACTGATTTTTAAATGTATTCAATGTCGTCTCAGATATGGGAATATAATTAGCATTATCATCTTCCGCTGAATGAATTGTGGCCATATCAGAATTAACATCTTCATTCATATTACATTCGTCCAGTTTTACTCTAGAAAGAGCATCAGCAACGTAATTTTCCTTGTCAGGAATATGCCTTACATCGAAATCGAATTCATTAAGTTTGATTCTCCACCTCTGGAGTTTGGTGTTTGGTTCTTTGAGGTTATGTAACCATTGGAGGGGCTTATGATCGCTGTTAACCAAAAATTTTCTGCCAATAAGATATGGACGAAAATATTTGGTTGCCCACACCAAAGCCAAAAGTTCGCGTTTAATGGTCGAATAGTTAAGCTCATGTTCATTGAGCGTTCTGAGAGAATTGCTTCCCTCTTCAAAAACTCGCATTTATCGAGCTGTACTTTTAAGTTGGCATCTGTCAATTTCTTGAATTTCCTGTAGAGATGCACTGAACACTATTATATCGTCGAGATACAAAGGCAATGTTTTCCAACAAGTTTTCCCAGTATCTCATTCATCAACCTTTGAAACGTTGATGGGGCGTTTTTTAGCCCAAAAGGCGTCCTCATAAATTCAAAATGACCGTTTGCGGTAGAGAATGCCGTTTTCTTTCTATCAACAGGGTCCATCTCTATCTGATGAAAGCCCTTTGCTAGGTCAATCGTTGAGAAGTAAAGGCACCTTCCCAACTTATCTAAAATATCCTCCACTTTAGGAATAGGATATCTGTCGGATATCGTAATTTCATTTAATTTACGATAATCTACGACAATACGTCATTTGTTCTTCCCTGACGCATCAGGTTTCTTGTGTACAACCCATATCGGTGAGGAATAGAGAGAAGTGCTATGGCAAATAATGTTTTGCTCGAGCATCTCTCTTATCTGACGATTCACCTCCTCTCTATGGACCTCAGGATATCTATATGATTTGCTATAGATGGGGTCCTCATGGATGGTTTTAATGCAATGTTTTGTTGCATGAGTAAAGGTCAAATTATCACCTTCTTTATAAAATATATTATTGTAGTTACGCAATAACCTAACTAAAGCTGAACGTTCCTCCCAGTTGAGGTGGTCCATGCGAAATCTAGATTCTTCATTATTTATTTCAATCTCATGAATATTTAATTTCTGCTTCATTAATTCGTAGTCACTATCACTACTGGTATGAAATCCTATTAGATATTCGAAGTCATCTAAAACTATATTATTTCTAGCAACATCAATTTTTGCGTTTAAAGTTCGTAGTGCATCATAACCTAACAATCCCTCATAATTATCCGAAAAATCATACACATAAAACTTTATTAGCTTACCATGGATGAAAGTGTCTTGAGTGGAGTCCAAAACTACTGAGCCTGTTGCTGTTCTTAAAGTAATCGGTTTTGTTTTTTGAACCATTGTTGATAAATTATTTCTCCTAATTATACTAACAGATGATCCTGTATCAATGACAAAATTAAATGGTTTATTATTGATATAAAACGTTACAACCGGTAATCTTCCGGGGCATGTAAATGAAAATTTGATCCATCCTGTTCCATTGGAACAGGAGCTCCATATCGTCTGATTCTAGATTGGTTTGAATTATTCCAGTTTGTTTTACGAGCAAACTGTTCATTTCCATTAAAATAAGGTTGTTGTGAAAAATTATTGTTATTATATGGTACATGGCCGTTATTATTAATCTGATTGAAATTTGGACGTTGCTGTCCCCAATTATATAATTGAGAAGCATTTGTTGGATATTGATATGGGAAAGAATTGTGTGGCATTTGCGAAACATGAGTTACAGGCCGAAAGATTTTTCCTTGTGAATAATCACCTTGATTAACGATTCTATTTTTATTAAATTTCTTTTCCGTAAATTGAAAATAGTACAAACCGCTTTCCCTCAAAATTTTAAGAGCTGATTTAAAATCTGATAAGTTGTTCGCATTAAGTATAGCAACAATATAATATAATATAACTTTATACAATCCCTAATTTTACAAATTTGATTATTTAATTCATCACAAAATAATTGAACACTATTAATAAATTTTACATTACCCAATTCAAATATAAGTGTTGAGATATCCTTTTTCTCTCCCAATTCCTGCACGAGCTCCGCTTTTAGCGTTCTCCAATCGCCTGGATTTTCTCTCCTGAGAAGGTCCGCCGCAGGCCCAACCAGCTTCCTTTGGACTGCATTAAAAACAGCATCTTTACTTCAACCTCCAGTCCACTTATGGACGACACAATGGAGTCTATGTGTCCGATGAACATTGCAAGCGTTTTGATGTTGCCATCGAACGGTTCCAAGAAATTAAGGTTCTGCAATGCGAATTCCTTTTTTTCCTTATTATCTGTCATATTGGTTATGCTGAGGTCACTTAAAAGTCTGCTTACTTCTTCCAAATTTTTGTTCTCCAGCATTTATTAAATTTTTAGTATTTTATTTATTCTTTTCGTAGCACTTTATTTAGTTTCTTTGATAAAGTTTCATTAAATTTTATTTTCAATTTGTATTTAATTTTGAGCTTATTTTATTTAACTTTGCTTTCAGTTTTTATTTTTGGACACTTTTAACTTATTTTTAAAATTCTTAATCTTAGTTTCTTAATGTAGGTACGTTTATTCCGACTGCGGCAATTACATACAACTCGATTGTTTGAGTGTAGTTTTAATAATAATTCTTTATTAATATTCAAATCTTAAAATCTACTTATGCAAGGTTTGCATAAAAACTTAAAAATAATTTTTATGAAAGTGTCGTATAACAACGACAACAAATGAGTTGCGCATGCAGTGGCAGACGCTAAGTCAGCAATTAAGTGCATGCGCTACTCATCTACTATGGTATGTTATGTATGTCACTGGATTCGTGTATGTCACTTATACATATCTATATGAAAATTCAAAACAAAATATTTTTGCCTCGATTAGGTTGTTTTGATTTGCCATAATTGAAAGGACAACTTGAAGGATTACAAATTATAAAACTATTACTTTTATTTAACTTTGTTTTTAAACTTAATTTTTTAACTTTGTTTCCTCAAATCTTATTTGTTTTTTAACTTAGGTTCTTTTAAACTTTGTTTTTTAAATCTTATTAGAACTATATTATGTTTTCTTTCAATTTATCTATGACACTAAATTATTAAAACTAATAATTTTAAATAATTATAATATTATATTCTTACATTACAATAATTATTTTCAGCATCATCTTCTCTCGTTGGATTTGTTGATGGTTGTTAGTTGATTTTTTTTTTGCTGGTTATTGTTGATTACAGTTCATTTGTGCTGGGTTTGTTGATTTTGCTGATGATTTGGTTGTTAATGTTGATACTTGGCCGATATTTCCAATGGTTTAATTTTTGCTGATTAAAGTTGATTTGTGTTTGATGTTGATATTTTATTATATTTCTTATAAATATTTTGGTTTTGAAATGTTCATTTTATTTAAGTTAGTTTTTAAATTTTATTATATTTTTTAATTTTATTTTTGATTTTAAAATGTTCACTTAATTTTTGTTCTAAAATGTTCAATTAATTAACTTAAATTATCAAATTGTTCACTTTTATTTTTAACTGTTTAATTTTTAACTTCTTATTTATTAATTAACTTATTTGTGTGGTTGAGTAAGATTTGTCCTTTTCACGGCTTACTAAGGATCTTTGCTTAACACTTATCACGGTTTTAATTTTTAAACTACTAGGTTTTAGTTTTTAAACTTAAAAATTTTACGTTGGGCGCCAATTAAAGTAAATTACCTTACTTTATAGTTTGAGTACTTGGTGCGACTAGTTGTTGCACATTGGCAGGATCGCCATGTAATGAATTAAACCAAATAATATCTTTTAATTTATTGTGAGCTCATCTGGGAGCTCCAACTTTATTAGAACTCAGCGAGGAGCTCTTTAAGATGTTTGCCAATTAATTAATTTTAAAATAAAATACATTGTCTTATATACTAGTTATGAGAATAAATCTTAAGGGTATCTTAGAATAAGAGCGAAAAGAAAAGATATATTTTATTAGTTAAAATTATTCTTTTAGTTTCCCACGGTGGACATGCGGCGTGTGTCTCGTCAGTGATTTGTAATAATTATTATTGCTTATATTCACCTATGCATGCAAGTGTTTATTAAATAAGATTTATTTAAGTGCTTTATGCCGTTGCCTTTGAACAAATGCATGGGTGTAGTGTAACCGTCACCAAAACATTCCAGCTGCAGTCTGGCAATGCAATTCGACACTGCTGTATGCACTGGTAAAACATTGTTGGTTATAGCGACAGTTAGTTCACGCTACAATATTGTTATTTCGAGGAATCCGCAGTTTTTAAGCGGGTTCCTGCTCGGGCGCCAGTTAAAGGATTTTAAGTGAGAGGTTATAAAAAAATTTAACAGGATAATTTATTGAAATTACTTTTGTTTAATGTTCCACTAACAAATTACCTTTATTTAATATTTCACAAACAATTTATTTTTATTCAATATTTTACAAAGAAATCAAACTTATTATAATTTTTATTCCGCAACGCGACCGATTCGTTCTAGCTCGTAATCAAGACTAACTATTCCCAACCAACCCTGTTAGCTTTTACATTGCCTGATCACGTTGCACCAACATGCGCGAGTATGCAGACGCTGATCCAGCAAAATTCTTTTCCCACAAGTTTATTGTATGAAGGCAGTTTGTAATTGGAACGGATACGCGTGTAGTGATAAAAATATTAAAAACGCTTACACTGCCAAATTAAATTAGTTGGCAGTGTCGACACCGTTGTTAACTTAAGGTTTCGTTTGTAAATATTGTTCAATTTAACAAGAACAATATTCTGTCGAGATTAAAATACAACTTCTTTTTATGACGATTAAAAACTAACTCTCTCTTTAATAAAATTGTTTCTTGACTTAAAGCTAAAAATTATAACTACAAATCTTATGACTAAGCAAATTTGAGAATAAGAGAAAATAGACAAATATTTGCAATCCATTGTGTCATATAAATCCATGGTTTCATTTACTGTCTGTACTTAAAAATTTGGAATTATTTATTTAAATAAATGATTTTCAAAATAATTTCATCAATGCCGTCTTGATACTTCTGCAATCCATTTATCAATATATTTGCTCCATTTAAAAGTTTTTGTAAGACTTCATTTTGACTTTCAAGAAAGTTGAGTTTGTTCGTTGTGGACTCATCTATTGTTTTCATCAGCTTATTGCAATTGCTAATGTCCTTGTTTAGGTTGGTGAATTTATCCTGTAGCTCAACCTTAACCATAGACAGTGTGTCATCAATTGTATCATAGAGTTGATCGTATGAATGAAGTCTATTTTATTTTCCTTTAATATCTGTTTGTAACATTTGTACATCTGATGAGAATATCGTTGTACCGATGAAGATACGTTTATAAATGCATTAATTTCCTAACAGTTTTTGTAAATGGTACGTACACTGGCGTTCACAAAGGTAGGCGGAGATTTATGCATTTCGGTTTCATTTGCAAGTACATTAGTGTCAGGAGCGATATCCATTTCATTTGAGCTATCCAGAATGCTGCATTGCTCTGTAAAGCTTTTTGCCTGAGGAAATTTTGCTTTATCAAATCCTTTTTAATTTTGGCCCATTTGGCCATTTCTTTATTTTTAGTTTTATAAATTTCGTATTTATTAAATAACACGTGTGCTAATAATTTAAATAGTTCACGAAATTGCAAAGCAATATTAGTTAAGAATCTTAATTGTTTTTGTTTTTAAAAATAAATACGGTTACTATCTTGAAGTGTTCTTTATTAAATATTAAAATATAAAACTTTAAAGATTATTTCTATGAGTTTACCTACGAACTGACGAACGAGAGTATTTACAGTATTATATAAGTAAATAAAATTCTTTATTATTTAAATTTTTTTTAAAAAAATTTTATATTTATTTAGAGGAGAAGACTATGTCTTCTTTATCCTTTTATTATTTCTAATTATTTAATTTGCCGGAAGACTATGTCTTCTTATTCGGACTTCTTATTATTGACTACTATTATTATTATCTTTTTAAACTTAATATTAAACTTTATAAAAACTTAAGAATTGTCGAACAGCAATCATCACCTTGAAATGCAACGTGAGCTGTTCCAATTGCATTCAGTGCAAATAGGTCGTCAGCACTTTAAATAAATGTTGTAACAAAAAAAATTCGTGAATTAAAATTTAAATGGAAATGTGTCAGCAATTGAATTGCGGCAGAGGAGATTGAACTTTATTAAAGTAAGTAAAATAATTATTAATTGCAACTAACGGAAATGTGTCAGCAATTGAACTTTTATTAAAAATAAATATGTTAATTATTAACTCCTCCCTTCTTAATTTGATTGTCCCCAATCATTCAGAAAAATGGGATATTGTTCAATCTAGGAGGTTTGACTGGAGCTTCAAGCTCTATTGGGTTTTGAGGGTCGCGAATAGTTTGTAAACTGAGTACATCCGGGGTTAACTTGCTACTAGTGAGTGGGTTTTGGTGTTCCCAAATTGCTACTTTTCGGGTGCGTTTAAAGAAAAAACCCAGACACGCAATTAATATGATTATTAGGCAAAGTATCGTTGATATTGACCAACCTCCGATTTCTAGGTTTTTTTTTTGGATAGTTGAGATTGTCTCAGTGTTGTTGATTTGAAGTTCGTTTAGAGCTTCGAGCGATAAGAGATTGATATGGTCAATTTCGAAAGGAGTTGGCTGTAGTAATGCGGGTATCATTTTTAGAGGAGAAGCCTCCATATTACTGAAAGTTCTATTGTTAGCTTTTATGGTACTGTTGTGAAATTTAATGAGAAAGGTTCCAGATAAAGATCGATATGTTTCATCTGTGTAAATGGATCCATTGTAACCATTTAGTAAGATCATGCCAGACTCAATTTCTTCAATTGGTGAAATGTGATGATTATTGCTCTTTACACATGAAGAGTTTCTATTATTAATAATATTAGGGATACAAGTATTATTTGTTATGTCAATTTGTTATGTGATTTTCTTTACAAATCATAATATCGTTATATTCTTCACATTTTTCTTTAATACCATAAATTGTTTTTTCATTTTTTTAAATTTCTAGGAATTCAAGTTTGATTACATATGTTTTCTTTTTTACTGGTCTTAAAATTACATTTTCATACATTTCCTTTTTTGTCAATGGTGCTTTAACCATGTAAAATATTTCATTATAATTATTTTTGTTATACAAAACTGACACTTTGGCAAATTGAAGTGCCTCCTCTGGGTTTACAAAACGAATGTTTTCTTCTTCGATTTTTTTCATAGCTACTTCGATTTCTTTTTTATTTAGTATTAATGGGTTTACAATTCCAATTTTTGCCCATTCTATTCCATTTTCAATATTTACTAACTCTTCCTTGACTAATCTTATTCTATTTTGTAAATTAATAACTATTTCATTTTCTAAGTAAACATTCTTTCTTACAAAATTTGACATTCTATTAATAATTTCGGTTAAGTTGTTTATTCTTTTATTGAAAGCTTCATTAACATAAAATTGTTTATTGTTATTTTTATTTAATTCGTAAACGTTATTAGTTAATATTTCAAAGTCGTCATGATCCGGAGACCCTGCGACGTATTTCCAAATTGTTCCTAAAGTGTTTATGGCTCTTTTATTTCTTGTTAGGGGTGTTAGATTCTCTAGGATGTTGTTAATTTGGGTGAGTTTATGATTGAGGATAGGGTATAGGTTATGGTTATTTGGGATGTTTTGTTGGATAAAGGTGTGGGTATTGGCTATGGATGTTGCGTATTGTTCCAGATCTATTGGATGAATGATAGTGAAGGTTCCCTGCTGAATTTTTGCTGTACCCTTATTTATGGTGACAACGTAGGAGGACGTGTAATCCATGATTTGGATTTCCGTCAGGTGCGTAGGATAAGAATAATCTGGAAAAAATAGGTTATTGTCTTTTAATGTTACTTTTATAAACAGTTCTGCCTGACATTGTTAATACAGTTGTATTTCGGTCTTCTTTGACTATTTCTTTTTTATATTTTGGGGTTAATTTTGAACCCAATCTCTTGTTGATCCTAACGAAAATGTTCTCTCCTGGTAAATAAGTTTTGGGTGCTTGTCTATTTTTGTTATGGTAGTCCAGGTCCTGTTTTTGTTTTTCAGTCAAGCGATTTATTATTTCTTGTCTTTCCAAAATTATTTTCCCTGGGTCACTATTAAAGTTTTTATTAAAAAATATGTCAATCGATCTTTTACCAGTGGTAGAATGGATTGATTTATTGTATTCGTATAATGTTTTGGTGAGTAAGTCATGGAATGAATTGTGAAGTTTGTCTGCCTTAAGACATCTCATCATTTCGGAAAGAGTAGAGTGAATTCTCTCTACTTGGCCGTTGACGGTACTAGCGTAAGGGGGTGTAGTGTAGGTTTGTATGCCGAATTGGTCTTTAAGAAGGAAGTTTATCGTTACGGAATTTAGTGATTTTTCATTATCTAAGACTATAAACTTGGGGATGCCAAATGCTAAAATTATTTCTTTCAATGGTTCTTTAATGTCTTCGACTGCCTTTGATTTCAGAATTTTTCCTAAGGCGTATTTGGAAAATTTATCTATTGCTGTAAGTACTAGGTTTCCTTCAGTTGAATAGATGTCAATGTGAATAATCTCTCCAGGATTTTTTGGAATTGGTGTAGGCTGAAATTGCGGTTTGTTGGGTCGACGATCATATTTTTGTTCTTTACAGGTTTGACAATTTTTTACTATCCTTTTGGATTTTTCCATCATTTTGGGGAAGTAGTACTTTTGTATTACCTGATTTTTGTTTTCGTTGGCATTTCTATGAGCTCTTCGGTGTTCATTAATCAATATTTCTTCTTGCTCTGTTTCACTTACGATATCTTTGACTTGTGACTGAGTAAATCTTACTTTGAAGTTTTTAAAGTGTTCGGGATAGAATTCTTGAATTACCCCCATAAATGCTTCGGTAGTAAATAAACCGTTGATTACGCTGGGGTTAAGATATTTTTTAAAAATTGATATTAAGGTGTCTTTAGTGTAAAAAGGTTTTTTAATAATGTGCCTATGGTAAGTTGGGAATGGAATTTCGAATTTGTAGTTGTCTTCGTTACTAACTAAGATATGGAGTTGGTTCTTAAAGACGTTAATTGGACATTCTATTGCGGGGATCATATTATCTGAGGAACTTTCATCGCTATGTTGCGTTGCTGTCATCGAATTTATCTGTGGTGGTCTAGATAGTGAATCTGCAACTACGTTTGTTCTGCCTGGCTGATACTTGAGTTCGTAATTATACTCCTCTAAGATGGACTTCCATCTTTTCATCTTGCTGTTTGTGTTCTTGCTACTGAAGGCATACGTCAAAGGTTGGTGGTCCGTATAAATGTTTACTTTCCCAGAACCGTACAGGTAATTTCTCAACGAATTGAGGACCCATATTATCGCTAGCATTTCTTTTTCATTGGTAGCGTAATTTTCTTCAGTTTTGCTGAGCGTTCTTGAAAGAAAGGTAATGGGTTTCCTGTTTTGCGAAAGTACTGCGCCTATCGCATAATCAGAGGCATCTGTTGTCAGATCGAAGCCTTTTTCAAAATCAGGGTGAGATAACATGACATCGCCGGAGATAAGTGAATTTTTTAATTTCTGGAATGCCTCCAAAGCATTTTGATCTAAAGTAATTTTTAAATTTTTGGACGCGTTTTTCGAAATGCGTCCTTCCTCCCCTCTTAAAAGGGATGTCAGGGGCGTGGCAAGCTTCTAATAATCCTTGATGAAGCGACGGTAATAACCTGACATGCCTAGAAAACTTCTCAGGTCTTTTAGGGTTTTCGGTGGTGGTATTTTGGCTATTGCTTCTATTTTATTTTGGTTGGCTTTAATTCCTGCGGCTCCTACGATAAATCCCAGAAATTCAACTTCTATTTTGAGAAATTCACACTTGTCTAGTTGAATTTTGAAATTTGCCGATTCTAGTGTTTTGAATATTTTTCCGAGGTTTTCGAAGTGTTCTTTCTCAGTTTTTGAAAAGATGACAATATCGTCTATGTAGACGTAGCAGATTTTCCCTATGTGGTCTCTCAAGACATCGTCCAAAGTACGTTGGAATATTGCGGGAGCATTTTTTAATCCGAATGGGAGTCGTACAAACTCAAATTTCCCGTTGTTAACTGAAAAGGCGGTTTTCTCTACGTCACATTCCTTTAAAGGAATCTGGTGGAAACCACTCTTTAAGTCAACAACTGTAAAGTACTTGTTTTTACCTAGATTTGCTAGAACTTCATTAATTTCTGGAATGAGATACCTATCGGCCACAGTTACTGCGTTCAGTTTTCTGTAATCGATGACCATTCTATATTTTTTTCCGGATGCATCCATTTTTTTCGGAACGATCCAAACGGGTGCATTATACGGAGATCTGGAGGGTCTGATAATTCCGTCATTTAGGAGTTCATTAATCTGTTTTTCTACTTCACTTTTCAATGCCATGGGATAAAGGTATGATTTAGAATAAATTGGTGAATCTGAATGTGTTCGGATTTCTCCTTGAACTCGAGAAGTGAATGTAAGTTTCTTGTTGGGATCCGTGAATAGGTTTTTGAGTTTCGTTCATATGATTTGTTCTGAATTCCATTTTATTAACTGATTGGGAAGTGTGTTGATGAATTTTTATTCTAGTTGTATTGTTTATTAACAAATATTCTTTCTTAATATGGATAGTTGCATTTGGTTCTTTTAAACTATCATGACCAAGGATGCCATGAAACGATTTCAAAGAAGGTAGGATAAAGAATTTTATATGGTGGTCGGGTAAGTTGAATAAAGTTGCGAATGTGTGGTGCGTAATTTTAATGTCTCCAGACACTGAGTTTGCAAAAAAGGTGTTTTCGTTTTTGATAGGATTGCTAACGAGGCATGGTTGAATGTAGTTTTTGTTAGATCAAGTGTCTATAAGAATTTTTAGAATTTTACCATTCTTCGCTTTGCACTCAAAATACGGGAGCGAAGAATTTGTTAACCTAAAAAATGGATATCTGTGAAATTTTGAGTGGGTATTTCATCTTGTTGATCTTGATCATAGGATTCGGCGTACTCGTCAATTCCTTGGTTTTGGATTAATTGCTCGTATTCAGTTTCATTATAATTTCCAGCTTGTTCGTCCTGGTAATTCGGTACCGTGGAAAGATCTTGTCTACTTTCTATATGAAAATTGCGTTGTTGTTTATGTGGTGGTGGAACGTAGCTTAGGGATGGAGGTCTTTTGTTATTAAATTGGGGTTGATTAAAAGGACGTGATCTGTTTTGATAATTTACGTTTCTTGTTTGAATTGATTCGTCAACTTCCATATGTTGAGGCCTTTGAGGTTTCGGTGCAACTGGTCTTTGTGGTTGTAAATTTTGTTGAAAAGGTTGGTGCGATTAAAGACGCGGTTGGGGATTTTG
Organism: Gymnocheta viridis; assembly: GCA_956483585.1. Classification (NCBI taxonomy): domain Eukaryota; kingdom Metazoa; phylum Arthropoda; class Insecta; order Diptera; family Tachinidae; genus Gymnocheta; species Gymnocheta viridis. Next base: position 38,468,578 of record OY101444.1, read on the forward strand.
TCGGAAGTTAATGTTGGGGATGGTTTGACGATTTTGGAATGCATTTTGTTGCATATTATTCATTGGTCTATTGTATTGGTTAAAATTTTGAAATGTCAATTCTGGATAAAAGGGTTGTCTATGAATTGTATTTGCATTCCGTATTGGAAGAGGTGGTGGTTGACGTTGTCTATGATTTTGATGTTTATTCGCGTATTCTGTTCTGTAGTTTTGATTCTCTAGCTTTAAGCAGAGATGTAATGCTTGCGGGAGATCCGCAGGTTCACGGATGCCAAGGAGTCTTGGTAGATCTCTATTTACGCCTCTAACAATAGTATCTAGGGCTTTGTCCCTATAGGTTTGCGTTAAAAGTCGCAAGGACTCTTGGCCCATTTCCATGCAACCAATTTTATTTAGTATAAGGGACAAATGCGTGTAAACTTCTTGATAAAATGTTTGGATGGTATTTCTTCCTTGAATTAAAGAAGTCATTTGATACTCAAGCGTCCCTAAATCTCGTTTATCCGCGTAATGCATAGATAGGCATTTTACAATGCAACTCCAATTTAATGGAGTATTGTAGGATTCTAAGTCAATGTCAGCGTTGCCTGTTATTTTGTTTCGGATGACGCTTAAAATACCATAATATTTAGGTGTGCCTTTGCTAGAATCGTAAATTTGCAACACTCTGTCCACGCTTTTTTTCCATGAGTTAAATTCCATGGGGTTACCCGAGAAATCTCTAAGACTTCTTACTATGTCGGGTATTTTATCTAATTCACTCAAGTCATTTCTATATCTGTCTTCAATGTTTTGGTCTATCCCGTGGTTAAGGTCATTATTTGGATTCATCAGAGATTGAACTATGTTTCTGCATTGTTGCGCGCAAATAGCGGCTATTCTGTTTTCTACTTCTTCGTTGAGTTGCGCTGCTGGATTTGGGATGGGAATAGGAATAGGATTTGGAGCGTTAGAACGGGAGGTCTTACTAGGTTATTGGGGTTAGCCATGATTTTCCGCAAATTTTGGGAACAATTTTTGTGAGATAAAAAAAATTCTATTTTATGATTTATATAAATAAAAGACTTCTTCCTTTCTTATTATTTTGTTTTATTTTCTCTTCTTTTTTTATATAAGGGTGGTTTTTGTCACTTATGAAATAACTTAAAAATATTCTGAAATATAATGACTTACAGTATAAGATGAATTGGACACATTGTGTTGACTGACTGATGTTATTCTGTTGATCTTGTTGCAGCTATCGATGTCGGCCGGATATTTGAATGGTTGTCTTCTACGGTGCAGCTTTCAATGGCAAGGACAAAGCTGTTGTTGAATGTTATGTTTTTAGGTCTTTTCTAAAGTCTTTATGTTTCATTTGTTGTTAAAAATTCTTTTGGTTAGTGTTCTCTATTATGTCTTTATTACCTTTTAAGTAAAATAGTTTTTCCTTTTATAATATTTTTTTAGTTATTATAATTTTTAATTTGTTCACTGTTCTTTTTATTTGTTCACTGTTCTTTTTATTTGTTGTGTTTATTTTCTTATTTTAAATTGTAAACTTATTAAACTATACCGTCCCGATCACGCGAATTTTGTCCTTTTCGTACTTCTACTAAGGATTCACTTATGACACTTTATACGGACGGTCGCCTGCGGACGGACACTTACAGGCTTAATTAATATTATTTTTTATTTTAGGGTTCTTTTAGTACACTATTTTTGTATCGGTTGCTCGGACGCCAGTAAATAAAATTCTTTATTATTTAAATTTTTTTAAAAAAAATTTTATATTTATTTAGAGGAGAAGACTATGTCTTCTTTATCCTTTTATTATTTCTAATTATTTAATTTGCCGGAAGACTATGTCTTCTTATTCGGACTTCTTATTATTGACTACTATTATTATTATCTTTTAAAACTTAACATTAAACTTTATAAAAACTTAAGAATTGTCGAACAGCAATCATCACCTTGAAATGCAACGTGAGCTGTTCCAATTGCATTCAGTGCAAATAGGTCGTCAGCACTTTAAATAAATGTTGTAACAAAAAAAATTCGTGAATTAAAATTTAAATGGAAATGTGTCAGCAATTGAATTGCGACAGAGGAGATTGAACTTTTATTAAAAATAAATATGTTAATTATTAACTTATATTTGATGAGTTGTTACCAGAATATGGCAATGGCGATTTTTCGGGTCTATTAATATAATTTATTTGTCGGGATCTTATTGAAGGGTCTATTTCCATTGGTACCGGGGGTTTTGATTGAGTAGGCCTAGGAGGTGCTATATTTTGTACGTTTTCGCAGTTTTTCATGGACATTTAGTGGTCTTTGTAATGCGTGTGGCTTATTTAAATTTGTATTTTTAGTCATTTGATTAATTGGCGTGGTGACGTTATTAAGGTATCGTGGGTGAATGGTGCTATTCCTAAAATTTAAATTTTGAAATTCCAGACAGGAAGTGTAAGCTTCAGGCAAAGTTCTAGGTTTCTGAATAGTTAACATTCGAGAGACATCGCCATTTATACCTCGTATAAAAACATCTAAAGCCCTGTTTCTGTAACAAGATATTAAGGCTTCAATGGTTTCTATCGAGTAATTGTCGGTTTTTAGTTTGTTAATAATTAGTGAGAGCTGGTGATTTACTCTAGCATAAAATTCGTCTACAGTTAAATTTTTTGACGCATAATACTGAGTTCGTATTCTAGCGTTTGCAAATCTCTTTTGTCTGCATAGTGCAGAGACAGACAATTTTTTATTTTGTCCCAGCTTTCATCAAATATGTTATATGAGATCAGGGCTGTGTCAGCTGGTCCCCTAATATTTTGCCTAATATGTTGCAATATTGCTCTATATATTGGTTTTTCCTTTACAATCTCATAGTCCTTTAATATAGACTCTACACTATGAACCCAGGAGATATACTGAACAGGGTTACCCTCGAAAATTTGTAAATCCCTTACGCAGTCTGGGAGTTTACGTATATCATCTAAGTCTTTTGCGGTTTTAGGTAGGGCAAGATTTTATTCCTCAGTGGGAGGATTTCCTATCTTAATTTCTAATTTTATTTGTGCATTCAGTGCACCAGTTAGTTGTGTAATTGCTTCTTTAATTTGTTCAATTGTGTGTGTGTTTGTTTTTTAAAAATATTTGCGAGTTTAATATACTTTTATGCAATCTAATTTCACAGTTCAGGAATAAATAATATGTTTATTTGCTATTATGTAAAATTTTCTTTGTTTTCCTTGTTAAAGAAAAGGTGATTGGTTGTTTTTTTTTTTTGAAAGATATAATTTTTCATACGATTTAAATTAATTAATTTTTTTTTTAAATATAATTAATTTCTTGGAAAATATAATTTTTTATACGATTTAAGTTTAATTTAATTTGAATAATTAATAAATCTTTAAACATTAAAATGATTTTTTAATTTCACAATAATTTAATATATTTTTAATAAAATTTTATGGTTAGCTTACAGTAGAAAGATCAGCATGCTGCTTGTACGGTCCGTATTTATCCTGTTTGAAGTTGAAGATCTACTAGGGTACGGCTGACGTCACTAGTAACTGATTTGTTGAGTCTGTCTGATATGCCTTTTTGGTTGATCCTTCCGCTTATTTTCTTGATTTTAAAACGGTAGTTCAGCTCGTTGTTTGATCAGGGGTTTTACCTTTGTTCCCGCTTATTTTTAAATTTGTAAAACGGTACTTTCGCTAAGGATTTCCTTTTTCTGAGTTTTACGATGGTTTAGCTTGTAGCTCAAACTTTTTAATTATCCGCTTGTATTTTTTTTTTGGAATGTTTTTTCCTTTTAAAACGGTTTTTTTATAAATTTTTTTCCACTAGCTTGTTTAATAATTACGTCAATGCCGGTTTATTTTTCGGCCACTTGTATTTATTTATCTTGGCTTTTGGTTTTTAAGGAACGGTTAGTTGCACAATTTTATTCTGCTAACACTAAGACACTTTTAATATTTAACCGGGTATAGTTTTTTCACTTTCCTCGGGCGCCAGTAAACGAGTTTATTTGGACTTCAGAACAGAACTGATCTTTATTGGCAAATCATTTAATTTTATACCATATTTTTCTTAGCCTAAATACAATTTTGCTTACTATTTAAATTTAATAAAAAAAACAATTTTGCTTACTAATTTTTTGTATAGACTGAATACAATTTTGCTTACTAATTAAAATAATAAAATTGTATGAAAATAATTGCGAAATATTTTATAAAATAAAAATATGCTTATTGGATACTTAAACTAAGTTGTAATTTGATTCTTTGTTTGTGTCTAGATTGGTTTGATAAATTTATTGTTTTTGTTGTTAAGCGTGTCGAATAAATATTTGGGTTCTTGCTTTTGTTGTTAAGTGTGCAGGTTATTGAATTTACGTGGAACATAAGAAGCATAATTGGGGTATTCACTAATGTGTTAACTTGCATATACATATGTATGTTTTTTATATTATGTTAACCCGTGTTATGGGGATAATGGTTGGTGTAGTAACAATTAGTGTCTAGTAGGCTTTAGCACATGTACATATTACAAAAACTACAAGCCACTCTCTTTTTTATCGTCAATTTGCTTTATGCTACCTGCACTTAAAAAATACAACGGAATGTTATCTTATGAGAAACAAGTACAATAATAATTGTGTTTGTATCAAATAAGACAAGCAAATTTAAGTAGTTGAGAATTTTAAACAAAGCAAATATGTGGTGTGCATGTACATACATATTTATTTGCAGCTAAAACAGATTGTTTGAATGATTTACTATAATACGCGAGTATTTTGTATTTTATTTATTGCATTTGTACGTTTATTAAAATTAATGTTATTGCTTTCAGAAATTTTCAGGTTTACAGATTAAAAATAAAAATTTAGAAATTTTCAGCTGAAACAAATCAAAAATACCTATAAAAATATTATTTAAAAGAAAATAAAAAATGGAAAAAAGCATAATTAATAATTGTTTTGAAAATGAAAATTAAACATCGGCTTCTTGATAAAAATTTATTGTTTTATTTATTTTTAAATTCAAGTTCTTCCCTATATTTTTGGGTTTTTAAACTCTTCAGAGATCCTAACAATGTAATTGTTTCAAAAATTCACGCCAATTGTTTCAAAATCACTTCAAAAATGAAAGTAAGCAAAAACCAGAAAAAATTGACGGTTAAATAAAATAATATTTATGTAAATATGAATTCTTGGGACGTATAAAGAGAGTAAAATTTTGTATTTGTGTTTTCTTTACTTTGCATATACTTGCTTTGTCCATCATTTACACTTGAATTACCCTGCGAATGTTTAAAAAAGCAAATGTATTTGATTTCAAATACACTTGATGCCATTGCCTAGTGTCTACATATGAAGGTTGTTTATTATCAAAGGGACCAGCCATAAAACTTTCCCAAAAACATATTTTCCTTGTTTACAATATTTTCTTATTCTTTTTATTTACAATATGCATCTTATTTCTAATTTGTCTCTTATCTCTATTACTTATTATCAATGTCAGTCTATCTATACCTGGGTTGAATTTATAATAACCGTTCTTTTTTTTACAGCCGCTATTACTCAATATACGACTGATCGTTATGAGCGTTATGATCGTTACAACTCGCACTGAGTATTTCGTTTTATTTTTTTCTGTTTCTATTCTTTATTAGCTTCCCTTAAAAGTTTTCTGATCATTATGACCTTTTGAAAATACACTTCACAAATGATTTTATAAGTAATGATTTAGCATTTTTCCTAACAGCAAAAAATAAAAAAGGCTTTCTGTCTATTTTATCAAATGCGGCTTTATTAATATTTTTAGTTTCTTAAATGCTAATTATAATTAAGTTTTAAAAATTAGTTTTGTCTAGTAAGCAGTTTTATTCTTAATGTTTTTTAGTATTTTTATTTTCAGCACAAAGCAAATATTTCCTGGAATTCTGTCTGCAGGTGTTTAACCTGCATTAAAACAAAAGTTTAGAATTGCATTTTCCTTTTGTTTTATAAAAACAAAAAGATTTAAATTTTATCATTAGATTTCGTTTTTGATAAAATGCTTTTTATTTTACAAAGAATTCAAATTATATTGACCCTTGTTATGGGTATTACGGGTATAAATATCTGCTTTGGTCTCGAAATGTATATTACGATTAAAACGATCATACTTAAAATAATTATAATGTCAATACTATAATATATAAATAGTTTTTGTTTTTTATCGTAATTTATTATTTGATCTAAATTTTCTTTATATTTATTTTGTTTAATATACAGATCCCTCAAATTTAAGTCTACAATTGTTTTATTTTCTTTAACTTTAGTTTATGAGACTGTATGGTTTTTTCATTATCATTATAAAATACTTTATTTCTTATGTTTATCTCAGAATTTTCAAAAATAATCAAAAAAGTTGAGCTTACATTTATTTATTTATTCCATATAGTAACACTAAAGCCATTCAGGCCAAAAATACGTATTACATCGCAATACAACTTAACAATACCTGAGTAAAGGTAGCTTAACCCATTAATGCCCACAGCAATTTAGACTAGGTAGTTCAATGAAATTTTAAGCAGCAAGTAATCTAACTGAAATAAACTTATTTTAATAACAAAATTTTTTGTATTTGCTCCATAATGGCTTTTAGAAGCTGTTACATATACGTAACAGTGGGCTGTACTTACAACTTTTCGACCTTTAATTTTTCAAATAAAACGCATATATTTCATAAAGAAAACTTAACAAAAACTTCAATTTATTAAAAAAAAGGAAACAGAAAACGGTTTTCTAAAGATATTTCACACATATAACAAAAAATAAAAAATAAATACATACTTTTTTATTAGTATTTTCTTAGTTTGTTGAAAAAAGTGGTATTTCTCGAAGCATTTGATGCATAAACCAACATCACATTTTTTACACATGGAAGTAGGATGCGAAGGGCAGTGCGGACCTGCACAACGGCGTCTTTTCTTTTCCTTTGTTTCTACAACAAAGTGATTTACCCCGTCATATCGGGTTGAGTACTCTTGTTCGTCTGTACCTAAACGACGATAACTTTGAGGTGGTTTTTTGCTGCCATAAGATTAACAATTGCCCGGCGAAAGCTTAACTGTGGCATATTCCCTCCTGCTTTACGATGTAGAAGCCAAGCATTTTGTATGGAAATATCTACTAGCCATGTAAATATTGAAAACCACCACTTTTTCCCGCTCACACCAATTCTATATGCATTGACGTTTTGGTCCATTAGGTCAGTTCCACCCATATTCTTATTATATTCGTTTATGGCATGGTAGAGGAACCATAATTCTTTTCATTTCTGTTCCAGAAAATCTGCTTATTTTGGTGATTGGTAACTTACCGTGAATAGTGGATGCCACAGTTACAACTGCATTGTCAATCCATTTTGTAATTTTTATAGCAGGATCGTCCATTTTCATACTTTCGATATGACCACGTTGTTGTTTTTAGAACATCTTTTGAGGGTAGAGGACAATATTTGGGAATGGAATTTTCTCGCATTGTTCCTGTTCCATGGTAACCACGTTGCTTGAGGCCAACCAACGCAGATGGTCTCGTGAACTAATTGTCGAAATGAATTGAAAACTCAAGTTGTTTCAGATTTTCATCAAATTCATCCAGCATACAAAATAGCAGAGTTACATATATATTTTCCATACCTTGTGTAATATTCCGGCTTCAAACGGGGATTTGATCCTGCTACATTTCCAAATTAATGTTCAGGGGATTGAACACTACATGGTGTGGTAGCAATAGATATAATACAGTCAATATCTAAATTAGTGGAAGAATTATTCATAACATCTTGCAATGCTTGTTCGATCATAAAATCTTCATCGTCAACTATAATTTGGTGTTCATTATCATCACTTGTTCTGGGCTTGCAAATTGTAATTTCACAAGGTTGTACAAGTAGAGCTTTCGGCAAATTTTGGGGAAGTCCACTGCCATCTTCATCTCCAGAGTCTTTATCAGATGGCAAATAATTTGCACTGGGTGGCTCAATGACCACTTTTTCAATTACATCTCCCTGTCTTTCGTCTGACAGAAGCTCCTCAAGGTACTGTGTGGTTTCTTCTAATGTTAAAAGCCCGTATCTGTAAAAAAATTGCTCTTAAAAATATCTTATGGCAAATGTGTTGATATTTATCAATTTTTGTAACGTGAAATAATTTGGTCTAAAAAGTACGGAGTGCTGCCCAGTGTTACACATACGTAACACCAACTTTTGTTTCTTTCTGTCGTACACTATAAAACTCGAATATTTTTTTTAAACTTGGATAATTCAAACTTGATGTGTTTTTTATTTGTTTGTCTATATAAATTTTTTTTGAGACAATTAATATATAAATAATTAATTTTCTTACCTTCTTCGTGTCGTCATATTCAAGTTTTTTGCAACTTTCAAATTGAGCACTTCACAAAACAACCGTACACTAACCCAACAAGAGCAGAACTAACTATTTAATGATTTATAGCTGCAGGCTGGACTTAAATATACACAATAGATATTAATATGAAACTGTAAATCATTTAGTAAATTCACAGATTATTTTAAGATTAAGCAATGTAGACGTTACACATATGTAACAGTGGGCGGTAATGGGTTAAACAATAATTTATATTCGCTTATCTTAAATTTGCTTTGTTTATAATTACAATTGTTTGAGTAGCTTTCAAAGAAATTCTTTACTAAAATGAGTCCAGGGGGCAAATTACGGCATTCAATATCGAGTAAAATCCCATACAAAATTAATTGAATTTGTATGGAAATTTTGCTCGATATCGAATGCTGTATTTTGCCCCCTGGTTTGGTTTCTTTTACTTCTCTCAAAGTGTGTCTAAATGTGGCTTGATACTGTTATTAAGAAATCATTACAGTTGCACTTTTACATTTTTTCCAATTTATTGGGAAATACTTATTTGTTTAAGCACTAACTTTATTAACTATAGACGCTGATTAAGCTTTTGTGCATTGCAACATACTCTATTCTCATTAATAAAAAATATGATTATTACTAATTCAATAAAAAAGAGTTCGTTCACTTTGTTGATGTTAACTTACGTGTTTGTATTCGAACTAAGTTCGTTAATGTTAAGTTTAAATAATATCTAAAAACTGATAAAATAATGATCTGCTTCATGGTGCTTTATTTGGTTAGATTTGAGTTGTTCAATCTCGTGATTTATTTCTTGGGCGTCATATGCGTCCATGTTTCCTATGATATATTTAATTGCATGACCAATTAGTCCTCGTTGACTGCGTTTAGTCATTAAACTATTTAATTTTAGTTTTAGTTCACTGAGTTTTATTTTTGTGGTGTCAGTGTAAAGTCTTGCTGAGCTGTTCCGTTTCCAAGATCCTAACGGTATTGTTGATGTTTTCAATGTTTTCCTTATACCTTTCCAGGTTAATAACGTGAATAAGATTGCTGTAATCTGTCACTTGCCTTATTGGTCCGAGATCTATTAGTAAAATACCCTTGTTTTTTGTCAGAATTTCAATATATTGTGGCTTAGTAAAGGGGCCCTAAAAAGGGAAGTTTTTAAATCTTCAGTTTTTCCCTTTTTCCTTACCTCTCCACTAGGTTCCATTAAAATAAGTTAACGAGCATAAATTTAAGTCCTTCAATATAATTATTTAATTTAATTTCTTCATAAAAGTTTTTGGTACAAATGAGTGTAAGAAAAAAGTGATCTTGTTAAAATGGTGGTTGCAAAACGAATGACTTGTAATGTTCTTGCTGTCAAAACAATTCGGTGATGTCAACTATCAAAAATATAGAAAACGTAATAATGTGGTTTAGTGTTGACTATACAACACTTAAGCTGGATTCACTCATCAAGTCTTCAGACTACAGACTTAGGGTCAACAGCTGATTTATAACGATTAAACCGAACAATGAATTCACTCATCAATTTTTTAGCCTGGAGTCAGTTGTCAAATTTAACAGCTGTTCATATTTCATCTACATTGTTGTTAAAAGAAAATAAAAAGCGTGAAAATAAAATAATGGATTTAGAAAACATTGATAGTGACAATTTGATGCTTTTGTTATGTTTAGAATTACAAAAGTTATGTGTATTATTGACAATGCAAGTTCTTGAAAAGAAAAAAGCAAGAAAATATGGTGTACGCAAAATGTTAAAGGAAAGGCGTCAAAGGGGATACTTTGGAGCATTAATTCCAAGAATGCGATTGAGTGATGCGGAAAGCTTTAAAAATTTCCATCGAATGGATCATCAAATGTTTGACGAACTGCTCGCATTAATAGGACCCAATATGAAAAGACTTCCTATACGAAAAGACGAGGAAATAACACTTGGTGAAAGATTGGCTGTCACTTTGAGGTGAACATATATTAACATACCAACATATAGTTTTTGTTAACGAAATTTAAATTACAGATATTTAGCTAGCGGTGACAGTATGAAGTCTGTTGGGTTCTATGGCTTTAGGATTGGCGCGTCCACCACGTCTAATATCATTCGTGAAACATGCCAATTAATTTGGGAAAAATTACAATTTGTCTTCCCAACGACATCCGAGGATATGTGGAATAAAATAGCCAATGAATTTTATGGCAAATGGGGTTTTCCGAACTGTTTGGGTTCAATAGACGGAAAACATGTAGTTGTTCAGGTAAATAAACTTGCTATGTTACCATAAGTAGTTTAATCTATTTTTAATTTTTCACCTTAGGCATTTGCCAAACATAATTCGCTTACGTTCAACTATAAGCACTCCCATAGTTTGTTATTGATGGCGATTGCTGACGCGAATTACAAATTTATAATGGTTGATATTGGAGCGTTGGGACACAATTGTGATAGTGCTGTTTTCAGATCTTCAAAGTTTGGAAATAATATTTTGCACAACCCAACAGAAATGAAGATTCCTCTTGACAGAGCACTACCAAGAACGGGCGACATTGCGCCTTTTGTGTTCGTGGCAGATGAAGCGTTTCCGTTGAGGAAAAACATAATGCGGCCATATCCTGGTCGTAGTGCGTCGAATTTGCCTTTAGAAAAAAATTTTTTTAAAAGCCAACTCTCACGCTCACGCAGAGTGGTTGAAAACGCATTTGGCATATTAGCCAACCGTTTTCGAATTTATAGGAAGCCAATAATTGCAAGTAAAGAAACTGTTGAAAATATTGTTAAGGCCACAGTCTGCCTTCACAACTGGCTACGTGAAAAATCGACAGTGGAACATTATGAAGATGAAGGATCCCAAGAAAATATAAATAATAACCTGCTACAAATGAGGTCTTCAAACCAGAACCACGCTCCTTCAGAAGCAGTCCGTGTAAGAGAAACTTTCACAAAATATTTCATGGAAGCAAGATCTGAAAATATAACTGAAAATTTATAATAAAACATTGACAAATTTTTATTTAATGTGTTTTTTTTATATTTATTTTGCATTTTTCTTTCGAACACCATTTTTATAATATTTGTTTCAAGTTCTTCTCTTATTTTTGCATCAAATTTATTTAGTTCATTTTCCAAGAACAAATGGAACGCGTTATTGTCATTTTGTTTTGGTTTTGCTGTTCGTTGATGTATGGTGTCCACCAACGTATCAATTTTTGACAATGATTTGTCCAACATTTCTTGCACATTCTGCTTCTTCCTTTTGGGCGCTGGTGAGCTATTGTCCGAAGTATCCTTAAGGTCATCCGCCATATCACTAAACAACTGCTGGATATTTTCAGTGTTTGTGTCTATAGTTGGTAGTTGTTATCCTATTGGGATAAACAAGTTAGTTCTTTCAATATACTAGTCAATGGTTTTTAATACTCACGTTTCATCGTGTGCAAACGCACGTATAAAATCCATTTCTTTTAATAGAAACTCGTCTATTGGCTTCAATTGTACTCGGCCACTGCCACTTGGTGCATTTTCTTTGTTTTCAGCCATTTTATATTTTATTTTCGTCCGCTTCCACAAACCTTGCACCTCTTTCGCTAAAAATAATACATACATATTATAAAAATCTTTATTTATATCATTATTGTTACGTACATTCCATATTCATCTCCTCCGCAATCTCACACCACACAATTTGCTTAAATTTGTTGTTTTTGTATTGACTGTTTTTCAGGTCATACAAAACACTTCTACCTGGCTTGCGGATTAGTTCCAATAGTTTTGATAGCTTACTAAAATCTGAAAAAATATATACAAATTAAAACACAAAACAGGTTTTATTAATTTCATCCCTTACCTTGTTCACTCATTGTTAAAATTGAATATAAACATATGATTTACATTATTGCCATCAACTTTTTTGTGTAAAACCTTAAAATCTTTAAAAAAAACATTGAAAAAGTGTACATGGCAACTCTAAAGGCTTAAGTCTTGAGCTGAACAATCAAAATCAAATCGATCCACAGTCTTTTTCGCTCGTTGCTCTCTAAAAAATTTGTAACGAGTAAACTTCATATAAAAAAAAGAACCCGAAGTCTGAAGACTTGATGAGTAAATCCAGCTTTATGTTGGAAATTGTTTAATTAACAAAACTTCTTAAAACATGAAATAATTTCGTAAGTAAAATAGGTTGAATTGCATTTTCGTTATGAGAACGGAAATGCAATTGATTTGAAAACAGTTCCTAAGAAAAATGTCTGGAATTAAATTTGGCAATACGTATTTAAAATAAATTTGCATTTTGCAATATGAATAAAAAGTTGCAATTAAACAAGTTAAAGTATGTATGTATGAAAATTATAACGGAATGCTCAAAACAACTTGTCTTGTTAAAGTTTATTAAGTAAAAACCCAAATGTCTAAATCTACAAGTTGTTTTTATAGAATAATCATTGATGATTGCTGATTGTAGTTACTGCAATCAACGATCATTCGTAATATATTTCTCTTAAAAATAAAAAGAGTTTAGCTATGTATCTCTTTATCTTAATAGTCGAAAGAGGAGGGTAAGTATGTTGCGAATAACTCTTTATAAACTCAAACAAGTACTCGAGATTTAAATTACAAGAATGAACAAACACTTTACGAATAATCATTTATAAACAAAAATGATTATTCGAGATTCAAATTACAACTGGATATTTATTCATATTAGTCATAATAATGTCGTTGGGTAAAACTCCCCCGGACGTAGATTGGTTCCCAATCTCTGAAGGAGATTTGGGAAACGATATAATTGTTTCATTCACCGTCCTCCTAGACTTGAACTTAACGATTAAGTACATAATGATTACAATTATTACAGTTATGATTAAAATATATATGGATATGTTGGTTGTTTTTTGATTGTATCTTAATTCTTATAAATCTTATATTTCTTATGTGCTGATAAGTCAAATTTTTTATTGACAATTCTTTCTCAAAATTTATTTGTATTTCCTTAGGAAAGTTATGAATTATTATACTTTCAGTGTATGTTTTTCTATCATACCATTTTTCAAAAATCTTAATTCTACATTCTTCTATTTTTATTAAGAAATGCCCGGTAAGTATAATAGGTATATCATTGCAGGTTTGATTAATTGTTACATTATTCATATTAATGGCAAATAACAAATCAGAGTTTACCTCAATAATGGATGTATTTGGATTTCTCCGGTAATCACAAAACATTTTCTTATTATTTAACATGTTCTCAATACAATTATCTTTTAAAACAGTAAGGTTTTTCTTAAAATTAGTTGCAAGATACATTTTATTATTGCTTGAAATATATCTATTTTTATCTTCACTCAACTCCAAATTATTATTATTTGGAATTGGTTGGACATATAAGGAATTATATAGCTCTTGGGTTAGTTCGGGAATTTGGATTATTAATAGGATGTTTCTTTTATTAGTTGCTATAGTCATTTTTATGTTCTGTAATTTTTCGAAGGTAATATTATACTTTGTTATTTCCTCATCAGTTATTATATTTTGACTCAAAAGTCCCAGTCTCGACGTTAGTATTATTCCTTCAACTTTGTCAATTATCCTTTCAAGTTCAACAATTTGAAAATTTAGATATGTCTTCTCGATTTCGAGTTTTTCAATAACTGTTTCGTCATGGATATTTATGTACTTCAAATAATTATTTTTTGCTTCCAATTCATAAATTTTAGAAAGTCTTGCTAGCTGTTCATCAAAATGCTGATTTATTTCAATTTGACTATTAGATTGTTCAATTACATTATGTGTGTTCGTTTCCATTCTCTGCAATGTTTTTTCAATTTCTTTTCTGTCTTCGTCATCCATTGTTCCGAATAAGTACTTAATTCCTGTACCAAAAACATTTATTAGCCCTCTCTTTTGTCTGTGAGGAGTAAGACTTTTTAATGATGCCTTCAAGTGCTGTATTTTGTGGTTTAGAAGTTCATCGTTCAGTACAGTCGAATTTTTCTCTAGATCTCCCATATATTTCTCATATTTAGTAATATTAAACAAATGCAAAATGTTGCAATAGCTTTCAATCAACCGCATCTGTCCCAATTCTATCATGCTGAATCCGTTTCCTATAGTTAGGTCTCTAACATCAATTCTCTGACCGTACATCACGTGGACCGCAAATATCATCAACCTTATCGACAACATCTTCTGAAAATGCATCCTCGACATAATCGCCAGTAGGATCAACCAGAACGTCCAAAGATCTGAAAGTATTTTTGCTACGTATTAATTGGTCTTTATAAACCTTTTGGTTTTTGTTCTTATAATTTTTGTTATCTAACTTCTTCAGTGTCACTTTTTCATGTCTTGTATCTGTCTTATGTGCTCTTAAATCTTTCTTAAAATTTGCATTTACGTCTTGATCTTTGCGATTTCTGTTAAGGTATGCTAAATTTTTTTCTTTCCTTTCTTCAATTATTTGTCTAATTTTTTGGTTTTCTAGCGGATTATTATTAAAATGAATCTCTACCGGTTTCTTGCGCGTTGTCAGGTGAAAAGTATTGTTATAAATGAAATTTGCTTGTATTGGCAAATCTATGTTATAAGCTATATCTGATGTTTCTTCTCTTTTCCTCAATATTCTAATATTTTCATTTAGACTGCTATGAAATCTCTCTACATCAGAATTTCCTGTATGTCTGTAAGGGGGGTAGAAAAATTAAAGTCTATATTATTTTTTTCCAAAAAGTCTTTAAAAAGGGATGAAGTAAAACCTGGTTCGTTATCCAAAATAAGTTTTTTAGGGGTTCTCATCAAATTAAACAATATCGTAAAATGCTTAACAAAATTAAGCGGCGTTCGTTCTTCAATCTTTTGGATTAAAGCATACTTAGAGAATTTATCAATAAGCGTAATGTATGAGTTTTTTGAGTCCATATACCAAATATCTGTATGATAAATCTCATGTGGAGATAACGGAGTTTCCGTCTTTTCAAAGGGTAATTTCAAAGGTCTTCGCTCAATTTTATAATTGCATATCTCACAATTATTTATAACTTTCGTTATTTCTTTTTTCAAATTTGGATAATAGAACTTTTGCTTAAGCTCAAAAAATGTCTTCTCAATACCCGGGTGGTTGTTTTCATATTTGTGATGCTTCATTATTATTTCTAACAAGTTTTGTTTTTCTATGTTTTCTAATAGGGTATAAGTTCTATATATTTTAAACCTTTTAATATTTTTTAATTTCTTTACTTCCTCTTGGATCATAACATACAAACCCTCAATATCACAGAAGATTACAACGTTTTCTTCTTTTTCGATTAAATTCATTATTTTTCTCAAAACCTCTTTAAAGTCATCTATAGCTATTCCAAATTTATATAATTTTTTATTGAATTGAATTTTTTCTTCATAGGAATCTTTTTATTGTCTCTCAATCAAAATCTGTTTACTCGCGAATTGTAGAGGACTTTCTGTTATTGGGATATGATCCATTCCATCATCTGGAGCGCTATGCACTGTTGGAGTTGGGGATCCAATCCTATTTCTACTTATTCTCTTTCTAACTGGTTGTTGACAAACTTCTCTTTCTATCATTTTGAAATTAAACTTTTCCTTCTTATGAACGCGTAAAAAGTGTCTTCTTACACCTACCTTGCTCTCAAAATTCCTCTTACACAGGTTGCATTGAAATATTTGTGCACCATGTTTTTGTTTAATGTGTTGCTCTAAAACAACTTTCCTTTTATAGACCTTTTGGCACACATTACATTCGAAAAAATTTATTTCTGCAGCAATTCTTGATAGGGCATCTGCCACTTTATTTTCCTTGCCTTGTATAAATTAATATTTTCTTTTTATAGAAAATAAAAAAATAAATTTTTGTTGCGCCGCTACCGACGCGTTTATTGGTAAATATCGTAAATAATTGACAAATGATTACTTAAAATTAGTTTTACTTATACCCTATTCTTAGCTTACTTCCAAATGTGGCGTGATTTGGAATTCCTGATAATTTTGCAATCGCAAAATTTACAAATAATATTTATTTAGTTGATCCAAATAAAATTCCAAATAATTTTATGTTGCAACTGCTTGTGTAAAAGTTGCAAAGTTGCAGTTTGTCTGGCTATTGCCCTTTTCTTAATAATTTTAACAATATGAAAAAAGTTACAATATTTTTTATTTATTGATTTCCTGCTTTTTGATTTGGCAAACGTTGCAATATTAATTATATTATTTTTAATTATTGTTTACCATAACTCTTCCCCTCTTATATCGATTGTCCCCAATCGATTAATTTATTTGGGGTGTCATAATTTGCAAAAATGGTCCACTTTTTTCACCTGTTATTATTTGTGGTTTTGACAAATTATACCATTTTTTCCTATGCTTAATAATAATTACAAATGCTATAACGATGATTATTATTGCCACATCTGTGCCTAGACTAATGATATTACTATTTTTACTCTTATGAACTAGAATCTTAATATTGTTCTCATGTTCTAGTTGCTTTAAATATAGATTTTCGAGTTTGAAATCATGATTTGTTACATTATTTTGTTTAATTTTTGTGATTAGGTTTGGTAGGACAAAAGTATCGTGTACCTTCATATTAACATTAGTATAAGTTCTATTCAATACATTAATTTTACAATTTTCAAATTTAATTAGGAATGTCCCATTTTGTTTTATTTTCATTCTACCGCAGTCATGAATTATGTTTCCTTCAAAGTGTTTTAATATAATAATCCCTTGTACAATTTCTTTTACTGGAAAATCCTCAAATTCTACTAACTCGCATTGTGCTTCTTTAAATTCTAATATATTAGTGATACACTTATCTTTTAAGGCAACTAAGTTCCTTTCTAAATTATCTTTTACATTAATGTCAAAAATATTATTATCGTCATCCGCTAATATTTCATATTGGTTCAGAATTATTGATTTGTTGAAGATGTTTGGCAATGGCTCAAAAATTATTCTAGATAGTAAATTAGAAGAGAATTGAGGTATAAATAGTGTCAGGATTATATTATTATCATGAAAAAGCACCACGACCCTTATTTTACTATAGCTGTTAAAGTCTGTAATTAAGTCAATTTCTTTTTGTGTTAATATATCGGTAGGAATTACGCCTAATTTGCATGAAAATATAATTCGTCCGATGTCCTCTATGTGATTGTTCAATAGCAGTACGTCATTGTTAATTCTGTATATGTGTTGCATAAATTGTACCTCATCGTCTATCATTTGAATTTTATTTTGAATATAATCTTTAAATTTATTAATATAGTCACTAATAAGGATTTGTTGAGAGTTTATGTGGTTAGTTATATTTTTAATGTGTTCTGTCATTAAACTATTTACAAGTATTAATTTATTCATTGTTTCGTTACTAGTCTTTTCATTGTTCTGTATTTTTTCTATAGCGTCTGTTATTTCCTTCTCGTCATCGCTGTCCATTGAACCCGCGATATATTTTAGTCCTTTACCCAATACGTTAATGAGTCCGCGTTTTTCCCTACGAAAACTGTGTAAGTTGTTTATCCTTGTCTTGAGCAAGAGAAAATTTCCTTTCACGGCGTTCAAGAGCTGATTGTCCTCAAATGTTGCCGTTTTCAAATTTCCTATGTTTGTGGAGATAAGGTCTATCGTTTCTTCGTATGTAGTTAAATTAATAAAATGTAAGACTTTGTCGTAGTGGTCAATGGTCTGTACCTCACCAGTCTTAATGGGAATGTACCCATTGTTATTAGTCAGGTCTTGTACGTCCAACTGCTGAGCATTCGTCATTAGTGTCCAAGCAGCGATAATCGACAAGATTTTCGTCATCTTTCCTTTTGGTCCTGTAAAAAGAGGTATTAGTCTGTTATACTTTTCTTAGGTGCGTTTAATATTGCTTTTGTGCACTATTCTTCCCGATTTAGTTTTAACTGTTGTATTGTAGTTCTGAGCAACTATTTCTTTTTTATACCTAGGTGACAACTTATTTCCTAGCCTTCGATTTATTTTTATGAATATTTCGTCTCCCTCCGAATATTCCCTTGGTGGTTCCCTATTTGCATTATGATAGGTAAGGTCACTTTTTTGTTTTTCTATCAGTTTTTTTATATTTTCTTCCCTATCTTCTTGGAGTTGCTCTGGATTGGTGCTGACTCGTCTACCGAAAAAAACTTCTATTGGTTTTCTTCCCGTAACATTATGAATAGAGAAATTATACTCTTTTACTGAGGAGTCTAGTAATTCCTGGAATGACCGGTACGCTTGCTCTTTTTGGAGGCAACGCATAATTTCTTGGAGAGTGGAGTGGAACCGCTCTACTTGTCCGTTAGAACAGCTTGTATATGGGGCTGTTCGAAAAATTTGTATCCCCATCTCATTCTCAATCATAAATTTAATAGATTCCGAGTTAAACGATTTCTCGTTATCCATAACCAAAGTTTCAGGACAGAATGAGAAAAGAATATCCCTCAGGGGTTGTCTTATATCCTCAGTCGCTTTGGATCTTATAGGCCGTGCAATGGCGTATTTGGAGAATTTGTCCATTGCGGTCAGTACTAATTCCTTTCCAACTAAAAATATATCCAAATGGACTATTTGCCCTGGGAATTGTGGTATAGGCGTAGCCTGTATCTGTTGCTTCATGGGGTGACGGTCGTACTTGTTCTCCTTACATATTACGCATTTTTTAATAAGGTTCTTTACCTTTCTGGCCATGGCAGGAAAATAATAATTCTCAAGTATTTGTATCTTATTTTCTCTTGCGTTTCTGTGCGCTCGCTTGTGAAAACTTACGATTATTTCTTCCTGTTCTTGTTCACTTCTGACATCAGTTACTTGTTTATTTGCAAACCTAACTTTGTAATTCGTAAAGTGATCCGTATATACCTCTTGTATTACTCCCATGACAGGTTCTGTTGTTTTTATTCCGTTTATAATAGATGGATACATATATTTTTTTAAAATTCTAACTAGATTTTCTGTATTAAAGTATGGCTGGGTTATTGTGTGTCTGTGATACGTTGGGAAAATGATTTCAAATTTGTAGTCGGGTGTGGGTCCAATATTCAGAAAAATTTGATTCTTGAAAGCGTTTATCGGTGAATCTACATGTCTTACCAAATTGTGGGATGAACTCTCGGCGCTGTTTGTAGCGATAGACAGGGTGTTAATGTCACCTTCAACTGGTATTCTTGAAAGGGCATCGGCTACGAAATTTGCTTTGCCTGGCTTGTATAAGAGCTCATAATCGTACTCCTCCAAGATGGCTTTCCACCGCTTCATCTTGCTATTATTGTTTTTGTTACTTAAGGCATAGATCAGCGGCTGATGATCTGTGTATATTTTTACTTTTACAGAGCCATAAAGGTAATTTCGAAACGAGTTAAGTGCCCAAATAATAGCAAGGAGCTCCTTTTCGTTGGCAGCATAGTGCTCTTCCGCCTTATGCAAAGTTCTGGAGATAAATGCGATAGGTTTGTCGTTTTGTGACAAAACGGCGCCTAACGCGAATTTGGACGCATCGGTTGTGAGTTCCAAATCCTTTGTAAAATCGGGATATGCCAATACTATATCATCCGAAACCAAGGAATGTTTTATCTTCCTAAATGCTTCTTTGGCTTCAAAGTCTAATTTTATCGGCACTTGAGAGGATTTTCTTTTCGATATTCGCCCATCTTCCCCTCTTAAAAGCGACGTTAGGGGCTTGGCTAACTTAGCGTAATTCCTTACGAATTTCCTATAATACCCCGATAGTCCTAGGAAGGATCGAAGTTCCTTCAGGGTTTTAGGTTCAGGAAAGTCTGATATCGCCTTGACTTTAGCGGGGTTTGTACGTATACCTTTCTCAGAGATAATATGACCCAAAAACTCAACTTCCTTCTGCAGGAACTTACATTTGTCCAGCTGAACCTTTAGGTTTGCTTCCTCTAAGGTTTTGAAAATTTTCTCTATGTTATCGAAGTGTTCGCTCTCTGTTTTGCTAAAGATGATTATATCATCAATGTATACATAGCAAATTTTTGCTATATACTTATGTAAAATATCGTCAAGGGCTCGTTGGAAAATTGACGGCGCGTTCTTAAGGCCAAAGGGTAGGCGAGTAAATTCAAATTTGCCATTACAAATGGAAAACGCTGTTTTTTCGCGATCGCTTGGTTTTAGTGGTATCTGGTGAAAGCCACTTTTTAAGTCGATTACAGAAAAGAAAGAATTCTCACCTAGCTGAGATGTTACAATATTTATTTCGGGTATTGGGTAACGGTCTGGAATAGTTACAGAATTGAGTTTTCTGTAATCTATTACCATTCTGTACTGTTTATTGCCTTCCGAATCAGGTTTCTTGCCGACTATCCACACGGGAGAGTTGTATGGAGAGCGTGAGGGCTTAATGATGCCATCATGTAGCAGTTTATCAACCTGTTTTTCAATCTCGGTTTTCAACGATGCCGGATAAGGGTAAAGTCTGGTGTAGACAGGGGTGTCCGTATTAGTGCGTATTTCACCGACTACCTTCGTTGTAAATGTCAGGCTTTCGTCCGGGTCCGCGAAAAGTTTAGGGTGCTTCCCGGCTATATATTTTAGTTTTTCTTTCTGTAATGGGGTTAGGTTATCGTCATGAATTTCTATCGAGTTAATAGGAGAGTGGGTCCTTAGTTGTTTGATTTTGATTCTAACGCCGTCTTTAACTTGTAAGAAGTTTTTACTGGTATGAATGACTGCCTCAAGTTCTTGTAATGTTTCATTCCCTATTATGCCATCAAAAGATTTCAATGTAGGCATTAAATAAAATTTTATTTTATCATTTAAGTTAAACAAATTAGCAAAAGTGTGTTCCCTGATTTCTACATCACCTGCTACAGATTTTGCATAAAAGAGTTCTTTATTCGCTAGGGGTTTTTCAACAAATTGTGGTTGTATGTAGTTCTTTGTCGACCCTGTATCAATAAGAATTTTCAAAATGTCACCGCTCCTCGTTTTACACTCTATATAGGGCAACGAGGGGCTTGTTATCCTAAAAAATGAATATCACTAAATTCTAAGTGCTGGCTTTCAAGCATTGTCGGTTCTTGCGTGGAGGCCAAGTAATCCTCGAAAGTCTCCTCCTCTTGATTTCTTTCTTGATTTGCGTTTGCCTCATATTGTGAATACTCAGAATTTATGTGAAAATTCCGTGCGATTTTACGTTGAGGTTGATTAACTGATGCCGGTGGCCTATCAAAGGTATAACCTGGCTTCGGTCTATTCATATAGTTGATTCTCCTGCTATTCATAGATTCGTCAATCTCCATCGGTTCTGCTCTAGGTTGTGGTTTCGGAACTAGAGGTCTAGGTGGGGCCTGTGGCTGGTGGCCGAAAGATTTGCCAAAACTAAGATCCTGATGGTTAGAAGATCTGAATTGCTCCTGGGAACTTCGTGGTACATGAGCTAGCTGGGGATAAAATGCCATTGGTTGGGAGCGAGATGGTATTTGTGAATTTCTGTTATAATGGGATTGCTGAAATCCTGGCCGGCTGCGAGGTGGTAGTGGAGGGGATTGCATTCGGAAATTGCTGCCCCTTCCGCTGAAATTAGTATTCTGAGCATAGTTTGCTCGATACGTCTGGTTTTCGAGCTTTAAACATAAATGGAGGGCCTGCGGGAGGTCCGATGGCTCTCTCATTCCGAGAAGCTTAGGTAGGTCACCGTTCAGACCTCTAATAAAGGTGTCCAGTGCCTTATCTCTATACGTTTGCGTAAGTAGGCATATTGATTCATTTGATGCACTCAAGCATCCTAATTTGTTTAATATTAATGAAAGGTGTTTATAAACACGCTGATAAAATTCTTGTACCGACGACTTGCCTTGTATAAGCGAAGTCATTTGGTACTCGAGAGTCGCAAGATCTCTCTTGTCCGCATAATGCGTTGCTAAACATTTTGAAATTGCCACCCAGTCCAGGGGCGTATTATAAGATTCGAGGACTATGTCCGCGTCTCCCACTATCTTGTTTCTGACCGTATTCAAAATGCCATAATACCTCGGTGTACCCCTTGTACTTTCGTATATCTGTAAAACGCGCTCCACACTCTTCCTCCAAGAGCCAAACTCACCTTGTCTTCCTGAGAATTCGCGCAAACCTTTTACGATATCGGGGATCTTATCAAGATCCCCAAGGTTGTTTCTATACTCTTCATTTATTACCTGATCTCTAACTATACCATGTCCCGCTTCAGGGTTGAGGGTTTCCTGTATAATTCCCGGTCCTTGCCTCCTAAAAACTTCTGTCGCTACATTTGCTATTAAAGCGTTTAAATCCTCTAAACTTAACTGCGCATTGGCAGGACGGTTATTAGCCTGGGAAAGGACGGGTGGTCTAACTAAATTCTCTGGGTTTGACATGTCTTAAAAATTTCCCCTATAGGTACAATCTACACTTTTTTACTTAATTCTTTTTCCCAAGAAGCTTTTTCCAGTTTATTGTACAAGGTTTTATTTAAATTTTCATATGGATTATCTCCTCTTTTCTTTATTTTCCTTTTTTTCCTATTAAATACTATTTTCAAGTGTATAACAATTTTTTATTTAATTCTTCTTCCCAAGGGGCACTTTTTCTAATTTATTTTACAAGGATTTATTTTCATATAGATTGTCTCTTTTTTCCTTTTTTTCATATATTAAATATTATTTCCAAGTATATAATAACTTTTTATTTAAAACTTTTGACACAATAATGTAAATTTAGAGTATTGTCAATAAAATAAAAATTAAAGATCTACTACAACTTATATTATATTCTACCTTGATTTAATATAGTTTCTTTGTTGTCTTCTTTATGGTATGGCTGCGGCTGTTGCAATGTTGTATGTTGCTGAGGGTGTTGTTTTGTTTCCTAGGGCTCCCTATTTAACACGGCGATTGATACTTCGGTTTCCTGCTTTGCGTTCTTTCCTCAATCAATTTTGATTCGACTTCGATACAAGTGACTCTTTATAATATATTATTTTAGCTTAATCGTTTCTGTATTTCATTTGCAATTTTATTGTTAGAGTTTTTATAATTATTTTACAGATAGTTCGTCACGTTTACGCTTTAATATTTTATCTTAATTGTTTCTGTAATTTAGCATGCACTTCTTTACTCGTCTTTTTATTAATTCACAGATAGTTGGTACTTTTCTGTTCGTAAGTCACTTTTACACTTTAATATTATAGCTTAATTGCCTTTGTATTCTAGCATGCACTTCTTTACTCGTCTTTTTATTGTTCAAAATTAATTTACAGATAGTTCATATAGGATATTGTTATTACTAGTAAGGCTGGTACGTAATACCTCCCTTTTTGCTAAGCTACTCAGGAGCCTTTTTACTAGATTTTTCTTTTTTTCACTACTGATCACTTTCCGATACTCGAGGATATAATTTTCCCTTCTATTACCGCACTACTTCAGGGCTTATTGTAATAAAGGATACGCGTTTGATTTTTATCTTCGTCCTTGCTTTACACTACAAGGATACGCGAGGATAATTTTTACTTTCGTTACCGCACTACTTCAGGGCTTTTCGTAATGAAAGATACGCGTTTAGATTTGCTCGGGCGCCAATTAATATTTTCTTTTTATAGAAAATAAAAAAATAAATTTTTGTTGCGCCGCTACCGACGCGTTTATTGGTAAATATCGTAAATAATTGACAAATGATTACTTAAAATTAGTTTTACTTATACCCTATTCTTAGCTTACTTCCAAATGTGGCGTGATTTGGAATTCCTGATAATTTTGCAATCGCAAAATTTACAAATAATATTTATTTAGTTGATCCAAATAAAATTCCAAATAATTTTATGTTGCAACTGCTTGTGTAAAAGTTGCAAAGTTGCAGTTTGTCTGGCTATTGCCCTTTTCTTAATAATTTTAACAATATGAAAAAAGTTACAATATTTTTTATTTATTGATTTCCTGCTTTTTGATTTGGCAAACGTTGCAATATTAATTATATTATTTTTAATTATTGTTTACCATAACTTATATGTTGAATATCAAACTCATATTCATTGAGCTTAATTTTCCAACGAACCATTTTTGAATTAGGCTCTTTGAGTGAGGCCAACCATATTAATGGTCTGTGGTCAGTTTGCAATCGAAATTTTCTACCATAAAGATAGTGTCGAAATTGCCTACAAGCCCAAAGTATAGCTAACAATTCTTTTTCGATCGTACTATAGTTTATTTCATGTTGGTTTAACGTTCTTGAAGAAAAGTCCAATGGTCCATTTTCTTGGGACAACACGGCACCAAGCGCAAAATTGCTTGCGTCGGTAGTAAGTAAAAATTCTTTTTTGAAATTTGGGTACCTTAATACCATATCCGATGTTAATATTTTCCTCATATTTTCAAAAGCTTCTTTGTAATTGGGGTCACTTTCATTGATTTTGCCATCCTTTTTGAGCCTAAGGGTGTAAATTAATTTTTTAATGCAGCATTAGAACAACTTAAAAATATTGTCAAAAGTAATAGAAAAAATACAGTAAATAGCATATATATATAAATTTAATGAAAAAATAAAGAGAACAAAATTTATATTTAGAACAATTATACAAATGCTAAAAGCTAAAATTGAACATATACAAGATAATATAGTATTATGAGCAAAATATGGAATAATTCAGCTTAATATTCTAAAAAGCAAAGAAATAATAAAATATGAAATAGATTATAACAAACTGAAATATTTACAAATAGGAACAGCAGTTTTTAATGATACATACTTAATATTTTGTATAAAGGTACCAAAAACATTTACATATATGTAAACATTCGATTGTTCATCTCATATACCAAATAAAGAAAATAACGAAATAGAAGAAAAAATTTAAAAAATATTTTATTATGAAAACAAAACAAATGAATATGCTGACATGCTGATTCCTTGAGACGTAATACATCAGAATACCACGAGAATACTACAACAGTGGCGGACGTGTTATATTCGAGTTTAGACACTACAGACTTTTGCGGAAAAGTGTCCCTTTTGATTAGAATTCTCCCGAATTCTATTATTTAGTTTTATTTTGATATATTTATGTTTAATACAAAAAATACTCACAAACAATCAAAATAATTATTAACAAATTGCTTCTGTTAGTGAATTTACTGTGGCATTTTAAATTAAAAATATTTTTACTATTTACTTTATTCTTTTCTATAATTTCTTCAAAAGTAATATTTTTTTAAATCATGAATTTTGTCATATTCTATTTTTAAAATGTTGACATTTTCCTCTGCAATTTCCATAAGATTTGAAAGAATGTAATCTTTAATTTCAATGGAACAATTACTTTATTGGATTAGGTAGTTTTCATTAACAATGGTCTCATTTTTAGTACAAGTTTGATTAAAAAGAGTTTATTTTTAATATTAAATAAAAGTTGAAAAAGATTACATTCGGTTCTATTCACAGAAAGTTCTATATGGTTAATAATTCACGTGTCTATCCAGTTCTTTCCTTCTTAATTCTTACTTCGTTAGTATGTTTTAAAAAAGGTATTTCCAGATGGGCTAAATGAAAAAGATATACAATATATACAAAGTAAATTACATTTTGAAAGCTAACATTCGGCCATCCATCTCAAATGATCGCCCTCGATCCGCTTAATGTTCATAGTCCTTTAGGTATTTAGGGGTAATTATCTTCCTTCGTGGCCTCTGCGGCATTTCATCGTCATCAGTGGTATGGCTTTCACTAACTTCATTGGGGGGATGCATTATCCACTTCATATCCTCGGTCCCTACGACACCTTTGTAACATTTTTGTGTACGTTGAATATCTTGGAAGTCTGATACGCGATAACGGTCATTAGCCAACACTTCTGTCATACTACATATGGGCCTTTGTACAGAGCCGATAGTTTTGTGGACTCACGACGGATCATAAACGAATCGCCAGGTACATAAGATTGAGCTTCACAACGCAAACTTCTTAGTCTGGGAAACCAATATTTTTTTTTTTTTTGATCTTCCAAACAGTTTTATCAACACCGACATGTCCTAATTCGTCATGACATGTCTGAATGATTTTTTACCTTGCGTTATCAATAATGTAAAAATAATTACCGTTGTCTTCGACTTTATATACCCGACCATCTTGAATTTCAAAATTCGCCCTGTATACGCAAATCTTCTTTAGTTAATTCCTCTTCTTTCTGCATAACCTCTATAATATTTTTTATCTAAGGAACACTTTTCTGCAAAAGTCTGTAGTGTCTAAACTCGAATATAACACGTCCGCCACTGTTGTAGTATTCTCGTGGTATTCTGATGTATTACGTCTCAAGGAATCAGCATGTCAGCATATTCATTTGTTTTGTTTTCATAATAAAATATTTTTTAAATTTTTTCTTCTATTTCGTTATTTTCTTTATTTGGTATATGAGATGAACAATCGAATGTTTACATATATGTAAATGTTTTTGGTACCTTTATACAAAATATTAAGTATGTATCATTAAAAACTGCTGTTCCTATTTGTAAATATTTCAGTTTGTTATAATCTATTTCATATTTTATTATTTCTTTGCTTTTTAGAATATTAAGCTGAATTATTCCATATTTTGCTCATAATACTATATTATCTTGTATATGTTCAATTTTAGCTTTTAGCATTTGTATAATTGTTCTAAATATAAATTTTGTTCTCTTTATTTTTTCATTAAATTTATATATATATGCTATTTACTGTATTTTTTCTATTACTTTTGACAATATATTTAAGTTGTTCTAATGCTGCATTAAAAAATTAATTTACTTTAATTTGTTGACTAATATTTCCGTTCGTTTTAAGTAGATGATTCTGAATGTCCTGTCTGTCAGTATCGTCCATCGTACCAAATAACCATTTTGACATATTGCATTTATCAGTCCGCGTTTGTGTCTTTTTTTCCTGGGTATTAGTGTTAATAGCTTATTTCTTACGTCTAGTAGTTCTCTCTGAAGAATGTCTTTATTCCTTATTTTCTTTAAAATAATATTATCGGTTATAGAATTTCTAATTTCTTTAATGTTGATCATATGTATAGCTATGTCTGTATCTTTTACTATTTCCTGGTGTCTTGTTTGAAAGTCCACAAAACCCATTTGGTCCTTTATTGAAATTACACATTGTGTAATTTCTTTTATTGTATTTGTCGATAAACTATTTGCATTTGCTAAATCAATACATATGTGGGATTTAATGATCCCGCACTTGTAAGAACTAAAATAAAACGACTTATTGGTTTAAGTTCGATTTCATTTTATTACGCCGAGGCAGTTGAATACGTCTGCTCTTGGGTATGGCTCAAACAATACTTAAAATCTACCAAAATGATTTTACAATTCTTTCTTAATATTATGTTACGTGTGTGTGTTTTGTTTGTTGTCGTCTGTTCTCAACAGTATGTACTTGTAGTTATTTTAGAATTTGAGGAATGTACAAGTTTAAAAGAGTGACATCGATTTCAGGCAAGGTGTTGAATACCTTTCGCAGATAAAAAATTTGAAATTTTATTATTAAATTCAAAGGTTGTTACCGCCTTGTAGGTGTCGTTGAGTTTTTTAGCGGCTTCCTGAAAATTAGTTCCATTATCACTATGGATGTGCCCGCAAACGCTGCTAGGAACGCATCAGAACTTAAATCGGTGACAAGCTCCAGGTGTACTGCTTTTGTGACTAGACATATAAATACTGCTACATAGGCCTTAGAAATAGGAGTTTTTCGGCCATTACGTTGTTTGCACATGATGGGGCCGGCATAGTCACAACCAACTTCATAAAATGGAAAGGCCGCGTTTACGTGAAATTTAGGTGGATCACCAATTAGTTGATCGCAGAGCAGCGATCATTTACTATCATAAGGCAAATCAGAATGGTGATAATCGGGTTATCTTCTTGCAGGTTATTGGAATATTATTTTTGATAGTTGATATAACGTCAGCGAAATCTTGTTCTTGAAAGTATTTATATAAATTGTTTTCAACATCTCGTAGTTCCTGAACCCGAATAGGTAGATTATTACGGGATTTAGCTTGGAGGATTTGCAACGCTCTATAAACGTATGCAAGGACCCGCACCATACGCGAAAAATTAGATATGCGTTCATTTAATTTGGCAAACACTTCAGTGTCCACAAATGAGCTTCGTCTAACGGATTTTTCAACATGTAATTCTTCATCTAAATGAATATCTTTAACAGGTTTTGGCCAGTCCACAGGATCTGTTAGTAAAAACGGTGGTCATTGGAACCAAATTTTGTTATCGACAAGATAGCTAGATCTCACGCCTTTACTAGCGCAGTCAGATGGATTTAGCTTAGTTGATACATACCTCCTTTTAATATCAGAACGTGTCTCCAGAATATGGCCCATTCTATGGTGATAGCCAGGCCAGTACAGTTTTACTGTCTGACCAGCACGTTATATTTATTTTTCTTATGGACAATACCAGAATTAAATAGTCAAAGAGTTGAGCCATCCCGGGAAGTGACACTATAGAAATGGGTGCTACCTTTGTTTTAGCCATGACAATATTTGAACATACTTTACCATTTACTACCGGAGTCTAGAAGGATAGAACAGGTTTGGTAATATCCCATATTATCTTTAACTAAAACTCTGGCTGTTGGCAATAACATATTAAATAGTTTTACCTCAAGTGGTTTGACTAGATTTATCGAATCGCCGAATTTTGCAATTTTGCACAATGTTCAAAACAGTTGTAGCATAACTTGTGATCTTTAATGCACTGAGTACGTTCAACATTATCTAGTCTATTGAACGTAGGACAGTATGATAGATGATGGTTTTGATTGCAAACAGCACATCCTTTCTTCATAGTGCCAGCATAGGCGCGAACTGATTTACCTTTGCAGGAGGGTTTTTCATCAGCCGTTGATGGTAAACGTTCCAAAGCATCGCATCTTTTATTTATAAAGGAAATAAATCGATCCAGCGAAGGGAATGACACCTTTTCACAATGATCGGCCCAAGCGTGTAGGGTGTCTCTGTCCATTTTTGCGCTTAGGATATGGTTCAGCCAAGGATCACGTTTTTCGGCATCGGAGCCTTGAGCACGTGGGCCTCTTACCACGTCGTCGGCTACATTAGACACATTTCGAAGGCTTTGGTTATTATCAGCTTTAGGGATATTTAAAAAGGTCTCAATAAAGGAGTCTACAACCAGTGAAGGTTTATCATATTTTTCTGTAGTTTTTTTAGCGCTTCATCGTAATTCTGGTCACTTACTTGAAGATGACGTATTAAATTTACTGGATCAACTTTTAGTAATCCCTACAAGTACTTGAACTTTTGTGCCGACGAAAGTGTAGCGTTGTTATGGATAGAGTTGGTAAAAAGATCGAAAAATGACCTAAGTTCACTATATTTGCCATCGAACACCGGAACGTTCAGCTTTGGTAAGCGCACCTCAGCAGAGGTATTAGTTGTGTTTGCAGTTTGCGAGAACGTAGCATGTGTCATTTGTTGTCACGACTGTAGTTGTATGGCTGACAAATTTCCTAAGAATGCCGTTTGATTTTCTAGAAGCTTTTGCATAGCGTCATGATGCATGGTTGCGGAATTGAGCAGTTTGGCATCTATCAACTCTACATATTTAGGTTTCATACGAAAATACCTATGTTCAAATTCAACCACTTTAGTCTCACGTTCGGGACTGTTGTCCCCAAGGGCAGCCATTTAAATATCCAACCCTTAGAAGCTGGCATAGATTTTTTCCAAATGCTCCAATCTGGAACGACGTTCAAACAGCGAAGTTTCCGGAGTCACATTAGCGAGAAACTTTTCCAGTATAGTTGCTGTACCTTTCAAGTTCGCCCTTTTGCTCTTTAAAGCGTCCATTTTAGAATTTTTCCAATAAATTATTTTATTGGTATGCAGCTAGGCAAAATCTCAATCCCTTTTTATAAGTAAATACACTTTTAATTTTTAGTGTTTTCCGCAACTTTTCAGGTGCGACCTTTTTTTTTAATTAAGAAACTTAACTAAATTATTTATTTTAACACTCTTCAAATTAAAAAAAATTAGTGCTAAATAAGCAATTTTTAGTTTTGCATTTTTAAAGTGGAATTAATAATTGCCAAATAATCGAATTTTATTTATTAGTATTTATCACATAATAAATGCTTCTTTAATATTGACACTGCAGTTTTATTATTTTGTAAAAAACAAATAGGTTAACGAACGTAACTTGATACTTATTTTGCAAAGACAACCTGACAAAAGTTTTTGTGGTTAATATACATATATGCGTTGTTATTCAGTACCAACCGGCCAATATTTTAATACAATGCAGCTAGACAATTGTTTTCTTTCTGTTTTCACCGAGTTTAGTCAACAAACAACTAATTTAATTTTATAAGTAAATTTATTACATATGTAATTTAAGAACTTCCTTAATAGGAGTTCTCAAAAAAAATTCATTTTTTTGTTTTCTTTTTATTTTGGTCAAGTGACCGCACTTTATTAAATTCAAATTACAACTGACTTAATACAATAATCTTCTTACAATTTATATCTTATTAATTTTATTAAGTAAAAATAATAAATGCAAAAAGTGCTAACTATTGATTTCAATTCTATTTAATTTAGTTTCGAAATTTTGCTTATAATAATATGTCTCAATTTTCTTTTGCAATAACCTTAGCTAATGCATTTTTAATTAGGTCAACAATATTTCTTTTATTTTCATTTTCTTAATTCATGTGCCTTGAACTTTTTATTACGCTAGTGTTAAATTGCATTTTTGATTTCTTAATTAGGTTGACAATATTTCTTTTACTTTTATTTTCTTATTTCGTGTACTTAGCATTTTTTTATTAACATCAGTGTTAACTCTTCCCCTCTTAAAAATTTTTGCCCTCAAACATTGGAAATGGACAATCTTGGGGGTTTAAGTGGACCCGAAATGATAACGAATGGTTCATTAAGATTTCTATCTGAAATAACTTCTGGAGTATAATCTGACTTTGGTGTTATTCTGATATTTTCGATATTATTTTCATTTTGTATTTTTATTAGTTGAGTTGGTATGAAATATTATTTTCTTCTTGATTTGCAAATGAGTCTGGATAAAGTTATGATTGGTATCAAGATAACAAGAATGAGACCAGCTAATGCTTCCGTCTCTAAGAGTTTGATTTTATTTGTATAAAGGGGTTTGTTGCACTATTTGTGGTGAAGCTGATATTCATTATGGAAGTTTACTAAATATGTTCCATTTATTGATTTATTATTTATTGTTGCATAGAAATCGTTCAATATTATTGTACCTAGTTTTAATTCTTCTACCGCTGGGTTATGGGAGGCATCGGAAATGTCGCAATTTGGACGAGATCTATTTAGAAGGGGTGGGATACAAGTAGAGTTAACAATGTCTTTCAAATTGTTTCTTTTACAAATTGTGACAGAATTGATAATAGTACAATTTTTATTAATAGCTAACACTTTTTCTTTATATTTTAAAATTTCCTTAAAATCTATGTTTATAATTTTATTATCTTTTTTTATAGGTTTTATTAATATTTTTTTATAAGTTTCTTCGGAAGTAATTGGGAACTGTATGATGTATAGTAAGGTGGAATTTTTGTATTGAACTTTAACATTAGCAAATTCTAGTGCTTCTTCCGTTGATACAAATGGAAATCTTTCTCTATGTAGTGTTTCGATTGCAATATTTATTTCTTTTTTGTTTAATGTAACGGACTTAATTATGTTATTTTTCGCCCATTGGATGGCGTATTTAATATTTTGTAATTCTTCTTTAACTAATCTTAATCTATTTTGCATATTTATACTGACATCATCGCTAATTAAATTATGGTTTTTTATTGTTTTATCTATTTTATTTGTGTATTCTGTGAGTTTGTTTATTATTATTCTTTCGATAATATTTTCATTTAAGTTAAAGGATTTTCAACGGTTTTGTCTAAAAAATATATCAAGGCGCAACAACTCGCGCCTTTAGTTAAATAAAACACTTAAATCACCTTTTAATAGAATTTATTCACAATCAAAAAACGTCAAATACTCGCGACACCGTAACCAAGACTGTTTGTTCCCAGCCAACTTTGTTGGCTCGTTGGGTTTGATGATCACGTTGCACCAACATGTACAGGTATGCAGACGCTGATCATGCAAAATTATTTTCCCATTGTTTCAGCAAGAAGGCAATTTCGTAATTGGATCGGAAGCGTGTGTTGAAATAAAAATATTAAAAGCGCTTGAGTTGTAAAGTTATTTTTTGGCGACAGTGTTGCCACTGTTGTTAACTCCTCCCTCCCGCAGATCAGCGAATCTATGGTTGGTAGTTGAATGTTTAGCTGTGGAAGATTTAACTTTTGTTTGCCGATACCAAAGCCATCCAATGAAAAAAGTCATTGAGGCAATGATCATAACGTTAATTCCAACTGTACCATTGAATCTTACTCCAAACTGGTTCAATCGGTTTATATTGCTAAGGCTGACTTCATGGACATATTTGATGTCCAGCAATATGTCATCATGTATTATATTTGCTAGTACTGGTGGTAAGGCTTGAACCTTCGTGATCGAGCTGCTTGAGTAAGTATGATTCTTTATTACTACCGACTCGTTGGAAAGTTGCAGAAGATAGGTGCCATTCAGAAACTCGGTTTTGCCATTTGACTCAATGAAACCTTTGAGGTTTGTCACATAGATAATATCGTCACTAAATAACTCAACAATTTCTTCTTGGGTACGTCTGTATTTACATCTTGCTGATCCGCCTTTAAGAATGCGGTTAAGGCAGTTATTCTCTTCCAATTTGATTACAGATGCTCTTTTGCTTTTCTTTTTCAATTTTTAATCTCATATTTTGCTTCAGTTTGTCCCATACCAACCTGTAGGCTGGCACTAACCAATCCTGCTACACTGGCAACTTTGGGGTGTGTTCTTGCAGGATCTGGTCAGCTGGCGGGCTCTTGTTAAAATTGTGCTAGTGCCACTTAGAAACAAATATGAAAAAGGCCTTAAAAAGGAAGTAGAAATTCTGAACACAAAAAAAGTTGGTCCCGCGAATTTTATAATTTAATTCGGATTTTTAGTTAAAAAAAAAAAGAAAAGCTTTATTCTGCTAGCGTCAATTACCAGACTGAATTTACATTTATGTATGTTTTTCTTACTAGCTAAACTTAATTATAATACAATGTCATCATTAATTTTTATTTCCCAATTCGTTAATTTTGATTTATGTTATTGTCAGCATTGTGTATTTCGCAATGCAATTTATTAATTTAAAGCATTTATTTGGTTTGCCCTATTTTCTGCAAGAAGTCGTCGAACTTGTCTATAGTTGCGTTTGAAATTATTTTGTTACCAAGTTTGTCCACTTTATTTGTAATTTTGTATTCATCATTATCTCTATATGTAACTTCTCCCCCCTTTAGATAAGAATTCTCCTGAATTCTCTTATTTAATTTTACAGTTATGTATTTATGTTTAATAAAAATTATATTGATAATGATAATTATTACAATTACAATTAAAATGTTACAACCGTTTGTTATTTTTTTATGGTAATTTAAATCTTTAATATTTCTTACATTAAATTGATGTTCCTGTTCAATTTGCTCAAATGTTATTTTATTACTAAAATTTTTTAATACTTCAAAGTTATAAAATATTTCTTTTTGTGTTATGTTTTCCACAATATTCGAAAAGTAATAGTCTTTTATTCTAATTAACAATTATTATAGCTAATTAGATAATTTCCATTTAATACGATTTTTTTCAGAATTACAAGTTTGGTTAATATCAATATCTTTTGGATTATTAATTATAATTGTGTCTCTATTTAATTCTAGTACTTCAAAATCTGTTTGTTTTATGAGTTGACAATAATTTTTAATTATGCAATGTGTGCTTGTTTTCAAATCTTTTAAGTGTTTGTTTTCTTCAAATTTATATATATTATTACCAATTTAAAAAATTTGTTCTATATTATAATCTATTTCCTTATTTTCTTTATTTGGTACGGGTACAATTGTTCTTAGTTTGACCATTTCAAATGTTTTAGGTATTTTAATACCAAAAATTAAATAGGAGTTATTTAGAATTGCTGTTCCAAGTTGTATATATTTAAGTTTATTGTAATCAATTTCATACTTTTGTATTTCATAACTTGTTAAGATGTTTGGATGTACAATGTTATGTTGGGCAGATATTACATTATCTTGTATTTGTTCTATTTTATTTTTAAGTAATTGTATGTTAGTCATTTGTTCTAAAAATATGTTTTTCTTATTTTCTATTTCTAAGATTTTACTTATGGAATTTATTTCTTTTTTTATTATGTTTCTATCATTACTTATAACTGATTTTAAATGGTTTAAAGTGCTATTAAAATAATCATTGATTAATATTTGCTGATCATTATTTGTCATTATTTCATTAATATTTGAGAGGTGATTTTGTATGTTCTGTCGGTCTTCATCGTCCATTGTTCCAAATAGCCATTTAGACACACTTCCTATTCCATTTATTAGTCCTCGTCTTTGTCTAATTTTTCTTGGTATTAATGTCATTAATTTATTTCTGAAGTCTGTTAGTTCCAACTGGAGTAAATTTTTATTTTCTACTTCTAATAAGATAATATTTTCAGTTAGGTTGTCCACAATGTCTTCTATTTTATGCAGGTTAATGATATGTAATATTATGTCTGATTCCTTAACAATTTCTTGGTTTTTTATCTATATATCTATAAATCCTGTCTGCTCAGTCAAAAGTTGAGTATTCATCATTCCTCTAATCATTGGTGTCCATATTAGTATTGCTATGATCATTGTCCATATCTGAAAATTTCAAAGGTCGTTTGATGTTACACGGATGTATTTTATCTAATTTTGCTTTCTTATATTTCGGTTGTTCTTTGTGTCTGACTGCCTTATAGTTTTTTATAAATCCTTCAACTCTTTCCTCCCTGTAGTCTTCCCTGGAATTGTTTAGTTTGTCTATTATTTTCCTTTTATTGTCTTCTAGAATTTTCCTAATCTTCACTTCATTAATTTTTCCTTGTTGAATTTCGTTGGGAGTGCATTTAATACTTGAGTGATACGCTCATTGTAATTTCTTATATTTTTTTGCATTAGCTGTTTTATTGGTATTTCCTTGCTCATTTTATACATTAGCCTAAATTTCTCCGCAATGGTGTTGTGTAACCTCTCTATATCAGCGTTACCTGTGTGACTGTTCGGTTTAGTCAAATGTAATTCGATATTCTCGCTATCTAGAAATTCCTTTGTCCTAATAGCCTTAAATTTATTATCTGCGATTATTTTCTTTGGTTTTCCTATTTTAGCAAAGTGGTCCTCTAGTTGTTCTACTATTGTTACGTGGTTTCTGTCATTAAGTGGGTAGGCTGCCTCAAACTTGAAAAATTTATCTATTACCGTCAAAAAACTAAATCTTTTTATTACATATGTATCTATGTGTATTATTTCGTTTTTTGTTGATGGTGTTGCTGTATATGAGAACTTTAATTTAACTGGGTTTCTATCGTATTTGACCTCTTGACATATTTCGCATTGGTTGATGATTAGTTGAATTAATTCTAACAATTTCGGATAATATATTTTATGTTTGATTTGATTGTAGGTTTCAGTAATACCTGAGTGTACACTTTCTCTGACGTGATACAACGAAATTTGTTTAACTGCTTTTACTTCTGTCTCAATATCCTGAGCTCTTATCGTACACTTGGTAAATTTGATCTGTCTGTGATTGGAAAACATTTCTATAAATTTTTCCTGAACTATATTGTAGTTATGTTCTGTTAATTCTGAAAATATTCCTATCTTTCCCTTTGTTTTATACTTTCTACATATTTCCCCTATTCTACTGAAGTCGGATTCTGTTATGAAAATTATTCTATTCCCATGCAACATTTTCATCTCCTCGACTTTGTTGTTTGTTAATATGATTTGTGTTTTATATTTATTCACAATTTCCTCTTTTATATAAAAATGATCATGTAGATTTTCTTCTGCTGAATGGACTGTTAACATTGATACATCATCATCCTCTACATTGTTAATTGTATTTACTTCATCAATTGCTTCGTTTTTCTGTTTAGTGTCTACTTGATTTTCTATTCGGCTTAGAAAATCAGCCACTCGATTTTCTTTTCCTTTTATATAATCTGTATCGAAATCGTACTCCCCTAGTTTCAGTAGCCATCTTTTCCTTTGTATTTTGCGTGCAAAAATTTTATGGGCTGGTGGTCTGTAAGAATTTTGAATTTTCTGCCATAGAGGTATGGTCTTAAATAATTTACGCTCCATAGTATGGCTAAGAATTCTTTGTCTCTTGCGGAATAGTTTCGCTCATGATTATTTAATGTTCTCGATGCGATACATACCGGGTGTCCTTCCTGTGACAGGACTGCTCCTATTGCGTAATTGGACGCATTTGTAGTAAGTGTAAATGTTTTCTCGAAATTTGGATATCTTAAGATTGGATGTGAGCTAATTAATTCTTTCAATTTCTCAAACGCTTCTATGTATGTGGGATCTTTGATATTTATCTTTATATCTTTCTTTAGGAATTTTGTTATCGGTTATGCTACCTTAGCATAGTCTTTCACAAATTTTCTGTAATACCCTGTTATACCTAGAAAGCTTTTAATTTGTTTCTCTGTTTTAGGGATTTATAATGATTTAATTACTTTTATTTTGTCCGGGTTCGGTTTGAGTCCTTCCTTCATCAGTATATGTCCTAAAAATTCTGTTTCTTTTTTCATAAAGTTGCACTTGTCGATCTGGATTTTGAGATTAGTTTGTTCTAATACTTTGAATATATCAGTTATTGCTTTAACATGCTCTTTAAGAGAAGTGTTGAAAATTAGTATGTCATCTAAGTATACGACACAAGTCTTATTAATAAAATCTCTTAAAGTTTCATTCATTAGTCGTTGAAATGTCGCTGGTGCGTTCTTCAGTCCAAACGGCATTCTTATGAATTCGTAAGTTCATGCGGTGTCACGAAAGCGGTCTATTCTCTGTCCTGTTCCCTAATCATTATTTGGTGGTATCCCTTACCTAAGTCTATCGTCGTGAAATATTGTGCTCGTCCAAATTTGTCTAGCATTGAATCTATATTAGGTAATGGGAATTTGTCGTCGATTGTCACCTCGTTTAGTTTTCTATAGTCCACTACTATTCTGTATTTTCGTTGTCCGGAGTTGTCTACTTTCTTTGGTACAACTATCAGAGGGCTAGAATATCTTGAACTGCTTTTACGAATTATTCCCTGTTCTTCCATTTCTGATATTTGTCTTCTAACCTCATTTTCGTGTTGTGGTGGGTATCTGTATAATTTAGAATTTATTTGCTCATCTGTTATCGTTCTAATTTCGTGTTGTATACTCATGGTGCTTGTCAATTTATCACCTTCTTTAAAAAATAATTTCTTAAATCTTTTTAGAATATTCCTAACGTTCTCGCATTCTTCTTTATTTAAATGATCTAGTTGAATCCTATCCCATTCAAAGTCGCTACTCTCTAATGCACAAATTTCTAGATTACTATATGGATTAAACATAAATTTCGTTGTCCTGTGGTTGAATGATATATATCCATCTATTAGATTTATCATAGTATTGAAACAATTTAGCAGATCGATTCCTATAATAAAGCTATATTTTCTCCGTTTTAATTCCGTCATCTTCTATCTAATTTTCGCATTTCCTTCTAGATTAAATTCCTAAGGTGAATCGGTTATTATCTCAAATCTAATTACATCCTTCTCTGTTATTGTACTAAATTCAATTGGTTTGTTTAAACGAATTTTTTCGAAATCTTTTATATTACTGTCAATTAAGCTTAAGTTTGCGCCTGTATCTATTAGGGCTTATATTCCTTTCCTATTACATTGATTTATTTCCATGTTATCAATTTCCATTGGTTCGTTTTGGTATTGCCTAGGTTGATTCCAACGGTTTTGGTTGAAATTTGGCCTAGGGTTTCCAGCCTTTGGAAATTTCCCGAATTATTATTATTATATTGAGTTCGATATCTTCCTGATTGATTAAAGTTATTATTATTATAGTTGCGTTCCTGATAATACCGCGGAGTATTTTTAAACGGATTCTGTCCGTTATTATTATTATTATATTGATTATTAGTTCTATGTTGGTTATTATATTTCTGTGTTGTATCTTGGATTTTATTGTACCATTTTGTTTTCCTATACTCTGGTCTTATACAACTATCCTCAAACCTTCTCCTAGTTAAAATTCTTAAAATGTCGTTGATATTTCTTTCTTCCTAAATTTTGTCTAATAACGTTCCTTGTGTCATTTCTTTAATTGTGTTAGTTAATAAACTGTCTGTATTCGAAAGGTCAATACAATGATCACCTCTATAATAAACACATAATTCGTCTGCGTTATATTTTATGTTTTGAATTTCTATTATTAATTCACTTACCGAATTAACCTTAAGATTAGGAATCGTTTTGTAAATTTGATGCGGTTCCACTGATGGCCTATAATTTAGTTTTAGAGTTTCCTTAATTAGCTGCCAATTATCTGGGGTGGGTAAATTCATTACTACGTCCTTTGCCTGTCCTTGAATCGTACGGTAAAATATCTTTCGAAGTACTTCATTGTCTATTGTTGATAGCAGGTAATCTGTGCTGCTAAAGAAACTGTTTATCGTTACTTCTCCTGTTCCTGTGAATGTTGGCAAGTAGTTGATTGTTTTTGTTAAATTTTAAATTGCGTTATTGTCTCTTCCAAGATTTTGTTGTAGTTCCAAATATGCTGCCCTCATCTGTTCTAACTGTTGTTCCCTTCTGTTCATTTCCTCCATGAAATCTACTGATGGTATTTGAGCCGCTTCTTGAGCCATTCTTCCTTTGTCAAACGCTTGCTGTCTTTTTCTCCGAATTTTGGATTTTATTTTGTGGTGTTTACTTAATTAGTTTTCACTTCACAAAAAAAAAATTTTTAATTATTTGTGGTGTTAACTTTAATAGTTTTCACTGCACAAAATGTTTTATTTGTTTGTTTCCCGAAAACGTGTGTTCGTATCACTGGATACTTTAACTGAATTTTGGATCCTACCGACTGCGCCAATTTTATAATTTAATTCGGATTTTTAGTTTTTAAAAAAAGAAAAGCTTTATTCTGCTTAGCGTCAATTACCAGACTGAATTTACATTTATGTATGTTTTTCTTACTAGCTAAACTTAATTATAATACAATGTCATCATTAATTTTTATTTCCCAATTCGTTAATTTTGATTTATGTTATTGTCAGCATTGTGTATTTCGCAATGCAATTTATTAATTTAAAGCATTTATTTGGTTTGCCCTATTTTCTGCAAGAAGTCGTCGAACTTGTCTATAGTTGCGTTTGCAATTATTTTGTTACCAAGTTCGTCGACTTTATTGGTAATTTTGTATTCATCATTATCTCTATATGTAACTCGCGTGCTGAAATAAAAATATTAAAAGTGCTTGAGTTGTAAAGTTACTTTTTGGCGACTGTATAGCCACTGTTGTTAACTTTTATAATTACTTGTTTATTGATGTCGGAATTTAATTCATTAATGTTGCCTTTGACAAGTTCGAAATCATCATGGTCAGGAGAGCCAGCGATATATTTCCATGCGGTTCCAATTATTTTTTTAAATCTTTTCTTTCTTTTTTCCTCGGTTAATTGTAATGATTCTAGCATTTCCGTAGCTTGTACCAATTCGTGTTCTAAGGATGGTATAAATATACTTTTGGGGGTGATTACTATTTTTTATAAAAATATGTTTGTGTAATGAAGCAGGAGGAATAGTATAGTTATCCACATTATGATCCTTACGCCTTCGGTTATGGATAGCTGGCTGGGCACGTAATGCCGTCCTTTTTGCTTCAACCGCTACTTGGGGGCCACTGACTATCACTTTTATTTTGTTGATTTTCTAATTATTTCATTAGCTGTTGCCACTGACTATCACTTCTTCCACAGTTTTTTTTTTTTGTTTTTCTGTTTATTTTATTACTTGTAAGTATTTTTTTATAATTTCAATAATATTTTACGATTTTTATTTAGTTTTTTCACTTTGTAAAACTGGTTTTTATTCTACTACGTAGAATTAATTTTATTTAGCTTTATCGCGGTTTTGAGGAGGACACTTTTTACTCCTTTTTTAAGTTTTCAGTTTTACTATGTAAAGCTGTTTTTTTCTTCTACTATGTAGAATTAGTTTTGACACTTTTTACTTCTTTCTGCTGCACTACTTGAAGGCTTTTGCAGAGAGGACACTCACAAGTACCGGTTAACTTTTACTTTTGCTCGGGCGCCAGTTAAGAACTTCCTTAATAGGAGTTCTAAACAAATTATTTTTTTGGTCAAGTGACCGCCCTTTATTAAATTCAAATTACAACTGACTTAATACAATAATCTTCTTACAATTTATATCTTATTAATTTTATTAAGTAAAAATAATAAATGCAAAAACAGCTTAACTATTAATTTCAATTCTATTTAATTTAGTTTCAAAATTTTGCTTATAATAATATGTCTCAATTTTCTTTTGTATTAACAAGCCATTAACATTAGCTAATGCAAATTAAACAATAATAAATATTATTTCTTTATTTGGACCAGTTTTTTTATTTGCTGCTTCACTGTATTTGATTCAGAACTAAATATGAAAAACAATTTGTTCAGGTAGATTTATCTTTATTGAATGTTAAAAAGTAACTGAATTATTATTTTACCTTTAGCTTAAACTAAACTAAAGAATAATGAAAAACCTGGTAATGTCATCATATTCCGTTTCACTATGTCTTACTGTTTATTCTGCTTCGGTCACTGACTTCTGTTTTTCATTCGAATAAAACAGATCAACAGCTTTTGCTTATTTGCAATAATAAAAAGACAATTCTTTAATTTAATTTATTTTTAAGAAATATGAAACCGACGATTTCTGTTCGTTTCGCAATAACAGAAAATAAGATAAATAAAAAATGTAAATTTTTATTTAAATTTAAATGGAAAAATATTAACAACTTTTCGTTTGTTAACTTGCAATTTTCATTAGGTTGACAATATTTCTTTTATTTTCATTTTCTTATTTCATGTTCTTAGCATTTGTAAATTATAAAGTGGTAAAACCACTTGTGCGAGAAAAAAAAGAAGGGAATTAAGAGAGAAATAAGATAATAATCGTTGCTCAAACAACAACAAACAAATATAAAGCCAACTATATAAGTACATAAGTAATAAAAAGATGATTGGCTTGTGATTAAGCGATCAGCTTTTTTCGTTCTTTATTCATTCCATTCTTAAAATAAACTAAACTTAAAAACTAAAATACAAAAATTATTAAGCAGCCCCATACTGCTGAGTTTGCGTCTGGTGTTCTATTTCCTTATAATTGTTTACTTCAACAATGTATGGAATATTGCTGATTGCACAACATAAGCGTGTTGATAAAGTACAATAATCTAAATACCCTGTTGGGAATATAGAGTTGTGTTAACTTATATACAGTAAAACCCGCATAAGTGCCTTGCCCAAAATTGACAGCATTTAAAGGTACTTAAGCGGGTTGTGTACTTATAAGAACACGCTTTAGTACCTCAGGTTGGGTACATTCTGTTGGGTAGTTAAACATTTAATAATTTTAAGAATATTGAAAAGAACTTATTTAAACACAAACAAAAAATTTATTTAACAAGAAATATTTTTATTACATATTAATTAAAAACGTATTTCATATTGCTTTAAAAATTCATTTTAAAAAAGGAAAATTTTGTGTGCATAATACATACATATGTATATGTAACACATATGTATTTTATGAGATCACTTAAAATGAAGTGGATTTGAAAAATAGGTTTAAATAGCGAAAAAGTCATTTTCTTTTGACGTATTTTCCATAGTATCTTCAGATGGTGACACCTCGCCAGCGTTATCTTCCCAAATACATGACACTATTTCTTCCTCCGTAAGAGGGCCAAAGCATTCAGTATCCTTATCGCAATTTACATTTTCCTCTAACTCTTGAGCGTTTATGGGAATATCTATTAGTGTTTCCTCGTCATCATCAGGAAAATAGTTTTGAATCACAAATCCGGCCTAAAAAATTAATATTAAATTAGAATTTTCAAATTTTAAATATGTAGTAGTGAAAACCCACACCTTTTGAAAGCAGTTTTTGATGGATTCACCTTTGACAAGCCACCAGGCTCGTTTTGAAAAAGTCAACGCATCCAAAACCGAAATGGTTTTCAAAAAATCCTTGGTTGTCAACCCTTTTTCAATTGCAAGCAACTGTTTTCTAACCATTATTTGTCGAAAGTAAACTTTAAAGATGTGTATGATTCCTTGATCGAGAGGCTGCAATATCGACGTGGTATTCGCTGGAAGAAATTTAACTTTCACATTTTCGAGATTCAAATCGGCCACCTTATGGCAAGGAGCATTATCGACAAACAGCAAAACTTTTCTATTTTCCATTTCGCGATCAAATTCTTTTAAAATAGTTGACCACAGAGAGCCTACCATCAAAGCCTTATTTTGAAAGTATTAAGGCAAAGGAATAGATTTTCCTCTAAAGCATCTGGGATTCTTCGATTTTCCGATAGCAAAGA
The DNA here is from genome assembly GCA_956483585.1 of Gymnocheta viridis. Lineage (NCBI taxonomy): Eukaryota > Metazoa > Arthropoda > Insecta > Diptera > Tachinidae > Gymnocheta > Gymnocheta viridis. The sequence continues at coordinate 38,511,601 of OY101444.1, forward strand.
ATTTTTTTATAACCCCCGTCAACATTGCATAAGAATAGAAGAGTCAGCCGTCCTTTTTGACCCTTTCCTCCTGTTACTGTTGTACCCTTTTTTGCCAAAGTTCCATTCGACAATGCCTTATAAAATAGCCCACTTTCGTCAGCATTAAAGATATCGCGCAGATCATCCACGTATACTGCAATTAAAACCATATTTCCATTAATATTAGCCTTGTATAAGCACTGTTCCACTCTTTACCACTTTGCTGAATCCATAAATTGCCTTGTATAAACGTAATACTTTATCTGGTGAACTTTCTTCAACGAATTGCTGTGGTTGTTGCATATAAATCTCGTCTGGAAGATTACTATTTAAGTACGCTGTGCTCACGTCCATTTGATGTAGGTGCATTTTATATTTGACTGCTAGTGCCAAAAGTAAACGTACTGCGGAATATCTCACTACGGGAGAAAAAGTCTCGCTGAAATCAATACCAAATCTAGCCTTTGGCTACTAATCGTGCTTTGTAACGTTCAATATCTCCATTTGTGTTTCGCAGCGTGCTTAGAAAATTCATAGTTTTGTGTGTCAATTAAAGAATATATGTAAATATGTTTTTATTATAAACTAAAATTAAAAAGGAAATAATTAATTTAAAGTGCATACGTAAATATGTATTTTGTATACATTTTTTTACGACAAACACTTTAGCGCTACGGCGCTAGTTCAAATTACAAATAACACAATTAAAAAAATACGATCAAAAAAGAATTGTATTATTGTATAAGCGCCATTTTTAGGTTTTGTCTACATTTTACAAAATTTGGCAATGTGACCTTCTTTTTTACAATTGTAATATACAACCTTACATTTTTGTAAAAATTTTATTTATTTATTCATGCATTTGCAATACATATTGCCTATTGGCTAGTTTCATCCGTATTACCGTAGTACTTATCTATGGAGAATAAACATAATACACATCAGTAATCTAGTAATAATATGATACATTCGTCGTTAGCGTCATTATTTCGTCCACAAATATTTTTTCTAAATTATTCTTACATTTTGTGATTCTAATATATTTTTATTCACATTTTGCTATTTCGTGGTCGGTTACGAGTTTTCCGTGTTTAAAACTGACCGGAGCCAATTTAAAATAGTCGCATTAATCATTTTACAACGGGGACTTGTTTATAGCGACTACGAGGTCATAAGTTCTAGCGATGTGTACGTCTGCGTACTGCAATATGTTGATTATTTGAACTCATGAGCAATCACTTCCCTTATGCCGTCCATGTCTAAGGCTTCCGCCAGATAACGGTAGTAGTTGATTATGTACTTGTTCTAAGATAATATGGCTTTTTATATTCTCTCCTTCCATCGTATTTACAATTTTTTGAAATCTTTAATTTATTAATCTTTGTTTCTCGTTATTTTCAATTATCCCGTCCTAAATGGCTTTCTCTATTTTATGGCATCGTCATGATCCGAAAAACCTGTAATGAATTTTAGTATAGATACCAGGAAGTTTATTTACGCAGAAACATTTTTTTCTCTATCCTTTTCTATTATCGTTATTTGGTGGAATCCTGCTTCCAATTCGAGTGTTTAAAAATTCCTAAATTTTGTAAGGTTGTATTTATATTGTATGTTCATTTAATTTTGTGAAAGCAATAACCATTCTTCGTTTTGGTTTCCCATTTTCATCAATCCCCTTTTTATGAACTGTTAACATAGGTGATGTTGCGGCTGCAACAATAAGGCAGTAAAAACGAATAATAATAACGCAACTTTTATTTAAGGTTGTAGTGTCCGGCTGAACAACTGGTTAGTAGGTTTTATTATCTATGTAAAAAAAATAATATTAAAGATTTACATAAAGAATATCAAAGGTACAATTCTTACTTCCGTTCCTTCTTACTCGGCTTCTTCTCTGGAATTGTCAGTTTGTTCCAAAAAATAAAGAGCCGAAGCTTTTGGTTACTTATGAACCGGGTATATTAAACGAGTACAAGACCAGAGAGAAGTCAAGTTCAGAGTTGCATTAAAATATAATATAAATAAATTGACCGTTAATAAATTTGAATAATATGAATTCGTAACATCCCGCCGCCCGTGAGACGATCACTGAGTCTCACCACTTACGTCGAGAACAGCAAACTTACATGCAGGTCGCCGCAGCTTCCCAATCGCCGTTCTTACCAATGCCGAACGAACCTGACCATCACTTGCCACCGAAGCCTTTCTTCCACTCTCCGCGTGTTTCGTTATCATCACAAATGATCACTACATCGCCAACCTTGATTGGTTCCACACGCTAATTAAAGTTTTTACTTTTTTGGTTAATTAAAAAAATAAATTTTTTAGACGTCTATGCGTCTTTTTTATTTTAATTTATTTTCTTAACTCTAGTGAGTTAATCTTAATACATATGTTAATACTTAACTGAACTGATAATTCTGAAATATGTTGCTTAAATACTAGAAGATACATACTATCTTATCAACTAAATAATTGTAGGCAGTTACCTACATTTTAACATGATAAACCTTCTTTCTTTGTTTTCTTAAACAAGATTGATCATGTTTTATTCTGAGGGTGTTTACAAAAGAACATTTAGATAATGTGTTTATAATTTACAAGTACATTTAGGTAAAGTGTCTTTGTTTCTTATGATTGAACATGGTTTATTATCTTACAATTTAGAGAAAGTGTTTGTGTTATGAATCATTACTTATACCTACATAGTTATCGTTTGTCTGTGAGGGTATTCTACCTGTCGTTCTTAACTCTCCCCTTACTTAAAAATGAATCGTCCCGATTTATATTTATTTAATGTTTATTTCTTGTCTGATTTTTTCTAGTTCTCTATTATATAAAGCCTGAAGATTTTTTTGTGTCTTAATTTGCCTGAGGGTTATATAATACTTTGTTACCTTCAGTATAATATGTATAGATATTAATATGGTGATAATTATTAGTGTTATATACAAGAAATATTTGATAGGGTGTCTTTCTATTGGGATTAAAAATTTCTTTAATGAATCAATGTTACTGAATGCGAATTCTGAAGAGGATGTCATTATTTTGATAATCTCTAAGTCATCGTTATGTTTGTCGTGTACAGCTTCTATTTTGCTTTTATGAATGTTTATGTAAGTTATATTATTAATTATCACTTTGTCCGTATATTTTACTAATATAGTTCCTTTTATGAGTTTGTTGTTTACGGTATTTGTACCGTCCAAAAGAATGAATCCCTCGTCTATTTCTAGTAACGGATAATTATATTCTTGTATTATTATGCATTTAGCTTTCCTATTTTCTATTAATGGTTTAATACAGTCATCATTTATTTTGTTGATTTTACAAATATTTTTGCTCAAGTAATTTTTACAGTTATTTACTCTCGTATAAATATTATTGCAGAGAGCAATTTCTTTGTCGGTGGATACTTTCCCATGTTTAATACTTATTGGTGTAAATTTAAACAATTGGCAGTAGTTATTTATAAGTGGATACTTATAGATATTGATGAAGGTGTCATTACTTCTTGCAATATAAATGTCAGAATATTCCAATATATTTATAATTGGTATGAACGATAATTTCTGTTCTGATACTTCCTTTACATCGTCCAAGCTTAGTGATTCTGCTAGATATTCGTTATTTTTAGCAGCATTTATAGTTCTTACTAATGTTAATAGTTGTTCATGAATTTGTTCGAGCAGGATGTGGCTTTCTGTTATTTGGCCTTGCATGGAATCCAGTAACTTTTCAAATCTGGAGTTAATGAATTTTTGTTTTTCATTATTTTCAATTAAGGCATTTATTTTCGTTTCTATTTGAATTACGTCATCATGGTCTGGTATACCAGTGATAAACTTCAGTGTGGATCCTAAGAAATTTAGTCCTCGTTTCTCAATTCTATGTTGATTAAGTTGATCAATTAATATATCTATTTTTTTATCCAGATGTGTCCTTCTAAGGTAAAGTAAGAATATTTGTTACGTATTCCTTCATATGTCGTATAGATTTTCGTTAAGTTGGTTACATGGAATAAATACGCGAACTTGTCAAATAGAAATACGTCATCTGTTCTTGTTAGAATAAACTTTTTATTTGTTACGTCTTCGATTTCAGTTATTGCTTCTGGTGTCTGGAATGATATTGCCAGTGCGACTAATATCAGGTATACTTGGTTCATTTTTGTTAATTGTCGTATTTTTTATATTATTTTTATGTATAATTTTTCCTCCTTGGGTTAAAATCCTGTCCCCACGGTCTTCCTTAACAATTTCTTTCTTGTATCTGGGCAAATTCTTGTTTCTGATTCCTGTGATTTTTACCAGGATTTGTGTACCTTCTTCAAATATTCGGTGTTTTGCTTTCCTATTCAGTCTCTCTAATACTTTATTTGATGCTTGTCGTAATTTTCTTATGATTTCTTCCTTGTTAAATTTTATTGTTCCAAAATATACTTCCCTAGGCCTATATCCTGTTACGGAGTGTATTGAATTGTTAAGCTCCTTGATGGCTTTGAATATTTCGTCTTTTGTTGTAGATGAATTCTTTATTTTGAAAATACGCGTTAGCTCACTTATAGAGTTATGAGCTCTTTCTACTTGTCCGTTTGCTGATGAGCGATGAACTGGTGTCTCTATTTTTTTCACATTATGCTTTATACACATCTGTTTGAATGCTGGTGTGATAAAACTTGCTTCGTTATCGGTCATGAGTCGTTTGCATTCAGGAAAGTTATTAGTAATTATTTCTTCCATCTTATTCTCTATATTAGCTTTAGTACTAAGTTCGTGAGCGACTATATATTTGGAAAACTTATCTATGGTTACTAAATAAGTGATTTTATCATTGTAGTAAATATCTGCATGTATGTATTCTCTAGGTTGTGTTGGTATATCTGAATCGCGAAGTGGTTCTTTAGTTGGATTTCTTTCATAACGTCTAAATAAACAAGCGGAACAATGGTTATTAAATTGCTTGGCATCTTTCTTTATGCTTGGCCAATAATATTTTTCAAGTATTTCTTTTGTTATATTATTAAAGCTCCTATGGGCTCTATTGTGGGTTTCTTTTGTTATATGAAGTTGTTCATTTCTGTCTATTATATCTTTCAGTTTCTTTGGCGTATGTATGAAATGATTACTGACAAATGTTTGTTTTATTATTTCTGCGCATTTGTATAAGTCTTCTGTATTCATATGTATAGCTATGACTCTGTTGGGCTGCAGTATTTTCTTTAATTCGATTATAAGATCGTCGTTATTCATAAAATTGATAGTATGACGTATTTTATTAGAAAAAATAGTTCGTGTTCTTGTTTCAGTAAGGTTTGGTGTTGGTACGAGTTCTAGTTGTATGCCGTATGTATTAAAGGGTTGTGAAACAGTTTTTATTATCTCACTAGCGGAACTTTCGGCGGAATGTGTAGTGTCGATGGATGAAGTATTGATTATTTGTCGAGACAAGGCGTCAGCTACAACATTTTGTGTTCCTGGCTTATATTTGATTTTCGCGCCATAGTCTTCTATGATAGACTTCCAGCGTTTTAGTTTGTGATTTGGATTTTTTTCGGAGATTGCGTAGGTGAGTGACTGGTGGTCAGTAAAAATAGTTAAATCGGCTATGCCATAAATGTAATTTCTTAATTTCTGTAATGACCATATAATTGCCAATAATTCTTTCTCATTAGTACTATAGTTTTGTTCTGTACTACTCAATGTGCGAGATAAAAAATATATTGGGTTCTTATTTTGGCTTAATACTGCTCCAATAGCTATGTTGGATGCATCTGTAGTAAGCTCAAAAGGTTTTTCGTAATCAGGTTGAAATAATTCGACCTGCTCTTTCAGTTTTGATTTTAACGTATCTACAGCATCAATGGCTGCTTGGTCTAAGTAAATTTTTGTGTTATTACTTTTATTCTTGCCTATATGGGCATTTTCTCCTTTTAAATGAACCGTTAATGGTTTCGTAATTTGTGCATAATTTTGTACAAATCTCCTATAATATCCAGTTAATCCTAGAAAGCCTCGTAAATCCTTAAGTGTAGTGGGAATGGGAAATTTCTCAATAGCTTTTATTTTCTCGGGGTCTGTTGTTATTTTATTATGTTTAATAATATGACCTAGATATTCTACTTCAGTCATAAAAAATTTAGATTTTTCGTCCGAAATTTTAAGGGTGGCTTGATTTAAGGCATTGAACACCATGTGTATGTGTTTCATATGTTCTTCTAAAGAAGATGAAAAAATTAAAACATCGTCGATGTAGACGTACACGAATTTCCCTATGAATTCTCTAAGTATGTCATCTACACAACGTTGGAAAATAGATGGAGCGTTTTTTAAACCGAAAGGCATACGTACAAATTCGTATTTACCTCCATTAACGCAAAAAGCTGTTTTTTCTCTATCCTCCTTTTTTATTTTTATCTGGTGAAAACCAGATTCTAAATCTAGCGTGGTGAAGTATTTGGCATTTCCTAAGTTTTGTAATGTAACATTGACATCAGGTATGATGTATCTATCTGTTACAGTGTGTTCATTAAGTTTTCTGAACTCTATGACCATTCGTCGTTTTGGTTTCCCGTTTTTGTCTAATCCTTTCTTGTGTACGGTCAACATTGGTGAATTATAAGGGCTATAGCTTTTTTGTATAATCCCTTGTTCTAGTAGGTTCTTTATTTCTTCATTCACGAATTCAGTATCATTTAAATTGCCTGGATATTGTTTAGTCCAGATTGGTTCTTTAGTTGTTGTTCTAATGCTAGCTTCTATGGCTGTTGTGAATGGTAAAGGTCCTATTTTATTATTTTGTTTCATAAGTTCATTAATCTCTAATTCGTATTTTTTATCTCCTATGGAGTAGTTTATTTTTTGTATTTTTTCGGGGACTATAAACAATTTTTTTCCAATGTCTATGACTGCTTCTAATTGTGTTATGCCCTCAACTCCTAACATTAAGTCGTAGTCGTCATTAGTTTGTAATTCAAAAAATTCTAATTCCTTCTTTAATACACTTATTTTTTGTTTGTAATTTAATATCGATTCACCGTGCATGGTAATCATTCTAAATGGTTTAGTCTTAATTCTATTACCTAAAACTAAATTTTTATGAATATAGTTATGGGTTGCACCGCAATCAATGAAAATTTTATATTCTTTGTTACCCTCATCTTTCAAAAAAATATAGTACAACCCGCCTATTAGTTTAAATTCTTATATATATTATTATTAGAAAATGAATTGCTACCTTTTTGTGCTGTAGTGCTGGTATTATCGTCTTCTTGATGATTTGTTTGTATTCGGTTGTTCCTCTGTATTTTATATTGTTGTTGAAAATTACCGCTTTGCTCTCTCATTCTTTTCCAGGGTTGACTATGGAAACCTTGTTGTGGTAGTTGTTTGGTGTTGCCCGAAGATGTATCCATTGGCTCTGGTCTAGATACATTCTGATGTTGCCAATTCGGTCGTTGTAAGTTGAATGGTTTGTACGACGGACGTCTAAAGTTGTTATTTTGCTTGTTGAACTGTAGTTGGTCTTTCTGGTGATGTTTTGGAGGTTGTAATCTGCTTACATTGGATGTCTTTCCTAGTTGAAAGTCCCTATGGGTGTTGTCATGCTCAATTGTCTGTGCTATGGCATAGGCGTGCTCCAGATCTCTAATGGGATTTCCATATAGTGTTGATCGTATGAATTCGTTATGAATTCCATTCTTAAATGTCCTTACTGCGTCTTCCATAGCGTGTGCAGTCATGCATTTTATAGATTCAGGTGGGTCTCCAGACATGGATATTTTTGCTGTGACGACAGTTAGGGCTTTACTTACGTCGTCGTGAAATTCGGATAAGGTTTTTCTCCCTTGAGTTAGTTTAGTTAACTCATCTTTGAGTACATACAGTGGACGTTGGTCACAATATGTGTAGTCCAATCTGTTTATTATGGCCTCAAAATTAAAAATGGTGTTGTGGTTCAATAAAATGTCGGCAGCAGGGCCGGTTATTTTCGATTTAATTATTGAAAGGGCCTCTACGTATCGATTTGAATGACAGTGTTGGCTGATGCTATCCATTAGTCTCGTTGCGTCTTCTCGCCATAGACGGTACTTGTTTTGCGTGCCGTCAAATGTAGATAGGGCTTTAAAGATTTCCAAATTTATTTCGTTTGGATTATTGTAGCTGGCAGTCCTTGGTTCTAATGCTTCGGCTTGGGGATAATTTACTGCCGGATTCGTTGGTATTTGGTCGAGTCTATTTCTTAGTGCCGCGTTTTCTTCCATTACTTTTTCTAGTGTTGCTTGCAAATTAGCCATTTGCTGGATGATTTGACTCAAATCTGTTTGTGCCATCTTTTCCAAATCTCTATTGTTGTCGAATATATTTTGTCTGAATCTTTTCATTAAAAGTATTAAAGATTTTCTTCACTTTGTAACTGCTTTTCACTTAATCCTTTTTATGAGGATTTAAAAATTTTCTTTTTTGTTTTTACTATGTGACTTAATCCTTTTTTTGACAAGGAGGTTTGGTCCGCTCTCTTAGAGTAACAAAGTATATGCTACTCCTGGCAGGATCGCCAATTAAAGTTTTTACTTTTTTGGTTAATTAAAAAAATAAATTTTTTAGACGTCTATGCGTCTTTTTTATTTTAATTTATTTTCTTAACTCTAGTGAGTTAATCTTAATACATATGTTAATACTTAACTGAACTGATAATTCTGAAATATGTTGCTTAAATACTAGAAGATACATACTATCTTATCAACTAAATAATTGTAGGCAGTTACCTACATTTTAACATGATAAACCTTCTTTCTTTGTTTTCTTAAACAAGATTGATCATGTTTTATTCTGAGGGTGTTTACAAAAGAACATTTAGATAATGTGTTTATAATTTACAAGTACATTTAGGTAAAGTGTCTTTGTTTCTTATGATTGAACATGGTTTATTATCTTACAATTTAGAGAAAGTGTTTGTGTTATGAATCATTACTTATACCTACATAGTTATCGTTTGTCTGTGAGGGTATTCTACCTGTCGTTCTTAACTCGCTTGTACCATTTCGTACGTCTTGTCAGGTCAGGGAGATACTCAAGCACCCATCGCTTCCAGAATGATTGCTTCAATTGTTGTAAAATATGCCACTGTTTTCTAGCAACAACCTTTTCTCCTACAGCAGGGGTTTGCACCAAATTTGGGTAACCGAGCAAAAAATTATTAGGTGTTAGAGGCTCACACGCTAAGCTTTCAACTGGAAGATGGCTAAGTGGACGTGAGTTCACTAAATTTTCAGCTTCCACTAACAAACTATAAAATGTTTCAATTTGAGGGGATTTTTCCTTCAGTGTAAACGCTAAAACATTCTTCACACTGCGAACCATGCGCTCCCACGCGCCACCAGCTGATGGATTCCCCGGAGTATTGAACAGCCAATCTACTCCACGTTTTGCACATTCGTCTGTCAATTTAACCTCATCGATCACGAAGTCTTCTTTGCTTGCACCAACAAAATTTGTTCCTCTGTCACTTCTTATGCGTACCGGCACGCCTCTTCGATTGATGAAATTTCTGATACACAATATGACCGCATCTGTCGACAAATCTCTGGTAACTTCCATGTGTATAGCTCTAATAGTTAAACAAGTGAAGAGGGTTTCCCACCGTTTCTCACTTCGGCGGCCGATAGATACCATAAACGGTCCCATATAGTCAACGCCCGTATACGAAAATGGCCTCACATATGGGGTGAGCCTGTCAACTGAGTGTTGACCCATAAGTGGTGGTTGAGGAACAGCATTCCTGTTCATACATTCTTGACATTTACTTTTGATTGATTTTACCAGCTGGCGAATACTTGGTATCCAGAACTTTGTACGTATAGCCGTGCAAATTGACTCTTGATTTTGGTGTTGAAAATCTTCATGAAATTGTTTTGCAATTAACCGCGTTATGGGGTGCGTTTTGGGCATTATAATAGGGTGTTTTGTTGCCTGAGTAATGCAATTGGCATTGTTTATACGACCAGAAATTCTTATTAACCCGTCCTTTCCTAGAAATGGCGTCAAACTGTATATGGAGCTTTTATTAGAAATCGGTTTGTTCAGTTTCAAAAACGTCAACTCTTTCGAAAACTCTTCTCGTTGAGCAACAGAGCACCAATAAATTTCTGCTTCTTTTATTTCTTGAGTTGTTATATATTTAGGATAATCATTTTTGTTATATGTCCCTTTGAATATATTTATATCACGTACAAACCAACATCGAACTCTCAACAATGTGTAATATTTCGATATAGAGTGATAAGATATAAGCAAATCTTCGGATGTTACTGTCGTTACAAATTTAGATCGATAGTGTGATGATAATGCTCAATAGGATTTGGTAGCAGCACTATTTTGATGTTCACAGAACTTTGTTTCACAATTTTTTCCGCACGTCCACTTAACACTTCTTATTTTATATTGAAAGTTAAATAATATTTTTACTATCCTTGTTCGTTTGAGGATATTGTTTATATAAACTTTTTGCTCTTTTATTGAACAATATCACTATCCTTGTTCGTTTCAGGATTTCATTATTGTCTTATTTTAATTTATTTTATTTGCGATCTTAGGCTGACACATAATGTCCCCTTTTTGCATGTGCTACTATGGAACCAGTTGATCGACTTGTTTTTATTTACGCTCGGGCGCCAGTTAAGGACTTTACTATTAAAAGTCCAAAAAAAACACAATAATGTTTTTGTTGGTCAAGCGACCAGTTTATTGAATATTAAAAGTAATACTAAAGAATTAAACTAACATAATGCTTAATTTATATTATTAATCAATAAAACACCTGCAATATATGGTGTGACATTATTCTTGGAAAAATATAACAATAACAAGTAAATGACCCACATTCAAAATGTGGTGTAATATATTTCTTAAGAAAATGCAATTTCGATAAATACAGTTCAATAATCAAAAACTGGGTTTATTATTAAATTGCTAAATAGAAATAATAAAAGCAAAAAAGCCAAAAGTGCAACTAAGAGAAAATTAGTCAACCTAAAGAGTTCGTTAACTTTATTTGAGTTAACTCTTCCCCGGTTAGGTCGATTGTCCTCAATCGATTTTGCTAAACTGTAACCTGCAGAAATGGTCCAACCTGTGCGGTTTGAATGTGTTCTGTAATTACTTTAGTTTTAGGAGATAAAAATAGTTTTTGTTTATACTTTATTGTACCGAAGATAATTATTGTTAAAATTACAGTAAGAACTACAATTATTATATCAGAGCTTAGGCTAATTATATGCATATTTTTATACTTATCTACTAGTATTTCGATTTTATTTCCATATTGTATTTGCTGTAAATGTAAATTCTCAAATTTTAGGTCTAGTTCTGTTACGTTTTGATTCTCCCTGATTTTTGTAATAAAGTTTGGTAATATACATAAATGTTTCATGCATTTTTAAGTTAATATTTGTATAAATTTTATTTGAAACATTTTATAAGGAATGTTCCTTTCTGTATAATTTTTAATGTATTACAATTGTGAGTTATGTTACCCTCAAAGTTTTTAAATATTATTATTCCTTCCACAATTTCTACTATTTCGGGATTTTCTAAAATTTTTAAATTACATTGTGCTTCTTTAAATTGTAAGATGTTTTTAATACATTTATCATTTAATGGAGTTAAGTTTTTTTCTAAATTCCCTTTTACATTTACATCATAAATTTTCTCAGCATTGTCCATTAATAATTCGGAAGGATTCAAGACTACTGATTTATTTAATGTATTTGGCAATGGCTCAAATTTTATTTTGTTTAGTGGAAAATTTTGGAATAAGGAGGGTAAGGATAATATTATTGTCCTGGAATAGTACTGCAACTTTAGTATTTGTGTAGCTGTCGAAGTCATCTAGTTCTTTTCGTGTCAGAATGTCTGTTGGAATAACGCCAAGTTTGCAAAAAATATGATTTGTCCTATGTCATTAATGTGATTATTCAGAAAAACTATGTCATTGTTCAAACTGGATACTTGTTCGATAAACTCTACTTCATCCTCTAGGTTTTTTATCCTATTCGCAATGTCCTTCTTAAACTTGTTGATATATCTACTAACTATAGTCTGTTGTTTATTAATATGCTGCGTGATATTGCTAATTTGTTCGTTCATAAAGTTGTTTATATGTGTAAGTCTGCCTACAGTACCACTTATCTCTTGTACATTTTTATGTATATTCTCTATTGTGTCTGATATTTCCTGTTCGCCATCACTGTCCATTGACCCTGCAATGTATTTTAAGCCTTTCCCTAAAATATTAAAGTCCTCGTTTCGTTTTGGAATGGATATGTAGGTTATCTATTCTTGCTTGGAGTAAAATAAAGCTTCTGTTAACTGTGTATATAAATTGTTTATATTCAAATGTTATCGTCTTCAAAGAACCTTGTCATAATGTCCAATGGTATTTAGTTCCCCAGTCTTGATGGGTATGTATCCATTATTGTTGGTTAAGTCCTGTATGTCCAGGTATTGAGCGGTCGCAGTAATTACCAAAGTTAAAATTGCAAAGATAATCGTGTTCGGTCCTGCAATGAGAAATAAGGGGGAAAAAATACTTCCCCGAATGTCTGATATTGTTTTTGTGAACGATTCTTCCGGTTCTAGTTTTCACCGTACTATTTAGGCTTGCCAGATCTAATTTGCCAAAAAGCTTGACATTGACCAAAAAAAAACTTGATTTTGAAAAAAAAACTTGACAAATAAAAATCCTCATACTAAATATATAAATGAGATTTTTAGTTTTTAAAGAAGAACTTCTGGATAATTATTATTGGAAATACGAATTGAATTTTAACTTTTACTCGTAAAAACAATTTTGCTGAGAGTTTTTAGCTAGTCTATAATAAATAAATAATAATTTTTATAAATAACTTGACAATTCTTCAAACACATAAGTTTTATTAAAAAAAACAATGAAAAACCGCCTGTATTATTCCACCATGGGTATATCAAGTCGGCTAAGCTGATAGAAGGATGGCGCGCCGGTAAAACCCCGGCTCAAGCCGAATCGCCGCCGCCGCCGACGAATTTTCGTACTTGCGCCGCCGCCGACGAAAAGTCCACGACTTGCTTCTCTAATTCAATGTTGTCAATTTACTAGTATTGAGTAATGGGGTAAATATCAGTGTTGGCACTTTTATAATAATTGTACAGAAAGTTATAGTTATTTTTTAAACTATAATTGCACAAAAAAATATGTATCATATTAGTCCTTAGTTCTATTGATAGTAAAAATATGGGCTTTAGATTTGTTTTTTAGAAATATACACATACTTTTAATAAGTATTATTTCATAGCTAGAATAAATTTGAGAAAAAAAATTAACTTACAAAAAAGCTTGACAAATCACTTTTTCACTTGACACTTGACGCGCATTAAAAAACTTGACAATCAGGCCAAATCAGGCCCTTCTGGCAACCTTAGTACTATTATAATTTTGGCCTACTATTTCTTTCTTAAATCTGGGTGTTAACTTATTTCCTAAACGTTTATTAATTCTAACATAAATTTCCTGTCCCTCTAGGTACTCTTTCGAGGCATTTCTGTTCTTGTTGTAATATTCCAGGTCCGTTTTTTTTTCAGATATTTTCTTAATTGTTTCATTTCTGTCTTTTGCCAGCAATCTTGGGTCACTACTTACTCTTCTGCCGAAAAATATTTCCATAGGCCGTTTACCTGTGACAGAATGAACTGAGAAATTGTATTCTTTCACTGATATTTCCAATAACTCCTGGAATGTTCGTTGCGCTTGTTCATTTCGAACACAGCGCATGATTTCTTGCAGAGTTGAGTGAAAACACTCAACTTGACCATTCGAACAGCTTGTATACGGGGCTGTTCTGAAAATGTTTATACCGAATTCATTGTCCATGACTATTGTCTCCGGTATAAATGAAAAGAGAATATCTCTTAGAGGTTGTCGTATGTCCTCGGCGGCCTTAGACTTAATGGGCTTTGCTACTGCGTATTTAGAAAATTTGTCGATAGCAGTGAGTACTAACTCCTTTCCGATTACAAATATATCTAAATGTACGATTTGGCCAGGATATTATGGTATAGGCGTGGGCTGAATTTGAGGCTTCGTTGGGTGCCGATCGTATTTGTTTTCTTTGCATATTACACATTTTTTTATTATATTCCTTATCTTCCTTGCTATGGAGGGAAAGTAATATCTTTGTAAAATCTGTACCTTATTTTCTTTACAATTCCTGTGTGCCCTATTATGTGTGCTTATTATAATCCCTTCCTGCTCTTCTTCACTAGTAATATCATCTACCTGTATCTGGGTGAATCTTATTCTATATTTTTCCTGACGTACTTGACCATCCTTTTCCATGAGAGCTTTAATTATTTTGCCTTTTGGCCAACAATGGCACGGAAGATTTTCATCAATTATAATGACGATATCACCCACTCGTAGTGGAGTTGTTTTTTCCTGCCATTTTCCTCTTCTGATGAGTGTTGGTACATATTCTTTTACCCAGCGATGCCAAAACTTATCCGCAAACAGTTTGGTTTGGTTCCATCGCTGCCGTAAATCGATTTCTTTGTAGTTTATGGGTTTGAGGCCGCTTGATAAGCCCAATAACAAATGGTTTGGTGTAAGTGCCTCATCGTCACACGATTCCAGTGACACAAAAGTAAGTGGCCGTGAATTAATAATGAACTCCACTTCAGTAAGGGCACATTTTAGGGTTTCATCATTAAGATTCATGTGGGGACATATATGATACAGACTAGTTTTGACCGAACGTACGAGTATTTCCCAGGCTCCACCCATGTGGGGCGATGCTGGTGGGTTAAATTTCCACCTGATGCTTTCAAATGTTTTTGAAATCGTTTTATGATCCACTTCAGGACTAAATATTTTAGACGCACCTTTGAAATTTGTGCCGTTATCGGTGAATATTTCTCTTGGGGTTCCTCTTCGTGCCATAAAATTGTTGATACACATAACACAGAAACTGGTGTCGAGGCTGTGAGCGATTTCAAGGTGTACTGCGCGTACGGTGATGCAAGTAAATAAAGCACCCCATCTTTTCTCCTTTCTTCTGCCCACGGTGACGTAAAGCGATCCGAAGTAATCTATTCCCACAAATGTAAACGGCCTTTCGAAGCTTGCTAACCTAGCAGGTGGTAGTGAAGACATTTGTGGCATAACTGGTACGGCATTTGAGTTTTTGCACATTTGACAGGATTTCCTTACGCTTTTGTGGAGTACTCGTAACTTGGGTATGAAGTATTTATTTTTAATGTTGTTGATGACGGTTTCATGTGACATATGATGAAATGTTTCATGTACGTGGCGAACTAGCAGAAATGTCACAAGGTGATTAGTAGGCAGTATTATTACATCCTCATAGTTTAGGAATGATGCACGGCCTTTGGCTCTTAATACGCTCTCGTCATCCTTTTTTAAATAACATATTTTTTCATGAAATTCGCTTTGCTGTGTTTTTCGGTACAAAGCTGACCTAGCTTGTTGTAGCATTTCGAATGAAATTTTCTCAGGTGGCTTACTTTTTCCGCATTTTGCTTTAAGTTTACCCAAGTAGAGTATAAATGTAGCTACAGCTCGGTAAAGCTTTCTCCAGTTGGAAAAATCTTTAACGTTAAATGTCACGTTCATTTCATCTTTATTGATGAGCAGTAAATGATGTCTTATTTCTTCTTTATTGCATTCGCCCAGGTTATTGCAGGTTGGCCATGTAGACATATCTTCTTGGAGAAATTTAGGACCAGAAAACCATGAGGAGACGTCCCATCTTGTGAGAACCTTTGTTGCTAGATCCGCCGGATTCATTTTAGATGGCACCCATCGCCATTGCGTTACCTCTGTTGATTCTAATATGTCGCCAACGCGATGCATAACAAATTGTTGAAACCTTTTCGGATCCATTCGAAGCCATTGTAATACGGTTTTCGAATCAGACCAAAAATACTTGGCGGTAAAATTTATACGTGCAATATTTTCAGCCAGCCTTACGCCCACAACAGCAGCTTGTAGCTTCAGCCTTGGTATTGACATAGGATTTAACGGAGCAACTTTTGATTTGCCGGCAGCAATAGTGACGTCATAGTTGCCTTGGTACACAACTCGAACATAAGAAACTGCAGCATAAGCGTCTTCACCTGCATCAGTAAAAGTATGAAGCTCTACATGAGTCGCCTCATTAATGTTGGGAGAATAGCATCGAGGTATTTCAACAGAAGCTATGTGAGCAATAGCCGTCTTCCATTTTTGCCATTTCGGTAAAAGAGAGTCAACAAGTTCCATATCCCAATCGATGCCAGATCGCCAGACTTCTTGCAGAAGAATTTTTAAAGCAGTCGTGTAGCATGATATTAGACCAAGTGCGTCAAAAATTGACATCAGCAGCTTAAGTAGCTCTCTTTTTGTGGGAGTAATTTCAGTAGTGCATACTTAACGACGAAGTCTGGCAAATCTGAAAATATAGACAAAAGAGTCTTTATTAGGAACCCAATACATACCAAGAATCTTTTCTGTATCTGCTAGATCTTTTGGAGTTTGATCTTGGGAATGACCATCCTGTAGATGCATGATGACCTCCTTGCTATTTGAAGACCAATTTCGAATGTGGAAACCTGCAGCAGCATGAATAGATTTAACTTGCGAAGCTAAATCGATGGCATGTTGATCGTCGTCTACACTGTCGATGAAGTCGTCTACGTAGTCATTATGTTGAATTGATTCTACCGCTCGTGGAAAGTTTTCTTTGAATTGTTCAGCATTGAAATCACGTATATAATGTGCTATGCATGGAGCACATGAGATACCGAACCTCAAAGCCCGCATTACATAAACACTTGGCTTATAAATGTCATTATTTGTATCCCACCATAGAAATCTCTGAGAATGCATATCGCTGTGTCGAACATTTATCTGGTGGAACATCTCGGCGATATCACCGCAAACTGCAACTTTTCCCACACGAAAACTAAGCAATACATCAGATAACGATTTTAATAGGTCGGGTCCACTGCTTATAAAGTCGTTGAGACATAATCCATTAGATTTGGCAGCGGCATCCCACACCATTCTTACCTTGCCGGGTTTGTTGGGATTTTTGATGATAAATATCGGTAGATACCAAACACGTTCCGAAGTTTTATTTATTTTGCCTTCACTTAACTTTACGGCATAGCCTTTTTGCAGCAAATTATTAATTTGATTTTGCAGCGTTGCTTTTAAATTTGGCTCTTTTAGCTTTTTTTTATTTAGGCACATGAGGCGCTTGTAAGCGTTATTGTAGCTTTCAGGTAACACACGAACATCGTTTTTCCACAATAGGCCTACCTCGTAGTCTTTAAAATCTCCATCGCTTTCTTATCTTCCATAGAAATTAACGACCTTTGAGGAGATTCTTCTATGTTAAAATTATCTTTAACCATTTTATGTAATTCATTGTAATGCTTTTCGCAATCACAGTGATGAATGTTTAGCCATTCACCTTGGCTAGTGCGTCCGCTATAGCCCTGGATTGTCCAGCCTAGCCGCATTTTTGTGGCAATCGGTTGATTCCACGGTCCTTCACGAATCTTTAGCGGCACGGCGACACTCCAATTGTTAAGACCAATCAAAATAGTAGGTTTTACGTTTTTAAAAGACTGTATGGGCAGTCCACCCAAGTAGGGATATTACTCCACTATTTCATTCATGTTCAATGTCTGTTGGGGTAGATCTAAATTTTCAACCGTATGCACAGACTGAAGTTTAAATTTATCACCATTATTTATATTTGCAATATTTAGCGATGTTTTTACAGATGAATTTTCTTGACGAGTAGTATTACCAGTCCACCTTAAGCATAACGATTGCTCCACACCATCAAGATCAAGTAGATCAAAAATTTCCTTCTCGATTAACGACACAGAAGAACCCTCATCAAGAAAGACATATGTATCGAATGTAGACGAATTGGCAAAATTCTAAAAATTTGTTTTTGATTTTGCTCAGTTGTGGAGTGTGAGTTAATTGTTTCACTTGTAGTGTTATTTGGTTGAGTAGTGTTGTTTTGTCGTGAAGACGATGTTGGCTCATTGTAATATTTATGCAGCAATCTATTGTGTTTTATATTGCAGCTATCAATACCACATTCTCTTCTAGCGAAACATTTACCTTTGTGTTTATTTAAACAACTACGACACAAATTATTTTTCTTCACTATGTCCCATTTTTTTCTAATGAGAACTATTTAAATTCTTCACAAACTGACACTTTATGATAACTATTACACACAAAGCACTTTAATTTAAATGGTTGTCTTTCTTCTGTATGTGTATTTATACTCGCGTTTTTAGCTGTTGGTGCAACGGAAACAACTGTGCTTGCAGCATCGGCGATTTGAAAAATCCAATCACTAAACGTTTTCATTATTGAAACCTTACTATATTTTGGGTACGTTGCCCAGTTTAATATGTACTGGCTTGACAGCTCATCAACTAGTTCCTTCACAAGCATCGGGTTATTCATATAATCATACATTTCGCAGGCCTCCATGGTGGAATATATATTTTTCACACACAACGCATAATCAATCATAGACTCCAACTTATCTTTTGGTGGAGATATTTTTCGCGCTTTTTCAATTACCCGCTCTAAAATATGCTCCGGTCGCCCGAAACACATCTTTAAACTTTGAATTATCTCTGGCACCATTTTAGGTAACATGAGCCTACTCTTTACCATATCCCTTGCCTTTCCTTTAAGACAGGCTTGTAGCCGTATCAAATTTTCTGCATCTGAATAACCTGCAACCGATGTACTATTTTTAAAGGTGCTTATGAACAATGGCCAATCCTCAGGATCCCCATTGAAATGCGGCAAATCGCGGGGAATTGCTTGGCGTGCAGCCAGTTGAGATGGCGTAGGACCAGAATCAAAGTTCCAATTACTAGTTGAACTAAAAGGATTTTGTTGAATCTCACCTGTTTCACCAAATTGTGATAATATTTGATATTTTCTTTCAAGAAATTCTTTTTGCAAACGCTGCTGCTCCTCCAACAATTTTAGCTGTAAATCCATTTGCGTTGTGGAAGCCGCATTCTGTTGGTTTGGTATTGCCTTTTGTTGGTTTTGTTTAAATGGAAATGGTAAACTAGTAGCAGCAGTAGCTGTAAATGGTTTTGCATAAAACGGTCCTCCTGTAGAGTAAATTACTTTCGTGTTGTTGTTTTTCGCTTGTATGTGATATGTAGCTTGAGGCTGAACTGGTGCACTTATTTGTGTTTGTGTGCTCGGTACCGACGTTGTTGGAGCTGCATTGCCCAATGGTAAAATCCTATTACCGATTTCTGCTGCGATCGTACTCGCCAGTTGCTGCGCCTCTCCTAAAGTTGTTGGTGACGACGCTGCTTGCGGCTGCCTTGGTAGACCGATAGAATTGGCTGTAGCTGGATTATTACCAACATGACCTGTGGTATCACCCCCTGTTGCTTCACCGTTGTTGGAATTACAACCTTCACAACTCCAACTTACATCAGCAACTCCGCTGTTTACTGCGGCACAATCATAATGATACCACCGATCACATTCGTCGCATTATACCATGCGATCACTATCCATTGCACTACATTTATTACAGTGATATTCATTTGTTTCGTTTTCAGACATTTTATTATTTTTTTTTTATTTTGTCCTTTTACTGATCACTTAAAATTTTTATTTTATAAATGTAGCGCGACGCTAGACCACGAAAATTTTATTAAGTTTTTTTATTTACAAATGTATTTTAATTTTAAAGAATTGTTGGCGTGCGGCGTAAAAATAAAACACTTTTTAACAACCCTTCTTTTTCATTCACAGATTTTAAATTTATTTAAAACATTAAATTTACTTTTAGTTTTTACAATAAAAGAAAGAGGCTTAAAAATTAAAATGTTAACAACCGCGATTTACAATGTTAGAAAACCAACTAACTTTAATGTTCTTTTCTCTGTTTAGGCAGACAACTTTTATATACATATGTAAAAAAGTATTTGGTTGGTCTACGTGATCATATAAAACGGACAGTTATATTTATAAATACATGAGAAACTGCAAATAAGGAATAATGCATTTAACAAGAAAAAAAGAGTATTGGAATAAAAGTATATAATACAAAAGAAATGTTATAATTTTACATACATACATATGTGTGTGTTTGTAAGTTTGCAAATTTAAGTATTTAGTGGGAAGTATCCCAATATTAATAAATGAATTTAATTTTAACATATAAATGATTTATAAAATAAATTTCTTTAAAGTAAATTATGAATGTTAAAATAATAAACTGATTGAAAGTGAAAATTATAATATGATTTCGGCGGCAACAAAAGGGCTATCTAACAAATTTATGTTATTGTGTATGTCTTCCGTTGTGAGGTAGTAGTCAGTTAAATTTATAAGATGAAATATTCTTTTGTAGTGCTCTATAATTCTTATATCTTTTTCCTTAATTGGGATATAACCTTCGTTTTCCTCAAGGTCTTGTATGTCCATCTTTTGCGATTGTGTCAGGTGTAGTACCAAAATTAAGCTCAATATTGTTGGTAATAGTTTCATCTGAAAAGGAATGTATATACTCTTATTTTATGCTGTTTGTCTGTTATTTGTTAAATTTTGAAATTTCTTTTTCCTTTTAATATGGAATTTGTAATATTTATGATTTCGGTTTGTAACAACGTGATCGTCATCTATCCTGGATACTACTACTTTCCTAAATTTTGAGTGGTTTTTCCCATCTCTCATCTTTTAAGTATACCGGTTCTGTTTGTATTTCTACATTTTCCCTATGTTTATTTAACTTCTCTAAAGTTCTTTCTTTTTGTTTAATGACTTTCTCTCTCATTTAAAGGGTATTCCGAGTTGCTAATATTACCATTTCTAAAATCGATTGGTTTTCTACCGGTAGTGGAATTGAGTGTACGGAATTGTTATAATATATCATGATTTTGTACATTTTCTCTTCGACACTTTCCGTATCTCTATTTGAGTCGTGTTTTAAAATCCTAACGTGTTCATTTATAGTATTATGTAATCGTTCAATGTCAGAATTTGAAGTGTGGTTGTTATTGGATGTATAGTGAGTTTCAATGTTCTGTTCTCTTAAAAATTCTAATAGTGGTAACGCTTTAAATCCAAGTTCATTGTCAATTATCAATTCTTTACATTTCCCATTATGGACAGGAATTGAGTTAGTGCAATTTTAAATTCGATCCATGATCTGCCTTTAATTTTGATAGCTTGAGCATATTTAGAAAACTTATCGATGAATGTTAAAAATAGCGTTTTTTCAAGGCTGTAAAATACATCGACATGAACTACTTCACCTGGGCTTTCAGGTGTTTCGGTTAATTTGAATTTTTGTTTTACCGGATTTCTATCATATTTTTAAATTTGCAAATATTGCAATTGTTAATGAACTGGTTAATTCGCAATTTTAAATTTGGATGGTAAATCTCGGTTTTTAAAGCAGTAAAATTTTCGTTAATGCCTCTGTGGTTCTGTTTCTGTCCTTTGTGCTAGTTCTATTTCATCTAGGATATCTAAAAGGAATGTTTTGCATCTAAGAATTTTAAAATTTCTATTTTACGTGTACCTATTTGCAGCTTCTTTAAGGTTCTCGTATATCCTTTCGTCATCCACGAACACGGCATTTGTTTTATCAGGACAGAAAT
The DNA here is from genome assembly GCA_956483585.1 of Gymnocheta viridis. NCBI lineage: Eukaryota > Metazoa > Arthropoda > Insecta > Diptera > Tachinidae > Gymnocheta > Gymnocheta viridis. Next base: position 38,533,335 of record OY101444.1, read on the forward strand.
GGTTTTTTAATATTATTTTGAGATTTTCTTCATCAAAGTTTTTTGCGTATATGGTTTTTCTATTATTTTTAAAAAGGTTTTCATTTTTAATTTTGAGTGATCCTGATGTAATTACTTTGAATACTATTTGTCTTTTATAAAAGTTGAGAGGATTACTCGTTTCTGTACATACGGTGTGTTCTTCTTCTACTATGTTTTCATTCAAAAGTATATTTGCTCTTGATAACGCGTCCGCGTTCCCGTTAAGAACTCCCTTTTTGTATATTATGTCGTAGTCAAATTCCTGGAGTCTTAACCTCCATCTAATTAATTTAGAATTCGGCTCCTTTACGGAGGTTAGGGGCCTGTGATCGGTTTCTATGAGAAATCGTCTACCGAACAGATATGGCCTAAAATATTTCGTGGACCAGACGATTGCAAGGAGCTCCTTTTCAATGGTACTGTAATTTTGTTCTGCGCCATTTAAAGTTCGGCTTGCAAAACAAATCGGGTTCCCCTTTTGGGACAGGATTGCACCTAGAGCGTAATTACTCGCATCAGTTTGGAGTATGGACTTTTCATTGAAATCTGGATATGCTAATACGGGGGCGTTTGTTAAAAGTCTTTTAAGAGCTTCGAAACTTTCGACATACTCTGAATTTTTTGTGTTTACTTTTGCGTCTTTTTTCAAGCACCTCGTCATAGGTCGAGCAATTTTTGAGTAGTTTCTTATAAATTTACGGTAATAACCCGCTAGCCCTAAAAATTGTTTTATTTCCTTTTGCGTTGTTGGCAGTGGAAATTTCTGCACACAACTTATTTTGTCAGGGTTAGGCTCTATGCCTTTATCTGACACAACATGTACGAGGAAATTTGTTTCTTTCTTTAAAAATTCGCATTTGCCAATTTGGATTTTAAGATTTACTTCTTTAAGGCGTTGTAGAACTTTTGTTAAAGATTCCACATGCTCTTGGAGGGAAGTGCTGAATATAATGATATCATCAAGATATACTAGGCATATCTTGTTTATCAAGTCGGATAGCACATTATTCATCAGCCGTTGAAAAGTAGCTGGGGCCGTCTTCAGTCCGAATGGCATACGTAAAAATTCGTAATGGCCATTTTCTACACTGAAGGCCGTCTTAGCCACGTCTTTTTCATGGATTTCGATTTGGTGGAAACCCTTTGCCAAATCCAAAGTCGTGAAATATTGGCAGCGTCCGAGCTTTTCCAAAATTTCATCCATGTTTGAAATAGGATACTTGTAGTCTATAGTTACTTCGTTGAGCTTCCTATAGTCTACGTCAAGCCTCCACTTCTGTTTGCCGCTGGCGTCCAATTTTTTGGGCACAATCCAGACGGGCGCAGAATAAGGAGAGTGGCTGGGCCGGATTATTCCTTTGTCCAGCATCTCTTGTATCTGTCTTTGTACCTCCAGTTTGTGTACATACGGATAACGATACGTTTTGACTGTAATAGGGATATTATTAACCGTCCTTATTTCGTGCTTTATAGCATTAGTAAAGGATAGGTCGCTATCATCTGAATAAAATATATTTTTTTATTGCACCTAGAAACTTTTGTTTCTCTTTCTCATTTAAGTGATCTATACGAATTTGGTTCAAGACATCTTTCTTTACTTCCTCTTTTTCATTAAAATATTCGCTGTTTTCTTTAGAATAGTTTATGGGAATTTTATTTTTCCCGATTATTAAAATGTTGTCTTTTAAATTAATTATTGTATTGAGTTTTCTTAATATATTGTTGCCCACTATATTGTTCATGGAAGTTATAATATTAGGAATTCCATTTTGTTATTAAAAGTTTCGCCGAATTCCTTAGAAATAGGAATTGCGACTTTTTCACTGACTTGGATGGTCTGGGAGAGTGTCTTAATATATATCGGTTCGCAGGGTACTTTCCACTTTGGGTGGCATATCCCTGGGTTAATTACAGAATGAGTTGCTCCACTATCAATGCTAACCTTGTTTTAATTTAATAATTATATGGGGTAATTGCCCGTGGAGGCAGCTGGTTGAAAGTTTTGAGCAGTGTTTACTTCCATTGGCTCCACTTCCTGGTGTTGTTGGTTACTCTGCCACCTCCGATCTTGCTGGAAGGGTTTGTATAGCCCTTGCTGTTCGCCATATTGATTTTGTCTATGAAAATTTTGTTGGTCACTTATTTGATTTCTTCTGGGGAAATCATTTCTATTAAAGTTTCCATTCTGGGACCGTTGTGTTCGGTTACCACGAGATTGTGGATTATTTCCGTACTTTTGGTTTTCCCTAGCTATCTTAGTTTTTCTAGAGTGAATTTGTCCATCATTCTCATAGAGAATATTAATCGCACTTTCGAGAGATTGAGGATTCCTACATGCAAGAACCGTTTTCATTGGTTCGTCAATTGAGTACATTGACAAATAATTTTTTTTTTTTGGTGACTTCCGTCCCCGATCCTGAAGCCTGAAGATAGGCTGCACATCTGGTTATCAAGTTCATGTTTAAGGCTGTTCGGAATCTGCTATAATGATTCTGATGATAGATTCTGCAGAACCTCCACGTGGTCTGCTGGGCAGTATGAATCTCTGCCCCAAGATAGTTGGCTTTAAAAGGCGTGGATCCCATCACCTTCATCAATTGGATACATCGAATAATTTGATCCTTTACAAGAGACGTGCATATCATCGAGCAAAATTTGCCAACCTCCATATTGAGAGCCAATGAAGTTTGTTCTAATTGCTTAATAGGGGCCATCCCATACAAACTGATGTGAGTGAGACATGATCCGAATAAGAGTCCTCGGAGAGCAGGTGTAGCAGATGAACTGCTATTTATAAAAATGAGCTTTGTCAAAATAATAGACAAGAGTTCTATGACTTGTTTGTTTTGATTGTTGTAATATGAATATAGAGAATTAAGGGCAGAGATATGAGGGGGAGGAAGCGGGCTGGCCCATTTGTCTGCAGAATAAATAGTTTTAAAATGGTTCCAATACCTGTTTGTCATGGATCGATGGGTAGAAGAGGCTGATCTGCTTATAAGCTTAAAACAATGCATGACCATCAATCCTAGGGCTCCTAGAGCCAGCTTAACTTCAGGAGCTGGTTTGCCTTGATCGGACAGCTTGAGTAATGTAACAGACAACTCCCTCCACCCCTCCTTGATTTTATCAGTGTTCATGGAGGGTGCATCCTGCTCATTGGGACCCTGTCTACATTCAGGAGGACATCTTCAGCAAGACCCGGAGCAGTTTTCTCATTCTGAGATTGCTCCGCGGTGGAGAAATAGCCTTGAACCAAAGGCTCTACAGCCGCTAAAATCCGGGTGTCTGCTTGGCTGCTTCCGCTTGTGCCAGCAGATTCCTCTTTCAATAATTCTTTAAATAAATATTGATTGGAATCTCCTGGATCCGGCATAGATAAGAGGATAACTTTGGCATCATCATAGAAACCTGGATAAAAAGACTTTGTTCCGGCAAAGAATTCCATCAGATTCACTGCTGCTGTTTTAACAGAGATGGCGGAAGATACGGAAAATTTCTCCCGCGGGGAGTAGTGATGCATGAAGTATCCACCACTCCATATTGTCAATTCTGCGGCATCGTTGCTGGAAGAGGGTACAGAATTCAAATATGTTTCAAGATTGGTCTTGTCAGTGTATTCATTGCCTGTTGGCAGGCTGACAAACTCGGGAGATTTGACTCCTTGAGCGTCAGTGTAAAAAACAGATGTTATCTTGTCAGCACCGTCAGCTTGTGTTGATTGAGACATATTGTGTTTTGTGTATAAAACTGAGTCGAAAGATAAAATGTGGACTATTTCAAAGAGTGAATGAGAGTCAATAGACTGGATAATACTATAGCAAGCAGATATGATGAATGGAATTTGGACTACCTTCACTGTTATGATTGAGAAGGATCAAAAATTTGAGAAGATAAGAACAGAATTAAAAACTGAGTTAACACAAAAAAGTTGTCTTTATAATTTTAAGTATTTACTTTTTTTTAATTTTATAATTATATTTCCTTAATAGGTTTTTTTTTGTATAAAAAAAAATTTAATTTTTACACAGACATTCTTAAAATTGTAGGGATAATTTATGTATTTTTATTATATATATTATATTGAAATATCCAATCCCATCCTCGACGCCAGTAAAGATTTAGGATTTTTCCTAATTTAAAAAAAATTAAAAGACTTTTGTCTTTTGGCTGTGTTTTCACAACTGAGCTTTATTATTCTCTTTCTTTTCTTATATTCTAAAATTACAATTTGCTTATTAACTAAAAATGTTCATTTCATCGGTTTTTGCCTACCAATCATCATAAGTGTGTTTTGTTTTCGTTATTGGTGTTGGGAACAAAACAAACTTATGTTGCAATTCTAAGGAAAAATTAAATAATTTGTTAAAAATAAAGTAGGTTGAATTGCATTTTCGTTATGAGAACGGAAATGCAGTTGATTTGGAAATAATTCCCAAGAATCATGTCTGGAATTAAATTTATTAAAATAAAATTAAATTGCATTTTTGCCAAATAAAATAAAGTAGGTTGAATTATAATGTACATATGTATGTATGAATGCATGTATGTATATATGCATATACATACATATGTTTTTTATATTATGTTAACCCGTGTTATGGGGATAATGGTTGGTGTTGTAACACTTAAGCTTGATCTTGGGCCCAACAACCAAAAAATTTTTCTTGTTTTTAATTTAAGTTGCTCGATCAAGATGAAGTCCTAAATATTTTACAGTGTTGCAGATCGGTATAGCTGTGCCATTTAAATAAACAGGCGAGCAATCATTTTTTCTTAGCGTAAATTTAACATGAACGGACTTTGTGTTATTAACTTTAATATTCGATTTTTAAAGCCAATCTTGAAGAAGATTCAATTGATTTTGTAGCATCTCGGAAGCTATTAACGGTGATTCGTTTGAGGATAATAAAGCAGTATCGTCTGCATACGTAGCAGTAATTATATTTTCAATTGTTGGCATATCTGCTGTAAAAATTGTGTACAATACTGGTCCCAGGACACTACCTTGTGGAATACCCGCGTTAATACAACCAAAACTTGAATAATTTTCATTTATGCTTACAAAGAAGGATCTGTATGGAATATATGTTTTTAGTACCAAATAAAATGGGGCTGGGATGAGGTTTTTCAATTTATACAGGAGTCCACTGTGCCACTCTGTCAAAAGCTTGTTGAACATCTAAAAATACCGCAGAACAATACAAGTTTCTTTCTAATGCGTATGAAATATTATTGACAATCCTATGACACTGTTCTGGTGTTCCATGTTTGTTCCTAAACCCGAACTGATAATCAGGTATAATATTTTGTTTTTCTAAGATTGGCATAAATCTCTTTAAAGAGATCCTTTCAAAAATTTTTGAAAAACTTGACAACAAACTGATTGGTCTATAGGATGCAACATTACTTTCATTGTTGCCAGGTTTTGCTACCATTATTATTTTTGCATATTTCCATTGCGATTGAAAATGGTTTAGCCTTAATATAGAATTGTAAATTGTTGTGAGAAAAACAATTTCTTTTTTTTTTGTCAAAGATTTTAAAACCTTGAAATCGATATTATCGTAACCAGGAGTTTTGTTATTATTCAACTTATCAATTGCTTTTTCTACTTCGGCTGGGGATATTGGTTTAATAGGACGATCCATTTGACAAGGAACATCTAAAAAGTTCTTAATATCAGCCCTTACAATTGGATTGTTTAAAATAAATGTGTTAAATGTTATTTCTAAGTGTTCCTTATCCATTGGCCTTGCTGATATCTGATCTACACCACTCACTGCCTAAATTTTTTATTGGGATGTTTCTTTTTATTGGACGTTTTAAATATTTAGTTGCATTTCACAGTTTATACTCGTTATTATTAGTTACCGGATCCAAGTTTTTTAAATAATTGTTTAATAATTCGTTTTATAATCTTATGCGCTTGATTATATGTAGTACTATGTCTGTTTCAGTAACAACTTTCTGATCTCGTATGTGAACGAATCTGTAGCCTCCTTGTTTTGTCAATAGTTTAGTGATCATTAGTCCCGTGATCTATGGAATCAATATGAGTATCATTAGCATCGTCAGGATCTGAAAATTTTAGTGGTCGTTTAAAATTACATCTATATTTTTAAGTTTTAATTTTCTATATCTTATAATTTTTTACAAAGCCTTCTGATCTGTTTTCCGTATATTCTTCCCCACGTTCATTTAATTTATTAATTTTTCTAACTTTGTTGTCTTCTAAATTTTTCTTAACTGCATTTTCTTCTACTTTCCGTTGTTGGATTTCATTGGGTGAATGTTTAATATTTGAATGATAGCGGTCGTTATAATTTCTGATTGATCTCTGTATTAATTGTTTTATTGAAAATTCTTTATTCATTTTGTATATAATTCTGAATTTTTCTTTAATAGTCATAGTACTTTTGCGGAACACCGTTCAATGTCGGCCTTACCCGTATGACTATTAGGTTTAGTCAAGCGCAGCTCAATATTTTCGTTATTTAAAATATTCCTTAATACGTATAACTTTGAACTTCGGCCGACAGATTCTCGCACTCATGTTGAATGTTGTCCTTGAGGGCTTCCAGGGTCTCGGGATTGTTCACGTACGCGCTGAGGTGGAAATGAGCCTCATCGCTCATTATAATTTTGGTCGAAAAATCGTGCACTTCGTCCTCGAGATTGAGGATGGCTTGGGCGTATGTTATACGCGTTTGGCGGTCGACAGGCAGCAGCTGAAGCACGGACTGGACTTTGTAGGGGAACATGCGCAGGTCTTCGCCTTATGGACAACCAGCTGATGGCTAATTTGTCCCGTACCAACCTGAGAAGTTGGCACTAACCAGTCCGGCTGCACTGGTAACTTGGCAATTATGTGCGCGGGGGTGTTCTTGCCGGATCTGGTCAGCTGGCGAGCTCTTGATACAATTGTGCCAGTTTCACTTAAAAACAAATCTGAAACAGGCCTGAAAAAGGCAGTAGAAATTCTGAACAAAAAAAAGTTGGTTGCCATGGTGTTGGTTGGCTACCAGCACCCTCTCGCGCGAGTTAAATACAATATTATGTACCAAAACTTTTGTTTTGAGTTTCTTTTTACTTTTTTTTTTTTTTTTTCTTTATTGAATTCAGATTTTGAACTGACTAATATTTTACAAAAATGTCTTAATATAAAATTGATTCTTAAAATTAAATGCTTAGTCTACATTTTGTTTTTGTAAAATTGGTTTTTAAAATTAAAAATGCTTAACCTATTTTATTATTTTGGTTTTGTTCATATTGCTTAAAACTAAAAAGGTATTGAATTACCTTTTATAATTATGTTATTAACAAATGGTTCAGTGGCTTTTGTTAATAATAAAAAAATGCTGAATTTGTATAAGTGTGTCAATTGCACAATTTTAGGTGGGCAATTGACCTCTTATTATTTTTGCCAGTCAACGTTTATTTTAAATGGAGTCGAAGCTGTCTCTGACGTAACTCGCGTCATTCTAATCACCCCTTCAACTTGACTCACCCCATACTCACCACTTCGAACAAAATTTAGTTACTCATCATGTACTCTATGCATTTTTGAATTCCACAAAGTTAGATCTTCATTTATTTTTTTTATTAGCTTAATTACACTTATCGGGTTTATCCTGAGTTCGAACTGTGCATACAATAGAATCCTTAAACTACTTTCTCTATAAAATACACATAACTAATGTTAGTAATTCCTAAATTAAGTTCTCAACTTTGTGTTCTTATTCTGATGGGTAAGCGCAAATGTTTACCCGTTACTTATTATTCACTTTATTTAATTTTGAAAAATTTTTGACTCCAACTTTTGAAAATTTTTTAAGTAAAAAAAATATTTTGAAATTAAAAATGTTTTGGGAATTTTAAAATTAAAAATATTTTGAAAATTTGACTTTGAAGATATCCTGGAATTTTCGAAATTAACAATATTCTGAAAATTTTGATTTTACAAACATTTTAAAAATTTGAAATTAAATTGTACTTATTTTGGGTTGAAATGTGTTGCCTCTGTTCGGACGCATAAAGGGTGAACGCGGAATAATGGTAGCTTTCTTATCTTCCATAGAAATTAACGACCTTTGAGGAGATTCTTCTATGTTAAAATTATCTTTAACCATTTTATGTAATTCATTGTAATGCTTTTCGCAATCACAGTGATGAATGTTTAGCCATTCACCTTGGCTAGTGCGTCCGCTATAGCCCTGGATTGTCCAGCCTAGCCGCATTTTTGTGGCAATCGGTTGATTCCACGGTCCTTCACGAATCTTTAGCGGCACGGCGACACTCCAATTGTTAAGACCAATCAAAATAGTAGGTTTTACGTTTTTAAAAGACTGTATGGGCAGTCCACCCAAGTAGGGATATTACTCCACTATTTCATTCATGTTCAATGTCTGTTGGGGTAGATCTAAATTTTCAACCGTATGCACAGACTGAAGTTTAAATTTATCACCATTATTTATATTTGCAATATTTAGCGATGTTTTTACAGATGAATTTTCTTGACGAGTAGTATTACCAGTCCACCTTAAGCATAACGATTGCTCCACACCATCAAGATCAAGTAGATCAAAAATTTCCTTCTCGATTAACGACACAGAAGAACCCTCATCAAGAAAGACATATGTATCGAATGTAGACGAATTGGCAAAATTCTAAAAATTTGTTTTTGATTTTGCTCAGTTGTGGAGTGTGAGTTAATTGTTTCACTTGTAGTGTTATTTGGTTGAGTAGTGTTGTTTTGTCGTGAAGACGATGTTGGCTCATTGTAATATTTATGCAGCAATCTATTGTGTTTTATATTGCAGCTATCAATACCACATTCTCTTCTAGCGAAACATTTACCTTTGTGTTTATTTAAACAACTACGACACAAATTATTTTTCTTCACTATGTCCCATTTTTTTCTAATGAGAACTATTTAAATTCTTCACAAACTGACACTTTATGATAACTATTACACACAAAGCACTTTAATTTAAATGGTTGTCTTTCTTCTGTATGTGTATTTATACTCGCGTTTTTAGCTGTTGGTGCAACGGAAACAACTGTGCTTGCAGCATCGGCGATTTGAAAAATCCAATCACTAAACGTTTTCATTATTGAAACCTTACTATATTTTGGGTACGTTGCCCAGTTTAATATGTACTGGCTTGACAGCTCATCAACTAGTTCCTTCACAAGCATCGGGTTATTCATATAATCATACATTTCGCAGGCCTCCATGGTGGAATATATATTTTTCACACACAACGCATAATCAATCATAGACTCCAACTTATCTTTTGGTGGAGATATTTTTCGCGCTTTTTCAATTACCCGCTCTAAAATATGCTCCGGTCGCCCGCAACACATCTTTAAACTTTGAATTATCTCTGGCACCATTTTAGGTAACATGAGCCTACTCTTTACCATATCCCTTGCCTTTCCTTTAAGACAGGCTTGTAGCCGTATCAAATTTTCTGCATCTGAATAACCTGCAACCGATGTACTATTTTTAAAGGTGCTTATGAACAATGGCCAGTCCTCAGGATCCCCATTGAAATGCGGCAAATCGCGGGGAATTGCTTGGCGTGCAGCCAGTTGAGATGGCGTAGGACCAGAATCAAAGTTCCAATTAATAGTTGAACTAAAAGGATTTTGTTGAATCTCACCTGTTTCACCAAATTGTGATAATATTTGATATTTTCTTTCAAGAAATTCTTTTTGCAAACGCTGCTGCTCCTCCAACAATTTTAGCTGTAAATCCATTTGCGTTGTGGAAGCCGCATTCTGTTGGTTTGGTATTGCCTTTTGTTGGTTTTGTTGAAATGGAAATGGTAAACTAGTAGCAGCAGTAGCTGTAAATGGTTTTGCATAAAACGGTCCTCCTGTAGAGTAAATTACTTTCGTGTTGTTGTTTTTCGCTTGTATGTGATATGTAGCTTGAGGCTGAACTGGTGCACTTATTTGTGTTTGTGTGCTCGGTACCGACGTTGTTGGAGCTGCATTGCCCAATGGTAAAATCCTATTACCGATTTCTGCTGCGATCGTACTCGCCAGTTGCTGCGCCTCTCCTAAAGTTGTTGGTGACGACGCTGCTTGCGGCTGCCTTGGTAGACCGATAGAATTGGCTGTAGCTGGATTATTACCAACATGACCTGTGGTATCACCCCCTGTTGCTTCACCGTTGTTGGAATTACAACCTTCACAACTCCAACTTACATCAGCAACTCCGCTGTTTACTGCGGCACAATCATAATGATACCACCGATCACATTCGTCGCATTGTACCATGCGATCACTATCCATTGCACTACATTTATTACAGTGATATTCATTTGTTTCGTTTTCAGACATTTTATAATTTTTTTTTATTTTTGTCCTTTTACTGATCACTTAAAATTTTTATTTTATAAATGTAGCGCGACGCTAGACCACGAAAATTTTATTAAGTTTTTTTTATTTACAAATGTATTTTAATTTTAAAGAATTGTTGGCGTGCGGCGTAAAAATAAAACACTTTTTAACAACCCTTCTTTTTCATTCACAGATTTTAAATTTATTTAAAACATTAAATTTACTTTTAGTTTTTACAATAAAAGAAAGAGGCTTAAAAATTAAAATGTTAACAACCGCGATTTACAATGTTAGAAAACCAACTAACTTTAATGTTCTTTTCTCTGTTTAGGCAGACAACTTTTATATACATATGTAAAAAAGTATTTGGTTGGTCTACGTGATCATATAAAACGGACAGTTATATTTATAAATACATGAGAAACTGCAAATAAGGAATAATGCATTTAACAAGAAAAAAAAGAGTATTGGAATAAAAGTATATAATACAAAAGAAATGTTATAATTTTACATACATACATATGTGTGTGTTTGTAAGTTTGCAAATTTAAGTATTTAGTGGGAAGTATCCCAATATTAATAAATGAATTTAATTTTAACATATAAATGATTTATAAAATAAATTTCTTTAAAGTAAATTATGAATGTTAAAATAATAAACTGATTGAAAGTGAAAATTATAATATGATTTCGGCGGCAACAAAAGGGCTATCTAACAAATTTATGTTATTGTGTATGTCTTCCGTTGTGAGGTAGTAGTCAGTTAAATTTATAAGATGAAATATTCTTTTGTAGTGCTCTATAATTCTTATATCTTTTTCCTTAATTGGGATATAACCTTCGTTTTCCTCAAGGTCTTGTATGTCCATCTTTTGCGATTGTGTCAGGTGTAGTACCAAAATTAAGCTCAATATTGTTGGTAATAGTTTCATCTGAAAAGGAATGTATATACTCTTATTTTATGCTGTTTGTCTGTTATTTGTTAAATTTTGAAATTTCTTTTTCCTTTTAATATGGAATTTGTAATATTTATGATTTCGGTTTGTAACAACGTGATCGTCATCTATCCTGGATACTACTACTTTCCTAAATTTTGAGTGGTTTTTCCCATCTCTCATCTTTTAAGTATACCGGTTCTGTTTGTATTTCTACATTTTCCCTATGTTTATTTAACTTCTCTAAAGTTCTTTCTTTTTGTTTAATGACTTTCTCTCTCATTTAAAGGGTATTCCGAGTTGCTAATATTACCATTTCTAAAATCGATTGGTTTTCTACCGGTAGTGGAATTGAGTGTACGGAATTGTTATAATATATCATGATTTTGTACATTTTCTCTTCGACACTTTCCGTATCTCTATTTGAGTCGTGTTTTAAAATCCTAACGTGTTCATTTATAGTATTATGTAATCGTTCAATGTCAGAATTTGAAGTGTGGTTGTTATTGGATGTATAGTGAGTTTCAATGTTCTGTTCTCTTAAAAATTCTAATAGTGGTAACGCTTTAAATCCAAGTTCATTGTCAATTATCAATTCTTTACATTTCCAATTATGGACAGGAATTGAGTTAGTGCAATTTTAAATTCGATCCATGATCTGCCTTTAATTTTGATAGCTTGAGCATATTTAGAAAACTTATCGATGAATGTTAAAAATAGCGTTTTTTCAAGGCTGTAAAATACATCGACATGAACTACTTCACCTGGGCTTTCAGGTGTTTCGGTTAATTTGAATTTTTGTTTTACCGGATTTCTATCATATTTTTAAATTTGCAAATATTGCAATTGTTAATGAACTGGTTAATTCGCAATTTTAAATTTGGATGGTAAATCTCGGTTTTTAAAGCAGTAAAATTTTCGTTAATGCCTCTGTGGTTCTGTTTCTGTCCTTTGTGCTAGTTCTATTTCATCTAGGATATCTAAAAGGAATGTTTTGCATCTAAGAATTTTAAAATTTCTATTTTACGTGTACCTATTTGCAGCTTCTTTAAGGTTCTCGTATATCCTTTCGTCATCCACGAACACGGCATTTGTTTTATCAGGACAGAAATGGTTTTTTAATATTATTTTGAGATTTTCTTCATCAAAGTTTTTTGCGTATATGGTTTTTCTATTATTTTTAAAAAGGTTTTCATTTTTAATTTTGAGTGATCCTGATGTAATTACTTTGAATACTATTTGTCTTTTATAAAAGTTGAGAGGATTACTCGTTTCTGTACATACGGTGTGTTCTGCTTCTACTATGTTTTCATTCAAAAGTATATTTGCTCTTGATAACGCGTCCGCGTTCCCGTTAAGAACTCCCTTTTTGTATATTATGTCGTAGTCAAATTCCTGGAGTCTTAACCTCCATCTAATTAATTTAGAATTCGGCTCCTTTACGGAGGTTAGGGGCCTGTGATCGGTTTCTATGAGAAATCGTCTACCGAACAGATATGGCCTAAAATATTTCGTGGACCAGACGATTGCAAGGAGCTCCTTTTCAATGGTACTGTAATTTTGTTCTGCGCCATTTAAAGTTCGGCTTGCAAAACAAATCGGGTTCCCCTTTTGGGACAGGATTGCACCTAGAGCGTAATTACTCGCATCAGTTTGGAGTATGGACTTTTCATTGAAATCTGGATATGCTAATACGGGGGCGTTTGTTAAAAGTCTTTTAAGAGCTTCGAAACTTTCGACATACTCTGAATTTTTTGTGTTTACTTTTGCGTCTTTTTTCAAGCACCTCGTCATAGGTCGAGCAATTTTTGAGTAGTTTCTTATAAATTTACGGTAATAACCCGCTAGCCCTAAAAATTGTTTTATTTCCTTTTGCGTTGTTGGCAGTGGAAATTTCTGCACACAACTTATTTTGTCAGGGTTAGGCTCTATGCCTTTATCTGACACAACATGTACGAGGAAATTTGTTTCTTTCTTTAAAAATTCGCATTTGCCAATTTGGATTTTAAGATTTACTTCTTTGAGGCGTTGTAGAACTTTTGTTAAAGATTCCACATGCTCTTGGAGGGAAGTGCTGAATATAATGATATCATCAAGATATACTAGGCATATCTTGTTTATCAAGTCGGATAGCACATTATTCATCAGCCGTTGAAAAGTAGCTGGGGCCGTCTTCAGTCCGAATGGCATACGTAAAAATTCGTAATGGCCATTTTCTACACTGAAGGCCGTCTTAGCCACGTCTTTTTCATGGATTTCGAATTGGTGGAAACCCTTTGCCAAATCCAAAGTCGTGAAGTATTGGCAGCGTCCGAGCTTTTCCAAAATTTCATCCATGTTTGAAATAGGATACTTGTAGTCTATAGTTACTTCGTTGAGCTTCCGGTTACCACGAGATTGTGGATTATTTCCGTACTTTTGGTTTTCCCTAGCTATCTTAGTTTTTCTAGAGTAAATTTGTCCATCATTCTATTAGAGAATATTAATCGCACTTTCGAGAGATTGAGGATTCCTACATGCAAGAACCGTTTTCATTGGTTCGTCATTTGAGTACATTGACAAATCATTTTTTTTTTTTGGTGACTTCCGTCCCCGATCCTGAAGCCTGAAGATAGGCTGCACATCTGGTTATCAAGGTTATGTTTAAGGCTGTTCGGAATCTGCTATAATGATTCTGATGATAGATTCTGCAGAACCTCCACGTGGTCTGCTGGGCAGTATGAATCTCTGCCCCAAGATAGTTGGCTTTAAAAGGCGTGGATCCCATCACCTTCATCAATTGGATACATCGAATAATTTGATCCTTTACAAGAGACGTGCATATCATCGAGCAAAATTTGCCAACCTCCATATTGAGAGCCAATGAAGTTTGTTCTAATTGCTTAATAGGGGCCATCCCATACAAACTGATGTGAGTGAGACATGATCCGAATAAGAGTCCTCGGAGAGCAGGTGTAGCAGATGAACTGCTATTTATAAAAATGAGCTTTGTCAAAATAATAGACAAGAGTTCTATGACTTGTTTGTTTTGATTGTTGTAATATGAATATAGAGAATTAAGGGCAGAGATATGAGGGGGAGGAAGCGGGCTGGCCCATTTGTCTGCAGAATAAATAGTTTTAAAATGGTTCCAATACCTGTTTGTCATGGATCGATGGGTAGAAGAGGCTGATCTGCTTATAAGCTTAAAACAATGCATGACCATCAATCCTAGGGCTCCTAGAGCCAGCTTAACTTCAGGAGCTGGTTTGCCTTGATCGGACAGCTTGAGTAATGTAACAGACAACTCCCTCCACCCCTCCTTGATTTTATCAGTGTTCATGGAGGGTGCATCCTGCTCATTGGGACCCTGTCTACATTCAGGAGGACATCTTCAGCAAGACCCGGAGCAGTTTTCTCATTCTGAGATTGCTCCGCGGTGGAGAAATAGCCTTGAACCAAAGGCTCTACAGCCGCTAAAATCCGGGTGTCTGCTTGGCTGCTTCCGCTTGTGCCAGCAGATTCCTCTTTCAATAATTCTTTAAATAAATATTGATTGGAATCTCCTGGATCCGGCATAGATAAGAGGATAACTTTGGCATCATCATAGAAACCTGGATAAAAAGACTTTGTTCCGGCAAAGAATTCCATCAGATTCACTGCTGCTGTTTTAACAGAGATGGCGGAAGATACGGAAAATTTCTCCCGCGGGGAGTAGTGATGCATGAAGTATCCACCACTCCATATTGTCAATTCTGCGGCATCGTTGCTGGAAGAGGGTACAGAATTCAAATATGTTTCAAGATTGGTCTTGTCAGTGTATTCATTGCCTGTTGGCAGGCTGACAAACTCGGGAGATTTGACTCCTTGAGCGTCAGTGTAAAAAACAGATGTTATCTTGTCAGCACCGTCAGCTTGTGTTGATTGAGACATATTGTGTTTTGTGTATAAAACTGAGTCGAAAGATAAAATGTGGACTATTTCAAAGAGTGAATGAGAGTCAATAGACTGGATAATACTATAGCAAGCAGATATGATGAATGGAATTTGGACTACCTTCACTGTTATGATTGAGAAGGATCAAAAATTTGAGAAGATAAGAACAGAATTAAAAACTGAGTTAACACAAAAAAGTTGTCTTTATAATTTTAAGTATTTACTTTTTTTTAATTTTATAATTATATTTCCTTAATAGGTTTTTTTTTTGTATAAAAAAAAATTTAATTTTTACACAGACATTCTTAAAATTGTAGGGATAATTTATGTATTTTTATTATATATATTATATTGAAATATCCAATCCCATCCTCGACGCCAGTAAAGATTTAGGATTTTTCCTAATTTAAAAAAAATTAAAAGACTTTTGTCTTTTGGCTGTGTTTTCACAACTGAGCTTTATTATTCTCTTTCTTTTCTTATATTCTAAAATTACAATTTGCTTATTAACTAAAAATGTTCATTTCATCGGTTTTTGCCTACCAATCATCATAAGTGTGTTTTGTTTTCGTTATTGGTGTTGGGAACAAAACAAACTTATGTTGCAATTCTAAGGAAAAATTAAATAATTTGTTAAAAATAAAGTAGGTTGAATTGCATTTTCGTTATGAGAACGGAAATGCAGTTGATTTGGAAATAATTCCCAAGAATCATGTCTGGAATTAAATTTATTAAAATAAAATTAAATTGCATTTTTGCCAAATAAAATAAAGTAGGTTGAATTATAATGTACATATGTATGTATGAATGCATGTATGTATATAACTTAATACTTTCCGTGTTGGAAAATTTAAAAAAAAATGTTTTTTTGTTTACGCTGTCAACGCGACCGCTTCTTTATTTGTATTATAATTACAAAGTGAGAACTAAACTAGAACTAAAACTAAATTCCCAAATACACATAATTTATATAAACTTAATTGATCTACTTAAAATAAGCAAGAATAGCGATATTTTATTCTTATTAACTTTATTGCGAAATACTTATTGACCTAATTCACAAATAAGCGAGAATTGCATTATTTGCTTTCTTATTAATTGATTACAAGGTATTTTTTATTAACCTAATTAATTGCTTAAAGCATTGCAACTTACTTCCGCGTTTAAAAAGATGAATAAACAAAATTATTAAAGAATAGAGTTTATTGACTTTGTTTGTGTTAACTCTTCCCTTCTTAAGTCGATTGTCCCCAATCGGGGTGGCTTAACAGGCGAGTTAGTGAGCTGAGATGTTGTAAGCTGTAGAAATGGCCCACATGCACTTGTACTGCTTGCAACATTGTCTCGAAGCTGAGATGTGATATGAAATTTCTGTTTATTATTGACAAAATAGTAGCAAATTAACATGGTTATGGAAATAAGTATTATTATTGCAATGTCAGAACTTAAACTTATTATATGCGTACTTTTATTTTTATTAATTAATAGGTTTATTTTATTCTCGTTATTTAATTGATTTACATACAAATTTTCTAGTTTCAGATGCAATTTATTAACATTTTTCTTTTCTCTGATTTTTGTCATCAAATTAGGCAAGATAAAGGTTTCATGTATTTTTAAATTAATATTAGTGTATGTTGTATTTAACGTGTTGATTTTACAATTTTCAAACTTAATAAGGAAGGTCCCCTTAGGGTTGACCTCTAGTTTGTTACAATCTTGAGTAATGGTTTCGTTAAAGTTTTTAAATATTAGTATTCCAGGCATTACCTCTGTAACAGAGGATTCTTGCACTGTTTCTAACTCACATTGTGCTTCTTGGAACTTCAAGATGCTTTCCACACATTTGTCTTCTATTTTGACTAAACTTTTTTCTAAATCATCTTTTATATCTTTATTAAAAATGTTATTATTATGATCAACTAATATTTCATATTCGCTTAAAACTAAAGATTTATTAATGGCATTAGGAATGGGTACAAATTTTATTTTGGATAGGGTGTTACTGGAGAATTGGGGTATCAACAAGGTTAGGATAATATTGTTAGCTTCGGAAATTACTGCAATTTTCATTCTGCTATAACTGTCAAAGTCACTAATTAAACTGATTTCCTTATCTGTTAGGATGTCGGAAGGAACAATGCCCAATTTGCAAGAGAATATGATTTGTCCGATTCCGTCAATATGGTTTCGCAAGAGGGATATGTCGTTGTCAATTCTGTATATCTGTTCGATAAATTCTACTTCGTCTTCCAAGGTTTTTATTCTGTTTAGTGATTCGTCGTTAAATTTATTTATGTAACTACTAATAATCTTCTGCTGCTTATTTATATGGGTTGTGATATTTTTAATCTCTTCTGCCATACCGTTATTGAAGTGTATGAGTTCATCTAATGTCTTATTGTTAGTTTGGTCGTTATCTTGTAGGTCCGCTATTGCTTTATTTATTGCTTCCTCGTCATCACTGTCCATTGATCCTGCTATATATTTCAGTCCCTTTCCTAAAATGTTTACTAGACCTCGTTTTTGTTTCGAGTGTACGTGGAGGTTGTTTACTTTGGCTTTCAATAAAATAAGGTTTTTATTTATAGTCTCTAGAAGTCGTTTGTCTTCATAAGTCTGGGTTGTCAATGTTTTTATATTCTCAGATAGTAAAAGTATGGTTTCGTCGTATGTAGTCACGTTGATGAAATGCAATACCTTGTCGTATCTTCCTATTGTCTTTACTTCTCCAATTTTAATGGGGATATAACCATTGTTGTTATTCAAATCGTGTATGCGGAATTGTTGTGCATTTGCCGCTATGGCTATTGCTAAAATAATCGTTATGGTTCGCATGTTGAGCCTCTTATATTTCTGGATCTGTAGAATCGCCTCTGATGCAGGTGCCTTCGTTTGACTCACAAAAATAGTTTCAGATCTTGATGAATTCTGTTGATACTATGGTCTTAGCTCTGGTTGATTTTCACAATATTAGATTAAAAAAAAAATGGTTTTAGATCTGGATTCTGGGGATGAGTTCTGTTGATACTATGATCTTAGCTCTGGTTGACTTTCATAAAAATGGTTTTAGATCTGGATTCTGGGGATGAGTTCACTGCACTTCCTTTAATTGGTTTTTCTTTTATTTCAGAGTTTTTCAAATAATGTTTTTATATCTTTTTTCGCACAAATACGTTTTCGTAGTTAGCCGTTTGATTACATTCGGTCACTTGATTACATTTAGTCACTTCACATTTAGTCACTCGATCACATTTAGTCACTTGACCCTTTTTTAAGGATATTCCTTGTTTTTTTTCGTTCTTTACGATAATGGCTGGCACATTGTATGCCTCCTTTTTACTTTTGCTACTACTTAATTCAGACGCCAGTTTTAAACGTACCGGACCGGCCGAATGGTGCTCGGGCGCCACTTAATACTTTCCGTGTTGGAAAATTTAAAAAAAATGTTTTTTTGTTTACGCGGTCAACGCGACCGCTTCTTTATTTGTATTATAATTACAAAGTGAGAACTAAACTAGAACTAAAACTAAATTCCCAAATACACATAATTTATATAAACTTAATTGATCTACTTAAAACAAGCAAGAATAGCGATATTTTATTCTTATTAACTTTATTGCGAAATACTTATTGACCTAATTCACAAATAAGCGAGAATTGCATTATTTGCTTTCTTATTAATTGATTACAAGGTATTTTTTATTAACCTAATTAATTGCTTAAAGCATTGCAACTTACTTCCGCGTTTAAAAAGATGAATAAACAAAATTATTAAAGAATAGAGTTTATTGACTTTGTTTGTGTTAACTTATATGCATATACATACATATGTTTTTTATATTATGTTAACCCGTGTTATGGGGATAATGGTTGGTGTTGTAACACTTAAGCTTGATCTTGGGCCCAACAACCAAAAAATTTTTCTTGTTTTTAATTTAAGTTGCTCGATCAAGATGAAGTCCTAAATATTTTACAGTGTTGCAGATCGGTATAGCTGTGCCATTTAAATAAACAGGCGAGCAATCATTTTTTCTTAGCGTAAATTTAACATGAACGGACTTTGTGTTATTAACTTTAATATTCGATTTTTGAAGCCAATCTTGAAGAAGATTCAATTGATTTTGTAGCATCTCGGAAGCTATTAACGGTGATTCGTTTGAGGATAATAAAGCAGTATCGTCTGCATACGTAGCAGTAATTATATTTTCAATTGTTGGCATATCTGCTGTAAAAATTGTGTACAATACTGGTCCCAGGACACTACCTTGTGGAATACCCGCGTTAATACAACCAAAACTTGAATAATTTTCATTTATGCTTACAAAGAAGGATCTGTATGGAATATATGTTTTTAGTACCAAATAAAATGGGGCTGGGATGAGGTTTTTCAATTAATACAGGAGTCCACTGTGCCACTCTGTCAAAAGCTTGTTGAACATCTAAAAATACCGCAGAACAATACAAGTTTCTTTCTAATGCGTATGAAATATTATTGACAATCCTATGACACTGTTCTGGTGTTCCATGTTTGTTCCTAAACCCGAACTGATAATCAGGTATAATATTTTGTTTTTCTAAGATTGGCATAAATCTCTTTAAAGAGATCCTTTCAAAAATTTTTGAAAAACTTGACAACAAACTGATTGGTCTATAGGATGCAACATTACTTTCATTGTTCCCAGGTTTTGCTACCATTATTATTTTTGCATATTTCCATTGCGATTGAAAATGGTTTAGCCTTAATATAGAATTGTAAATTGTTGTGAGAAAAACAATTTCTTTTTTTTTTGTCAAAGATTTTAAAACCTTGAAATCGATATTATCGTAACCAGGAGTTTTGTTATTATTCAACTTATCAATTGCTTTTTCTACTTCGGCTGGGGATATTGGTTTAATAGGACGATCCATTTGACAAGGAACATCTAAAAAGTTCTTAATATCAGCCCTTACAATGGGATTGTTTAAAATAAATGTGTTAAATGTTATTTCTAAGTGTTCCTTATCCATTGGCCTTGCTGATATCTGATCTACACCACTCACTGCCTAAATTTTTTATTGGGATGTTTCTTTTTATTGGACGTTTTAAATATTTAGTTGCATTCCACAGTTTATACTCGTTATTATTAGTTACCGGATGCAAGTTTTTTAAATAATTGTTTAATAATTCGTTTTATAATCTTATGCGCTTGATTATATGTAGTACTATGTCTGTTTCAGTAACAACTTTCTGATCTCGTATGTGAACGAATCTGTAGCCTCCTTGTTTTGTCAATAGTTTAGTGATCATTAGTCCCGTGATCTATGGAATCAATATGAGTATCATTAGCATCGTCAGGATCTGAAAATTTTAGTGGTCGTTTAAAATTACATGGGGGTATATTTTTAAGTTTTAATTTTCTATATCTTATAATTTTTTACAAAGTCTTCTGATCTGTTTTCCGTATATTCTTCCCCACGTTCATTTAATTTATTAATTTTTCTAACTTTCTTGTCTTCTAAATTTTTCTTAACTGCATTTTCTTCTACTTTCCGTTGTTGGATTTCATTGGGTGAATGTTTAATATTTGAATGATAGCGGTCGTTATAATTTCTGATTGATCTCTGTATTAATTGTTTTATTGAAAATTCTTTATTCATTTTGTATATAATTCTGAATTTTTCTTTAATAGTCATAGTACTTTTGCGGAACACCGTTCAATGTCGGCCTTACCCGTATGACTATTAGGTTTAGTCAAGCGCAGCTCAATATTTTCGTTATTTAAAATATTCCTTAATACGTATAACTTTGAACTTCGGCCGACAGATTCTCGCACTCATGTTGAATGTTGTCCTTGAGGGCTTCCAGGGTCTCGGGATTGTTCACGTACTCGCTGAGGTGGAAATGAGCCTCATCGCTCATTATAATTTTGGTCGAAAAATCGTGCACTTCGTCCTCGAGATTGAGGATGGCTTGGGCGTATGTTATACGCGTTTGGCGGTCGACAGGCAGCAGCTGAAGCACGGACTGGACTTTGTAGGGGAACATGCGCAGGTCTTCGCCTTATGGACAACCAGCTGATGGCTAATTTGTCCCGTACCAACCTGAGAAGTTGGCACTAACCAGTCCGGCTGCACTGGTAACTTGGCAATTATGTGCGCGGGGGTGTTCTTGCCGGATCTGGTCAGCTGGCGAGCTCTTGATACAATTGTGCCAGTTTCACTTAAAAACAAATCTGAAACAGGCCTGAAAAAGGCAGTAGAAATTCTGAACAAAAAAAAGTTGGTTGCCATGGTGTTGGTTGGCTACCAGCACCCTCTCGCGCGAGTTAAATACAATATTATGTACCAAAACTTTTGTTTTGAGTTTCTTTTTACTTTTTTTTTTTTTTTTTTTCTTTATTGAATTCAGATTTTGAACTGACTAATATTTTACAAAAATGTCTTAATATAAAATTGATTCTTAAAATTAAATGCTTAGTCTACATTTTGTTTTTGTAAAATTGGTTTTTAAAATTAAAAATTCTTAACCTATTTTATTATTTTGGTTTTGTTCATATTGCTTAAAACTAAAAAGGTATTGAATTACCTTTTATAATTATGTTATTAACAAATGGTTCAGTGGCTTTTGTTAATAATAAAAAAATGCTGAATTTGTATAAGTGTGTCAATTGCACAATTTTAGGTGGGCAATTGACCTCTTATTATTTTTGCCAGTCAACGTTTATTTTAAATGGAGTCGAAGCTGTCTCTGACGTAACTCGCGTCATTCTAATCACCCCTTCAACTTGACTCACCCCATACTCACCACTTCGAACAAAATTTAGTTACTCATCATGTACTCTATGCATTTTTGAATTCCACAAAGTTAGATCTTCATTTATTTTTTTTATTAGCTTAATTACACTTATCGGGTTTATCCTGAGTTCGAACTGTGCATACAATAGAATCCTTAAACTACTTTCTCTATAAAATACATATAACTAATGTTAGTAATTCCTAAATTAAGTTCTCAACTTTGTGTTCTTATTCTGATGGGTAAGCGCAAATGTTTACCCATTACTTATTATTCACTTTATTTAATTTTGAAAAATTTTTGACTCCATCTTTTGAAAATTTTTTAAGTAAAAAAAATATTTTGAAATTAAAAATGTTTTGGGAATTTTAAAATTTAAAATATTTTGAAAATTTGACTTTGAAGATATCCTGGAATTTTCGAAATTAACAATATTCTGAAAATTTTGATTTTACAAACATTTTAAAAATTTGAAATTAAATTGTACTTATTTTGGGTTGAAATGTGTTGCCTCTGTTCGGACGCATAAAGGGTGAACGCGGAATAATGGTAGCTTGTCGCAACGTAATCAGACCAGGCTATGGGTATTGCCAAATCGCACTGAGCTCGAAAGCTCGCTCATTTTTTTTGTGCCAGGGAAGACCCTGAAGAGGAAGGGTAGGTTCTAGGCTGAGAGATGTCGTTCAAACTCTCGTCTAGACAGATCGCCCCAACTGGCCCAAAACGGCCATGGACAAATGCAGGTGCCTGTTTTCTATTTTATATATGAGGCAAAGCAAAAAGGCAAAACAAACTCAATTTATTTAATCCGTGCCAAAAATGTAAGATGAAATGAAAATGATATATGTACTTATCTGGTGTACTGTTAAAGTAGCATTTGCTATTGTTTTTGATGAATGTTGCCAGTGATGAAAGTCAGGTGATGAGTATTAAGCCTGTAATGATAATAAGCCGATGAATGTTGAGCCGGTGATGACTGTTGAGCCGGTGATTAAATTCAGGTTATAAGTATTAAGCCGGTTATGAAATTTAGGTGGTGAATGTTGCCAGAGCGGAAAGTCAGGTGGTAGATCTGGGATTTATCGGGCGATCGTTGCTATTAGCCACGTGCAGTAATTTGTTTGTAGGCTGTGGTCACTGTGCTGTCCTTCTGCTTATCCACAATTGGGGGTTGTAGTCAACCTTTTCTTGGGAATTGGTAGACCACGGCTCGACTTACGCCATAGGCCGTGATCACAATGCTTCCATAAATGCCCGCAAATTCTGGACCGCGGCCAACCTTTTCCTTGGAAAGCTTCCGACCACACACTATCTCTTACTGCCGTCACTCTCGGCCTGTATCCACTCTGCTTGCCCGTGCCTTTATTTACGTTCCTAATTGAAACGTATATTTTTGATTTCGGCTGTTAACACCAATAAATTCAGTCACTTACCTGTTGCGACTTGCTGTTGTATTAGGATGGGTGTGGCGTTGCTTCAATTTTTACGTCTGCACGGCTCGGCTGTTTCAAGGTAAAAGACGGATGTGAAACGATCGGCCTGCCATGTCGGTGGGTGTAAACCGGCTGTCAGCCATTTTCGTGTACGAGGTTGATACACGGCCCATTAGCGTTTATTTACTTTAATCGCCATCCGGCAACCTTTTTCACATACCCTTTGTCAGAGTTGCTTTCAGGCCGCACTTACACTACTCAACCACCTCGACGCGCCTCACACACTACCCGCATGGGACAAATTGCGAGGCAGGTCGTCTGGTCGATGTTTCTGGCGACAGCTCGACCTCCTCGGCAACAGCGGTGATGTCCTCGGCAGAACGGGTGCTCTGGGGACGGCCACTCTGAGCAGCGTCTCGTGTTGTCCCATACTCTTCAAGGTTGGTAGCCAAACGGCGCAGTGTTTGCGCAGTCGGTGCCGGACGACCGGGGAATCGGCTACGGAACTCGCGCTGCGCCAACACCACAGACGAATTGTTACGCAAAAAAATATACACGATTATTCCGCGTTCTTGGGGAGTGTATCGCTCCATGGCTTGTTCACTTGTATTCTACATCTGTCTAGTTCATAAATGTAAAAAAATGTCTTCCAAAGGGTGATTTGTTTTGGCCCACCTTGTATAAGTATCTTTGTGAATTATTTGATTTTTTCCAGATGGTGTAAATTTATTTGTTTTCTTAAACGGATAAATGTTGTTTAGTGGCCATTTTCTATATCTAGGTGGTTCCTTATGTCCAATGACTTTATAATTCTTAACAAATCCTTTCTGTAGTTTTTCCCTACAATCTTTGCTTTCTGGATTGAGTTCATCGATTCTCTTTCTTTTACATTTTTTTAAATTAAATTCTTCAAATCCAATAATGCCTTTTCCATTTATTGTTTTAAATTCAATTGGTTCTTTTACCGGGAATTTTATAAAATCTTTTAAGTCCTTATCTACTATAGTAATACTTGCTCCTGTGTCTATTACGGCATTATATTGTTTTTTATTTATGGTAATTGTTATGATGGGTCAGTAATCGGATGTTGTTTCCGAAGAAGAAATATTATCGTAACTTTGAGCTTGTTCGAATCTATTATCTTCACCGTTTCCTTTATTTATTTCTTCCCTATAATGTTCCATTGACTCCTTTTGGTCTTGCCCAGATTGAGTCAAGCGATTTTGGCTGACATTTGGCCTGATGTTTCTTACCTGTAGGATTATTTGATACTTGTTTACTTCTATATTATCTATTTCCATAGGCTCGGTTCGGTCTTGCCTAGGTTGATTCCAGCGATATTATCCGGAATTTGGCCTAGGGTTTCCTACCTGTGCGAACCTTTGAAAATTACCTGGCGTATATTCTGAGTCCTATATCGTCCTGAATTATTTATATTCCTATTATTGTAATTATTGGATTGTTGTAATTATTGTTGAAATTATTATTGTG
Organism: Gymnocheta viridis; assembly: GCA_956483585.1. Classification (NCBI taxonomy): domain Eukaryota; kingdom Metazoa; phylum Arthropoda; class Insecta; order Diptera; family Tachinidae; genus Gymnocheta; species Gymnocheta viridis. Next base: position 38,558,258 of record OY101444.1, read on the forward strand.
TCTGAAATTAAAATTACCATGTTCTTTGTTCTGATAATTCTGATTTCTATTATAACTAGGATTTATGTTATGTTTACCAGTATATTCAGCGGTCGACGGAGAATCGATAAAATACAAAAAACATTCTAAATAAACATCATAAAACTGTCTTTCTTAGCTTTTTTTTTGTTTACAAAGTACATTTCTATGCAAAAGCAAATTGGACAAACCCAGATGTACACTTTGTTTATTTTTCAACTTGATGCTGATACTCCTAATGGCCTAGGGTTTCCTACCTGTGCGAACCTTTGAAAATTACCTGGCGTATTCTGAGTCCTATATCGTCCTGAATTATTTATATTCCTATTATTGTAATTATTGGATTGTTGTAATTATTGTTGAAATTATTATTGTGTCTGAAATTAAAATTACCATGTTCTTTGTTCTGATAATTCTGATTTCTATTATAACTAGGATTTATGTTATGTTTACCAGTATATTCAGCGGTCGACGGATAATCGATAAAATACAAAAAACATTCTAAATAAACATCATAAAACTGTCTTTCTTAGCTTTTTTTTGTTTACAAAGTACATTTCTATGCAAAAGCAGATTGGACAAACCCAGATGTACACTTTGTTTATTTTTCAACTTGATGCTGATACTCCTAAAATACTAAACCGATTTAAATAAATAATAATAATACATATAAGTTAAACAAGGACGAATCCTTGTTGTGAAAAGTTGGGCGGCCTGACCGGATGTGTACTGACACGAGAAATTAAAAGACAAGGTTTTAGAATTAACGTTGTTTATTGATTCAGGCCTAGAATTGAATTGCCTTTAGTCAACCAATTCTGGCTTCGTTCAAGTTCTTATCACTAAAAAAGGTACATTTAATAATGTGGGAAAAGACTTACTCTACAAGTTCACAATAGCTAATTTTAAGTGAGGATCACATTGCAATATTCGCAGACAGATATTTTGCTGAGTTGGAATATGATTTCGCAACACAATTTTATTGTATTATAAGCTACAGTGTTAGTTAATTACATTAGGGCGTTAACTTTACATTAGGGTGATAACATAGTTTGGCTTAGTCTAAAAAATGTATGTCCGTATTGTCTTCAGTTGCTTGATCTGAAGATTTTCCTTGATATTCGGAGATGCTATTTGCATACTCTTGCAAGGTTTCGTCATACGTGACCTCATTTTGAGCACTATTCGATGCATATTGTTCTGCTTCGACGTGAAAATTGCGTTGCATTTTCTGAGGGGCATGCATTTGAAATGAGCGCTGTATAGATATTTTTCCTTGAATTGGTGCACTGGTCTCGGCCTATTTATATAATTAATGTTTCTAGCTCTCATACTTTCATCAGGCTCACGACGCGGTTAAGGTTTAGAACCTAAGGGCCCTTGTGGGCTTTGTTGGCTAAATTGAAATGGTCTAATTTGCTGCGGAGAATGTCTCTGATTAAAAAATGGACCAAAATTTTGATATTGATCCTTGTTGGTAATTCTGGTGGATTGTTATTTTGTCTTTTGGAATTCGAATTAACGTTGTGTGCGTAATATCACCTAAATGTCTGATTGTTTAATTTTTGACATAGACCAAGGGCTTGAGGGAGATCCTTTGGTTCCCTTATTGCGAGTAATCTTTGCATGTCGTCATTTAGTCCCCTTTTAAGCGTCTATACGTTTTTGTGAGGATGTTAAGAGCTTTATTGTTTATCTCTAGTGAGGAGAATTTATTTAAAATTATAGATAAGTATGATAAGTATACCTCTTGGTAGAAAGTTTCCACCGTGAGTCTTCTGGTATTCCAAAGAAGTGACAACTCTTTTATCCGCGTAATGCGTAGTGTTATACGACTCAAGTATGTTATCGGCTTGCCCTACGATCTTATTTCGAATGACACTAATTATTCCGTAATATTTAACTGTTCCCTGTAAGGATTCGTAAAATTGGAGAATTCTCTCCACGTGTTTCTTCCACGACGTAAAATCTATATTATTTTCTGAAAACTACCTAAGACTCCTGGCAATATCAGGTATTTTGTCTAAGTCTCCTAAATTTGCTCTGTTTTCTCTGTTTATAAATTCAGAATTAGTGTTAATAATTGAATTAATAATTTGAACTCCCTCAGTTCGTAATGTTTGGATCACTAGGCTCGATATCGCATTTCTTAACTCTACCGACATTATGATTTCGCGTTGCTGATTTGCAGATGGTGCCGCATTATTGTTAGGAAGATCTGGATTTAGGATTGGGGACGTAGCAAATTTTTTATTATTCGACATTTTGTAAAGGATAAGGGATTAAGGTATTAAATAGAATTTTTTATGTAAACGTAAATTAAAATATTTCACTATTGGAGGGATCCACAGGTATCGCAATAAGAAATAACATAAAATATTTATTATTATTTATTTATTTATTATTATGATATAGGATGTTGATCAGACTATCCTTTTTTACAATATTTTATTTAATTTCAAAATTGACTATTTTAATTTAAATGACTTCTGTTATCTTAAAATAAAATCTTAACTTTATAACTTACATTCCTAACAATATAAACTTCATCGCACAGCTGGTTCGGAATTGTCCTTTTTATCCTTTTATGGCTACTAGGGGTCCTCGCTCGGCTTTTTCGTGTGATGTCCCTAGATTGATCAACTCTAGGGAAGATGGGTCCTTGATGATTTATTACAATGGTTAGAAATGGAGATAGCACACAGTTTTTTCTTCATTTTATATAATACTTTTTATTAAGGTTGTGGTTCAAGGTTTGACCGTTTCTTTCATTTATGTTGTCTTTCCTTGTTTTGTTTTTTTATAGCGGCTGAATTTTTAATTTATTTTGTCCTTTCTTTTTATATTTTTACTAAAGTTTCACAGTTTTTTGTATCTTGTCCTTTTTTTGGTATATTTTTTTATTAATAGTGATTAAACTTTTTGTCCTTTATTATATTTTTTTTTTATTCTGCTGTTTTCTATCCTTATCTTTGTTTTAAGGATTCCCCACTGTCACTACTCAGCAAAGGCGTTGGGTGCCAGTTAAATTAAATTATATTAATTTTATTTTTTTTAAAGAGGCCAAAGCCAACTTTATTAGTTCACAATTAAGTAAGAACTAACATTTTATTTTATAACTTAAAACTACCTTGGATGCTTTCTTACAAAATCTCCTGTTGTTGCTAGACATGTCGTCAGCAGTTTTTATGGGAATGGAAATTATGAAATACGAATATTTTGTCAACAAGTGCATTCAAATATTTTTATGTTGACTGGCATTTAAATATTTTTTGTGTTAACTTGCACAAGTATTTATTAGCACAGAAAATTGGGAAGGGATACATTCTTTCATGTTCTTTGAAATTCTCTTGTGTTTTGTAATTCGTAATTTCCAAACTGAAGTTGGCTATAGCTTTATTTTAGATTTTCTTTTTCTTTTCACCACCATAAAGGTGACACCAAAATTTTTTGAACAAAACAAAAAAAATCTTCAATTTCATTACAAAAATATTTCAATATGTGGGCACGAATGAAAGTTTAAAAGAGAATTAGAGAAAATTTCGGAAAGAAAACTTTCATTTGTGAAGCGAGACTCAGTTTGTGTATTTTTTTTACCCGGCTGCTTTCGACATCTATTCTATCTCGAACAACAACAAAAATCCTGTGTTGGCGCTGTCGCCTGCAAATGAATTTGCGAAAACGATTGCTCTTCTACTGCAGTTCAATACTATAACTAGGAATTATACCCGACAACTTGCAACAACATTACTAATATTATATAAAAGCGGTAGCAAATCATATTGTTTCCAAAATTTTTATTTATCTGCTAGTAATTGAACATTCTATATGTAAAAAGGCATTCATACTCCGTGTTCAGTCCTGCACCTATACAGGGTGTCTGCCGGGAAGGTATACTACTTTGTTTGTTAGTCGGTCTTTGTGGGCAAGATGGTGTAAATGGCTCTTCACGGTCGGATTCCAACACATGATTTGTCATCTATCCAATCCAAAGCAAATGTGAGAAACATATAAGTTGAAAGAACTTCCATATGATTAACCCCGGGAAACAAAGCTTGAAATCTCCTAACGTACTCAAGGGCAGATGCTTCCTGCAAGATAGTCTTGCTTAGCAGCCTAGTCCGAATATTAGTAGTGAATCGGGATGATGAGTGGGCAGCTCTCGCATACGTCATGCATTTCCTAACTGAGGCTATCTCATCCTCTTCCCTGTTTTCGGGTTTGGTTAATAGCAATGACTCGAAGTGCATGTAGGCAAGTGCCCCTGCAACCATCCCTGATGTTTTAGCCTGGCCAGTGGGCATTAAGATGGCGAAGATATAGTTACCCCTCAATGTCGGGGGAAAATCTGCGAAGCCCTTTGCAGCCATAAACTCTAAAGAGATAGGCCTTTCCACGTTCGGCATCGTTAGAACTGTATAAGCCACCTCGGGGTGGGCAGCAGCTATTCGAGAAATGGTGAGAGTGGATTCGGTAGAGGTCGCCCTGTTCAGCTTAGGCGCTATTTGGTACTTAGTTTTTAAAGCTAAGAGTCGAATCTTAGCTTCGTTCCGCATTCTCTCCTTTCCTGGCTGTGCTACCGAAGTGCCTCGAGATAAGACAATTGTTATTATCTCCATAACGTCGGCTAGCCTTTTTGAGGCATTTGGCTCTCTAAGGGCCATGACAGCTCGGATTGCGGAGGCATTAAAGCCTTGGTACGCATAAAGTTTGCATACAAGAGCTATGTCAGCTGCAAAGTCATCCAATGCCTCTGCAGTGGCAAGATCTTCCTCCAATTTCTTGAAGGCCTCCATTGCTGCTGGGGGTGCAATTTCTAATCCTGCAGACTGCAGACCGATGAAAGACTGACGATCTTACAGAGAGTTTTCTGCCATTCTGAGTCCGATCTGTTAGATGACAATAGATTTGATGATGTTGCAATTTCTTCAGTGGTGGTTGTTTCTGAATCCGATTCGTAGTAGTCTGATGACGTATCACTTACGGTGGTTAACTCTCTCGGCTTCTAGCTTTTTTACTACCTTACGAGATCCTCTGAAGGAGCCTAAGGTATCAGAATAAAACTGATTACGGTGAACAAAAGTGGGAGTAAATGTTCTATTGATTTCAAATAAATCAATCGTTTTGCTATGAGCTTGATGCAAGTTCCAGGTAGGTCACTTATGGATTGTTTTCTTAGCGCGTTGACTATTAAAAACACAGCTGTTTGGTAGTCCTCTAGAGGTAGTACGCAATTTTCCAGCTTAGACTAATATTGATGAACGGTTAAAGGTAATAATTACGAATTGCTTGTTTAATGTTAAGGAGTCGTCTATGTGGAAAGAGGTCTCGCATTAATTCCATTGTAATCCTGGCTGTATGCGATGTTTTCAATCTTATCACGATATCGCTCCCCGTTCCCAGTTACCGTTACGCCGTTTTAATTGTCAAAGAGGTTGATGGATTTTTTTAAACACTTTCTTGAGCAGCAGTGATTGCAGTACGTTGTGGTCCATGCTTGGGCCTATCACCTACAGACCCTCTTTCTTCGAAATCATTCACTACACGATAAATAGTGCGTTTTGTTGGCACGTTGTTTCTCCCGAAAATTTCACGTAACTTTCTCATCGTCACAGTAATCGATGATTGATTTTGATAAAATATTTTAACGATTAAAACACGTTTATTGAATATTTTTCCATAATAAATTTGCCTCGTGTCTACTTCACGACTGCCAAATATGAACTGTCAGGACTAATGTTTACAAAAGTGACGGCAAAACAAAGTAGTATACTTTCCCGGCGGACACCCTGGACTTTTATATTATTATGATCATAAATTATAAATTAGGGCCAAAAATTTACACCAACATTACCTCGCTTTTATAAAAGAGATAGAAAACCTTAGTGTTTCGAATCTATCTCTTTCTTTTTAACTTGGTAATTGATACTTTTGTTTGTGGTTGTTGCATTACACAAAATAACGCGCTTTTTAAACTTAAAAATTCTGGCATTTGGTTTCATATTTTGTGACTATAATACTGGTGTGCTCTGCTTGGCTCTACTTTAAATACTTTCATTAGTTGTATTTTTATCATAATAACAAAAATACACATTTTAAAGAAGAAAAAATTACTGATTTCTAAATACATATATTTTTTTTATAACATCATAAAACATAATAAAAATATCTGTTTTAATATAAAGCTCTGAATGACCTTTTTAACGAATAACTTGAATTGTTTAATTTGTATATTATATTATTTTTGCATTCATGAAAATCTTTAAATTATTGAGGCAATCAAGTATCGAATATTCAAAAGTATCGACATTTTACAGCTCTATTTTAATTTGAGTTTCTATTGCATTTAAGAACTTGCCCGAGGCCCATTAATAAGGTGTATGGCAGAACGCAACTGATAGAGAAATTAAATGTCAAACACCGCACATAAATATATAAAAAATTGTTTACTTTTTAACTTTTTAATTTGAAAGTGAGATTTGGTACGAATTAGCCGTTTCTTATTAGTGGGCCTTGATCCAAGAAATTATTCGCACAATACACTGAAATTCTTATTTATTAAATTTGTTAATAAAGACATACATTTGTAGATAAGTATGAAGTGTATGTAAATATATATATATATACATATACATATATATATATATATAGTGACATACTACATACAGGACTTCTTAAAACCAAAAATAAAAAATAAATAAACAGAGAATATACTCCTAACGTAATTATTGACAATAATATTTATGTATGTGTACACGTACATTTGTTATTATATTATATTTATTATATAAAATATGTATTTTAACGTTTAATATTATAAATAAAATAACCAAATAAAATATTCGGAAAATAAAATAAATTTAAAAAAATCAAGAAAGTACATACTTGTTTTTTCTTTTATGCAACAGGTAAGTGATTAAAGAGAGGATAAAAGAGTCCGACATTTATTTAATACATACAATAATATTTATGCAGTATACACAAACATACACGGTTAATTTCTTCATTGAAAAATCACTGTCAATTTGTAACTTTTACTTTGTTTTATGTTTTAAATTTGATAACACTCTTTGCCTGGATGAACTCGCTCCTTGTCAGGATAATATATTTAAATAAACAATCTTACTTTCAATTAAAAGTCATATATTTATGTAAAACTAATATCGGAATATATTAAAATTATAAAAGTCCTTTTGATTACACAAAGATTTCAAATTAACAATGTATCCTTGATTACACTAATTGATGAATTTAGACTCAAACAGACCTGTAAAAGCTGGAGCTGACAAATATCGATAGTTCTGTTTCCAAACTATCGTTGAAAAAATTTGCTTATGCAATTTGCCAACAAACTCGGTAGAAAGAGATGACAGCTGCTCACTTAATTTTAGTTAACTCAAATTTTTGTTTCTATCCAGCACGACGGCTTTGCTGCGGTTGTTAATTTAAATAAAATTTCTGTTGACAAAACATCGCACAGTCGATAATTTGACCCGAAATCTTGGCCAAAAATAGTTTTTTTGCACTAACAATAATAATCACCCTTATGCCAGTTGGCGACATCGACGTCACGTCAACACAATACCAAAAAATCGGGTCTTGTCTACCCTTTGTCGAAAACAACTGACGACTATTTAAATTCTCATGTTATTTTCTAGATCTTACAGAACAGAAATAGATTCTCAGTAGTAGTGCTGGCAAATTCTACTATATTTCATTACTCAATAATATTCAATACTTTTCATTTGGGTACTCAATACTACTCTATACTTTTAACGGATTTTTTGAATTTGTAACGCATAGTTTTTATCTGCAAATTGAAGTACTTTCTTCAAAAATTAAAAATAGATCTTCACTATTATTGCTTTTGTATGTCTTTTATTATTAAATAAAAAATAAGTGTAAAGCTAACTTTTAATTTAACATTAACGATTTAAGAAATAATTTAATTGTTCTCAAAAAAAAATTATTTAGTTTTGATTTGATTACAGAATACATAATACAACCAGTTTGCTCCAATTTTTTGGTATTGTGTTAACGTGACGTCGATGTCGCCAACTGGAGTAAGGGTGAATGTTTTTTTGTTAATGACGTTCGATTAAGAATACTAGAGTACACCTAGTGGTCAAAATTCGACCGCCAATTTAAACGTAAACCTATTTTAGTTGCATTGCTCATTCCCTTCGCCATGGAAAAAAAAATGAAATAAAATTGCATACAAACACGCACATTTATAAAACAAATCTTATTAATTACATATTTACATATCTATGTAGGTCCTCTTAAACACTCTCATTGCTTTGCTTATGTATTTACTTGAACCAACCCTGAAGGAAACCTGGGAGCAAGAGTCTCCAAGTCACCAGATTTGTCGACTAATTTTCCATATTTTTTATTTATTTTGTTTATTAAAAATTGAGAGCTTACGAGTTCGGCGGCAGCAATATTAAATAATGGCGGCGGCCAAACTTAGCCTCAAAAATTAAAGCTTTGTAATGAAGCCATGCTTCTTCAATAGTGAATGAGTACTGATTCACTAGTGACATTTAAGTACCAAAAGTGTAGACTTCAACTACTAAAACGCACTGGTGAATCTCTGGTGACAATATCTCCATATCGTCCCAAAAGAACTGCCTACTCAAAAGTACCTGTGTCAGGGGTTGATTTCCAATAACACGCATATGTTAAATATCTATAGTAAAAATGTAATGTCGGGGTATAATAAGTCACTAGTTCTGGTGACAGTGTCACTAGTGAATCAGTACTGATTCACTAGTGACATTTCCTACAGGGAACACTGCATTTATAGTGGTGTAAACTTTGTGAGCCTTTTATTCCTTTAATACTGAACTGATTTAAATAATATATAGTCGGATCACTAAAGCTCAACAATGTTTACCATTTGGCAAAAGAATGAAGAAAAACGGTTGGCAAACAAAGCAGAAAACGGGATCTAAAAATTTTAATTTGCCTATTTACATATACATATCAAAGCAAATAACTGCATATTTGGTTTTTGTAAAAAATATATATCAGGTGATTTATGTGCAGCCGAAGTTTACATTTGCAAGCAACGTGCTCAATGCACCTTAAAAAGTGTAATTTTGATATAAATTAAAACTTTTTTTTATCAGTTACTAAACAAAAACAACGAAACTGTGCACGATATTGAAGAAGTAACAAAAAAATATATTGATGGACGCTATTGCTTTTGTTTACAAAATGTACTCCTAACTTAACCTCAAATAAATTACTTTTTCCATAAATATAAAAATCGCTTAAGCTTTTGATAATGGTTTGATAGTGTAGAAAAGACCGAATCAAGAAATTCCGTAACGAAAATAAAACCTAACACTAAGCTTTTTTTCTTAAGTCTTTTATTGTTTTAAGTATTTGAATCGCCCAGCGTATGTTAACCCCTAAAGTATGCTATTGATTTCATTAACATAGAGTATTGCCAGAACAGATTTTTACATGTAGAAAAACACAAAATGGCGTACGTACGAGCAATCGTGGTTGACAAAAATTATATACACAAACAAACAGACGATTCGTAGGTTCTTAAGCGATATTTTCCAGATATTTAGATGATATCAAGTCTCAAACTTATGTTTCTTATTTCAGTTACCATAAACCTATAGTTTCAATAATAAAAATTCCTGAATAACCTACATGTATTGCAAGATAATAAAAATATTTTAAACGATATTAACTTATCATATATTCAATAAAAGAAAAAAAATTGTTTTCTTATCGGACACCACGCTCAGAAAGTGTAACTTGAATTAATATCGAAGAAAAAACTTTAATTAATATCAAAGAACAAAAATATACTGCATAAATAAATAATTATAGTTGCATTAGTTGACAAAGCAAAATGCTATGCAATAGCTTTGCCGCGGCAGTCTTCGAGTGCCGCACATCTTTTTTTTGTTTCAGTTTTTGCATTATTTCATTTTCTTTCAAACAGCTTCAATTGATTTAAATAATGTTTCAAAACAAGATTTGGCTTTGAAGCAAACTTTATGTAAAAATTTATCGTTAAAGTGGCACAAGGGTCCTTGCACATTTTCATCGTGCTGGATTTTAAAAAATATGTAAACGTTCGTTTTCGAGACATTTAGTTTTTAACTTTTTTCATATCTTGGCAACCCTAAAAATTCCTACTATTACAAAATCAAAAAACTCAGCCGTGTATGCTCATGAAAAACTCTTAAATTCCAAATTTCAGCTATATCGGATCAAAACTTTGTCTGAAATAAATTTTGACCTTAAAAGTTGCTAAAATTACCCACTGTGCTAACCGGTGTCCTGGTGCAAAATTTGTGCAACCAAAGAAACACACAACAGTCCAACTATGCGTTCACAAATGTCTTATCGTGAAATATTGTTTTGCTTTGCAAGCGGATGTTTGCAGTGTTGCTTTGCAAACGGTGTTTATGGATTAGTGATGGCCGCCGCTCACGTGATTAGGGTGAATCATGTATGATCGCAATTAATAATTTTGTTTCAATCATGTGAGCGTGCCCGAGATTTTTATCATGATCGCTGCGATTTTTTTTATCCTAACTTTTGAAAAATTATTAATCGAGACTGGTTTAGGTATCTTATATCAATAAAATACATGTACATACGTATATGGACTAGCCTCAACAAACCAAATTTTTGAAACCAATTTATTTCAATTATTTTACTTTTCATACGTATTTCTTGAGCGTGAGTTTTCGTATTTTTCCCTGCATTTGAATGAGAATTAAATACAGTAAAATTCTTTTGTCACTCCATACTATGGTGAAGGGTATATAAGATTCGACACAGCCGAATATGACACTCTTACTTGTTTTAAGAATTTTTGATAGGTTTAAATTATTTTCAATATGAAGATGATATTGGAACATTTGAACCATTAGACTAGCAGATTTATGTAATAGTTGGCGATATTTTTATGAATTTTGGGAGAATTTCTTCATTAAAGAAAATAATTTATTTATTTTTTAACCTATAACGAAAAATTAACATTTTACAGCCTTCCTTCAATCGGCATGGTTTTTTAAACAGTTAATAATGAAACATAAGAAAGTATAACATATAAAAATTTTTTCAATTCTCTCAGTTATTAATATTAAACTAAATAAAAAAGGAACATTAGTTTCGATGTAAATTATTTTGTGTAAAGCACGAGTTACAAACTTCAATTTTGTGCCCGCCACAGAGCCTTTTTTGGCACTTTGCACAAACAACATTTGTCATTCTTCGCTTCGAAGAGGGACTAATTGCACTTATCTTTCTTTTATTATTATGAATTTGTGAAGGTACATTTCAGAAACTGTGGTGTTATTGATTTGCAGCTGATTTTGAATATCATTTCTGACATTGGAGGTTATTGTTGGCATATCAAGCCTGTCATTCAACTGATTTTTTATCAGTCCCGAAAAAAGATTTTTCATAAAATTAACACGATTTAGAGGCTTTGGCCAGCTTGAAGCATATTGTGAATAAGTTACATACGAATTAATAAATGGCATGTTTAAAATTCCAAAAAATTGGCATAACGGCCACCTGTTTGTTTTCCTTGAGCAGCTCTACTACAGTCGGGCTTAGTCGAGCGAAGACTACCAACAATTGTCAACTTGTACGGACTGTTTCCTAATAATTTCGAAAGAGGTATCGAAGTGAACCAGTCATCCATAGTAACGTTTCGGTTCGAGCCATGTACAGTTTTAGTAAGCTCTTTCATGTAGAACTCTCCAAGGGGCATTGTGGTGGTGTTCGAATTTTTTCCCAAATATGGAATTGCATCAACCATGTATTTGGTTCCACTATCGCACAGAATTACAATTTTAATGCCGTATTTGGCTGGCTTATTTGGGATATACATCTTGAAACTACACCTTCCTCTAAATGCTAAAAGCTGCTCATCAACTGTAAGGTATGGACCAGGACTGTAATTTTCCCTGCATTTCTTCGCGAACATTTCTCATACTTTTCTGATGGGAGCGAATTTATCACCCAGTAGTTGGAGGCGTAGAGACTTATCGTCGAATCGTAAGCAGGACATAAGAAATTGGAACCTGGCTTTGGTAAGTACGCTTATCTATTTGGATCCACAATAAGACCTGTCAAAAAATTCTTCCACTGATAAATGCTGATCTTTTTTGACAGCAGTTAACTCTCATATACCCATAACTGCATATATTTCACTTGTACATATTAGTGTTTCGTCGTTGTTTCTGATCCGTGTTTGCAAGTAAGACGGATTGACGTTGAGTTATCTCGACATATGTCCACTTTACAATTTTATCAACGATATCTCCTGTTATCAACTGTTGTTCGAGAGGATTAATTATGTTTTTTCATTGACGTGTTGGTCCTCGGCTTTTATGTACAATGTCAAGTCCATAATGATGTGCAGTACCTTTGACAGATGATCATTTACATATGAACGTTTTTCCCTCGAAGTATAGTTTTATCGCACGTAATAACGTTGGATTTTGCTCTCAAAATATTTAATGGAATGTCGTCTTCATCCACGTTCATTGCTGTATCTGATGAAGTGGTATTTGCAACGGACTCATCTTGATCTACTTCTGTGTCAGAACCTATTTCACTAATATCGCTTTCTAAGTCATTGTTGTTGTCTGTCCAGGATAGAAACTGTTCAATTTGGTCATCTTTTAGAGAACGCTGATTAGTCACCTTAGAAAAACAATAAAAATGTTCGTCCGAGAAAAATACAGCAAAAAAACCTAAAAGTTACATAAACGTCATCTTTCGTCATTTTCACTACAGTAAAAAACTTAAAACCAAAAAAGACACACAAGGTACGCAGTTCGCTATACGTCTCGATTATAGAGTTGTGTCGTTCCTGAACGACCTAGTTCCATTGAACGATTCCCTAATTGGAACGATGCGTACAAACAAACGTTCCTTTTTTATCGTTCCTCGTTCCGCAATTACAACCCGTCTTGAGGAATCATTAACTTGTTCTGATAAATGTCAAAATCAGTATGAAAAGCAAATCGTTGACTCATCAAGACTTTTTGTTTCAATTATTTCGTTCGCATATTCTTTACACTTAGAACAATGTTGGCTTTTCGTATAGAGATCAGTGATTAAGACTTAACGAACAATATTATATTTACAATTTATTCTATAACAGTTATTATTTTTTACAAATATTTTACGAAAGCACTTATGGAACTTTTTTAGTATAGCCAGAAAAATAAAACAAACAATAACAAATAATTGTTGATGTTTTAAGGAGCGACAAGGAATTACACACGTTTCTCGTCCCTACACTGTTCAAAGTAAATACAGGAACGATGAATGAAAAGAATGATCTAGATCCTTTCATCTTTCGGATCGGTCGGAACGATTCCACAAAAGGAAAGATTTTGCTCAACTCTACTCGATTAGACAACAGCTTGCAAGCAACTAGCGCTTCATAAAAAATGAGATAAAAACAAAAAGAAAAAACACTTTTTAACTTCAAAATAACAGCTCGCATGGTCATTTTGACGAAGGATGACGGTGCAGTGTTAAATATTAATAAAAAAACAACTAAATGTAAATAAATAAAGCTATTTTGGTTGGTATTATTGCTCGTGACGTGTTTTACGGTCACTCAAAGTATGTCGAAATCAAAACGACGAAGGATGTCGTTAATGTACAAAAAAAAGGATGATGTTAACCCTTTTCTTACGTTTCAAATCATTTTTTCATTTAGTCGAAAACCATTGGCTTTTTGATAAAGACGTTGAAAAACTTCTTGGACGTGTGAAAATCGATTTAAGTGCTAAGTAGGGCTGTTCATATTTTTATAATGCACTCTTGCCAAGAAAGGATTACAAATTCGTTACGGAGTTCATAATTAATGGCTGACTTCATAAATGCAGTTTGCAAAGCAACACTAGAATGCATAGCGTTCATAAATTACATAGCCTTATATATGTTAATGCCGTGAGTTCATAATTGCTGTGCAACCCTTTTTCATGCGTTACTGCAACAAAATTTCTGCATGCTTTTCATTTGCTCTTTTATCTTTATGAAACTCAAAAACGAAACACACAGCAATGCGTTCATAAACGCCTTATCGTATTGTTTGCCTTGTAAACGCATTCTTGCAGTATTGTTTTGCAAGCTGTGTTTATGAAGTCAGCCTATACTATGAAATAGATTAGCGTGAATCATGCATGATCGTGATAAATTTTTTTTCCATCACATGAGCGTGCGTCCGTGACGGTGACTGACCATGTTTTTTTGCTAAATTGTATTTTTTTCATTTAAATTCTTAACTTTATTTAAATTATTTTGTTTTTTCTCGTATTTCGTGAGCGTGAATTTTTGTGATTGTGATTTATTTCGTCACTCCATACTATGGTGCAGGGTATATAAGATTCGGCACAGCCGAATATAACTTGCTTAGAATAATACTATTAATGCCGTGTAAGCCCGGGGCTTTATTATTTTTTAATACCATAGTAATTGCATTAATCTCATCGGCATCTGTACTTACAATATTATTTACTAATAATAGAAGCATCATCATCGAAACAAATCACAAAATCTGATACACATGTATCCAAAGGCGATGGTTTATTGATAGTATATGAGTTACCAAATGCATCGGCAATTGCATTAGCTTTTTCTGCGCCGGGTTTTAAAACTTCATCATTACTACTGAAATCTGAACAAATCGAGTTCTTTCCCTTCAAAACTTTTGCTAGTTTCCAGAATTTTTTTTTGGACCCCGTGGTAGTTCCGAAATAAATCTTGCCAAGGATTCATTTTTATCCTTGTTAAGGTGGAATTCAATTCGACTACTTAACTGCCTTAAGATACCGTTGAAGTGGGCTCTGTAAATTGTATCCCTACATCTTTGAAATTCACGTTTGAATTTATTTCTTTGAGTAATAAGCAACTTAGCTGTATTTGCGATTTCTCGCCGCCACGAGTTTTTCCTTGGTATAATCTTTAAAGATACAACCAAAAAAAAACAATGCAATTTCTTTATTTATTTGCAAAACTAAGCAAAATTTTAAACTACTGCTTAGAACCCTTTTCGCTATCTTTCAGTACTGACTTTTATTCGACAGCTTTTAATTTAGAGCAATTAGATAACGAGAAACACAAAATTTCAAAGTTCTTACATTTTTAGAAATAGTCAAAATCATAGTCCGATTTTATTACTAGTGGTTCTATTTAATTTAACCAAAAATTATATATATATTGTGGATTCTAGTGCATTTTAATTAATTTTAAACGTTTAAGCGAATATGACCGTAACTTTAGTTCTAAAATCACTTTTAATGGTTGTATCTTAAAAGATACATTATGCACTCCGCACTAACTAAAATGCCGTGTTGTACAGGCCATACTAAGATGTTTTGCTCTAATTGTGAACGAAATTTATGTCTTACGACTGACAAAAACAGTTTTTTTTAAATTCTCACAACCAATAAAAATAAATAATTGTATATTTTTTACTTATATCTTACATAAAGTATATGAAAAATTATATTTTGTCATTAAAATCGAGAATCTTAAAAGATACAACTGATTACAAAAAAAAATTAATAATAATTTTTTTGGCAAAATGTAAACGCAGTTACTATTTTTTTCGGTTTACATACAATATGAATTTTTTGCAAAGATCTGAGAACCCATGCAGTTAAGGGTTAACAGTTGAAATTAATTTATATAACAATACATCTACATATGTTGTCTGCAGGATACGCAAAGTTACTGTACATAATTTATTTTGAAACTGTCTGTAAATGGAACGAGAAATCAGAACATGATCTGACTGTAAAATATTTGTGACTCTGGGTTTTTGAAAAAGTAATATTAGAGTTAGATAGTAAAATGTCTACTGTAGTAAATGTAATAGTTTGCAAGCAAACAATGTCTGTAAAGCTTATTACTTACTGGCTGTGTTATTAGATGCACAGTTCCAATGTTTGTGATGTGCATTAAAATCACCAAATATGAAAAATTCACATGAAAGATTCCAAGATGTTTTTTTTTTAAACGATGCGCAGGATCATTCGCCAAACCGTTAACTTTATTATTTAACGCTTCAACAAAACATGGTTATTTTCCCGTATTTTGGAAAGAATTGTACATTATATATCTTTACAAATCTGGTAACAAATCCGATATTTCGAATTATAGAGGTATCGCTAAATTAAGTGCCATTCCGAAATTGTTTGAAAAACTATTTGCAGACTTCCTATGTCATCACACGGCGTCATCAATGTCACCTTACCAACATGGTTTCAGAAAATGTTGCTCAACGACGACTAATGTTATTCATTTATCATCTTTAGTCGATCACGCATTTACACTAAAGAAACAAACTGACGCTATTTATACTGACTTCAGTACTGCGATTCACTATGCTTTTTAAACCACAATAGTTTCGTTTAAAAATGTTAACCACAAAAATAATCGTTTTGCTATTCATTAACACCTTAAACGCTACATGTATGTTGGCGTTTAAAGGCATCTGTTTCAGTCAGCTGTTGTTTCTAACTAAACAAATTGTTATACCCTTCACCAAAAAATTTGGTAAGGGGATATATATGTTTGTCATTCCGTATGTAATTTCTTCATTATTCATTTAAGATCCTTATAGATAGTCGAATGAGCGATGTCCGTCTGTCCGTCTGCTACATTTTGGTATAGTTAGAATTAAAGCCAAAACACAACATAGAGAAATAAATTTTATACCATTCTCTTGGAATTTTTCATAAATTTGTTCGGTTTGAAAATAACAAAACTCGGTCCAATAATTAATGAGATATAGCCAAAAGACTTTTTTTGTTATATTTCCTATTCTGTTGTTTTTGTATGACCCCAACTGTCCTACGGTCAATTTTATGAAGCAGATCTCTTGTATGGAGTTTTATAAAGGTTTAGACTGAAAATAATTGAAGTCGGTCCATTAACGACTAAAATATGAGCAAAAAAATGGCATTCGAAATAATTTTACTTTTAAAAATTTTTTGAAAAGGTTGCGTGGGGATTCAATCCAACAACCTACTGGTTGGTAGTCACGACCGCTTTTTGTACACCACAGAGCAGTTGTGTTTTTTATAGTAGTTTTCGCGTTTAAGAACGTAATATATCTTATTTATTATAAAATACTAAAATTTCAAATTCTTGATGGAAATTGGTGTGGTTGTTGTAAATCTTCCTTTTTGTCACACATACATATATCACATACATACATACTGAAATGCGTTCATGGGCACAATCGAAAAGCAATGATTTGTTGTTTTGTTTTTGTTTGTTTCTTTAAACTTATTTTTGTACGTTTATTAGTATAATTGAAATGTGTAGTTTGTCTTTCCCTATAGCCCTTGGTTATTTTTAGTAGCTGTCAGGGTTTCAGCTGATTTGTAAGGCGTTCAAAGGAACTGCCGAATTAATCTGAGTCTTGGAATAAAAACATAGGCAAGTTACTGCCGGATTCGTTTTGTGATTTCAAGTCTGGTTTTATTAAATTTTGTATTGCCTTATATACTATGTATGAGACTTACATACATTTAGCCTTTCTTACTTATTCTACTTATCGATAAAGTTCTATTTGTCTTTGTCGATATTATGGACATATGAATAATCGCTCTGATTACAATTATTTGTGATTATACTCATTCCTATTTGTCACTCAATTTACAATTCTTATTGAGTAGAATTTATTGTTTGTGTTTATTATATTCATACCCCAATTAACTTGCATTCCAATCGATGTGCGTCACTTGGTAAATGCCGTTATTTGATCTTGCACAATTACCCTACTCTATTTAGGTTGGTATGTATAGATTTAAGAGTAGTTTAAGGGTATGCGGTGGCAACTTATGAGGTACACTACATAATATTATGCATGCATATTACAGTATTTTTATCGCTTATATTTTCTTTTCGTATATAAATAACTATAATTATTTTTATATTAAAGAAATGTAATTGATCGAGTATTACGAGTAAATATACAAAATCAATGAAATTGCATTTTAGTTTTTTTTTTAAATGTATTAATTTTTCATTTTTTATGACTATTTGTGATTTCAGAAGAAAGTTAAAATTTATGCTTATACCTATCCTGTTTTATACTTGTGTAATTTTAATTATTTTCTATATTCAGGTGCAGAGCGTACCTCCAGTATATCAGAACCCGGAATTTAAGAATTTAATTTGATATCAAGCTCCAAAATGTAATTAGCAAAGAAAATAAAAAATTGAAAACCTCGCGAAAATAGCGGATATTCTAAAAATTGCAACTGCAATATTGGAAATTATTCCCAAAATTTATTTTAAAAAAATCATATAATTGGCAATCGGCAGCCAAAAATCTCTAAAATGCCAAAAATTATTAAAAATATGAGAACATCAGGAAAATTGTATGATTCAATATTGATTAAAAAACAACAATATTATAGAGTACAAAAACTTAAAAAATATCATTTCCATTGTGAAAATTAAACTTTTATTAAAAACTATTTTGTATTTGGAATACAAATTTAAAATGAATTTGTATTTTGAATAAAAGTATTGCAAATACCTACTTTCCAGAAATTTATATTTAGCTTATAGATTGCATTATCCAATTGAATAATTTAATGAATAATTGAATAATTTAATTAAAATGTATTCTAAGAATAGTTCGCAATTCATCAAATATTTTTCAAACAATCAGTTCCTATGAACTTTGGATTTTTAGATCGGAATGTTTGGGGAAAATTTCCAAAATTTTTGTAAAGCGTAGCGATAATAGTTCGCGAGCTGTACCACGTCTAAAAATAGTATATGCATACATATTTGTATTTTATTTGTATTCAACATATACAAAATGACAAGTTAAGATCTTACGAGATAAAAAATTGATTTCTTCATATTCATATAAAATAAACTGGTCTTACATTGATTAAAAACACCTAAAAAATCATAGTTTTGAGGAATATCGCATGTCAATAGCACGAAAATAAGCCGAATTATGGGTTTGGTTTGAGAGCAAAATGCTTTCTGTTTGCGATTTTATCGTAATTTTTCATATTTAGTTTTCTGTCTTACTTAGTAAACGCAGAAGAAGATTTAAATAAAAAATGTTTTTAATTAAATTCAACTGATTTCTTAGCAGGCTGAATATAAATGACCGAATTCGTATTTTTTAAATCAATTGATGTTGAAATTCGATTGTGTTTCTATATCAGAAATATACAAATTATGTTGAACCAAAACCTTTATTGTCTGGTTCAACCGCAATACAGATAAGTAAATGGAAAAGTTAATAAAATTTTAAAAAGACAACTATCAGAATACCACTAGTTTACATACATACGTACATCAGAGTTTCAAAGAAAAAATTAAATTAAAATAATGTATTAAAATATGTTGTTATATTTTATAATTTAATATTTTTTCTTACACCGTCAAGTTACTTTTATTTTTGTTATTAATACTATATTATATCAAATAAAAACGTCGACAACTTACTGAATTCATTATATAATTATTTTATCACTGTACAAAACCCTTTCTAATAACATATTGGATATTTTTGAAAAATAAACCTTTTATCGTTCATAAAATTGGAAAAACGAAAAAATTAAAAAAAAATATAAATGAAATTGTGTCAAACTTTTTCAAATAAAAAGTAAAAGTAATAAAAACAACTAAAATGAATCGAAAATTCTAAAAAAATAGGATTTTGTTGTGTTCAGGATTCGAAACCGTGCCACCACCGCACAGTGGCCAATTTGGCTTCGCTAGCGGCATTTAATTCAAATTTTCAAATTTGAAAAACCGTTAATTTTTTTAACAATCGATAACAAATACATTCACTAGATTTGTATCGATTTTTAAAAGCTCAGCTTACAGCTAATGAACAGCTGTGAGCTGTCAAAGTCAGCATATGTTTCTGCAAGTGTTGTGCAAAATATTTCCGCTTTTTTGATCATCGTTTTGCTATTCGTGTTAAACTTGCAAATTTTATTATTTTCATTAAAAGTTTTGTTATATACTAACGCCAAGGTATGTATTATATAAAAAAAAATGTGGTTGTGATCTGTGTATACTTATGTTATTTATAAAACGTAATCGTGTTTAAGTGTATTAGCAACTCGCCCATTGTACGTACACCTGTCTTTCGTGGAGTAGAACTTACAAAATTCACCTGCATTCAGTGTAATTGTAAATTTTCCTATATGTGTAAACCATTGTGTGTCCAAAATTTACTGCGAGTACCTGCGAGCCTTCAATTTATTGTACTGAAGAATCTGATTAATATTTCTTTAATAATATGGTTTCTCTTTGAGTTGACAATTTTTTTTTTTTATTTTATATATGAATATATGGTGGAAAATGTTTATTGAATTAAAAACAAAAAAAATTAAAAATAAAAAATTTAAAATTAAAAAAAAAAATTAAAAATAAAAAAAAAATTTAATTTTTTTTTTCCAAAAATTGTTTCATTTTTTCTGAATTGAGAAAAAAAAATTTTGAAGATATCTTCTTTACTTTGGAAGCTATGAATAAAATGCCGCTAGCGAAGCCAAATTGGCCACTGTGCACCGGGTAGGATACGGTTTCAAATCCTGACCAACCATTTATTATTATTTTTTTTTTAATTTTTGATACATTTTAGTTATTTTTATTACTTTTACTTTTTATTTGAAAAAGTTCGTTCTTTTTTTAAGAATTTTTGATAGCTTTAAATTATTTTCAATATGAAGATAATATTGGAACATTTTAATCATTAGACTAACAGATTTATGTAATAGTTGGCGATTTTTTTGGGAGAATTTCTTCGTTATTAAATCTTTTCTTACGTTTCAAATCATTTCTTTGTTTAGTCGAAGACCACTGGCTTATTGATAAAGACGTTGAAACACTTCTTGGATGTGTGAAAAATTATATAATAATAATATAATAAGGGGATGTTAATATTTTTATAATGCACCCCAGGCAAGAGTGTTACAAATTTGTTACGGAATTCATAATTTTTGGCTGACTCCATAAACACAGTTTGCAAAGGAACACTATAATGCCTTGTAAACTCATGCTTCCAGTGTTGCTTTCCAAGCTGTGTTTATGAAATCAGCCTATACTATGAAATAGAGATTAGAGAAATCAATAATGCGTGATCGTGATTAATTTTTTATTTCCATCACGTGAGGGTGCCTCCGTGAGACGGTGAGTGGCAATTTTTTTCCTTTAATGTAATTTTTTCCATTTGTTCTTTTTTTAATTTTTTTCGTATTTCGTGGGCGTGAATTTTCGTGATTCTGTCTTCTTTCGTCACTCCATACTATGGTAAAGGGTATATAAGACTCGGCACAGCCGAATATATCTCTCTAATTTGTTTCAACTGACATTAAAGTACCGGCGAAGGAGGTTGACACAATGAGTACTTCGTTGACGGACATTAAATCAGCTTCATTTGATTAAAATAAAAATTTTCAATGGAATTCTGTTTTTTTATTTTATTTAATTTAATTTTGTCACAACACAAATCAAAAAGATTTATAAAAACAAAGCAAAAAAATTTTATTTATCAAAGTATTCAACGTACATACGTTAAAAGTTGCCCAACTTTAGTACTTTGCGTTGACGGAGAACGTACTGAATGTGACAAAGCTCATAAGAAAACCTGTATTTTAACTTCGTTGTCAGTTGAAAAAAGCAAAGTATAACGTACAACGGATTCTATGTGGTTCGGCATTTACAAAACAAAGTGTTTAACTAATGTAAATTTAAAACTTAAAATAAGTAATTTTTATGAGTAAGGCCGTTAGACTTTACACAAACAAAAATTCCTTTTTTTTGTTGCCCTAATAATGGCACCTGTTTATTTCATCATGAGTAGTCTGGTACCGGGGTGACCCATGTATTTTTTAGGTGCCTATGATTTCAATCTAATTCTTGTGATTAACTACTTTAGTTAGTTATGCACAAATCGTCATATGATTTCAATAAAGCCCTAAGATACAAAAAATTCAAAAACTTCTTGGTAGATTTCGATCCACCATATCAAAATGCATGTCCCTGGAAAATTTTACTTATTAAAATTGTACTAATTCGTCAATAAGAAATAAACATAAACTAAAAAAATGTTGAAAAATTTTGCTTAAATTTTCATATTAGAGAGTTTAATGCTTGTCCTCTAAATTTTTTCAATGTAACTTGGGGCTTTTATGAATTCATATGACGATATATTTTTCTAACAAATAATGTTGTATATGTAGAGGAGCGCAGGTAAATAAAGAATTCATATTTATAGGCAGGTAATCACACTGTGAAGTGTTGAAAGTGATTTGAATAAGATTTAAAATCAAAAATTCAAAAGACAAAAAAGTTTATGGAGTCAAAAGGTATTTTAAAAAGTGCTTGATGAGCAAAAAAAAATTAATATATGAAAATTTAAATAAATCATTGAAAATGACATTAAAAGCCCAAATATTGAAAATACATTCATTATCAAAAAAAATTAGATTGAAGTCTGCCAGTCGTGCACAAAGATCACAGGTATAAATAATATGATCGTTTCTCTGGCATACTTTGAGGATGAACTCATTATTTCGGTTTGGTTGAAATTTTATCAACTCCTGAGCAAAAAAACTTCTCAACTTTGCATTTATCAAATTTTTCGTCAATTTGCAAAACTTTATGTGCCTGAGAACTATAAAATTTGATAAATGATAAGTTGAAATTGATAAGTGTAATTTGCAGTCTTTGCAATTTTTATATTTTCTTTGTAATTTCAGTTCCACGTACGTACTCTTGTGCAAAGTTAATATTGAAAAAAACAGTAATTTCGAAGGACAAATAATTATGCTGTTCCAAACTGTAAATTCTATTTTCGAAAAACAAATTTTGATAAGTTCGTAAAAAATTTACAGGGTAAACGATCGCTTTACAAATTCATATTGTTGTAACTACTGAAGCTTTCAAAATATTAAGACGTTAGTTTTTGTTCGATGATAGTGAAGACGCGGTTAAAACAAGAAATTATAAAGAAATTATTCAGTGGGTGAATGATGAGTGAATTCCCTTGTGTAAGTGGTTGCGTGTTTGGCACAATCATTAAAAGTGATGCACCTACATTACACCATGAACCACCATGGAAACCATTCATTGAATGAGATGATGATATGAGGGGCAGGCTACATATTTTACAGTGCAAATGCAAGTTGGACTGGCAGGCTTCACGATTCAAGGGTGTTACGGAATTCAGTAATAGTGGTTACGGAGTGAAAAAATTTTTGATACGCTTTCTGTTTGGAAAGGCTTACTTCTCTGCTGCAATACTTTTCCTAATGCCAAATAATATTGATTTGTTTTGGAATAAAATTGTTTTTTTTAATTACATCTAACACCGCAAGTTACTTTCGCCGCTCATTTTAACAAGTTCTATTTAGGAATGTAAAGTGAAAGTGATGACAGAAATGCAAATCCAATTATATGTTTTGTGGAACACTTTGCAGGAGCGCGCAGACTTTACAAAAAGTGCAGTCTTTGCAAAAGTATGCTTCGTGCAAAGAGATTTGCAAAGAATATTGTGGACCACAAACAATTGTAATTTGATAGTGAAAAGTCCCCTGGTCCCAAATGCTATTTACAATATATGTATATCGTCACCTTAAATGTCAACGGTTGTAACAACACAAAATCTCAATACTTAGTTTTTGATTAATTATGGGTCGTAGTTTTTTAAATTACATGTTGAGGAAAAACTTTAGACCCCCTAAGATGAAACGGTCGCGCTATTAAAGAAATTGAAACGGACGTAGTTGCAGGTGCATACTCTTGCGTGAAAAGCGTACAAACACGTTAATTTTGTGAGCTTTTTATCAACGGTGTTAACGGTGATTTGAATTTGTTGTTTATCGTTTTTCTTCTCATTTACAAAATTTTAATAAGATTACTTGTGTAATTACGTCCGTTTGCGTCTAATGCGACGACTGCTTACTTTGATAATTCCTCATCGACTAACATTTTCGTTTGAGGTGAAAATGGAAGGCTTGTATTTTGTAACTAATTTTTGTAATTTTTTAAAAAATATTTAAAAAAATATATATATTTTAAAAAATATATTTATTTTCGCGTTTTCTTTCAAAAGTTTACTGTTTCGTTTTTAATGCTTTTTATGGGAACTACATATTTCGGTTTGTCTGACTTTATACCACTGTATTAGATGATGTAAAAAAATGAGTTAACTTTTATTAAATATATGCATGTATGACATTGTGAAAAAATTATATGAAGTAATGTACATGTGTATTCAAATTCTTTAACGACACTAAAAATAATTCAAAGTCCGTCATCAGATGTAGGCAACCAAAATGCCATATTTGTACAAGCAGATGCTAGTAGCATATATTTAGGATTAAATTGAACGCACTGAACAGGCCCGGGATGGTCACCATTTAAAACACAAACTTTATATCCGGTATCAGCATTCCAAACATGAACGCGACCATCTGTACTACCAGAGAATATAAACTGGGAATCCGGACTAAAACTGGCTTCTATGGGAATTCCCTTCGTGTTTGGATAGCCAGTAAATGTCTGCAAGGGTGTTCCATGGAATGCATCAACCAAACGTATAATAGATCCATTTGTACTAATAAGTATAGTTTTACCATCTCGGGAAAATTTTAATCCAGTCCAATCACATTCTTTTTCTTGATTCAGTTTAAAAGTAACAAAAGGTCCTTTATCAAATGAGCGAAGATCGTATAGTTTAATGCTTTCCGAGTTTACTCCAGCGGCAAATATTAACCCTTCCGGGTCATAAGCAGCAACTGGTCGTCCTGATAAGTGCATTAATCCTTGACAGTTTGGAGATCTGAGATCCCATAATCGAAGAGTTTTATCGAGCGATCCAGACAAAAATGTATCTTCCACGGGAGATATACACAGCGATATTACTTTTTTTGTATGGCCGGGGAAGTAACGTAAGTATTTATTGTCATGTAAACTTAAATATCTAATAGTATCATCTACTTTAGTTGAGCTATGAATAGCTGTGTTGTTTGCATGTGTAAAATGTATTAAATCGACGCCGTATTTCTTCGAGTTCACAGTACGTGATTGGGTTCCTTTCTCACAGTCATATATAACAATTTGATCGTCCTCACTGCACGAAATCAAGTGCTCGCCATTCGGCGAGAAATCAATGGCGTTTATTTTGTCCGTATTCTCCCTAAATACTTTGGCAACCTTAAAACTTCGGACAACGCTATCAATTAATTTAATCTTCATGATTTCAATCGATTTTCCCTGATATATTTTCAGTTTCACTTGCTCTTCGATTTTTTAAGCGCAATAATTACGTTTCCAAAAATTTTTTTAATAAATAAACAAATCCAAATGTTGCATAAATGTCGATTATGAAAGTACCGAGTAATCAATACACGATATGTACCACATATTACGCATGGTAATTAATACAGGTAGTGTCGAAGCTACAACATTTTTGCTAAAAAAAATATGTGCGCTTTATAATATTAATAAAAGAAGTCACGCCAAAAGATGTTGATTTTTCAATGGCCGCAAAATGTTTGGACTTTTATTAATATTATTCTTTTTTATGTTTTGTTTTAAATTGTTTTAAATTTTTAAAACATTGCAGCAGCCTATCATTGTTCTTATTTTCAGCCTGAAAAAGAATCCACATTAGAAATTTTTCTTTAATTTTGTTCAACAGCTGTTTTTCCTAAACAAAAATTGAGAGAATTTCATGATGCTACCATATTTTTTCGTAATTAAATACAAACAATAATTTAACACTGAAACTGTATTTAAATGCATCTTAAATTTAAGTGCCAATTAGATAAATGACATTTAAATGCGAAGTCAATTATTGGGCCTAACACTTCTAGACCACACCTTGCTCCGTTTAGAGAAAGAAGAGTGCATGCGCATGTTCCCTTGGCTAGTGAAAAATGGAAATTATAAAATAGATGCAACCATGTAATGGCTACACTACACATTAAGTGCTATGCATTGTGTGAAAGCCACAATAAAAAAATGTTTAGCCATGAAAAGAACACCAAAAATTGGCGATTTTATGAAAAACACAGATTGCCTCTGGAACTGTCAGCAAAAACTTAAAAAATTAAGTTGACTATGTTTGTTGCGAAGTATAATTTGTGTTTCCAAATATTGGACCACTTAAAACTTATCTACTTAAAAAACGTATTTTAGATGAGCAAATTGTTAAGAAAACGAATATAAAAAAAATGTAACAGAAGCTACCAGGCCAGAAAATGTTTCCGACTTTAAAAACTTTTGTAAAGATAATTATTATTCAATAACATTAGATGAAAGCACCGATTGCAGTAGTCCAGAAAATCAGTGGAAAACTAATAGTATACTACCACTATTAGTAAAAATGTTCCCAAACGAATATTAAAATGTTGATGATGTTGAAATATAACAATCTTACAAAGATTAGTGATTTCTGGGCAACAGTTTCTAAACTAAAAAAAAGACAAATGAATTCATGATCCCAGTAATTTCAAAAATTGTAAGAGGAATATTATCAGTTTCGCCAATGAGAAAACCAGACTACAAACTGCAATTCTTTGCGGCTTAATCCAAACAAAGGATTTACTGAATGAACAAAATTGCAATTGCTTTATGATATAAATATATCAAGTATGTTATTATTAAAATTGTAAATGCGATCTCGCAATCGATTTTTGGTTTTCTTTATACGTAAATAGTTTATACATTTTCAATATTGAACTGCCTTTTATTATATTATAGAACATAAATATAATATAAATGAAAATAATGTCTTTTAGTATAATAAAGTTCCAAAAAGTACAAATATTCGAGCTATTTGGTACAATTATAAAATTTCTGATGTCATCCCTGGCCACTGAAGCAGCCATTGCGAAAAATATGGGTGGATTCCAGGCGAATTCACATTTCTTATGTTTGATTTCTATATTGTGTTTGACGTTGAATTTGACAAAGAAAGCAGGAATTTTCAAAGCGAATTGAGGCGAGTCTACCTGTTATGAATTTGACTTGGGGTGGACTAGTAATAATATGTGAGTGCGTTGAGTTTTTCGAACTGGCAGTGGCATTTGCAAGGCGAATTCATACAAGTGAAGCAATTTACACCAGACTAATTATGCTGGCATAACATGGCAGCTTGTTGGCATTTTCGGTAAAGAAAGTCGTTTTTGGATGACATGGTGCGCTGTCTATTAGTAATAACGCTTTATTGAAAGACCTTTAGAGCGAAGAAATTTAGTTACCTATTATTAAAAGAGGGGCACTCCCTAAAAAACCCCTATTTCGAATATAACTAATTAAAATACAAACCTCTGGTACAAACACATTTTTCAACCAATCTCCGAAAAGGACGTAAGCCATCCGTGCATTTTTGTTGCCTGTGTGTATAGAGGGAGTCGGAAAATAATATTATATAGTTGTCCCCTTCTGTCACCTCTGTGTGCTTTGTGGTGTCGTTCAAGTGCTAGTAGTTTTTTAGTTTAATTAATATTACTTAATATTAAAAGCCTAGAATCTAGGCCCTATCAAGGCGTATTTAACCAGGTGACAGCATTACAGCAGCTGACTATTCGTTGCGAATGTCAAAATACATACATGAAAAAATGCTATATATATATGTAATTATATACATTTAGTGTTAACTATTACTATGTAACTATATCATGAGTTTAGTATGATTAAATGTAATTTCATAAACATTTTTTAATTTAAAATAGACGAAACCATTGATAAAGTCAACAAACAATTGACGAAATGTAATAAAAAATTTTTATTGACATCAACTACGTTAGGCCTTATTAGCTAAAAATTTAATAATCGATAAATCCTTACACTTTTATTTTTTTCTGTATCTGTTTTATGGGTTAGGTTTTTGACATACGCAATGAAACTACACAAACAAAAATACCTGTTATTCTTGTATTGTTGTAATTGTTTTCCTAATGCTGTCACCTAGTTACATACACCTTGGGCCCTATATGAAATATATAATAGTGTGTGTGGGTGTGTTTTTATATGTACGCGTTTGTTCAAGGCAAGTGTTTATTGAAAATGGAGAAGCGAAAAAAATTATGTGAGATGCAGAATTTTAATTTTCCTGTAAATAAAATAATAATTTAGCTGTTAATAAAATAAGGTTTTTAAGAAATTATAGTTAAAAATTTTTTGCGGCAGAAAATGGATCAAAACAAAACAAGAAAAATATTTGTTTGGATTTTTTCGTGTGACAGAGTCAGCAAAACAACAACAATAGCATGCCGTCTCGTGTCACTGGTTAAATACCAGTGATGTCAACATGTCGTTTGTCGATCATTCCCCTATTTCCTCCGAATCTTTCGATGAAAACGCGTGAAAGCGTGTTTGTTGAAAAATATTTGGACGGGCAAGAAATACTGAATAGTCTTGATCACAGATTACTAACCAGATGGGACACGGCCACCTGGCGGTTTGAATTTGCCCTAAAAGCTGTCAAAAAGGCATCCCAGTGGTAGCACTACGTTAACCCCTTCTTCATTAAAGGAGAGCAAATATTTGCTTTGGTTATGTCTATCTCTTTTATTTGAAGGGGTTAAGTTTACTTTTTGACAGAATTTCCAATTTTTTTGCGTCAATTATACACAAGAAGTGAAGAAGTTGAAGTGGGTGTTAGCGAGAAGGTTTGCTGTTTGTGTTCAGCAATAAAACCTGCGAACAAACAAGTTATCCAGAATCAACATGTAAGTATTTTTTGTGGTTTTTTTTAAATAAATATTAAGGCTTAAATTTACTTAACCGACGTAGCTCCGATTTAAAAAAAAATCTATCAGATAGAAAATTAAATTCTAAGAAAAAAATGTAAAATGAAAAAACCTCGCTAACGCATATTTTCGGAGTTACGGGCCCACAAAGTTTTACAGGTCTTGGTAAATTTTTGATTCAGCGTGACAATATAGGTATCATATGAAAGATTATCAAGATTATTAGTAGGTTTTTGGCAAATCTTTAGTAGGCGTTGCCGTTTTGATAATACCAGGGTGGAAAAAGATTCTGAGTCTGGTTGAAGGGCGGTTACGCAGTAAATCTTTAGTAAGAAAAAAACAAACTAGCAAATTATTTAACTATTTTCAAAATATTTTTTATCTATTTGTTTTGTCTTTTTGTTTATCTATTTGTTTTAAAAGAGAAGTACGATTAATTTGAAAAACTATAAAAAACGAAAATATTTTGTTTCTTTATTCATTAATCGCGGTTAAAGGCCGGCTAAGCAGAATATAATTCTTTAGCGAAGCCGCTATTCGACATACATGGAGGAGGAAATCAATAAGTCCGGCCGAAGGCCGGTTACGCAGAAAATCTTTTATATTATACCCATATTGTTACAATAAATCAAAAATTTACCAAGAAAATGCCTAAGATGTGTAAAACTTTGTGGGTCCGTAACTCCGAAAATATGCGTTGGCGAGGATTTTTTTATTTCATATTTTTTTCTTAGAATTAAATTTTCTATCAGATAGGGTGATTTTTTCTAAATCGGAGCTACGTCGATAAAGTAAATTTGTTCCAATATTAAATTTTCATTTCTTTTCAGGAGTCGTAAATGCATCATGGGCTGTCCAAAAAAAACAGCTACATCGTTTTCCGAGAAATCTGACAAGGTAAGTTTATATAAGAAGTGCAAAATTAAAACATGAAACTTTTGAAAAGTTTTTGGTTTTGAATGGAATATATTCTATCCAAAATCAAAAATTGTCACAAGTAACTGTTTCCTGTTTTAATTCCAATTGGTACGAATCAAGTTAACCAATAGTGGTAAAATAATTGTTAGTAATTGTTTGTGTTTAGTTGTGTTTTTCGTTTGTGTTTGTAAGACAACCGCTTTTGAAAATTGTTCCAGCTGTTTGGAAGTAATATTTTCTAGCTGTCTTGATGTTCGTGGCTTCCAATTGGTTTGACCGATTTAAACTTAGTGTTTTTTCCTTTTTTGTGTGAAATGTGTTAGATATTTTGTAAAAATAAGTTGAAAAAGTGTTAAAATTAAAAAAACGTATCTAAATTCAATGGAATTTTGAATTTACTATTAATAATTTTTAAAAACCTTTTTGTGTTTTAATAAGAGTTAAAAAAAATTTATTAAAAAATTTCAATTCATTTCAATATTAGTTTCATTATATATAATTACAGCATACAATTTCTGTCACCAAATCGTTGTGAGAGTCTTCACTGGATGCGAACACTTTTGTTTGTTGACCAAAATGGTAGGCTAAACCGTTATCATAAAAATCATAAATATTAATTATAATAATCCATTTTTATATTTTCAGCTAGCTAAGAAAACGCACCGCTTAGAAGGTTACTCTTTGGACCACCAAACAGTCCTGGAATCGACCAGAATGTCCGTCCACTTTTGGCTCAAATGGTATGCGTAAAAATGCATATAAAGAAATCAAACATTAATATTGTGTTTTATCTTTACATGCATGAAAATTCCTTACCGTCAATTGAACAAGCGGCTGAAAATGCAAAAGTCCAAACAGCGTATTTTGGGGAATCTCAAAGTGTTTGTATTTAATTTCAGAAAGAAAAGCCAAAGGGGTTCAAAACCAAAAATCGATGAAAATCCAAAAGAGTTCAAAACCAAAAATCGAAGAAAACTCAAAGGAGTTCAAAACCACTGTATATGTACTTAAACATATACCATTAATTGTATTTCTTTTTTATTTAATCAATTTAAAAATGAACTGAAGTGAACCAATACCAAAAATTTCAATTAATATATCATTTTATTTTGTTCTATATTTACTCCTTTAGCCTTGTATATTAATAATTATACTGTTAATTGTGTTTTTTTATTTATTTATTCAATTTAAAAATGAACTGATTATAATTATATTGTCAATTGTTTTTTTTATTTAATAAATCTAATAATTGTTATAAAAAAAATAATAAAAAATAAAAAATAAATTAATAGAAAAGTATGTTAATGTCTAAAAATTAATGTTAATCGGCTAAAAATTTGCGGTAAGGCAAAAGGGGACAAAAGGATATTTTACTCCGTATTAAAATGTATTAACTTATACAGTAACGGACAGCATTTAACCGCCACAGTATATTGATCTGGGCATAGCACCTGATTAGCTTGCTGTCGAAACAGTAGCTCCTAAAGAAGAATTTTTGCAGATAATTATGTACTGCCACTTGCAAAGTAACTTGGCTTACACGATAAAGAAAGATATGCTGTCTATACATACTGCGCCAACATTATCTAGGGCTTTTACTTCTGCGACATGATTGTTAGGTTCGCGTGTAGATTTTTCCACCTTGGTACCGGAGGCCTTTGTTAGTTTTAAAACTTGCCATGACATGATGGGTATACGATTCATTAAGAACATGCGACCCAGTCCATCACATACAAATCGTGCTACTTGTATCAGATGTTGCACAGTAAATTTTAATACTGTTGCTCACAACTTTGTGTTTTAGTAGCATTCATTCAGATTCTAACTAGTAAACCCCTAACAGTTGCATTAAGCTTTGCCTTCGTCATATTCAACTCTTATTTACTTGTTCTGTGAATCTAGTGCGAATCTGATCGCTTTTGCCATTTTTTAAATGTAAAACTTTTTTTGGATAAATAAAATAAATTTTATTTGAATTCCTGTATTAAAAAATATTGTGTTTTATTTAAAACTTTTCTTTCCACGCTTTGCACATAAACACAGTTCATGTAAATACTATAAAATAATATAATATAAAAATTAAAGGTAAACCATAAAAATTAACTTCTACAAATGAATGCATGGGCAAGGTGGACAAACAAAATATCAACCTATATTTACATACTCGATTTTATTTTATTAATATTTTGCATAGCAATCGCTTAAAAATAAAAAAACAACATTAAATAAATGCTCTTTAGAGTAAGAACTAGAATTTACACTCTTGTGGTTATTCTTTTTTTAAATTAATATTTTGCATAGCAATTGGAAAAGTTAGAAAATATCTGTAACGAAATCATTTTTAGAGTAAAAGTTCATATTAACTCTTTTGTTGTTTTGTTTATTCATTCACAATAAATGTGTAAGCTTAACTCATTAATAAAAAGATATACGATGTCATTAATAAGTTTGATCTTGGATAACACGGATTTGCCGAAATTATTTTTATAAAACTTTACAGAAAATTGAAATATTGTATCCTAAAAGGAGCAAAAACAAAAAGAAGTTTTGTAAAGTAAATTCAAATAAAACAAAAAGTATTTTGTGTGAAAAATTAAAACAAAGAAGTTTTATAAAAAAATCAAATCAGTTTTTTTAAACTTTACTAAAAAATAAAATGTATTCCGAAAATAGATATAGATGGATAGAAAAATTAAAAAAGAATTTTTGTAAATTAAATTTTATTGAAAAATCTTTTCTTTAAGTATCGAACTTTGTTCCCTGAAACTTCTACATAGTAAAAAATTAAAAGTAAAAATGTTAAACAAATAAAATGAAACGTTTTAAAATCGAATTTTGGAAAAATTATTTGGTGAAGAATTAAATAAAAATACAAAAATAAAGTATAAAGACATGGACAACGAATTCTAAATTGTTTTATACAATAAAATTCAGGGGCAAATTCATTCGATATCGAACTGGTGGGAATTATTCTTTATTTTGACGAGAAAGAAAACACTTTTGAAGCACAACGTATCAGATACACAAATTTCAATGATTTTCTTTTCGAATCGGAATACAAGTCTCTAATTCTCTTTTAAACTTTCATTCACGTCTACACCTTGAAATTTTTTGTAATGAAATTCAAGATTTTTGCATGTTTACCTTCACATTATTTTTTTTTGTATACCAATTTTTGCTGCCACCACCATAAAAGAAAATCTAAAATAAAGCTACAGAAAACTTCAGGTTGACAGTTACGAATTATAAACAGAAGAGAATTTTAAAGAACATGAAAGTGTACCCCTTCCCTATCTTCTCTCCTCTCTCACCCAGAAGCTGACTTTCTGAAAAAAAATTTTGTAGTGAACCGATACTGTTACAGAAAATTCAAAATCGTCTTGATTGATTACAGTGTACCAATTCAAATACAGCTTCCTGTAAAATTTTACTAATTCCTTAATAAGAAATAATCTTAAAATTAAAAAATTTTTGGTAATTTTTCATATTAGCTGTTTGCTTGTCCACTAAAATTTTTTCTTTGTATCTTTTGACGAAAAAATCATGGTACCACCTTGCTGCATTTTAAATGCTTGATGACTCTTAGCAGCAAGTTTAGGGCCATTTATTATTATTGTACCATGCTTAGGGCTTTTATGATCATATGACAATACACATACATAAATAAGGCGTTTAACTTGATTTTATAAATTTCCTTAACTTGCCGTACCTTTAAAAACATCACAATTTTTTTCTTGTAGTAAAGTAATTTTAATAGTAATACACATCTACAAAATGAAGGATTTTTATCCAATAAAATTCATTACAACTAAATGTAAAATTACATGGGCAAAAATAAAATCTGCAAAGCCTCGTTCCGGAGAAATTCCTGCAAACACGTTTTTGTTTTGTGGATTTGCTTGTAGTCGCAAACATACTCCCAGTACAAAACAGCTCACGGTGCTTATAAATCCGGATAGAAAAGAATTAAAGGGGAATGTGCCAACCAAGCAACAGTAAACGAACTGAATAATGCCGGTAAGTAATACATATGCAAGATATATATCAACCAATTTTAATTTCTTGGGCGTTTTGCTGACATAGTCATTATAAAACCTTTCTAAAACAGTTTTAATTTGAATCATCCTTCTTTTGCAAAATAGTTTTAATTAAATTTATTTTGAAGTACCACAAGTAAACACGTCAATTTACAACGAAATGGATTGTGAAGTTGTAAAAGTATTGATTGTTTGGGTACTGAGTACTTAATACGATCTGTTTTTCTAGTAATCGACTCGCAAAGTAGTTAGTGCCAAGGCGCAGTTAACCAGGTGACAGCATTAAAGCAGCTGACTATTAGTTGCGAATGTCAAAATACATACGAAATACTTTTACTTTTTTTGTATCGGTTTTCTTTGTTTTAAGGGTTAGGTTTTTGACGTACGCAATGAAACTACACAAACAAATATGCCTGATGTTCTTGTATTGTTGTAATTGTTTTCCTAATGCTGTCATCTAGTTAATTACACCTTGGTTAGTGCTAGTTTACAAGGTGATTTTTTCTTATCACCCAATTCATACGATGATTTTTTCCATGATTTTTTAAACATAATTTTTGGTGTATGTAGGCGAAAGGGTTGGAGAAGCAAACGGGGTAAAGAAAAAATCACATTTTCAGTTCTTTGGTGTTTTTTTCATATTTTTCTTTCCATACATTCGTTTTTTTGTTATGTTGCTTTATTTTATTTTTCGTTTCAATGTGGCAATACAAAAGCATTTTTGATGTAATAAGAACATTTTTGACATTTTTATAAAAGAAAAATTTAAAACAGAAAAGTAAATAATACTTTTAAATATAAAAACAAGAAATATTATTACCAAAAATAATGGGAATAATATAATATAATATCATTATTTTTGTTTAATTATAACGACTTTTACTTGTTTTTATACTAATAAGCAATTAAAGAAGAATAACCGATTACGGACAAAAAATCAACCCTAAAAACATGGGAAAAAATTATCGTAAGAATCTGTAAAGTATTCGGAAGCAACTTTTAAAGAGAATTAAAAATAAAACATGATTTTTAAATCAGCGTATGAATTGGGTGTATGACTCAAAAATTATATATTCTTTTAGAATATAGTTTACCAACGCACCTCCAGATAAAAAAACATGGGGTGATAGAAAATCAAAAAGAAATATTAACCCTTAATAGCCTGATTTTTTTTGCTGAAAAAAATGAATGTTATAAAACTAGCAATTCTAAACAACTTTCTTCGTAAGTGGTATTTACCTGAAATATTTGAAAAATACCTGGTTGGTTTCGGGAGAAACCAGTAGGCACCCGGATTTCAAAATTTGAACACATACATGATCAAATAATGGATCATGGTACTGAAGAAAGTTCAAATAATATTTTAAAACTCCATACTCTTCATACACGTCCCCGTGATGTTTCGAATAAGCAGACGTTATTACAAAGCAAGTGGAAAATCAGACAAAGTACCAAGAAAGTTCAGTACAACTCTTAACCCTCTAATGCTTAAGCCTGCCTCAAGGAACTCATCACAAAAATTGCAATGAATTCTAATATAACTGGTTATTTATTTTAAAAGTTCTATCAGTTGCACAACAAAAGTACTTAAATATTTAAAAAAGCTTTGAAAGCTTTCAAAAGCTCATTTTGTCTTTTTCAATGCACTTTTTATTAGCCAAGCACTTTTTTGACAGACAAAATAGCGGGAAGCAATATTGTTTTATCAAACGTTGACACAAAGCATACAGAGGTGACAGAAGGGGAAAACTATATAAGTTTATTTTCCGACTCCCTCTATACGCACAAGCATCGAAAAAGAAATTGAAAAAATATTTTGCATTCTTTGTGGTTTTATTTTCTGTATTAACGTATTTTACACAAACTGCGTTGTGGTATTTTATTCTTCCCAACACGAAATGATTGATTTTTGCTTTTCCCACAAACTAATAATCATATTGGAGCTAAAAACTTTCTATTCACAAAACACACACAAACCAAAATTTTTCCAAAATTTTAATACAATTTTATTTTTTTGTTTTGTTTATTTTCCCTTCTTCGCAGCATTAAGTCTTTATAGTTGTCTCTTTATTCAACCACCGGCACTTTAGCTGATTTGGACAATTTGCAAATGTCATTTTTTACATGTCTGTTAGTAGTTTGTGACGTTGATATAAGTGCTAAGAAGTTCCAAAATCGTAACCATATTTATTTGCTTAAAAAGTGTACTCATATTGTATAAACTAGAGGCCTTATTTGTGTAAAAAAGTGTAAGTTATGTTTTAGAGCAGTGATTTATTTATGAGTGCCTTTAGGCACTCTTGGGCGTTGCAAGGCAAATTTGACTGTCGCAGTTTATTTATTTTTTGGCAAAATGATATTCGTTTTCTTTGCATTTTTTTACACAATAGTTTAAGAAATGGCTGGGCTAGGGAAAAAACGTTTCAAATTATCTGATTTGACTGATAAACAGTTAGAAAAATTGTTTGACGAAGTAGAATCAGATGCCGATTGGAGTAGCGAATCCAGCGATATGGAAGAACTTCAGATAGGTCTTGTCGAATCGGAAAGTGCAGCAGTCAATACAATAACCAGTTCCCATTCTACGCACGATACCCGATTAAATAAACCATTAAAAAGGCCTAGGTCTCCTTTGCCATCAATTTAGACTTCTGGACCCACATTTGTCCTTTCGTCTGGTGGCTTCAATGGTTCTGGTAAGAATCATAAATATGTATGAAACAGCTTCCTCTATAATAAAAATACATTTTATACTTGTTTTTTAATATTGTTGACCTTTCTTTGTTTTTATTTTGTAATTTTCTCTTTATTGGGCTTTTAAGGTCATGATATGTAAAAATAAAAATAAAAGATTATTTATTTTTAAATTTCATCCTACGTTTCGTTGGAATTTCCCAACTTCCTCAGGGATGTTTTTTATTTAATCTGGTAACGTTTTAATAAAAATATAAAAATACAATAGGTATAAGTTTATGTAAATAAGTAAGCAACTAACAAAATTATAAAAGCTTTATACTAACAAACAAAAATTTACTTACATTTAATCTTTATTTTAATTTATAATTAAATTAAATTTACTTTGTTTTCACACTATAAAATAAATTACAAAAAAACAAAGTGAAATTAAAAATTATTTTAAAACCGAATTTTCTTACAATTATTATCACAGAAAACTAAAGTAAAATTATCGAATAATTTGCGTTTGTATTGTCTTTGTCCTCTTTTTTGTTTATTGCATTGTTCCCTTTTTGTTGTATTCTGAGGCTCTCCAGTGTATATCGTTTGTTCTCTCGTCTCTCTTTATCCAATATTTTAATGTTTGTCAAGTCAGCTGTGTGATTATTTTCAGTGCAGTGTTGTGATAAAGCGGTTGCATGTTTTTGTTTTTTTATGTCTGCTTCATGTTCGCTCGTTCTTGTGTTTAAGCTTCTTTTTGTTGTCCCGATATAAAATTTACCACAGCTTTCAGTTGCATTTCCCAAGCACTGTATTTGGTACACCACATTGCTTTG
Organism: Gymnocheta viridis; assembly: GCA_956483585.1. Taxonomy (NCBI): domain Eukaryota; kingdom Metazoa; phylum Arthropoda; class Insecta; order Diptera; family Tachinidae; genus Gymnocheta; species Gymnocheta viridis. The sequence continues at coordinate 38,595,512 of OY101444.1, forward strand.
CTCTTTTTTGTCTACTTTCGGGTTAATTTTCGTAAATAGATCGCTTAATGTTTTGTTTGATCTATATGCTAATGTCACTTCGTCATCTTTTATTAGTGTTCTTATTTGTTTGTTTTCAGTTAGTTTTGGTATAAATGGAAGGCTGTAAAATTTGGTGTTGCCAGATGAGTTTTCGTTATTTTTATTTTTGTCCCCGTATTTGGCTTTTTTAATCAAGTTGTTAATTAAATATTCTGGATAGCTGTTGTTTAGAAGTGTTTCCCTTATCTTTTTAATGTTTTTTGTGTGGAATTGTTTATCGCTAATTTTTAAAACTTTTTCTATTAAATTTAAAACTGTGTTTGTTTTTTGTTTCATCGGTTGTGTTGAGTGGAAATTTATAAGTCGTCCCGATGAAATCGACTTTGTATACCAATCCGTAATGAGTTTATTATTTTCTCTGTAAATTTTTATATCTAAATATGGGATGTGATTTCCTTCTTCTTTTTCTATTGTGAACTTTAGTTTATTATGATAGTTATTGAAAGTTTTTAATATAATTTCTTCGTCGTCCTTTTTTATTATGGCGAATAAGTCGTCTACATATTTTGTTATGTACTTTATTTGTATGTTATTTTCTTCCAACTCTTCCATTACTACCTCAAGTAATTTATCTAAAACTATATCTGCTATAGTTGGGGAAAGTGGGTTTCCCATAGGCATACCATATGTTTGGTTGTACAATTGTTCATTATAAATAAAGTAGTTATTGTCGTTAAGACAGAATTGTAATATTTTTAAGAATTGGGATTTTGGAATTTTCGTATGTGTTTGTAGGATGTTCCATTTTTTCATTATATTGTTTATGGCCAAATGAATCGGGATGTTTGTAAACAGTGACACAACATCTAGAGAGATCAAAATTTCATCATCGTCTACAAAGATATCCTTCAAATTGTTTTTGAGTTCTAGCGAATTACTAATATTATATTTTTCTTGTATTAGATTTTTCAAAATGTTGCCAATGTGTTTGGAGAGGTTATAGCATGGTACTTCTACTGATGAAGAAATCGGGCGTAGTGGCATGTCAGTTTTGTGGATTTTCGGTAATCCGTATAATCTAGGTGCCGTGGCACTGTTTGTGGTCAATTTTACCTTTTCATATTTTGTAATAAAGTTTTGTTTGTATAGATCCATTATTATTTTGTTGTTCGTTCTTAAAAGTTTTGGTGTGGGATCAATTCTCATTGTTTTGTAGGTCATCTTGTCTTCTAGTAGTTTCAGCATTCCTCTCTTGTATGCTTCTTTATACATAATAACGGTTTTATTACCTTTGTCCGATTTTGTTATCATTATATCCCTCTGTTTTTTAAGAAATTCTCTTGTAATTAATGTTTATAAGTAATTAGTCGAACTTTTTATTAATATTTTTATATATTGAAACGATTAATTTTGGCTCAAGTTCAAACCCGAATTTACCCATTTATTTATTCTAATTTTTTATTTTTAATTTTTATTAGAAAATTTTTTGGATAAATTCATTATTATTTTTATTAAGAGAGTACTATATATAGAACAATTTTTTTATTATTCATCATACTAGCAGAACGGATCAGTACTGATTTCGAGGTCGCTACACCATCTCATCAGCGTTCTTTGTTCAATTTTACCACTTTTGACGGTGGATACTAGTGATCAGGAATATCAACTATTTAACCGTATTATTTAACAAATTAGGATACGAAAAGTACAAACTTATTCATTTTCACATGTCAAATCAATTTCGGTTAGTACGAAATCCCATCTATGATGAATAACTACTCTATATATTTCAGTCTCTCTTGCTTATTCAGCGCCATTGGCTGCTGAGAAACAAGCGGTACTTAATCATGTTGTTAGGTTTCTGTCATTTGTAATTGAATTTCTTTTTTTAGTATTCAACCAACTATGACCAAGTAAACATGTAGATTTTGACGCGTGCCATCGTTATTTATAATTAATGTTTATAAGTAATTAGTCGAACTTTTTATTAATATTTTTATATATTGAAACGATTAATTTTGGCTCAAGTTCAAACCCGAATTTACCCATTTATTTATTCTAATTTTTTATTTTTAATTTTTATTAGAAAATTTTTTGGATAAATTCATTATTATTTTTATTAAGAGAGTACTATATATAGAACAATTTTTTTATTATTCATCATACTAGCAGAACGGATCAGTACTGATTTCGAGGTCGCTACACCATCTCATCAGCGTTCTTTGTTCAATTTTACCACTTTTGACGGTGGATACTAGTGATCAGGAATATCAACTATTTAACCGTATTATTTAACAAATTAGGATACGAAAAGTACAAACTTATTCATTTTCACATGTCAAATCAATTTCGGTTAGTACGAAATCCCATCTATGATGAATAACTACTCTATATATTTCAGTCTCTCTTGCTTATTCAGCGCCATTGGCTGCTGAGAAACAAGCGGTACTTAATCATGTTGTTAGGTTTCTGTCATTTGTAATTGAATTTCTTTTTTTAGTATTCAACCAACTATGACCAAGTAAACATGTAGATTTTGACGCGTGCCATCGTTATTTATAATTAATGTTTATAAGTAATTAGTCGAACTTTTTATTAATATTTTTATATATTGAAACGATTAATTTTGGCTCAAGTTCAAACCCGAATTTACCCATTTATTTATTCTAATTTTTTTTTTTTTTTGTAATATCATGACCTTAAAAGCCCAATAAAGAGAAAATTACAAAAAAAAAAAAATACATTTTATTTCTTAGGTGTTGAGTCTATACAGAAAGATTCCTTAGAATTTTCAAAAATAATATGGCGGCAACAGTCAATGCAAAAGCATGTAAATGAAATAGCTTTTCAAGGAGATGCTACACTTCCAGCTGAAATCTTAGAACTGGAAACTCCGTTGCAAATATTTAGCTTTTTTTTAATATCGAATTAATACAAATTATTGTGGAAGAAACAAATCGTGCTGCCATTCAGGAAAATGTTAACACACAATTCAAGGTAGACGTTGAGAACATACACCGCTATATTGGAATATTGTTATATATGTCCATTTATCGGTATCCAAACTTGCGAAGCTATTCGTGTAAAAATGCATTTCAACTAATTGCGAATAGCGTGAGTCGGTCAAAATTCGAAGCCATAAAGCAATTTTTATCACTACGTGATGAGAGTGAACGAGTGAAAAAAGGTCAGCCGGGCTACGATCCTTTGTTTCGCATCAGAAACTTCGCTGATAAATTGAATGCAAGATTCGATTCAGTGCCAAAACAAGCTCGGCTTTGCGTAGATGAACAAATGTGTAGTACAAAAATGAGGCATCACCTTCGGCAATATATGCCAAATAAGCCACATAAATGGGGAATGAAATTATTTGTACTATGCGATTCTTTTGGATGTGCGTATAGATTCGAAATTTATAGCGGTGCTGGAGATAACGTTATTTTGCCTGGCCACCCTGATCTTGGAGCCTCCGCTAATGTTGTCGTCCGTTTATCGCAAACAGTAGAAAACTTCGTTAACCATATCATATATTTTGATAATTTTTATACGACAATTCCATTGTTGGTGGAGCTAAAGGTATTCATAGTTTGGGAACAGTCCGTACAAATCGAATTCCTAACTGCAAATTACAGTCAGATAATAGTATAAAGACCAGAAAAGAGGATTTTTAACTGAATATGTTGGATCCGTGTATGGTGTAGATGTTAGCAATGTCTTATGGAAAGATAATAAGACCGTCCGCTTATTGTCCACATATGTTGGAGCTAAAACTTTTATCAAAGAAAATTATAACGAAAATATTTCTAAAATACCACGATACGATAGGAAACTAAAACAATACATTGAAATCGATTGTCCGCAAATAATTCGTGAGTACAACTGCCATATGGGTGGTGTCGATTTATTGGACGGTCTCATGGGTCGGTACCATATTCGCGCAAAAACAAGAGATGCTGCGACACGATTATTTTATCATTTAGTTGATATGGCAGCAACGAATGCGTATCTTTTACACAGACGCATTCAGAAAGCTAAATTTCCAGACACTTCAGAAAACAATAATCAAAAAGCGCTTGAGTTACCAGAGTTTCGTGAAGCCATCGCAATGTTTTTGTTCTAAATGCAAAATTCATTTATATAATAAAAATTGCTTTTCTGACTATCATAATCATAAATAATTTATTTTTCCAATATCTTGTCATTTATGTAAACATTTTAAAATAAAATTCTTTAATATATACCCACTCATAACTGACAATGTTTTATTAACTAGCTGCCCAAGGATGCCTTAAGGCATTCATTTATTTTTTTCCCACCTAGCAGGTGAACGACTGATTGTACAAACTTATAACTGGTTTTTTTAAAATCAAATACCCTAATTTACCTTAAAAAAAATATTACCAATGTTTATACCCATTATTTTAGAAACTGGCATTAGAGGGTTAAGCAAATGTAATGATAATCAGAAAAGCATTGTAAAAGAATTGCAAGATATTAATATGAACCTTTTAACAGCAAATATGTTTAAGTTTGAAACAAAAAAATTAGAATTTTTGAAGAAAAATGAATTGGAAAGAACAAAATATAAATTTGAAAAGCTAGAGCTAAAAAAAAAATATTTTAATTAGCAAGCAAAAAAAATATGGATGAGTTTAAATATTGATCGGCTGTAATATTTATTTTTTTCCATCTCATGAACTTTTTTATTATTTTTTTATATGTAAATGTCACTGAATTACTTTTTGTTATCAACTTTTATGGAATATGGCTTTGAATAAATTATTTTATTTATTTTTTTATTTTTTTTTTATTTATTTGATTTGGATATTTTTATACATATGTATTAATTTCTAATCATGTTATTTTTAATGTCATTTCTAATATTTTTCCCTATGTTGCTGTTAAAAGAAGATATACATAGTAGTCATATTGTTCTCAGTTTACAAAATATCACTCTCTACTTTATACATTAAACAAATATTGTGTAGTGAACAGCAAACGTTAAGAATTTGAACTGCCTTTTCTGGGGAGTAATGTAGTTCTCACGCCGCCAAAAGGCAACGAAATCTTGCTTTCATTACACTAAATGTTCTTTCTATAATAGACCTTCCTTTGGATTGTTGGTTATTAAAAAAGGATTCAGGAGAATTTTCAGTAGCACTCCTGTATGGTGTCAAATTCCATGGCTCCAAAGGATAACCAGAATCACTTGAAAAATAATAAATATTTCTTAAGCTAAAAAACATTAAAAAAAAGGTAAGATTTTTCCGAGATTCTAGTTCCATTATCTCCACCTTGAAACTTTTCTTTTAAATATTGTCTATCTTCAGACAAATTCCAAACATGAGAAACGTGACAAGCGCCTCTAAAACGTCCATTGATTGCTCTAATATAGATTTTTTTTATTAAAATCTTTTATTCACGAATCTTATAAACTAAATAAGGTACAATGTTATGAGATTTTACTTACGTACTACACAATTAAATCTTATAATTGAATAAGGAAACTATTAATAATACTGTCTTGAGGAAAATTTGTCACAAAAACCTCCTATAAACTTTGAAATTATTATAATGAAATTTGGTAAAACAATCGCTAGTAAGATTCCTTTTAACAAAAGAATCTCAGCGACCGTTTAGTAAATTTCTTATTGTTTCAAAATTAGACAATCTGCATTTTTCATTAAATGACAGCGTCAGATCATTGGCAAACGCGTTTAAATTTTTATGTTTAAATCTATTGTGCTGTAAGTCAGTGGGGAATCTAGGGGGAAGATTATGAATTATTTTTAAATTTTTGTTCTGGAAGCTTTTTTGTATGGGTCTTAGCAGTTTTGTGAAACCATGTTGGACTGCCGTAAGTCAGTATCGGCCTAATACACATATTGTACAACAATATCTTATTTTTGAGGTTGAGCTTAGACCTCCTATTAAGTATGGGGTATAGAGCACGTCCACACTTTAAAGCTTTATCACAAATGTAATTCACATGTTGTTTAAATTTGAGTTTTTTATCTAAATTGATACCTAGATATTTAATATCATCATTGATGGGAATCTCGTTTCCCCGACAGTACAAAATTTAGTAGGAATACGTTTTGGTGATTTATTATATGGGAATATAATAGCCTCGTTTTATTATCATTTACTTTTATTTTCCACTTATTAAAATATTTTTGGCTTGTGGTAAGGCTCTCTTGCATTCTCTTGATTATTGCATTTGAAAGTTTTCCACTGCATATAAAAGCACTGTCATCAGCATAAAATGCTGCTTCCTGATTTCTGTGCACCTCAACATCAGATGTATACAATGAGTAGAGTGTAGGTGATAGTACTGACCTTTGTGGCAATCCCGCTGGGATTGTTCTTTCTGTTGAGAAGTCCTCGTCAACACACACAACAAATGTACGGTTCTTTAGGAAACTTTGTATAATTTTTTGTAAATATAAAGGGAAACCTAATGCATTGAGTTTGTATAACATCCCATTGTGCCAGATGGTATCAAAAGCTTTTTCTATATCGAGAAAAACAATGCCAGTACTCTTGCGATTTCTTATGTTATCTTCGATATAATTTACAACTCGCTTTATTTGGTGTACGGTAGAGTGTTCCTTACGGAATTCAAACTGTTGGTGATTAATAATATTATTTTGATCTGCAAAATCAACTAATATTTTATGAATGATTTTTTCAAAGACCTTATCCAGTAAACTTAAAATGCTTATCGGCCTATAGCTGGTGGGTAGTTTGGGATCTTTTCCCTTTTTATGAATCGGTATTACTTTTGATTTTTTGAAAGTACGAAGAAATATGCCATTAATTAAACAACAATTGAATATTTTACTTAGAATTTCATAAAAGTAGTCTGGCATATTTTTTAGGATAATACTATTTATGCCATCTAACCCCGGGGCTTTATTGTTTTTTAATAGCATAGTAAATGTCTTAACCTCAGTGGCATTTGTACGTTCAATATTATTACTACCAATAGGAGAATCATTATCGAGACAATTAACAAAATCAGATACATATGTATCCAAAGGCGATTGATTATTGATGGTAATAGTGTGTGATCTACCATAAGCATCTGCAATTGCATTAGCTTTTTCTGCACCAGTTTTTAAAACTTCATTGCAGAAAAGATCTGAACAAAACGAGTTCTTTCCCTTTAAGGCTTTTGTTAATTTCGAGAATTTTTTGGATCCCGGGGGTAGTTTCGAAATAAATCTCGACCACGACTCGTTTCTATCCTTGTTAAGGTGGAATTCAATTAGATTACTTAACTGCCTTAAGACACCGTTTAAGTGGGCTCTGTAAATCGGATCCCTACATCTCTGAAATTTACGTTTGAATTTATTTCTTTGAGCAAAAGCATATTAGATGTACTTGAGATTTCTCTCTGCCACGAGTTTTTTCTTCCTACGGGAATCTTGCTAAATGCAGCGTTAACAATTGAAATTAATTTATTTAGCAATAAATCTACGTTGCTAGGAATACACTCTGTTTGGTCAATGTTTTGTCGTCTAATTTCACTTTCTACCCAAACTCTTATTGCTGTCCAGTCTGCACGATTATACAAGGCTACTGTATTTAATTTATTTTGAAACTGTCCATAAATGGAACAGGAGATCGGAACATGATCTGACTGTAAAATATTTGGGTGTGACTCTAAGTTTGAAAAAGGGATATTGGAATTAGATAGTAAAATGTCTACCGTAGAGGACTGGACCTGGGTTAAGTTTTGACCGAATCGGGTAAAATAAAATGGAAAATAAATGTAATAATTTGCAAGCAAACAATGTCTGTAAAGCTCATTACCGGCTGTGTTATTAGATACACAGTTCCAATGTGTGTGATGTGCATTGAAATCACCAAAAATGAAAAAGTCACAAGAGAAGTTTGTGAGTAAGTCTAAGCCCGCCTTAAAGTCCACAGTATAATTTGGATTATAAGCAGCAGTAAAAACTACAGGACGACTATTAAAAGTAACCTGTATAGAAATATTTTCAATGATTTTTGTGTTAATTTTGGGTAATAACTTATGAACTATGTTAGTTTTTACCGCAATGAGTACTCCTCCGCCATGTGATAGCCGGTCTTCACGATAAATTTTGTAGCTTCCTAGTTGGAGCTTGTGATGCGGTTTTAAATACGTCTCGTTGAGCAACAGTATATCAACTTATTTGTCGTGAAGGACTTGCTCGAGCTGTGCAGCTGCTGACTCGGTTGTTATGCCTTGAGCGTTCCAGTGCATAACATGAACATTGTGTACAACAAATGTTTTATATGGCATGTTTAAGCATCAAACCTAAGACTCTCAATTTGTCAAACTTTGTTTGACATTTTTCCAATGCATCTACTGCTTTAAAAAATATTTTCAATAGTTTATCATTGGATAACTCGTTGTTGTCCCGTGTTTTGCTTTTAGTCACTTCAGAAAACATATTTCTAATATAGATTTCATGATCGCAAATCTAAGGAAAATATTAACGTAATTCAATTAATTGACATAAGCATGTATAGCAAATTCTACCGCCATGGCATTTATGCTGTGTTCAAGTTTTCTGTTGAAATACAAATGCTCATTTTTATTTGGTCTGATTATTTGTATGTGAGGTCCATCCTTCAAAAACTCCGGGTATTCCACATTTACTATAAAAAAATCTTTTTGCTTGTGCTAGAAATTTCAAGGCTGCCAATTTTAGCATTGGAGGTATTACACTTGATCTTTGGGGAATTTTTAAATCTTCAGTAACGGAGTTCAGCACGTACATAAATTCGTTTTTATTCAGCCTAAAATTTTTTACGAATCTAAAAATAATATATCCGAACTGAATACATAATACATATTGCTATATGGTAAAAATAAATTACTTACGAATTTTCATTGAGATTCATAATATTCGATGAATCTCTTATAATCTTTCGTTGAACTCTCTCTGGAGCACCATCTTCACTTACCCACAATAAAACACAATCCATTTTTTAATTTACTTTTATTTACCGACTTTCAAAGAGGAACGTTTTATTTTTTTTTTAAAGAATTTTGACATTTGCACAAAACTATTCAAAGTGCTGCCAAGTCCGTGCGTATAAAAGATAGGCGTTACAAAGAATTTCTCTTTTAAATACAACTGTGCAGGCCTTTCAAACGTACTATATAATACAATTTTCTTTTCGAATCGAAATACATAACCCCCAGGATTTGAAGCCATGCCACCAGGGAAGAACGGTTGGGCATCGTTGCTAGTTATAGAATGCAAATGGAAGTGTTTTATATGCCTTAAATATTACGATATTATCTTGTCGTAATAGGGTAGCATTTGCAAAAGCGAAAGTTTAATAAGAAACACATATTTATCATTCTTTTAATTTTAAAGATGACTGATAATAAAAGAGATAATAGGAAGAGGACACAAATATGTATATCGATGACGAGTTACAATAGATGATTGTCCTCTAAAAAAAGATGACGAATGGTCACCTTAATTTATGAACCGTTATAAAATACTTACTGGGGGCCCTCCACTAGCCGTGAACTTGTTATGAGCATCATGTCGAACATCGCATTTGACTAATGTACACCGCTCGTGTCCATTTTTAATTCATGCTCTGACATCAATGCCCGAGCATGTGCCTGAGCAAATACATATATACGCCATGAAATGTAATTTTTGATAGTGAAAGAGACAGCACAAAAAATTAAATATAATCTCTATTGCGCAACCTGAAAATTAGATGGTTTTTTAGAACATGAACATCTAGACGTATGCGCCACAAAACGTGGACATTTTAATACTGTTGCTCTGCCGGCGTCATGATCATGTCATTTTCAAATCGCTGGCTCGTGAATTCGTAGTGTTAATAACACGTGCATCATTTTTGATCATTTGAGTTAATATTTGTATACTCTAAAAGAACTCTTCAAAAGCTTTAAAATGATATCAATATTGGCCATACACTTTTATAAATGCAGTGGAAAAACACATATATATGGAAACTTCGGAGGCCCATAACTCGGGAACTATACGTTTCCCCAAATTTTTATTTAACATATTCTTATTTCACCATTTTCTACACCCCTATATATTTTTTTTATTTTGAGCTGTGTCACTAAACTAGACTTGTTCCAAAACCTTTAAGGATATAGAAGCCGTTGCATATCCTTCACTATGTAAAAAAAATTTCACTTGGTAATATATATAAATCTTGACTGTATTACTGTTCGAACTTCATCAGCTGCTGTAAGGGTCTTACCTTGCTTATATTTAGGCTGGATCCATTTTAAGCCGCCCTCAACAATTTTGTAGCGTCGCCGACTTTAAATGGCGGCTTGTTTCTCTGTATTTGTAGTTTTAATTTTTGAAGAACACAAATATTATGACAGTACGAAATTTGTTTGTAATATTTCAGAAGTGCACTAGGTGTTATAGCAATTACTATAAGAAAGAATTGCCTCATGCTGTCATACCTGCACTCAGGCCGAAAAAGCCTAAATCTTGCATTGATAATAGGGTTCGTAATTGAACATAAAAATATATGTATATGTGTGTATATTAAATATTTACATATATATTCCATAGTCGAATTACTTTTCTGATTCTAAAACTATTAGAACTGTAGGAGGAAAAGGCGGCAATGGCTGCATATCCTTTTTGCAACTATGGTGCAATGAACGTGCTGGACCTGACGGTGGCGATGGTGGAAATGGTGGACACGTCATATTCGAAGCATCGCGAAATGTTACCAATTTAAATCATATAAATACAACGATTGAAGGCGAAGAAGGAAAATCTGGGGGTTCAAAAGATTGCCACGGAAAAAGTGCAAACCACACCATAATTAAAGTACCAATTGGTACTATTATTCGAAATAAAAATGGTGTTATAATAGGTGATCTAGATCGTGAGAAAATTATGTTTGTTGCTGCGAGGGGTGGTGCTGGCGGGAAAGGTAATAGATTTTTTACTACCGATACAGAAAATAGTCCAAAAATTTCTGAGCATGGTCCCCTGGGAGAAGATGTTACGTACATATTAGAAATGCGTAGTATGGCTGATATAGGTATTATTGGATTTCCAAATGCTGGTAAAAGTACTTTATTAAATGCGATTTCTAGAACCCGATCAAAAGTGGCGCCTTATGCCTTTACAACCATACATCCACATATTGGAATAGTTCATTATGCCGATCATTTTCAACTGGCTGTTGCAGATTTGCCTGGTATCATACCAGGATCGCATCGGAATAAAGGCTTAGGTTTACAGTTTCTCAAACATATTGAACGTTGTGCGGCTTTAATATATCTACTGGATGGGAGCTCAGAAAGTCTGTGGCAGGATTATGAAACTCTAACGTATGAGATGTTAAATTTTAATAAAAAGCTTGCAACATATCCTAAAATAATAGTTGCAAACAAAATGGATAAACCTGAAGCCGTAAAGAATATATTAGTATTAAAGAAAAACATTGCTGATCCTATTATCGGTATTAGCGCGAAGGAAGGGACGAATTTAAAAGAGCTCCTTAGTAGAATGCGACTAGCAAAAACAGTTTTGCAAAAATAAAGTGAAACAAATTAGCCGCCTTAATTGTAAGTGTCGTAGTCGAATTACGAAAAGTGTATTTCATGTCGAAATAAAAATCTTTTACATTTGAGAATATTATGGAAATGAATCTATTACAAGTAGCGCAATTTTTAAAAAATAAATTCTGAGCGGTTTAATTTATGGTTTTTGGAACGATATTTTAAGATGGAGGATAGAGATAAGATTAACTTTAATGTTTGTATTAAAACTGATGAACACGTTTATATTCCACTTTACTTGTAATATTCGTTGATAATGGCACTTAAGCTTGTGAATTCGAAAACTTTCTTTTATTATACCCTTCACCAAAAAAAATTGGAAAGGGGATATATAGGTGTCATTCTATATGTAATTTCTTCATTATTCATTTAAGGCCCCATAAAGTATATATATTCTGTATATTCTGGATCCTTATAAATAGAGAAGTCGAATGAGCGATGTCCGTCTGCTAATGTAGAATATCGAGAAATAAGGCCTCACACAACATAGGGGCCTAAATTTTGGATCATTCTTTTGGAATTTGTGTCAGAATTTTTAAGTATAAAGATTAGAAAATTCGGTCAAATAATTAACGAGATATAGCTAAAAGACTTTTGTTATGTGTCCTATTCCGTTGTTTTTATGGACCCAGCTGTTATGAAACAGATTTCTTGTGTAGAGTTCTAGGAAGGTTTCTACTGAAAATAATTGAAATCGGTCCCTTAACGGCTAAAATATGGTCAAAAAATGGTATTCGAAATAATTTGACTTAAAAATTGTTTTTGAAAAGTTGCGTTGGGATTCATTCCACACGTTTCAACTTTTGCTGGTCAACTTCTTTTGAATTCCCTTTTAAAGTTGCAGAGAATGAAATGCAAATAATAACATGTATGCTTTCTATTTTGAATGTCAAAAAGGATGCCTTTAAATTTTTCTTTATTTATTTTCTATAGATGTTTTTGACAGAAACGATTTAAAAAATGTTTGTTGTTTTTGAGTTTTTGTACTAATAATTTCACCTATGAAATACGCCTTGGTACTCATATTACTAGCTCTTCTGGAGCTACTACCTGTTTGTTCTGTTTTGCTTTGTACCATTGTTGTTTTTTCTTAATAAAACTGGCTGCCCTACAACAGCCATATAGACAGGTTGCCTAGAAATGAGATGGTATTGTGCCTATCAAGAACACAAACTACTAACAGACATGTAAAAAATTACATTTACAAATGGTCCAAATCAGCTAAAGTGCCGGTGGTTGAAGAAAGAGAGAACTATAAAGACAATGCTGTGAAGAAGGGAAAATAAACAAAACAAAAAAATAAAATTGTAATAAAATTTTGGAAAAATTGTGGTTTGTGTGTGTTTTGTGAATAGCAAGTTTTCAGCTCCAATATGATTATTAGTTTGTGGGAAATGCAAAAATCCATTCCGTGTTGGGAAGAATAAAATACCATAAAGCAGTTTTTGTAAAATACGTTAATACAGAAAATAAAACCACAAAGAATGCAAAATATTTTTTTCAATTTCTTTTTCGATGCCTGTGCGTATAGAGGGAGTCGGAAAATAAACTTATATAGTTTTCCCCTTCTGTCGCCTCTGTATGATTTGTGTCAAGAACTTGGTCTTTATTTTGATCTCACTACATTTTACGGCCGAATTTTTTGGATAGGAACTTGGCTTTATATTCACAGATATATATTATATATATTATGGATCCTTATAGATAGAGAAGTCGAATGAGCGATGTCCGTCTGTCAGTCTGATAATGTAGAATATCGAGAACTAAGGCCTCACACAACATAGGGACCTAAACTTTGGATCATTCTGTTGGAATTTATCTCAGAATTTAAGTTTAAAAATTAGAAAACTCGGTCCAATAACTAACGAGATATAGCTAAAAGACTGTTTTTTGTTATATGTCCTATTCTGTTACGGTCAATTTTCTGAAGCAGATCTCTTGTCTGGAGTTCTACGAAGGTTTATGCTGAAAATAATTGAAGTCGGTCCATTAACGACTAAAATATGGGCAAAAAAAATGTTATTCGAAATAATTTTACTTCTAAATTTTTTTGGAAAAAGTTGCGTTGGGATTCATACCTACAACCTACTGGTTGGTAGTCACAAGCGCTTCTCATGCACCACAGAGCAGTTGTATTTTTTATAGTAGTTTACTCGTTGAAGTACATAATATATCTTATTTATTATAAAATACAAATACTTAAAATTCTTGATTCTTCCCTTTTTGTCACACATACGAAATGGGCCCTTGTACACATTGTGTGTATACATGTGCATAACTAAACAGTCGAAAAGCAAAGATTTGTTGTTTTTTTTTTGTTTGTTTCTTTAAACTTGTTTTTGTATGGTTATTAGTATAATATTATGCATGCAAATTACAGTTTATCGCTTATATTTTCTTTTCGTATATAAATAACCATAATTATTTTTTTATATTAAAGAAATGTAATTTTTTACACGGTGTATATAAATTACATAACCCAAAAATATAAATTTGTGCAGTAATTTTTGAACCGCAAACAAACATCATAAAAACAACAGAAAATTGTTAGTGCTATTTTTCATTTCGACTTTGACTTTTGACAACACAAATCGATGGGTCGTCAAAACACTTTGTAAATACAGTGTAAATTCGATAATCCGGAATATTCGGTAATCCGGACAGAATTTTGCAGCTCATTGCGTATTCTATAATCCGGATTCATTGCAACTCTATAGTAGTCCGGATTGAATAACAACCTTTTTTATTTATTTGTTTATTCAAATCACAGTATGCTTTGAAATATACAGTTAGAATAATGTGGTATGAGTATGTTTTGGAAAGTTGCATATGTGTTTTTAGTATTGATGCAAGATGCCTTCAGTGAAGAGAGCACACAAGACTTTAAATATTTTAGATAAAGTAAAAATTGTTGAAGAACTGTACAAATTATAATTTATGTTTTTATGTTTAATATTGTTATTATTATAATTTTTAATAAATACATACATGCGTAGTAATCCAGATAATTCGCTAATCCGAATCGGGGTCTGCAATCAATTATCCGGATTATCGAATTTTTACTGTATACAAAACCAATGAAATTGATTTTTAGTTTTGTTTTAAAAATGTCTTAAAATTTAATTTTTTATCACTATTTGTGATTTCAGAAGGCAACATTGATTCTTATATCCTATTTTATACTTGTGTGCATAGAATAATAATTTCAATTATTTTCTATATTCATGTGCAGAGCGTACTTGCAATATTTCAGAACTCGGTACTATTATTGTAATTGCCGAAACAACTACAAGAAGGCAAATTTAATATATTGTTACAAAATTTAAATGTAGATTCAAATTTAACGGACATAAGAAATACAGCGGTGATTAAGCACAGTACAATCAACCGTGTGTATGCAAATTTGAGAACTCAAATTTAAACTAACGGAAACAGAACATTCAAGAAAGTTCTAGAAACAGCTACGAGAATCTACTAGATTGTTTAAGAAATCTGTATGAAAAATCTTCATAGCAATTGTAAACAAAGACTAACGCCCTCGATTGGATTACGGATGAACCTTACATAATATTGGCTAGTTGATTCGCCACCCACATTTTTTACGTTTTCTACTGCCATCTCCACGCCGCTTTCATAACATAGCTGAATAACAACAAAGACACAAGCAAACTTGTTGTCATGGTGAGAATTTTTCTACTACGTTCGAAAACCGTAGCAAGTCAAATGCTATATAAGCCGACACTGCCCGGCACAAAGAAGTCAGTCTTGTCCAAGCTTTTGCAGCAAATTACTTTGTGTATTTTATCAAACAGTGGTATTAAATGAAATAAAACATCATTAAGATCAAAATCAATTTCCGTTGTGTTTTTATTTTATTTTTGTCTAATTAAAAGAACTCGAACAAGTAAACGTTATCGAAAAGGTCGAAACGTAACAATATGTACATGCATAATACATTTTCTTTGATATTTATTCATCTATTTTATGAAATGAAATGCTAATATGTAAAAGCATAATTTCTTCTCATAAGCCTAACTTCAAAAATTGGTTGTCTATATTCTACGCTTAAACAGATTCAATACCGCAAGCGACCGTTAGCTTTTGAACTACATACAATTGTGAACTAAAAGTTGTTTGACCGCTTTTGTATAAATTTTCCGTATGTAAATTTTTAATTTTAGTGTTTTCAACTTGTTTAGTAATGTTTTTGCATTTCTTATTTTTTATCCCCCAGTTACTTATTTTATATGAATATGAAGAAGTAAATTTGTTATCTCCTAAGATCTTAACCCATATCGTCCCAATGTTCGATTTTTCAAACAGTAAATTTTCAAGCGTTTTTGTATTTTTTTCCTCTTTTTAGGGAAGACTAAGAACTTATTTTTTTAACGATTATATATTGTAAGTGGTTAGCTACAAATATAAAAATAAAAACTCTTACTTACTTCATACTTACTTTTAGCATAATTTTAAAAAATTAAAACTATACATAAAATATAAAAAAATAAAAAAAGGAAAATGTAGTTCCACTGAAAAACAGTTAAACTTTTAATAATAATAAAAAAATGTTTTGGATTTTCACCTGTATTTTTATGATTTGACTTCAAATAGTAGTGTTCGATTTGTCGAACACCGGGCACTATTTACACTTTTCTTTTTTTTGAGAAAGGCTAAGTAAAACATAGCGAATTACCATATTGTATTTTTTTTTAAATTTAAATTAACGGAAACATAATTAATCTGTTTTTATAATGCTGCCAAGTTCCTTCTTAAGCATTAAAAAAAAAATACACAGCTGGATACCTTTATAACTGCATACCATATGCCGGGTCGGCGGACAACTATAACAAGGAAGTTGGTTTAGGAGCTGACGTGGTTCTTCGCTTATTAGAAAATATAGAGTTTGCAGATAGGTATACCGTGTATTTTGATAACTTTTTCACTTCCTACTACCTCATGTGCGTACTCACTGAAAGAAGATTCTGTGCAACAGGTACTGTGCGAGCAAACAGAATCGGAGGAGCTGAGCTGAAAACCGGAAAAACTTTGGGAAGAGGCGATCATGATTTTCAGTTTGACAGCAAAAATAAAATTTTAATTTGAGGTTGGCAAGACAATAAAGAAGTCACAGTGGCCACAAATTTTGACCAGATCTACCCTACTGTTCCAGCGAAAAGATGGAAAAAGAAAAAAAAAATAATGATGGCAGCATAATAGAAAACGGTCGTTTTATGAACTATAACCAACCCCAACTATTGAAAAACTACAACAAAGGAATGGGAGGAGTGGACTTGCATGACAACGCTGTACAAAATTATAGTGTTGTAATTCGAGCGAAGAAGTGGTACTGGCCTTTATGGATGCTTGGAAACTTGACTGCTTCCGTCGTCGCCAACAAAACCAAAGTATTAAATCGCAAAAGGAACTTGCGTATTCTTTAATGGTGCAACAACAAGATATTGATTCAACGAGTGATGACAGTGCTGGTGACTCACCAAGTGTTTCAATAAATAGTCTTCTTATAAAAAAAGCAAGCATCTTATAGTAAAAATAGAGCAAAATAAGAAATGGAGATGTAAGCACTGTCATAAACCAAGCTCATTTTTATGCAAAAAGTGCAATGTTGCGCTTCATACACATTGTTTTCAGGCATATCATGATGTAAAATAATATATATTTTTAATTTAAATAAATGCCTTCTTCTATTTTTCTTTAAATGAATTAAATAAATTAGTTTGAGTTTATAAAAGAAGGAGTTTTTCGTTATTTACAATCTATAGGGATAATAAAACAAATATGCTAAATAGTGCCCAGTGTTCGATTAATCGAACACCATTTTTCTCAAAAACAAAAAATCTGAAAAAAATTTGGACTTCAAATTCGTGTTTTCTGGTCCCAAATTAGCTTCTAACTACCAAGTTTTATGAATTTATTCGAAAAAAAATCTCTGGGACGATATGGGTTAATTTATGATTTTGTATATGTTGCAAACAAAATACAAATATCTACATGTGCATATACCATTTTTTTTTGACACGGTACTGCTCGCGAACTATTATCGTTACGCCCTACAAATGTTTTAGAAATTATTCTCAAACATTCCGATCTAAAATTCAGACAAATTTTAAAAATGTTTTTTTCGGTCAGTCGTTTCAAAGTTCATATGTATGTATGTATATGATAGGAACTGATTGTTTGAAAAATATTTGATGAAGCTAAATATAAATTTGAGGAAAATAGGTATTTGCAATACTTTTATTCAAAATACAAATGCATTTTAATTGTTCTATTCCAAATACAAAATAGTTTTTAATAAAAGTTTAGTTTTCATAATGCAAATGATATTTTGCAAGTTTTTTTCTATAATTTTGCAGTTTTTTAATCAATATTGAATCATGCAAATTATATGATTTTTTTTAAATATATCTTGGTACTTATTTCCAATATTGCAGTTGCAATTTTCAGAATATGCGCTATTTTCAAGTTTTTAGTTTCTTAGCTAATTACATTTTGGAGCTTGATATCAAATTAAATTCTTACATCAAACTTTGTTTTCATTTTATAGAAAAGTGCTTTTGAAGATTAACTCACTGTTGTTATAGAATGAAAGAAACATTTCTTATGGGAATTTATATTGAAAGCAACAGTCAAATACCAAGTTGTGAATATAAAATACAAAAATTAGAAAAAAAACAAAGTAAATATGTATACTGAAAGTTTCAGTTAAAAAATATTTAGGAACAGGTATCAAATTCTAGCCGGGAAGAGATTTTTCTGCTTTGTTGTGTGTAACTAAGTATTCAAACAACATATTAATTGTCAAGAGATTTTTTATCACATTGTACAAATACAATAATAATACCGGGTTCTGAAATATTGCAAGTACGCTCTGCACATGAATATAGAAAATATTTAAAATTATTATTCTGTGCACACAAGTATAAAACAGGATAAATTTTGCCTTTCTTCTGAAATCACAAATAATTATTTAATTTAATAAATTTATTTAATTTTTATTATTTTGTCTCAGTTTTTCTTTTTTTTATAATTTTTTCACAAATTGTATACTTTTTAATTTCTTACTTTTGTTTGTTTACCTTTTGAATCATATGTTTTTCTGTTTTACTAAATTTTACTACAAGAAATTTCGCGTCCGAGAAGATAACAAACTAAATCTGTTTCGCTCATTTTGAAGAGAGCGAAAATATGTTCTCTTTGCAGTTTGCAGAGCTAAATTTTAGTACTACCAAGTTTAAAAAGTGGAATTTCTTGCAGCATCCATCTAAAACAGCTATTTTATTGTGAATATATGATCTTTTTTTTTATATGGGAGAGGGTTTTAAAGTTAACAAACTAACTTAACAAACAATTTCAATATTCTTTATTAATAAGAATAAATCATAAATTTGTTAAAAGAATACAATGAATTATGATGAAATACTTATAGCACACTATTAAGATTTAAGTAAATTAATTTATGTAATAGAAATGCTACCCAACAGACCACTATCAGAAGTTAACCTAAGAAATATTTATATAAATATTCCTTATTTTAGAGGAGTTTTCATATTAGACTCACTACCAAAACGACAAAGGAAAAAAGAATGTGGAGTAATCAATTTAGATTTACCAACAGGACTAGGAACGCATTGGGTAGCATATTATAAAAACAACAATGGGAATGAATATTTCGACAGTTTTGGAAATTTACAACCGGTGCGATGAAGCTACATAAGGTTCAGGAATTTCAAGACGAAAGTTAGTAACTAATAAGTTCTTCAACAAAATGAGTGAAATCAGAATTTACGTTCAAATTTTTTTATTAACTGTGAAAATTTAATGCTCTATGAGCACAAAAATGCTGTCTACTGCTTCATGTCCATGCTAGACGAGAATATGTACTACGGAGTAGTTGATGGAGATGAAGAAATGGGCACTTTAGAAGTTGCCCATGGTATAATCCCAAATGTGAGGAAGGGCCTGACACGTGCCGCACAGTGGGGCCAGTTAGAAAAAAAGGGTAATAAATCTGTATCTTTGAAACTTGCGATCCGATTACAAAACAATGTATGTAAGAATCATAGAAGAGGACCTATGCTTTAAGGATTTTTTAATTTGAAGCACCCTGTTGAAACATACGGTGGGATACAGGGTGTCAAAGTTGACTACCTCGGCCATGTAAAACTTTGTTTGCTTCATAGCTTTTACAAGTATTATTTTACTTTAACAAATTTATGGTTTTTGTAAAGCTTTTTAATAGATAAAGAAAATACATTTTATTTTACAAAGATTTTTTCAATATTTTCAAAGATATTTGGATTTCAATTTTTAAATTTTGATTTTTCGCCTTGACTTTGCTCGCAATTTTCTCAATATCTCCGGTAATAGCAAAGATAAAATTAAAAAGAAAATATTATATGATTCTCAATTCATGTAGTCGTGAAAAAAAATCAAAGTCCATTTCTTGAAATGAGACTGAAAAGTGGCTAAATTTTTACAAAAATAGTGCTTGATTGTTCGACGTTTTTCTCAACATTTTTTCGAAGCCAAAATTTTTCTTTTTCAATATATCAAAAAGATATCAAAAGATTAGACTTCAAAAAAGACTTCAGAAGAAATTTTAAGCCGATTAAAGCATGCACGCTATATCCAGCATTGGACGAATATGGAGACTTTTTTAACGAAATTCTAAATTAATCGCTTAAGAAAAAATAACGCCCATCGAGTTTTAAAATTTTGTTTATAAATTACATTAGATATATTTAATATAATGAACCTGACTTTTTATTGTTACCCGCCCGGTCAAAAATGTGGCGAGGACAGCAGATTTACTAAAAATAGCCAACTTTTCAGAAGCATTTACAAGTAATATACCTGCATGAAAATTGTACTAAATTTAATTTTTATTTCTTGCCTATTTATTAAAAAACATAGTAATTCTCTTATATTAACAAACTTGCTACGATATATTAAATGGAGTTTTTAATGAATTTTCAAATCTAAAAAAATTAATGTGAAGAAAATACGAATGGCTAATTTTTTAGGGTTTTCAATCAAATGCCTTATTTTTTATTAGAAATGATCTAAATTCATACAAAAAATAAAAGTACAGTTATTTACCTGTCCATTGGTATGTAACACGTGTATATTTATGATTTAAAATACTAAATAAAACGGCCACAAAACAGGCATCTCGTGTGAAATTTTGCTAAAGTGTACTATTTTCAAGTGTTTTTACTACATCCATACACTGTATACTGTACCTAAAATCTTCTAGGCCTTCGTGTTTCTGTTAACTGCAATTTAAATTATTTTTATATTTTTTATATAGTATGATTTCTCAAAATACGAATATATGTATGTTGAAATATAGCAGGTAAAAACTTGGTTATTAATTGTGACAATACACATATTTTGTTTTTTTTTATCTAAGTATGTACCTGATTATATAATTTCTGCAGTCCGATATTAACCCAAATGTATACATTTGTTTGTTACAAATAAGTTTTTAGAAAATAATGTGTTTTTTGCTATAATTATACAAATATGTTTTTGCTATATATACCGCCTATTTTACAAACTTGAAGACAAAAAACTTTTGATAACAGCTGTTTATGTGGGTGATCTCCTGTTATTTTGCAAAGTTGATAATTGGCTTAAGGACATAAAAAACTTTCTCAATATAAAGTAAAGATCTAGGTGCTGCTACTCATATGCTTGGAATGAGGATAACTCGTGGAGAAAATTCCATAGCTCTAGATCAGGAAGTTTACATTAAAAACGCCATTACATTACTACGCCAAAGAAAATATCTAAAAGTGATTGTGCAACAACAGTTGAAGATATTCATAACATGCAAAATATTCCGTATCAGGAAGCAGTAGGATGCCTTATGCACTTGGCTCAATGTACACGACCAGATATTTGTTTCGCAGTGAATAAGCTTAGCCATTATAACGCTAACCCTGGACTTCTTCAGTTGTCTGCTGTAAAACATCTATTTCGATACTTACGTCGAACATCAAATTTAAAACTATACTATACTTCTACGAGATGTGTTACCAAATGTAACGTTATTGGTTATACAGATGCAGATTGGGCATCCAGTTTTGAAGATCGCAAGTCAATAACAGGCTATGTTTTTATAGCTCAAGGAGGAGTTATATCATGGTGCTCAAAGAGGCAACAAACCGTTGCACTATCATCCTGTTGCACTATCTGTTCAAGAAGCAATATGGTGGAACGGAATAAGATCACACTTTTACGAAAATGAAGAACCTTTGAATAGAGGTTGTGAGAACCAAAGTGCTATATCAATCGCATCAGGTGGTGGATTTCATCCGAAAGTAAAACACGTTGATATACGCCACCATTTTATTCAAGATACCTTCACAAAAGGAGATCTGAAGCTAACATACGTAAGCACGGTTTAACAGATTGCAGGCGTACTTACAAACCCCTATGATAAAACAAAGTTACGTGAATACCTGGGTGTCCTGTAACAAGTCCTAGATCAAGGAGGAGTGTTGGAGTCGCCCTGTTAATTTGAACTTTATCATATAATTGTACTTTTCCATAGTTCCTTATTGTTGATATTATACAAACACTTTTTTTACCGCCTTTTGTGCAACTAGTTTATACTTAACCTTTTTATTGTAATATAAAGCTCCCAATTCGCCCTTATGTCGACATAAGCTACTCTTCCATATGACCACATGTAAAAGAAACTAATAATAACAATTGTTGTTAAAAAAAAAAACAATAAAAAACTTATAATTTTTTAATAAAAATTGTCGAAATTGGAAAATGAATTATACAAAAATACAAAATTACTTAAATCTAATGCAATATAATAACAGTTATTATATTTCCTGTTCTATTCTTAGAAATTATATGTCTGTAATTTTGAGCTACATTTTCTCTATCCAATTTAAAGTTTATTCTTTGTCCTATCGATGTATTAATAACTTGTAACATTTCCAGCACGAAACGACGCGTCGTTTGTAGTTAGTTTATGTGTTCACAACTGTTGTATTTTCAAAATATGGAGAAACTTTGCTCTATGTGTTGTTAATGCAGTTTGCATTTCTGATCAGTTTATGCCCGGCTAATCTAGTTTTTAGTTTACTTTTAGTGGTACCTACTCGAATATATACTTTATTGCACCCTCCGTTTTAATTTCCCTTACATGGTATTCTGTAAACTAAGCAAACTACATTAGACCTGTCTAATATTTGTCTTGTCCTTCATTTTACTGAATAAAATTCCTAATCCATTATACTACGTGTTATGACCTATCCTATAGTCAATGAAATCATAAATTCTGGAATTCTCCAATCTTTCAGAAGTTATAGGTACATAAGTCAAAGATTCATAAATTTTTGGTTCATTCCCAGTGGTCGTGCTATTTATCATCTGTCTTTTGTATTGTCTAATCAATTTATTAGTCAGTTGACTAGGGAAGTTATTATCCTCTAATATATATCTAATTCTTCCTATGAAATTAAATAAGCTTAAATAAATTATTTAATAAAATATAAATAAAAAGATCGCAAAATTAGAATAATTTCTTTATTTATGGTTTAATACACCAGTTTTATAATGAAACTACTCTAATACCTTTAGAGGCACGAAATTGCCGTAAAAATGGAAGTTACCATTCATTTAAAATCACTGGTTGAAAGTCAACTGATTAGCTGAGATAAGAACAAGCGAAGTGCAGGCATATGGCTAGCTTGTAATCCACAACAAATAACCTTTTTAAAAATATTTTATATTAATACAATCTACCTTAAAATATTTTTATAGAGTTTAATTAGATATTTCTCTTAATGTTCACATTCTCCACTACCAGCAAAAGTTTTTTTCTTGTATTATTTGGTCAAATACTTGTTTTCCAATATACCTGAAAATGAAAATGTTTACAAAATTATTTGTAGCCGAATATAAGAATATCATTAAAAACTTGGGTATAGAGAAAATAAAAATTTAGCACACTTCCGATTTTTTGCAGAGTAGAAATGCAAATTCTGACATATTTTTGGATATACAATATTTCAATACCATTTTTACGTATATATTTTTGAAAGGGTTTAAAAATATAGTGGCACTCTTTGTAGTAAGATATTTCTTCAACACCGTTCTTAAAAAATCTATAAAAAAAGTTTATTTGAAAACAAAATTTTGTTCGGAAAATTTTTTTATATGTAGTTTGAAACCTCTCTTCTTCAGAGAGAGAGAGAAAATATTTTTTAACGAACAACTCTCAGCTTGAATTGGTTTAATTTTATATTTTGTCCGGACAAACTTGAACTGAGCTGCAAATAGGTTAAATTTTTCATACAAAGTTGAATTGAGTTGCCCCATCACATAATATTTGCATATTAATTTTGTGTTTGTGAAATTAAATTGTGTCATTTGTTTTGAAAAATATTTAATAAAGGATATTGTAGAATGGAGCTAAATGAATCGATTGCCCAAAAACTTATAGAAGAAATGAAAAAGCCCGGAAGAGAGTGCATGTACGATATGAGGAATAGCTCATAAAAAAACATCCGATGGAAATTAATCAAGGATTCCACGTCATTTAATCGCATCATTGGAACCAATGTATAAAAATAGCCCATTGCTCTTCTTTGCTTTAAAATTCTTTTCACTGCAATTCTTTTTTTAAATTTTTTTATAATTAACACACAATCTTTGGAAATAACTTAAAATATAAACAAACAAAATATAATCAGCCGCTGCAGTACTGCCACCTTGTAAAACTAATAGATTTTGTTTACATACGGCAGCTTTGATTTTCCGGACAAATATTTCGAAATGAGTGAATCATGCTGCAGAAAACTCTCAGTAAAAAAATTTTTGTCCGGACAAAATGGGTGAATCCACCTTTACGCTGCAATTACACATGCAAGTAGTGGCATGCCATTAATAATACGTATACTATCAACGAAAAATTGTTTGAAAAACTCGAAACTCTTGCCATTAGCTTTTGCATTTACACATGCCAGTGCAAGTTTATTTTCAAAATATTGTCGAGGGGTAAACTTGAGAACATATCAATTGCTTCCATTTTAACTTTTTGTTTTGTTTACAAAATAGAGTACCGAGTTAATCTTATAGGCACATTTTTGGGGTAACAAACAGTTAATATTTCTTATTATTATTTTAATGATACTAATGATCTATAATTAACAGACTGGCGTTTTTTATGTGCATTTGAAGAAATAGTCTTATTTCAGTGGTTTTCATGAATAACAAACAGCCTATTTAAAATTTTTCTCATTTCAAATTAATCATACCAAATTGTTACACTTTAAATCCTTTTTTAAAAGTTAAAATAAAATTTTGAAAAATATGGACCTATATCACTTTTTTCCTACCACAACAACACAACTTCTACATTTTTTCAAATAAGTTTCAACACTAACGTAGTATGTTGACAAACACCGGCTTTCTGAAAAACGTCTTTCTTATCTAAAAACACAGCGCAACATTCATCATATTATCTGAACACATTTGAAAATTATATGTTGATATTTGTTTGGTTAATAAAACAAATCACAATCGCTTGTGTTTTTGTTTTTTTCTTTTGTCTGGTCATAACTTACATTATTTTCGTTCAGCGATAATCATTTATATCGACATAATTTGTTTTTTTTAGAACACAATTTTGATGTCTAAAATGCGTTTATCTTTTCAAATTGCTGTGGGATCTGATCCATAAAAAATATATAGTAAAAATTAATTGGAATATTGTCATAACCTAAATATACATTATTGTATAAAAAATAATTTTCAATGCTAATATCGTAGCTTCAAAACTAAATTATTTTGGATCTCCTGTAAAATTTGATTTTTAGACATGCGCTATTATTCATGAAAACCACAAAATTATTCATTTAACAAGATGAAACTTTAATTACAGTTTTATAGTAATCCAGGAAAGATGCATTAAATGTTCAACAATATTGTTCATCATTTTGACATTTAGTGGCATATAAGTGCCAAATTTTCACTCGCATGAAAATTTTAGCTGCCATTGCGAAAAATATGGCTATATTAGCAAACAAATGTGAATATGTTGGGTTTTTCGAACTGGCAGTGACATGTGTAAACGCTAAGTCTCGGGTCGCACTATGAAATTTTATTTCATGAAACTGGAAGTTTGTTGGTGAGAGGGGAGAAAAGAATGGTGTCGGGTACACACTTTCATGTTCACTGAAATTCTGTTTTGTATTGTAATTCGTAATTGTCAACATGAAGTTGGCTGTACTATTATTTTTGATTTTACTTTATTTTTATATTCTTTTAATGGTAGTGACAGCAAAAATTTGTTTTAGAGTGCAAAATAGAAATTTTAAAATTAAATAATGTGAAAGTAAACAAACAAAAATATTAAGTTTCATGAAATTAACTTTCAGTGTGCAGACACTAGTGAAATTTTAAAAGAGAATTTCAGAAATTAAATGAAAGAAACTTTCATAGTGCGAACCGAGACTAAGTTAATATAAATGTGTTCTTGTTAGTGTTTGTTTGTTTTGTGCTCGTATTTTGTTTTCTTTTATTAAAAAAAACATTGGGAAAACATTTTGCAGGTTGTGAACTGTAGCGTTGGCAAACTGTTTGTTTTTCCGGATAACAGTATTTTTCTAGTGTGCCTGGGCAATTGTTTTGGCTTTAAAATTAATTTTTTCTCTTTAAGATTTGCATAAAGAAAGCTTTGGAAATTAAAAATGCAACAGTAAAGAAATTTAAGATGGAACAGCGCATAAGTTGCAGAACGTGTTCTGGTTGATGTTTCTGGATTTTCTTCCACATTCTCGCGTACATAGTCTTCCAGCACCAGAGACTCCTTACCGAAAAGTGGCAAGCCGACGATAAACTCGCTGCATTAATAGAAGCATATGTTGCAGCTAGGTTGAAACCATTATAGCTATAAAAGAGTAAAACGAAGAACGATAATGGGTATTGGTTGCTTCTTGCGAAATGTCCATGTTCTTATTAATGTATCATTTGATGATCCTTGGTAATGGATAAAAAAATGCATGTCATTTCTTTTAAAAATTTACTGTTTATTCGGTCATACCCTTATCTGCTGCTCGAATGATACTTATTCTAACTTACTTTTACAATTCTTCATTCTTAATGTTATGCTTGTATATTGTCTTTGTTACGTGTGTGTTTTGTTTGCTGTCGTCAGCTCTTTTTGTTACGTGTGTGTTTTTTGTTTGCTGTCGTCTGTTCTGAAAAGTATGTATATTATTGTTATTGTACAAGGTGGCGCAAAAATAACCTTCCGATGTTTTTTTGCTGTAATTTAAAAAAAATGAAAAACTTGGATTCTTCTTGTGGATTATTTTTATTTGGTCTTTTAATTTTTTTACATCAAGTCGAGAATATGATGTCATGTAAATGGCCGCCGCCACAGTTGATTGTCATTTGAGCCCTTTTTATGGCATTTTCCATCACTTTGGCCAAAACTTCCGGCGATAGGTCCTCACATTCTTGACGGATATTGTCTTTAAGAGCTGCAAGATTCTGAGGCTTGTTGACATAAACCCGCGACTTCAAAAAGCCCCACAAAAAGAAGTCTGCAGCGGTCAAATCAGGCGATCTTGCTGGCCAGTGCAAATCGGCAAAACGGGAGATTAGGCGCCCGGGAAATGCATCCTTCAGCATATCGGTTGTGGCACGTGCAGTGTGTGCCGTTGCACCGTCCTGTGGGAACCATATGTTTTCCAATCCCAATTCATCAAGTTGCGGCAAAAAGAACTAGTTAATCATTGCTCACCATTCACAGTAACCGTTTGGCCCGCGACGTCTTCGAAGAAAAAAGGTCCGATGACTCCTCCAGCGAAAACAGCAAACCATACAGTGACTTTGAGCGGGTGTAATGGCTCTTCGTGGGTTACACGCGGATTTTCAGTGCTCCAGAAGCGTACATTTTGCTTATTTACGTACCCGCTAAGATGGAAATGGGCCTCATCACTCATGATTATTTTTGATGAAAAATCATCTTCCTGTTGGTGGTGATTAAGGATGGCTTGAGCGTATGTTAGACGCGATTGGTGGTCAGCAGCTAACAGCAGATGCACCGTCTGGACTTTGTACGGAAACATCTTCAAATCTTGTACCAAAATTCGCTGTAAAGACCGTCGACTGATACCCATTTGCGTGGCAGCAATATTCTCTGCAGAACGGCTACTCCGGGGGCTGCCACGCCTGGCAGCATCTCGTGTTGTGCCAGCCTCTTCGAGGCGAGCGGCTAAACGTCGCAGTGTTTCACCAGTAGGCGTTGGACGGCCAGGAAATCTGCGACGAAATTCACGTTGTGCCAAAGTCACCGACCGATTATTGGTAAAATAAATACTCAGCAATATTCCACGTTCTGGAGCAGTGTAGCGTAACATTGTTTATTAACGTGTATTTCGCATGTGTTTACTACACAAATGTCAAAACAGAACTGACATTAGGGGCCAATCGCAAAATTTATAGCATTTTCTGATAGCAGGATTACTTTTGCGCCACCTGTAGAAAGGAATGTATGGAATGTGCAAGTCCATTCTCTTTGTTATGTGTTTGTGTTCTTTTCGTCGTTTAAAACCTTGTGGAGCGTGCCTGATATCTCGGTCCTACATTAATGGATGACTTAATGAAAACTTTGAATCTGTGGGTAGGTATAGAGCGATTGTATGGCGTAATGGAATCAAAAATGTCCCTTTATTTTTCATACACAAAAGAATAAATGTTGATAAGGTGAGTAGGCGCTGATCTGATTAACCCCACGAAAGGTTAGTTGTAGCATGCAATTTTTTAAAGCTAAGGAGGCAATTCAATTGCCAACACATTGACAGCCTGAACTGGATGGACAGAAAACCAAAATATATTCTGAAATTGGAATCCTGGAAAGTCTGAATTTCCCTATAATTATACAAGGGCGCGAGTTAATATCTTCATCTAGCCGCGTGACGGGGACCGGTAGGATCCTGCCAACTTTTGGAAGTGACTCCCGAAAAGGTATCATTAAAGCAATTGTTGCTTGGACAGGCCAGTCCAGGTCTACAGTGACATTTAGTGGTCTCGGAAGCGACTCTGTTGAGGGCTCCAATAAAGGGACCGTCAAGAGGGCAGGGTCCGGTGATGATCAGAAATCCCCAGCGGTTAAGAAAATTGGTCAGGCTGTGGTCGGTTCTGTTAAGGAGCCCCTAAGGATATCAATAGGAGAACTGGCTCCAGAGAGGAGCCGGTATTCTAGCAGCTGTCATCGACCGAACGGATCCTCATGGAAAGATCAGTGTTGAGAGATGGCAGGTGGTGGAAAACAAACTGCTCGACGAAATCGTCGGTGTCAAAGAAAACCCGGACGAGGTAGCGATCAAGAGGTGTTAAAACTGTGTAAATGTGGCAACGAAACAACCTTAAACATAAGGTCGCCAATGGAACGTGTGGCAACGCTTGCACTGAAGCCAAATTGTATGTTATACTGGCGTCTGCGTTGCCACTGAGGCCAGTAGTCACGATATTTCTTCCTCTATCTCTTAAACCGGAGGAGGTCATACTGGGGTTACTAGCTAATCAGAGCACGGGACTCGATACGAGCCAGTGGAAGCTGTTAGCTTCACTGGATTGTAAAGAGAACCAATGGAGGGATTTCCGGTTCGCAGTAGATCAGGAAGCTCTGAAAAAGCTAGTCGATGGGAGGGGTTGCGATATTTGGGTTGGGGTCTGTCGGGTTAAGGTTTCCCAAAAATGATAGACCTTAAAAGGCTCAAATTGGTGCAGATAAATCTGCATCATCCCGAATCAGCCTCAACCGAATTAGCAACTCACCTCATCGGCAAAAACGTGGACGTGGCATAAATCCAAGATCAACAATAACCGGGTAGTTGGATTAAAGGTCACTGGGTATATATTGTTCGTACCCCACACTAATGAGAAAGTACGAACTTGTAGACTGGCAAGAAATGAACACAAATTTATGATTTCTGATTCTTTTGGGAATGGAGACCTCACGGTTGTGATAAGGGAAACCAGAGACAGGACGGTCTAGGCATTAGTATCGGTATACTTATCTTATCTACCGATTCACATGGTGTAAAAGTAAAGGAGTTGGTGGAGTACTCAGGCAGAAAGGGCATGAGGCTGATACTAGGTTGTGATGCCAATGCACACCACACCCAATGAGGTAATGCCGACATATTATTGATTTATATCTGTAATAGGGGGAATACGCCAGAACTAGGGATAGGGAGGCAGTAATAGATATAACTTAGACGAACTATAGGGAATTAGTAGAGGATTAAAGGGTGCCTTTGGAATTTTCCTTCTCTTCTCCTTCTGTCCTTTAGTCTAATATTTGAGAAATCAAAAAAGTGTCCTTACAGGAATCCAAGAAGGACGAATTGGGATTTTTTTTTAAGGATTAGTGAATATAAATCTTGGAGTTACACACGATTGGGAGACAACTCCGACCGGTGTGGAGCAACTGGTAGGCGCTTTTACAAAGGTGCTGACTAGCAGCTATGAGAGGTCTTGCCCGCTCAACTTTCCGAGTAAGCGTTCGCAACCGAGATGGTGGACAGATGAGCTGAGGACTCAAAGGTCCACTGCCCTATTGAACAAGGGCGAAGCGATCGCGTAGGGATGAGGAGTGGAGTAACTTTAGAATAAATACCAATAGGCATAAGGGAGATATAAGAAGGTTGACAAGGGACTCGCGGATCATATTTAGCGAGTCAGTTGATTCTATAAACGAAATGTCGAATCTCAGAAGAATTGTATCCAAGGACCATGTAGTCCCGGGATTTATTCAGAGACCGGACGACTCGTGGACGGATCTATCTCCGAATCTCTCGGCTTATGGATACTCACTTCCCGGGGTGCGTGGATCCAGGGTCGGGAGAACAGATGGAGTGTAGGGGAAGCGGTGGAGGATAAGATCACTTCAGATAGGGTAGCATGAGCGGTTAATACTTTTGGGTCTTACAAATCGGCGGGACCAATGGTATCTTTCCAGCGATGTTACAAAATGTCCGGGAATCATCTCTCCTAATGCTGGTTAAACTTTTCAGAGTTTGTGTGGTGAATGGGTAAATTCCTAGAAGATGTAGAGAGTTCAAGGTTATTTTTATTCCTAAGGCAGACAAAACCGGACCAATCAGCCTATCGTCTTTCCTCTTGAAGACACTAGAGACTGATTGATCTACATCTGGGGACGAAGATTGACACCGGTATCATCAGTGGTGCTCAACACGCCTATCGTAAAGGTAGGTCTGTTGAGAGTGCGCTTCATGATGTGGTACATAGGTTATATATAGCGGGGATTGCAAACCAGCGAAAACACCCTGGCAGCATTCCTTGATATAGAAGGCGCCTTCAACAATTTGAGTTTGGAGGCTATCAGGCAGGCACTGGGTGATGTAGGTGCTCCGCTGTTCCTGATCGAGTGGATAACTCAGATGCTTAGCGGCAGAGCTATTCGTTTGAAATGGTGAGGTGAGCGCTTAAGGAAACTGGTGACTAGGGGAACCCTACAGGGGGAGTTCTGTCTCCCTTATTATGACTCTTGGCTGTCAATGTTACACTTTAACAGCTTAGAACAAAAGGTCGTGACCTACGCGCATGATGTAGTGATATTGGTAACGGGCAAGTCCCTGCCGACATTTAGCGAAGTCATGCAAGAAGTGTATAGCAAACTGTCAGCATGGGCTACTGATAAGGGTTTTGGGTCAATCCGGAAGACTGGGTTGGTTCTTTTTACTAGGAGGTACAAGGTAGAAAATTTTAGATTACCGGTACTGGGTGGAGTAGAGTTTAGGCTGTATGATAGTATATCTAGGAGTCTTACTAGACAGCAAGCTGTCCTAGAAAATAAATACTCAGGAGAGACTTAAAAGAGACCTTAATGCCTACAACGCTCGATAGCTAGGAGCTGGGGACTCCGGCCGTCAGTAGTTGGATGGCTATACTCATCGGTCCCATTCTTATATATGGATGCTGCGTTTGGTGGGAGGCATTAGAATTGCTAGTCGGAGGAACCTTCTGTCAAAAGCAGAGGTGTGCCTCGATCGGCATAACAGATGCAATGAAGAGCACTCAGGCGGCCCAGCACTCTTCTGCCTATGGAGCAATTTGTGATGGGAATGGCGGCTAGGGGCGTTCTTAGACTGAAGGAGTTAGGACTGTTAGGAAATTTCACGCAGGTTCACTCCCGGATCATGAGAGATTAGCAATGGAGGTTGTTACTTAGGCTCGCCCGTCTTCACTGATTATGTGGGCACTAAGGTAGATTTTGGGCGTCTGCCGAAAGTAACATTGCTGACTAGGTAGAGCTGGTCAGGTAAGGGCAGATTGTATACGGGATTTGTTAGATTCACTGATGGCACAAATATGAGGGGCACGGCCGCGGGGGTCTACTTTGAGGATCTGGTCATCAGAAGGTCATGTAGGCTCCCTGACGAATGTAGTGTCTTTCAGGCGGAGTTTATAGGGATCTTGATGGCTCGGAGATCACTTTTTATCTGCCTTTGGGCTGTCTCGTGAGCTCCGAGGGTGTAAGGTTTACCTCACACAAGCCTTAATACCTACCTACCAGTCTTAAGAACATAGTTAAATAAAGTACACACATTTTAGTGTGACGAAATAAAAAATATAGTTTGTTTCAATCCTTACCGAAGAATTTAACTCGCATGAGCAGTAGCTGGTCAAGCATATTAAATTTTTCTAAAGGAACAATAGAAATTTAAACTATTGTGTTTCCTCAGACCACTTCTGATACTAATCTCTTAAAGATTAGTAGCAAAAGAAGATTCCGCCAAAACACGATTACAATGACCATTAACACTCCAGGTGTATTTAATAGTTACAATAAGAAATTTAAGGGCGTTAACTTGTGCAATCGGATAATAATCTACCGAATGGTTTATATATAAAATAGCACGACTGAAAAACCTAGATCTGGTCTTAGACGGGTTAAATTTTAGATTAAAGGATGCACAGATCAAACGAAATTGACCTATCTTTTAAGTCAAGATTGGATATAGCAGGATACGAAAATTGGTCAAAGAAAAGAATTAGGAAGTCATCAGCATACTGAAAATCAAGGGTCTTATCATCTTCAAAAGAATGAATAGTAGTGGTGTATAAATTAAAAAGTATTGGGGTAAAAGAACTTTCCCTAAGGAAGACCATTAGACGCGACTTATATAGCTTTGAATTGAAAATACAATTTATGTTTTATAATAAACTTCCTTATTTAATGGTTCCTTAAAGACTAACTAGAACTTAATTTTTATAATTATTCCAAAGCTTAAATTAAAGAGATTTAATAATAGTCCAAAATAAGGAAGTAAGGAAATGAGAAGAAGAGAAAAAGAATATATGTAGAAATATGAGAAGCTTTAAATTAACGTAACTACCCGCCAATGAAATTAAGGACATTCCCGAGTCCTTCAAATATTAAATTCATTGTAAAACATTATGTTCTCTTTTTTCTTATATTTTAAAATAACAATTTCTTCTTTATATATACTCGTATTATGTTTTTGTATTTTATAATCATTTTACAAATTTAAAAATGTTTGTCTTATTATTTTTATATATTTACAAATATATATTTGAATTTACAATAAAATGTTTTCTTTTAACTCTAATCAGTTTTAACTTTTACCTAAGGGTATATGCGGTTTTAATTCCCAGCCGAGCCATATTGGTTTGTATTAATTAGCCCATTGTATTTATTTTGTCTCTTTATATTGGTACTGTGTATATTCTGTAATTTACTTATTCTAAATTTAGGCTGTTCTTTATGGCGTAAAGCCTTATAATTCTTTATGCATCCTTCATTCCGTTCATCAACATAATGTTCTCTATTTTCATTTCTTTTATTTATGTAAGATTGCTTAATTGCTACCATAGTACTATGAATTTTTGTTTTGTCACAATAGCCGTACTCGACATTAATGGGTTTTTCTTTTAAAACGGAGTGAAAGCTATTATTATAAAACTCTATGGATTTACTAATTTTGTCTTTAATACTAAGTGATCCTTGTTCAATGTTTAATGTTCTAATCTTTTCACACAGTGTATTATGAAGCCGTTCAATATCCGCATTACCAGTATGACTATTAGGTTTAACTAAATGTAGTTCTATATTTTCGGTTTTCAAATATTCCTTAATGTTTACGCTTTTAAATTCATTGTCAGTAATGAGCTTTTTAAAATGTCCTTTTTGTGACTTAAATAATCTAAGTTTTTCTATTATAGTTTGATTAGTTCTATCTTCTTAATAATAAGCAGTAGCGAATTTTGAAAATCTGTCAATAAATGTCAAAAAATTTGATTTGCAATTAGTATATATATCCATGTGTACCATTTCTCTAATATCCGTTGGAGTTTCTGTGATATTAAATTTTTCTCTGATGGGATTACGATCGAATTTGGCTCTATTACATACATCGCAATTGTTGATATATTTTTGAATCAACAGCTTTAAATTTGGAAAGTAAATATATTTTTTCAGTCCTTCATAATTCTCGTTTATTCCTGTATGTCCTGTTTCGTTTCTATGGTAGTG
This sequence comes from Gymnocheta viridis, assembly GCA_956483585.1. Classification (NCBI taxonomy): domain Eukaryota; kingdom Metazoa; phylum Arthropoda; class Insecta; order Diptera; family Tachinidae; genus Gymnocheta; species Gymnocheta viridis. Next base: position 38,629,699 of record OY101444.1, read on the forward strand.
ATGGATCTGATTGTAAGTTTCATCTTCAGATGTCATATCTCGGGCATGATAAGAACATCTAACAAATTTAACGTTATTATCTCCCTCAAATATTTCAATAATTTTTCTCTGTAATATATTATATTTATTGCCATCTAACTCTGTAAATATTCCTACTTTGCCTTTTTCTATATGTCGCCTTAGTAAGCATTCTAAATTATTATTCAAATCGACAGAGTTTATATAGATTTTTCTGTTGCCATGTTTTATATCAAATTCTTTATTTTTATTCTTGGTAAAAATGATTTGAGTTTTAAACCTGTTTACAACGGTGTCCAAAATACCAATATCATTATGTAAATCTTCCTCTTGGGAGTGTATCGTTGCTAGTTCATCATCATTGTTGTTATATAGCGAATCATTTGAAGAATTTAATAAATTAATTTCACCCGAATCGTTGTTGATCCTACTTAAGAAATCAGCTACTTGGTTATCATTCCCTTTTATATAATTCACTGTTAGGTTGAAATCACTAAGCTTTATAATCCATCTATAAAGAATTTCGAATTTGACACCATACAAATAAGGACGAAAATAGTTCGTAGCCCAAACAATTGCCAAAAGTTCCCTTTCTGTTGCGGAATAATTTTTTTCATGATCGTTTAAGGTCCGGCTAGCAAAACAAATTGGATGGCTATTTTGTTGTAGCACAGCACCAAGTGAATTGAGGCTAGCGTCAGTTACAAGCTGAGATTGCTTTTTGAAATCCGGATACTTAAGAACCGGGGCTTCAGTTATAATATTCTTTAATTTCTGAAAGGCATTAATAAAATTTGGGTCACTTGGATTTAATTTTACGTCTTTCTTCAAGTATTTTATCATAGGAAACGCTACTTTGGAATAATCTCTAATAAATTTACGATAATAGCCTGTGATACTCAGAAAGGATTTGACTTCTTTAACCGTATTTGGTAATTTAAGTTTTAAAATTGTTTCGACTTTAGCCGGGTTTGGCTTGACTCCTTCAGATGTCAAGACATGGCCCAAATATAAAGTTTCCCTTGCAAAGAAATTGCATTTATTGATTTGGATTTTCAAGTTGGCTTCTCTTAATTTTTGAAAAACTTTATTTATGTTTTCAAGATGTTCCTGGAAGCTAGTGGAAAATATTAAAATATCATCCAGGTAGACTACGCATATTTTGTTAATAAATTCACGAAGGACACAATTGATTAGCCTCTGAAATGTAGCCGGAGCATTTTTTAAGCCTAAAGGCATCCGTACAAATTCATAGTGCCCAAATGGAGTTGAAAAGGCAGTTTTCGACCGGTCTTCTTGTTTAACAAGAATTTGGTGAAAACCCTTTGCTAAATCGATTGTAGAAAAATATTGGGCACGACCAAGTTTATCCAAAATTGGGTCAATATTAGGAATTGGAAACTTATCGTCTACAAGTAATATCATTCAGTTTCCGATAGTCTATAACTATTCGCCATTTCTTTTCACCAGAATTATCCACTTTTTTCGGTACAATCCACAGGGACTATTGTAAGATGAATTACTATCAGTTATAATACCCTGTCGTAGCATATCATTAATCTGATCACATATCTCCTGTTCATGAATGTGTGGATACCGATACATTTTCGTATACATAGGTTTATCCGTTATAGTTCTTATCTCATGTTTAATCATGTTATCTAAACTTTGTCCTTCTGTAAATATTAAATCCGTATATGATTCTAATATATTATCTAAAGCAATTTGTTCCTCATTATTCAAACCATTATACAAATTGACTAAAACGCTTCTGTTAATATTTAATTTTTCTAATTGATGAATTTCATCTGCATAATAGGGACAATTTTTCAAAAAATCTATGGAGCTACCATTTATAATTAAATATTCGTTTGCCATGTCAATTATCGCTCCTAGTGGCCTTAAAATATTTTGCCCTAAAATTGCATCAAACTTTTTACCATTGAATATTGTCAATTTCCATGACATTGTTGCATTTTCATAAAACTCTTTTGGTATCTTAGTAATAATTTCCTGATCTATGGATGTCTTGCCAGTTAAAGGCGTAAATGAGATTTTATGCTTTAGTAAAAATCTTTTATGTTGCGGTAATTTATTTTTAACTAATAATGAAGTTGTACTACCTGTATCAATTAATGCCTTAATTTTATCCCTGCCAATAGTATGTTCTACTATTGGAAGTGTCTTGATGAGACTATTGTATGAAAATTTACCTCCTCTTCATTATCATGTTCTTCCCGAGCTTCTTGTAAATGATCTACTTCCATACGGTTGACATTTTGTATAAAATTTCCATTCGTATTTCTTGACTGATACGTTCTACGGTCATTTTGTGAATTTCTATTGTAATATCTATTATTATTATTATAATTGTTTGAACTTGGCATGTTCGAAGAGTTATTATTAAAATTGTGATAAGTTCTGTTCTGATTAGAATTAAAATTACCATTTTGCTCATTAATAATATTATTTTGATTCCCAAAAGTGTTGCTTTTATTTCTATTATCAAAACGATATTTTTCGTTGATTTGATTCAAATTTGAATTTTCATTTACTTTCTTTTTTCAACATTTCTAATTAATCCTTTCTCCTCTAGAAAATTATAAGCATCTCTTAATCTACATAAATTTTTATTTATAACTACTGATGCTAAATTTACATCTATATTACTCAAAAATGTTTTCAAAATAATTTTCTCAGCATATATTGGACTAAATTCAAGAGGTTTTTCTACATCGTACTCGTATTTTTCGTTAATTTTACAAAAATAATTCTTAAATATTTATAATAATTTTCAATAACTAGATTTTTTTCTGCAAAAGATGATACGATTCTTTAACGCCAAAGTTGCTAACCAACGCTTTTTTCGTCTCTTCCCAATTTGGATTCGGCCCCAAAGTTCTTATTACATGGAGAGCTTCACCTTGAATTTTATTTAATATTGTACGTTGATAAATATACTCTTTGACATCGGTTTGTGATTCTACGAGAGCAAGTAAAGTATCAACTTCTCGTAGAAAAGACGTCAGAGCATACGAATCGTCTCCTCTATACTCGTGAATTCGTTGAGCATCTTGTAAAACATCATTTAATGACAGAGTTAATGTGGACATGATGAATTATTCCTTTTTTTATATTATTATTATTATTATTACTTATTTGTAAATTCTTAAATTTTTGTTTTTGTTGTTGTTATAATGATTTTACTTTACCACAATATCACTCCAAAAATGTTTGTTGTTGTTGTACTTTACATTAAAAGCTCCACTTTTTATAATCTTTTGTGGAGATGATGTAAATCATTAATGAATTTGTTTTTGTTGTTGTTTATTTCAGTTCGTTTTTTCTTAACTCCTCTCACTAGTAATGAACTGTCTTCGTTTATTTTTCTTTTTTTCGTTAAAAATTAAAATTTTAATTCTTTTTTGTTGCTAACGGTTATTTTCCTATGAGTTTGTAGTTCATGCCTTTCTGTATTATTATATTGGAAGGCTTTTTTTTATTTATTTTGACTTTTGATTTTTGCTTTATACGTTATGAAGTTATATTTAAAAATTATGTTGTCAACGGCTACTTCACTTTTAGTCGTTTGTCGTTATATATTTACATATACGTATATTTTTTTTAGTAGGTATATGTTCTTATTTAAATTTTTATAAAAATTAACTTTTGATTTCTTTTCAAAACTGTACTTTTATTTGTTTTCTTTTAAGTTTTATTAAAATTTCAATCACATGTACAATATATATTTTATATGCATATTTTTATATGTTTTTTTTACAATTATTTGAAATGTTTTATTTAATAACTATACTCGTACACTTTTTCATTAGACAACAAAAAAGTCTTTTTTTAAAAACTTCAGTTTATACAATATGTATGTATGTATGTATATTTTTTGTTAATTTTTTTTATAAATTTAATTTTTTCTTTTGACAGTGATAATCTTGTTAACAATTTTAAATTATTGTTAATTTTATTATTTTTTGGTAGATCCTCCGATAGCCGACTGCGCCACTTATATAGCTTTGAATTGAAAATACAATTTATGTTTAATAATAAACTTCTTTATTTAATGGTTCCTTAAAGACTAACTAGAACTTAATTTTTATAATTATTCCAAAGCTTAAATTAAAGAGATTTAATAATAGTCCAAAATAAGGAAGTAAGGAAAAGAGAAGAAGAGAAAAAGAATAGATGTAGAAATATGAGAAGCTTTAAATTAACGTAACTCGCGCGAACAGATAAATCCTTCATGCAAAGCTCTCTTTCAGAAAACTCGGTATCCAATCAATCACACATAACGGTATACCCTGAATAACCAAAAAGTTTCTGAGAACAGAAACATTTACACTGTTGATATCAATGAATGCCAACTCAACTCTCAAGCCTTGAGATATAGCACCCTGAAAAGAAGTTCCATTAAACAGCTTCACGTTGATATCTTTTCTCTGTGAGCAAAAGATCTACTCTTAAGGATAGGAACATTCTTATTTTTCCTCCAAGATGTTGGTATGAAACAGTCCTTAAATAAGTCATTGAAAATATGTAAAAGGCACTCCTTAGAAGACACATGCAAGGCCTAACCATATTATAAGACACTTGATCAATGCCGCCTGCAGAGGCAAGTTTTCTACTGCTCAAAACATCCATAAGGTTCTCTTATGAGAAAGATGTGATAACCCCATCGACCTGAGAATTGGAAGAAACCTGATTGGCGAAATGTAAAAAGTCACCATTGTTATCATCATCCCACATCGATGGAGTATTACCACCATATTTCAAATTTACAAAACGCCAGGCGGCAGCAGTATTATGTTGCACATTAAGTTCATCTATCCTTTTCATACTTCTCACTGTTAGCTATCTAACAGCATTTATTCATACTTCCGTTGAAACATTAGATTCCTCAACATTTTTCTGAGATGGTTACTTTTAGGCCTTTTTCCTATCAGTAACGTATTTCCTAAGAACATAAAACAGGTCGTCATTGGAACTGTCCACAGCAAAATATCTCAAAAACCTCCCGCATAACGTTAAAGAAACAGAAACGGTATCAATATCTATAATTATCGGAAAGTGATGTGAGCCACCAGACCTGTACGCCAATTGATTGATAAAGGAGACAGTTTGGCAAAGGTTAAGTCCAAAACACGTCCTTTTTCGTTACCAAAATATGGAATTCTGCTGAACTATTGATTCCTGTCCTTTGCAGGTGTAGTCTTCGCTAAGGAGAGAGTTGATAAATTCTCCACATACTCATTAAAGATGTCAAAACGATTCGTAGAATACGATTGAATGATCTTAGTCCGCAAAATACGTTTAATGGTAATAATTTTCAAAATATCATCCTCCTCACGCCATTTAGGGCGTAATTTTTGATCCTTACAGGCATGAGTAACAAATCAACACAATAATCACTTCTTGATGCAATTGCCATCACACACTTCTTAAGAACATTTCAAACATCTCTCTTTTACATTTACATATGACAAATTCAAAATAATATGTTCATCATTAGAAAATTCCAAAGCAATGCCAAGTATAACGAGATATGAATAAACAAACGTAGCAGGTATGAAAGCCTTACGCCCATCTAACTGAAATCCCTACCGACAAAATCATTAGTACACCTGACATTGGGGTGATCAAACGAATTCCACTTAGCTTAAACTTTCCTAATCTTCTGATAAAGAAAAAGCGAATCATCTCTCTACTATGATCAGCTTTAGAAGAATCGACCAAAACCGAAATATTCCCTTCATGGTCCTCCGGGTAAAGATTTCCCCTAGGGGATCCACTGCTAACTCCATGCTCTTCAGTCCTAACACTGGTAACGATTTCACAGTCAATATCACTAGAAACCTCTGGAACTGAGTCCATACCTCTAGAATAAAACTTTTTTGTCTTTAGATTATCCAAAAATACCGGTCGGTCAGAGACGTACTGCGATCGGATCTACTTGAAGCCTCAAACAACGACAATTTGTCATTCTAGGCCAACGGGGCCGAAACATCCGGATTATAATTAGTCTTTTTCACATTAACATGCGTTTTTTTAGAATCAACTCTCAAATTAGTTTCTCTCTAAGCATGGAAAAATTATGGAGATACTTGGAAGGACGATTCAGATTACTACCATCAGCATGAAAATGCCAGATGGCTTCGAAGACGTGTCTGTCCAAATGATCAATCGGCTTCTCAAGCAAGCTCTCGTTCTTTTTCGAACCCTACAGGAGAGGGCTAGACTTGGCGTGGTTTTTTCTGCAGAGATTCCACGTCGGCCTGGGGGTTATTCGGGGTTGTCACAGAAACCAAAATAGTTTGAATTGGATTTGAAAAGACGACAAAAAATATTTTTCTATGATGAATTTCAATGTTATCCGTTTTGTAGTCTTGTCTTTTCAACGATTATCCACAGACTAACTTTTATTTTCCTTCAAATGTCAACTTAAAGCTATGTGACAAAAGTCTTACAATAAATGCTTAAAGCTAAAAACTACCATCAAAAGAGCATAAAAACATGTGTGTTTATGTATATGTGTACAAAACAATATAAATGATAATATAGGGTGTTTTTTTAAGCCCGATAGAACTTGAAATTGTAAAAAATAACACAAAAAATTAAATTGTAATCAAAATTTTTTTTTTATTCGAAAGGTCAATACGTGACATTAACATTTGAAAATGATTTCGGGCATATGGGCACCGCGGCTGTTTTTGACGAAGCGCATTCTGGACGTCCAATTTTGGGCCACTCTTTCGAGCACTGCTGGCCGTATGTCACGAATAACACGAACAATGCTGGCCTCCAAGGCGTCAATTGTTGCTGGTTTATCAGCATAAACCAGTGACTTCACGTAGCCCCACAGGAAATAATCGAAAGGTGTCAAATCGCACGACCTTGGAGGCCAATTGACAGGTCCATTTCTCGAAATCAACTTATCGCCAAATTTTGATTTCAATAAGTCGATGGTTGCGTTCGCCGTATGGCACGTAGCGCCATCCTGTTGAAACCACATCTCCTCCGGATCAATGTCATCTATATTTTCAAACAAAAAATCATTGATCATGGTGCGGTAACGATCTCCATTGACCGTAACGCGAGCTCCGGCCTCATTTTTGAAGAAATAAGGTCCGATGATGCCACCACCGTGAAAACCGCACCAAACGGTGCATTTTTCTGCATGTAATGGAGTCTGTAGGGTCTCTTGTGGATTGGTCTCACTCCATATGCGGCAATTTTGCTTATTAACAAACCCGTTAAGCCAAAAATGCGCCTCATCGCTGAACACAATTTTGCGATAAAACAGTTGCGCGAATCGACGACTGATTTTCAAAGTAAATTTGGATAATTTCGTAGCGTTGTTCAAGCGTGAGTCTATTCATGATGATTTGTCAGAGTATACTGAAACAAATAAAAAAAAATGTTTCATCAAAATTTAATTTTTTGTGTTACTTTTTACAATTTAAAGTTCTATCTAGCTTAAAAAAACACCCTATATATACGTACAGTTATCTGTACGAACGTTTGCCTGTTGGATACAGGGAAGCATGCCACACTGTGCATCAGCTACAATTTTATGTTCAAAACAGATTGTAATTTTAGATTGAACATAAAACAACCAACAACATAGAAATTCACCATAAAAAAGTATATTTTGTCGTTTTTCCAAATCCAATTCTGATTAAATTGGTTTCTGTGACAACCCTGATTATGTATTTTGATTCCAAACGGATACCATTGGAATTTGTATAGTTAGTACATTGTGTTTCGCAAATGTTGTCTTTCGAATCGAAATCCCCCTGGAGTCTATGCGAGTACCTGGAGATATCGCAGCTCATATGGTTGGGACATCCTGATATACTTTCCCATGACTGGCAGGCTGAAGATGTACTACGGTTTCGAAATCGTCTTTCTTATGCTGCCTTTACACACTATGTATTTTACGGTATGTTTGTCAGCTTGAAAATACATCTGTAATTGCGCATGTTTGTCAAAATTGTACATTCACTGACGGCTTATAATTTTTGCTTTTACCCTTGAGTTTTTAGTTTCATCTGACATAACCTATAATAGATTACAATTGAATTTAAGTAATTAAAAATTTTCTTTTTTTGCAGAATATGTACAAACACCTTTTTTAAATATATATTTTAATACATTTTTAATAATTTGTCGAATCACAAACGCTATGTTCTTGGAGCCATATACAATTGACTGATGTCAGATGGTTTGTCAGTTTAAAATAGATCACGCTCTAATTGAAAACTTTTGCACTGTGGCCTGACATTTAAAGAAGCAAATTTTTGTTTGCTTTTACACACAATGTATGCATTTTGCAGTGGGAAATTTGACAAGCACACTGTGAAATACATAGTGTGTAAAGGCAGCATTAGAGTGAATCGCTCTCCAAAGTATGTCCAATTAGGAGACTGAAAGTCTAATGTCTTACGACGACATCGTCTCCAACTCCGAGTTGGTGGGGAGTTCCTTGCATACGTTAATGATGCAGCTGACGAGGGTGCCATCTTGGACTCAAACGAAGAGGACGCCAATCATAATCATAAATGGATAAAAATAGGCTTAATGAATATGGAGCAAGATAAGCTTAGTTATTTCAAAGCAACTTCAGCTTTAGCGCTCCCCCCGAGTGGCTGAGGAAAAATTAGACTTTCTAATAGTCCAAGAACCATAGTCGTACTACAGCATGACATTCATCATAGTATAAGTCCATCAGGTGTGGACACTCTGCAAATGCCATGGAAATACCATGTACATACTAAATGTCATGTAAATAACATATGCATGCTGTAGTGAGCCCGGTGCCCCTCAATACCGATAGCTTTTATTTTATTCACTTTGTAATTCTTTAATTATGGCGTTTTCTTTTCTAGAAAAAAAAGTGCAACATTTCTTGCCTTTTTTATTTAAAATTTGCAATATGTTTTTTTTTTGAAATAGTGACTTTATTAGAAATTACTATATCATCACTTACGATGTAAAATTTTTTCTTAAGAAAACTTTGAATAGCAATTTTTTGATAAAAAGTAAAATAGATGTAACATTTTTTTAGAAAAGAAAACGGTATTAGTTAGTATTTTAGATGCACTTTATATGCACTAAGTGTCCCAAATATTACTTAAAAATACATTGAAATTGATTATGGAAGGGTAAACGTAGCTAGTTCCTATGCGCATTTCACTGTTGCTAAAGCAGATCACCAAGAAACCTTACCTTGTTATATGTATGTTACTTACTTCATTGTGTGCATCGGTATAGATGAGATGAACAATAAACAAATCACATTGTTATTAGCATCAAACTGTGACAAGCACTTGTGGGTATCCAGAGACCAAAATTGACTGCTTACTTCAAAAGCATGACTTGCCAATAGCTTACTGTTAAAAAATGATGCATTTGAAATTGTATCATCGAAAAATTTTCGCAACACGTCGATATTGTGAACGTCTCCAAGATACCGTGCTGTGGATGTACTTTGATGTATATTTGATGAAAATACAGATTTACGTGTAATACTGTTAGCAATAATAATGGCAACAATGCCTGAATCCAATTCAATGTTTTCTGGTAGGCCTCGTGGTATGGATCTTTCAATATTTTGTAGCAAGTTTAATTCACCACGAAGAGTATTTTCAGCAATATCATGTAAGCTTCGTAATGAGGGCTCGGCACCACAAATAACGCATAAAACACTGCTTGCTGAAACGGGTAGTGTAATGAAACGGTAAGCAACCTAAAATGTAAACAGAAAATAATTTTATTGAACACTATTAGTAAAACGGACCATCTACAGAATTCGTAAGTTCGTACAAAATATTCCATAAAAACGAATTCGGGTAAAAATATTTATAGTCCATTTACACTGCACCGAAATATAGATTTTGACAAAATCTAGTAGTACTCAGTGATGCAACTATGTGTTTTCTCTTAAAAATACTACGCTGTGCAAGAATAATAACTGCCATTTTAAATAATTAAATAGAAATCAAACAAAAATATATTAAGTGCGTTCGAGTTCCCAAAAGTTTTTACAATTTTTTACTGAAATACAGTAAATCAGAACACAAATTGAGAGCGTAAAGTGACAGTTTATGGCTGAGTATTTAGACATTCTTACTACAGAAATTTTTGCTAGTAAAATTTAGTAAAACAAAAAAACATGATTCAAAAGTTAAACAAAAAAAGTATACAATTTGTGAAAAAATTATCTAAATAAAGAAAAATTTAAATAATAATATTAATACAAAATGAATAATTATTTTTAAGCTATAGGTATATGCTTGTTGATCAAATACATGCCTTTTAAAAGGAAATAAATGTAGAAACCATTTACAACCTAAAACAAGAATAACATAACAACTTTTGAACTTTCTTTTCTTAGTGTTATTTTAATTCTTTGGAGTTGTGAAAGTGCTAAATATATGGTTACTTAGTACTGTACTTGTTTTTAAGGTAGTCAATATCAAAAACAAATAATCACAAACATTTGTATAAATTTAATCAGACAGAAATTATCAAAACCAAATAAAATAAAAATAACATATGGAAAAGATTACAGAAAATAATTTGTGTATGTTTTCTTGAAATGTTCGTGATATAATAAATATTGCGTCGAGTACTAACAAGAAAAAGAGTTCAGTAGTCAAAAATGTAAATATATTTCAGCACTACATTGATTTGCAATCTTTAATCTTACTAATTCTTAAAATTTTTCGTTCACGTACTTTTGGACAACAGCTATTAAGTAAATTTTTCAGTTTACTAGTAATTACTCATTTTCCCGTAAAAGTAATCGAACGCACCTTTTAATTAACAAAATGGAAAAAATAAATAAAACTGAAAATATAAATGAACTTCTAACATCATGGACATATGGTCTAGTTACCAGCGCCATTTTTGTGCAACCATATTCTGCAAATTTACTTTGTAGAATATGTACCAATAAATAAATAAATGAAGTGCAAATGGTAAATAAATGCAACGTAATTTACTAAATGCCCATTTCCTTATAATGCCCTATATTACTCGTACATTTGTGTTACACAAGAAAATTAACAAAGTACTAACAAATGTCCTATATTTTCCGTTATTGTTTGGTATCAAACGCAATTTTCAAATATATTTGTATATTTTTTTTCTTTTAAATATTGGCCAGCTGGTTTTGTTATTCAAATAAAATCTTGCTAATGTCAAAAAAATGCAATGTAAACGAACTAGGTTTTGAAAAAGATTTCAAATCAAATCTACTAGATTTCGAGGCAATGTAAATGCACTATTACTTAATTTCATAAATAATTGTTTAATATATTTTTAAATTTTAACTCATTAACGCCCATTGGCAACTTAAGCTGCTAGCAAAGTTGCATCACTTTTTCATACTTTTTCATTTTCAGAAGTGAGAAGAAATAAACAAATAACCGTCTAAACACTATCTAAGTATTGGTATCTCTGGAAAAATTAAAAGCGCAGTAAACTGTTCTAAACAAGATAGAAAGCCCCAAAAAACAGGAAAAAGTTAAAAAAGAAACTTAATTATTAGAATTTAATTTTGAAAAGTTACGCAATAAAGGCTACAAAATAATCAAATGATTTGAGATCGAATAAAATGTAATCAATCTAGTGTTTCAAATGTAAAGTTAATATTTTCTTGTTTTTAATTTGAAGAAATTAATGATTTATGTTCATGGTTAAGATCACAATGAGCACTTTTGCGTGGGTTTTTTTATGTTTTTCTGTTTTTGTATTGTGAGAATGGATCTGTGCCAATATCTCTTTTCAAATTTTGATTTGGAAAGCAGATTTAAAAATAATTTAATATTTAAGGATATCGCATAAACGGGCACTGACTTTCAACAAAATTTTGCATAAATTGGAACTTTTGGAAAATTCATTCCACATATTGAAACTTTCCAACAAGATAAGTCTGATATAGAAATGAATGGAGTCATCGAGAGATTGAAGTGTCGAATCATGATGACTGAAGCAAAAAGTGGTCGATAGCAGTGTGGAAAAGATGATGCCGTCGCTCAATAAAACAAAAATCAAGATCACGAAAAAGGTGCAAGACGCCACCAAAAATTTAGCATCCAAACTGACATATCACCATCTGACAATAGCTGCGTTCGAGTACTACTTTTACAGTAAAATGCAGTAAATGAGCAATTACTGTGTAAACTGAAAAATTTACTCTCAAAGAAGCTGTTGCCCAAAAAAGTACGCGAACGAAAAAATTGTAAAACTTAGTAAGATTAAGAAAACTGGTGATTGCAAATCAATATAGTGTTGAAATATATTTACACTTCGGACAACTCAATTCTTTTTCATGTTGGTACTCGATGCAATATTTATTATAACTTGAATATTTTAAGGCAATATAAGCAAATTATTTTTTGATTTCTTTTCCATATGTTTATTTTCATTTTATTTGATTTTCCTAATTTGTATCTGATTAAATTTATTCAAAAGTAGTGATTATTTGTTTTTGCTATGATTACCTTAAAAGCAAGTGCAGTACTAAGTAACCATATACTTAGCATTTTCACAACTCTAAAGAAATAACAAAATAAGAACGAAAATGGCAGTAAATGGTTTCGACATTTTTTTTTCTTTTAAAAGGCATATACATACATACATGTTCAACGAACGAATAGTTTAAAAATAATTTATTTAATTGAATTTTTATTATTTTGTCCCAGTTTTTCTTTTTTTTTAATTTTTTCACAAATTGTATACTTTTTAATTTCTTACTTTTGTTTGTTTGCCTTTTGAATCATATGTTTTTCTGTTTTACTAAATTTTACTACAAGAAATTTTTGCAGTAAAAATTTGTAAATTCTTAGCCATGAAATTTCACTTTAGGCACTCAATTTGTGTTCTCATTTATTGTAACTCGAGTAAAAGAACGAAATTTCGTAAAATGTAGTCAAAATTTGTAAAAACTTTTGGCTACTCGAACACACTTAATATAGGGATCTGATCTGTTTAAGCACAGGGTAGACCAGAGAAGAGGTTATGTTTTGGCTTAAATCAGTTTTTTCCCATCAACTTTTCGTTAAAAAGAGATAAGGGAAAATAAACAAAACAAAATTAAATCATTTTGCAAGGAACTAACTAGGATCACAAAAAAGAAAATTATTACAAATTATAAAACTTTTTACAACTTAATACATAAAATATTAATATAAAACATAGGAATTATTAATTTGCAAGTGGTAGTAGTTGTTTAAAGTAATTAATATTAAAAGCCTATGTAGATGAGTAATGAAGAAAAATGTAGAAGCCAAGAAAAATATGTATGTGACATGAGCAATTTTAATTTTCGTGTAAATAAAATAATAATTTATCTGTTAATAAAACAAAGTTTTTAAGAAATATGTGTTGAATATTTCTTGCTGCAGAAAATTTATCAAAACAAAACAAGAAAAATTGTTTACGTTTGTTCGTATAACAGAGATAGCAAAACAACAACTACAATACCGTTTTGTGTCACCTCTAGTCTCCCTTGTGGTTTAAGTTAAAATTCATGCTACTATACTTGTTTTTAAAATCCCTTTTTAATTTTTTTTATTTTACAAAATAAAAACAAACGAAAGCCAACTAAAAATACACAGCGACCTTTCAGGCCTATGCTTGAGGAGATGGTCAAGGGGTGTTAGGTTAGGTTAGGTTTGAAGGATGTTGAGAGGTAAACCCCGCACCCTCACTCAGAGACCAATATGGTCCATCGTGACGCCTTAATTAGTGACAGAATACTGGTTAGATAAGAGTAGGAAACATAAAGAGTGAAAGCCCAAGGATGGAGAAATTAGTGGTAAATAAAAATAGAACCAAACAAGTGAGAACAACCCTACTGAACACAAATCTGTCCTACATGCGCCCAGCACCCAGTCTCCTGTTGCTCAGCCAGCTCATTCCCATTACGAATCCCATCAGATTCCCGAGCCCACAGCCCGAGGCATCCCCTAATTCGCCTAAGAATCTGCTACCTATCCACATCATATCATCATAACCTCACCGCCATTCTGCCAATCAGACAGTGGCCCGCAATAACACCTATAGTGATTCTAACGCAGTTCTTACTTCTTCCCAGTAGCGAATCCGAATTGGAACTACTAAGCACCGGCCATAGCACACGAGATGCCCGGCAGTCCGTCCGGTTCCTCCAGGACCTGTTAGTTCTAGTTCTGCTCAGAACCCATTCCCTGATCCAAAAAACAAGCCTATCGGAGGTCTAACCGCCTCTAGACAGTCCTGATCCTCCATTTCTGAGCCCAGTCTTGCCGATGATGTTGCAATGACCCGGTACTCAGCAAAACCTTAAAGGGGTGTTAAGTTATACTTGATGTCAACAGTCAAGCTATGCTTAAAGCTTTAAATTCTCCCGAAATGAGGTCTGCGCTGGTTACGGTATGTATGACATCTCCGAATAAACTTGGGGTCCACAACAATCTGACCCTGTGCTCGGTGCATCATCATTAGGGCCACTATTGCAGGGGAAGCAGACGGAAGTTTATTAGACCGAAACCACTTTTCGGTATAGCAAATGGCTATGTGGAGAGGAAGACTACCTCCTTGGTTGATTTGGAATTTCTCTGGCAAAGGGGAAATTTAAAGGAGCTCAGACAGTCGAAGCATTTCATTACGCTATCTCGCAGAACATTTCAAACGCTGTTGCCACTCAATATCACTGGCTCTTTTTTATTTAATTTAATTTCTTTCTTAAGTCTATGAATTTACAATTCTTACAGACTAGATACAAAAAAATTTGTATTTACAAGTGTATACAGAGTAAACAAAATATATTACAAGTTTTCAATTATTTAAAAAGTACAATATATTACGTTTTATAACATTATTATTTACGGAGAAATCAACATAGCTTTAAAGTCTATTGAAATGCCTGCAACTGCTAATAAGAGGATCAGAATATGCATAATTTGTTCTACTGGTTTTAATTGCAAGAGGATAGTAGTAGCGAGTAGGTCGTTGCGGAACATGAAAAGATAAGTTTTCAATTAGAAAGTATGATCCAGTATTTCCATTGATTATGTTTAAAATAAACATTACATTTAGCATTGTTCTACGGCTCGATAAGGATGGTAACTTAATAAGAGAAAGTCGAGAACTATATTAAGAAAGATTCAGTGGATTCCATTGAAATCTACGAAAACAAAACAATAAAAACTGTTTTTGTACAGACTCAATGGTCGCAATATGCGCTTTATACGTTGGATCCCAGATAATTGAGCCATATTCCAGGATAGGACGAACAAGTGATGTAAACAATTGTTTTGTAATATATGGATCATCAAATTCCTTAGCCCATCGCTTAATAAAACCAAGGATATTGCTTTGTTTACAGTTAAGGTAATGGCACGTGTCCCTTTCGTTGTCCGCGTTTATTGTGTTCACTATCCCTCTTTAAGTGTTTTAAAAAATTAAATGTTTCCGTCCGCGGCAAATGTGCTACAAACATACATATATATTTGTTTATAATAAGAAATAACATAAAAACAAAAAACTCAAAATTTAAAAATACTGCCCATAAACTTAACAAATAACCAAAAAAATACAAAAACTGAAAACTCATAAAATAATTTAACAATTACAACATTATAAATAAATAAACAAATAAATAAAACAAAAACAAATAAAAACAGTAAAAATAAAAGAGCTCTCTGAGAGAACAGTGTTGGCACAGCAAAACCAGTGTTGGCACAACGGGTCGTTTTTTTATACAATGACCAGATCAGGGCTTTTATGGCTCTTTTTCTTTAGCATTGTTATTGTGCTTCCCATGTGACAAAATTTCAAATTAGTTTATTTTGCTGGTGCATTGTGTTAATTGTTGTTAGACTGTTCAGTGACGAAGGTATAACACTGGTCACTGGGCAGTCATAATAGCAACAATTAATAACACTGTTATCAGTAAAATAATAGAAAAAACGCTCGATTTTAATTTTCCTACCATTATTATGACAGGGCGATTCAAAATTGACTTCTGCAACATACGTGGGCTGAGGGCGAATTTCTTCT
Organism: Gymnocheta viridis; assembly: GCA_956483585.1. Taxonomy (NCBI): domain Eukaryota; kingdom Metazoa; phylum Arthropoda; class Insecta; order Diptera; family Tachinidae; genus Gymnocheta; species Gymnocheta viridis. The sequence goes on from OY101444.1 coordinate 38,645,776, forward strand.
CTGCCTATGCTCACGTTTGTGTCCATCGGCCGGACGTCTTCGCCTTATGTGAGACCCAGGTATTTGAGGATGCTGATCCACAGGATTTTCATTTACCAGGGTATCACCTCCTATCACTTTTTAACCTTCACAGAGGCCTTGCACTTTATATACGTAATGAAGTAGTGTACCAGTGCCAGCAATCTTTAGGCACGAGTGATCCGGAATTTAGCTGCCTCTGGGTTAAATTCAAAATCAGGTCACATTCATTACATTTCGGGTTTCTATATAGAAGCCCAAATGTGGAAAGGGATAAAACTTTTTCTGGCTTCGATGCCCTTTCCGACTCCATATCGAAGATCCTGGAAGGTTGTCCGGACAGTGAAATTGTTGTTGCTGGTGATTTCAATGTTCACAACTCATCTTGGCTTCACCATTCGAGCCACACAACCCCAGAAGGCCAATATGTTGAGTTATTTGCAGCGCACAACCACCTAGCGCAACTAGTGAATGAGCCAACACATATTTCGTGCGTTGAAGGGCACCAACACAATACTCTTGACCTATTTCTAACTTCACACCCTCAAAAGTATGAAGTGAGCGTAAATGCACCTCTCGGTAACTCGGACCATTGCACAATTTCCGCCTCCTTTTTGTCTTCAGAACTTCACAACGTTTCTCAAACAGCTACGAAACGTACAAAATACATATACGAAAAGGCTCGTTGGGCTGAGCTCAACGCATTCTTTAGGCATTTTAATTGGAAGCTTTGTTTCTTAGACAATAATGTCAATGCCATGGCGGAAATTGTTGAAGGCGTAATTTTGCAAGGAATGAAAGCTTTCATTCCATCTAAGCAAATATCCATTAAACCTAGAGCGAAATCGTGGTTTAATCTGACGTGCAAAAATGCAGTCAAATCCAGAGAGGAAGCATTCAGTATATGGCGTAATAACAAAAATGCCGATACTGATTCGCTACGCAAAAGGGCGAGATCTTCATGTGCCAAAGTATTAAGGCGCGAAAAAGCTCTGTACGAGCAGTGCCTTCGTGCTAAAGTTCTTAATGTCCCTCGGGGTAGTAAGAGCTTTTGGTCATTCGTTAAAAGAGTAAAGGATAATGGTAGTTCCTCAATTCCAGCTCTTTTAAAGGATGATCAAGTATTCACTAACCCGGTTGATAAAGCTAACCTTCTGGCTGAATTATTTGCAAGTAACTCCCACTTGCCGGAAAGCACTCAACCACTGCCCGTGCTTGAAAGAGTATCTGTAACTATGCCAAGAATATTCTTTCGAGCCCGTGCAGTTAAAAAGGTTCTAGCAGATCTCAACATAAATAAATCTCCTGGGCCGGATGGTATTCCAGCACTGGTCTTGAAGCAGTGCTCTTCGACGCTAGCGCGTCCGTTAGCTAACCTTTTCAGTACATAAAGGAGAGGCTAACAACCCTGAAAATTACCGCCCAATTGCAATTTGCTCTGCACTTTCCAACGTTATGGAAAGTATGGTAAATTTCCATCTTGTGAGATATTTAGAGTCCAACAGCTTACTTAGCGACCGCCAGTATGGATTTCGTAGGGGTCGCTCTACGGGAGACCTACTGGCTTTTCTCTCGGAAAGATGGTGTCATTCTATTCACCATTTTGGCGAGAGTAAGGTGGTGGCTCTAGATATTTCCAAGGCGTTTGATAGAGTTTGGCATGGTGCACTTCTGTCAAAACTTATTGCTTTTGGTGTCGGTGATGTCTTCTCTCGATTTATATCAAGCTTTCTCAGAGATCGCACTATACGAGTTGTTATAGAAGGGATCTCATCAAACGAGTTCAAGATTAATTCAGGGGTACCGCAAGGATCCGTTCTTTCTCCCACACTTTTTCTTATTTTCTTAAACGATCTTCTACTTCAAACTTTCAATCCTATCTACTCTTTTGCAGATGACAGCAGCATGTGCCATTCATATTCATTCAATAACAGACCAAGCCTGCCGGAGATCGCGGCAATGAGGCAAAATATGAATGATTCGATAAATAATGATCTTTTAGCAATCCATGAATGGGGACGTGCGAATAGGGTCGAATTTAATGCTCGCAAGACCCAGTGTTGTATGCTTACACACAAATGTACGTACAATCATGCTGCTTCATCTGTAATAATGGGTGGTGTAGATATTGAGGAATCAGAAACTCTTGATGTTCTTGGCATGAAAATTAAATGTGATGTTCGATGGACTGATCATATTTTTCAGGTTTCAAAAGAAGCATTCAAGTGCCTCGGCTTTCTAAGACGGTGTAAGTGATACTTCACTCCATCTGATCTCCTTAATATTTACACCACCTATATCCGACCGAAAATGGAATACAACTCTCATGTATGGGCCGGTGCTTCAAAGTCTATTTTGAAGATACTCGACCGGGTACAGGAGAGGGCAAAGAAGCTCATCGGTGACAGTAGGGTAGCCAACTCTATTGACTCACTGGAGCATCGACGCAATGTGGGATGTATTTCACTGTTTTATCGTTACTACAATGGAATGTGCTCTAATGAAATCAGGGAACTTGTTCCCGAAACCCGCTCATTTGTACGAACAACACGTTCTTCGTTAAGAGCGCATCCATTTGTGGTTGATATGCCAGTGGATCGCACTACGCATTACAGAGAAAATTCGTTCTTTAGCCGAACAGTTCGCATGTGGAATAAACTTCCTGCAGAGGTCTTTCCTGTTACTTTTAATGTGGGAAAGTTCAAATCGAACGTCCACAGACACTACTCCCTTTATCCTCCTTCCCATAACCAATTTTCCTAGTTCCGGCACAATGCATTGCATATGTAGGGGTCATCCCCTGAGTGCTGGTCCAAGTTAAAAAAAAAAAAAAATATGTTGTATAAAGAGGCTTAAGAACTCTGACGGTGTGGTTCGCCGGACACTGTGGTCTTTGATACCATCATTACTATTTGGAATACCGAGATCAAACTGGGTAGGTTCTGCGATTTGTGCGACGAGACATCGCGTGTAGCATGTATTCCTTGGAGTGATGAAGTAGTCTCGAAGGAATACAAGTTATGATCTTTCACTGAGCAGAATAAATATTTATGTAAAATATTAACAAACAATTTTGAGGTGAAAAATAATATTTTGAAAGCATCAACTTGAAGTAGGTTTAACTTAAGTTCGTGCTAACTTTAAAATTTGCATGTAATGAACGTTATTGCTTATAATTTTAATTAAGAATGGTTCTTAAAGCTGCGTTAAGTTTTTTTACTTTAGGCGGAATAAGGAAAACGGCATTTCGTACCACCCTGTTTGTAGGGAAAAATTTACAATTTTGATTATCGAAGTTCTCCGTCGTTTACCTTTATAAAAAAATTTATTTAAAATTTTTTCAGCACTTTTGGCTGCCTCGCGCGAAATTCCGCTTGTGGTTCGTAAAGTACAGTTCTTGATATGTTTTTGTAGATAATATAACTCATACAAAATAAGTCTGAAGTAAATTTTGTTGATAATTCTTGAGTTGCAAGAAACGTTCCTGCTGAAAATGAAACCAAAACCGTGCATGACGACATCCGGTTTTTCATCTTAAAGTTAAAAAATAAAGTCCAAAATCGAGACATCATTTTGTGATAGGAAAAAGTCCACACAAAAAGGGTATTATTTTGAAACCCAAAGTAAAATACTTTACTTAAACGGTGAACCGAACTTTCGTTGGAAAGAAAACGATTTTTGTAAGATTTTTTTAGAATATTTGTTCAACTGTTAATATGTAATATTTTTCTAGAATAAAAAATTCGGCAGATTTTTAAATTTTGTAGTGTCAAACAAAGATTAATTTAAACTAGTAGTAATTACCAACATCTTGATCCCCGTAAATCACCGACAGAGGTCGTTTAAATGCATTGTCTGAAGTTTCAACTTCCATTCAAGATAAAGTTAAGTTATTCTGCAACTTTCTACTATATTAGCATCACATACATATGTAAAATATACTTGCAACATTAGTAGGATTTGATGGAGACACCATTTTGTTCCTCACACTAGATCTGGCAACTACTCTTGAATCCACCTTTTTCACCAAAAAATCTCTTAAGCACCTCAAAATTCTTTATTGTTTCCGGACACATAATGGGAATATATGTAGGAGTTTGTGTTGAAATATCTTTTCTCTCATCCTTTAAACTGAATACATTCTTTACAGTCTGTCTGGATTAATCTCTCGCATGCTCCAGATCCAGCAACAAACAAAATGTGGTAAATTTATGTAATCTATCAAAACTATCAATACCGGAGTATCGCAAGGAGTACTATTAGGAACCTTACTATTCTTAATGTACTTTAATGACTTAGGAAAAATACTAAAAGGAGCAAACGCGCGGGATAAATATGGAGGAATGTGTTCGTATTCTAAACTGTGTTGCGAGATGTGGAAACATATCTCAAAATTAACAAGAAATTAAACACGAAAAAGGTAATTAATCGAAGCACTTATGAAAATATATTAATTGAACTTAAACAATACAGTGAACTCGCGAAAACGTGAACACTCGAAAGTATGAACGTCTCAGAATCGTGAACAAATTTATTTTTCCATAGAGTATTCTAAAAAGTGAACAAAATCTGATAACTTTCAATTGGGAAGTCCCTGAATTACAGGTTATTTTGAAACTTTTAATTCGTGAAAGTGAAAAATGTATTTTAAGAGAGAAGATATCTCCTCTAGAAATAAGACAGCTAGTAAATAGTGCGGTTCTACTTCTTCAGGCGCTGAATTCTCAGGTTTGTTTTATTGTACGTTTTAGTGTTTTTAGAGAATTTAATTATAGATGGATGTTACTCTTTCCACGGTCAAAGATTGGAACAACAATCCTGAAGAAAATTTCACAGAAGTAGGAAGTATTGAAATTCAGGATGATATCGACGATGATGATGGATGATTCGATTATATTCCAGCCAGAAGTTATAGTTAAATCCAAGGAAGCTGTTGGGCTTTGGATAAGGCTTTAATATGGGCTAAAAACGAGATGGTAGACCAAAGTGACATTAGAGTGCTGAGAAACTTTAAAGAAAAATCTCTTCCAAAGATGGCAAACCAAAAAACTTACCAAACAAATTACTGATTTTTTCCTTTAAACTTTGTTTAACTGATTCTTAATTAGCCAATCAAAAAAATATTCCTATTAGTTTTAGTTTATTTTTTTTTCTGTTTTTGTTAATTAATTATCGAATGCAAAGTGAACTGAATATACATATGTCATTTTATTTTTTGTTATTAAGAATCAATAAAATAATTAATTTCAAATACATCATTTTTACTTATTAAAATTCAATTTTTTATATTAAGTAGGGTAATTTTTTGTTTCACATTGGTTCACGAGTTCACTGTATTTCTAAAAAATAGCTATTATGAAATGAATTCGTAGCAAAATATCTACAATAACTTCTATAAGAATATTTAATACTTTTTTCTTAATTTATTAATCGAGATTGCTTCGATATCTTTTTTCAAATATTTTCAAAAACTTTTGTTTGCTGAGGGTTTTTTAGCTAGTCTATGTATATGTACATGCATTAGCACCAATGAAATGCATGTATGTAGGTATATAAACTTGCTAAAAAACCCTCAACAAACAAATGTTTTGTTGAAAATATTTAATACTATTATTATACCTTATTTTGAATACTGTTCTACTCTATTGTTCCATGAAAGCCAACAGTTGAAAGAAAAGCTTCAAAAATGAGATTCATACTAAGATGTCACAGGGTGGTTCAATAATAAAATTCATTGAATAATTTATATTTTACATACATGCAGTGTTGCCAGAAGTAGGGAAAAATCCCTACATGTAGGTATTTTTATCATCAAATTGATTGCGTAGGGAAAATCGGACAGATTTTTTTTTGTTAAAATGTGGGTACTTTTTTGAAAAATCCATTAAAAAGAAAAAAAAAATAGTTTTTAATAAAATTTAAAAAAAAATAGTTTTTAAATCGTTTTTTATTCAAATTGTTGTAAAATGACAAAAAAGTCGATTATAAAATATAATGTGTTGACAACAATAAAAAGTTTTTACTTAACTATCTGGCAACAATAGTAGTTTTTGGCAGTTTGTTGCATATTGATGTTTATATTTGTTGGCAAGTGGCAAGTATGAATATGAAATATGATGGATATCAGTTACTATTTTTCGTAGTAGGCTGAATTTTCAAGGACAAAAATCCACATTAACGTCGTTTTTTAAGTTTCCAAGCATAAAACTAATTTTATTCAAAGATAAATTTATTTTATAAACATCGATCACTACGTAAGTTTAATTGAATACTTAATAACAATTGACTTAATTAACAATCTTTACTTTATAACACAGAAAATGTCTTTAGATTCGTCAGATTCTTCTGAAAATGAAAACCAGCCAAAAAAATACCGAAAACAAATGTTTCGTTCTCAGTGGTTGGAAGCGGATGAATTTAGAGGGTGGTTAATGGAAATAAAGGAAGACAAATTTAAATGCAAGTGTAAAGCATGCGGAAAAGTGTTAAATTGTGGAAGATCCGAGCTTAGCAAACATGCTTTAACAAAATTACACAAAAAAATGTTTCATCTATAAATAACACTAAGCCAGTAGACAAATTTTTTGAAAAAAAAACTGTAGTTGCTGACCCCGTTGCTAATTTTGAAATGCGCATAAGCCTTTTTTTGCGGAGCACAATGTAGCCTTTCATATAATAGACCACTTAGTACCACTTCTAAAAGAAATAGTCCCGGATTCCCATATTATACAAAAAAGCAAATTGGGAAGAACAAAGTGTACAAAAATAATAAAAAACGTATTGGCTAATGAACAAAAATCTATTTTAATAACAAAACTACAACAATACAAATTCTCTGCACTTGTGGACGAAAGCACTGACGTATGTTCCAGCAAAATAAAAAACGTATTGTTAGGTTTTTTGATGAAGAGCGAGAAGAAGTAGTGGTACAACTTTTAGATCTGCTACATTTTGGAACAGATTGCAGCGCAGAGGCGTTGTACAAGTCTTTCAAAGAATGCATTTTGAGTTATTCAATTCCATTTTCTAATATAATAGGTTTGTCTTGCGATGGAGCGAATGTTATGGTGGGACAATTTAATTAATTTTCTTCCCGTTTACTGGAAAATAATCCTGATGCTATTACAATAAAATGTATATGCCACTCGGCAGCAATAATAGCCAACAAGGCCTGTTTTACTTTGCCTAGAGCCCCAGAAGAATTAATTCGTCAAATTGGATCTTATATATCTGGCAGCTCGAAGAGGTGTGCAGAGTTGGAAGAATTCCAAGTAATGTTTTACGAAGAAAAACGTAAAATATTGAGAACTTCAGCTACCAGATGGTTATCCCACCAAAAATGTATAGAACGTTATTATCAAATTGGCAAGCTCTTTTTGAATATTTTAAATTTAGCTATGCTCGAGATAAATTGAAATCTGCTGAACTGATTTACAACGAACTTACTAATGAGTGCAACAAGGCATATTTACTTTTTCTAAAGTACGTTTTGAATTATTTTAACTCTCTAAATGCTCTTTTTCAATCAAAAAAGCCTCTTATTCACGTGCTGCATTCTGAATCAACCAAAATATTTTTGAAGCTTGGTCAAAATTGCATAAAAAAATCGGAATTAAAGGTTAATTGTTTGGTTCCATCACCGCATAATTCATTACCCATTAAGGAAGTATTTGTTGGATATGAGTGTGAAGAATTTTTAAAAAAACTACCAGAACAAAATGTCAATCAAATTAAATCTGATTGCCTTCAATTTTATATAACGGCTCTTGAAGAAATTCAAAAAAGACTTCCACTAAAAATTTAATCTATTTTTAAAGAAATGGAATTCTTGAATCCAAATAACGTTTTTGGAGAAAACAAAGAAGATTTTACATTCAATTTATTATGTAAACAATTTAACTCAAACCTTAATGATATTTTAGAAGAATGGAGAACATTGGAGTATAATTTTTCTAAAACTGAAATTAAAAATTTTGAAAAAATGGACGTAGTTCAATTTTGGACAAAAATAATTAAAACGAAAAATTTTTCAGATGAAATAGGGTTTCCAAATTTATCAAATTTGGTTAAAATTTTACTTGGATTACCCCATGCAAATGCTGATGCCGAAAGGATCTTCTCCGTTATTACTGATGTTCGTACCAAAAAAAATAAACAAATTGAGCCACACAAATTTGAGTTCTATCCTTTTTACAAAACAGTGGAAAAGACTGCACCAATTTTAAATGCACCAAAAACCAATTTGAAAAATTTACCATAAAGGAACTTTATGATTAATTCTTAAACTTTTTATTGTGCCTGAATTTAATGTACAAACTTTTCAGTCTTATTTTTATTTTATGATACATGCAATTTACTAACTTATTTAAATGGAATACAATTCACTTTTGTTTTTAAACCATTTTTTTAATTTTAACTGAAAAAGTGTAGGGGAAAATTTTTGGGAATGTAGGGAAAAATCGGATTTTTGTTCATAAGCGTAGGTATTTCACAAAAAATCTACTGGCACCACTGCATACATGTGTAGTAAAATATTAACAGTTTTATTGAAAACAAATTGAAATTGATTATTGAGGGTTATAGCTAGTTCCTATGCGCATTTCACTGTTTCTAATGCAGATCATTAGGGAACTTTACCCAGATATTTCTTAGAACAACTAGAGATATTATATTAAACTTTCATTAAAGCAAATGAAAAGTTTAAACAATATCAAAGTTGTAACAAGAACTCAATAATCAACCAATTGTTTTTGTTTTCTTACTTTACCATTGCTACCTAGGCTGACTTTTTTCAACTGTAATTGCAGTTGTAAAGGTACGGTCACATCTAACACACATTTTCCCAAAAAAACGTAACCACTACTTTTGCTTAGTGTTAGTGTGATTTAACTTGGTTTTTATATCACAAAATGAAGTCAATTATGCCGCAAAATCCTATTTTTTATATTATTTTTAATAAATGCAAACCCAAATTTAAAAAAATATATTAAAGAAAATGTAAATATGGCTTGTCTGTTGGTTACGTTTTTTTTTTTGGCAAATGTTTGTCAGATGTGACCGTACCTTTAGAGGTTTGTAGAAAAATGTAAAAAAAAACAACAACTATACTGTTAACTAACTCGTTTGTTAATTAAATGCTTGTTTTAATCTCAGCACATAAACTGGATTAAAGTGTTAAGGTTTATTTAACAACAAACAGTACTTGAACTGAGTTGTTTGCTGAAATGAATTGATGTAGACTCTTTAATGTTCAATAACAAAAAGGCTCTCTTTATTTAAATTTTTCTTCTTTTTATACAGAAATATTGATTACTATTAATCTAATAAAAAAATGTTGTTTACTGTTAATTTTACATACTTAGCAGTTAAGGTATTATGTATCATATTTTAAGTTCATTGGCTGTGTGACCATGAACATGAGGCGAAAATACTTAGCATGCAATTTAATGTATAAAAGGTGATCGTACTACAAAAAACAAACAAATTAACAAAAAATGCATAATAGACAAGAGTGACTTACAAACAGACTACATAATGAATAAAATTGTAATAAAATACTTAAGAGTGCAAAGAAACTAAAAATGCATAATAAGCAAGAGTTAATCAGACTTATAAAGACAAAAGAATAAAACCAAAAACTAATAAATTTATAAATAACAAACTATGTTAATTATAAACATGCTCCCCCCGTTGAGCGCAGCTCAAAACCGGTGTTGAATCGCGGTTTGTTGAAGATGCTGGACTGACATTTCTTATCTTCTTGAGTTGAACTGCTGGGTAAACCTCTTTTGGTCTAAATATGGACTGTGAAATCTGGTGTGGGTTGCAAGTTACGAGGAGCTGGAGTTGGTGTGACGTTGGTATTCCTTTTAATGATAAGATAAACAATGATGACACCAGTAATGAATAAGGTGGAGTAGCCGATCGTTATGTGGTGGTAGTTTTGGGCTTCAATTTGGTTTGGAAGCTGGAAAATATTTTGTTCTGCTAATGAAGTTTGTAATTCTGTTAAGTTTTGTATTTGTGAGATGTACTCGCTTTCATGTATTTCATGTAGAAGGGGTTTGACAAGGTTTGTATGTGCTTCATCCGAGATCTCCCAAAACTTGGTGTATGATGTTTTTATTGAGCTGGATATTTTCTGCCGTGCTTGTATGGTTGTGGAATTGTATTGGAGCACGCATTCTGGTTCTAAACCAAGTAAACCTGATCCTGTGAGAGTTAAATGCGTGATCTCTTTTCTGCATACAATAATTGCATGAGATGAAGACGGTGTTGCATAGATCCATTTGTTCTGAAGTCGTAGTGGAATCCAAGCAGAATTTGCTGTTAACTGCTGTAATGTACAGTCTGATTTTGTTTTGTTTATAAACAAGTTGAATTCGCAAGCACATGCTGCTGCACCTGGCCTGTATTGAATCTGACCCTTTGAACATATGTATATTTCTTCTTTGCATACGTCGAGTTCTGAGTTACTTATGGTGAAATATGTGGCTTGAATCCTATTGATTGCCAACAGCGGAGAACATGGTTTTATTGATACCAGCGTGTTGTTAGTCCACCTTGGGATTGGTATGAGATTGAAGAGATCGAACGGTTCACTCTCAATCAGTGGTAAAGTAACACTAAAAATTGCTGTGGTCTTTGCGAGTCCTCCTGTGACCTTCATGAGTTTGTATAATTGTAAGAAATCTTCTCTTTTTGCAGGAAACTGGAGTGATTCGGGCAGATGAAGTGATATTTTGTCTAGTTCATGTTGCAGTTGTATCGGAGTAAGTAATGACGGGCTTATAATGCCATGATGTGTATTTGTTAGGATATCAAGAATTAAGGATTGAGTTTGGTCTAAAGTGGCTGCCATAATTGTGAGTTGTATGCATAATGACGAAAAAATACGATAGGTTCTGTCTTCTTCACCGTAGCTATTTATCCGATTGTATATTTCTGCTATTTGGGTATCCATTTTATCAAACCTTTTCTTTACCGCTTCTTGATCCAATTTAATTATGTTAATGGTAGAATCTATAATTGATGTTTGATTCTTTAATAGATTGAGTAAGTGAGCTTCATTTTGGTTAACTTGCGCTATTGTGTGTTCCATTGTTTTTGCATATTCGGAGTCTAGCACTCCAAATAATGTATGCGCAATGTTTCCCACAAGATCGATTGCAGCTCTTTTATGTCTTTTCCCGGAAAGTAATGTGCTGTCCATGAGTAGCCTAGCCTCAGCATGTTCAAATTAATTGACTAGGTCTGTGCATGTTGCCTTTTGTTGCATTTCTTTGCACAAATGACTAAGTGTCTTGGTTCCATTTGAGAATAGTGCTAGTTCAGACCAGAACCCCTCCAAATCATAATAAATTAAAAATTGCCATTCTGTGGGTGAAATAAATGCTGTTCCGATTCCCTCATAATAAATTCCAGGTTGTGTTCCAAATTGTTTCTCGTAGATATTTATTCCTAGTACCAGTGGTAACAGCATCATAGTCATTATCATCAAGGGAATATTTGATTTGATGGAAGTGCGTCTCCTTTTCGTGGGCATTTCAGATTCATTATCGTTTGCTTCAATTGCTTGGTCTTGTACAGATATTTCGTTATCGTCTTCAGTATTTATTGGTAACGGCGCTAAACGTGTAATAGGCCTTCTGAAGTTGCCGGTTAATGTTTTAACATCAGCTACTCGGACGAGACCGTCATCTCCTTGATGTACCTTTATAATTCTACCCAATGGCCACTGTAACGGTGCTGTGTTGTCTTCTTTGATTATTACCAAATCCCCGGTTTTAATATTGTTTGCTTGAGTTTTCCATTTATGTCGATATTGTAGTTCATTCAAATATTCCCGTGACCATCGTCTCCAAAATTCGTTCTTGAGATGAGTTACTAGTTTCCACCTGGTCAATAAGTTGCCTCGTTCTTGTGTGAAATTTGCGTCAACTTGAGCATTGAGGGGTTCCCCAATCAGGAAGTGGCCCGGAGTTAATGCTGCTAAGTCATTTGGGTTTTCTGACATTGGGCTTATTGGTCTTGAATTGAGAATTCCTTCAATTTCAATGATTACCGTGTCAAGTTCTTCATACGTGAGCGATGCTGTTGACACACTTCTGACGAGAAGATGTTTTGCTGACTTGACCGCAGCTTCCCACAAACCACCGAAATGTGGTGCTCTTGGGGGTATAAAATGAAACGTTATCCCTCTCGATGTACACTCTCGGTTAATTATTTCTTGAGCTGAGCCAGAATGGATAGTTTCTGATAGTTCTGTTAATTGATTCTTTGCTCCTACAAAATTGGTAGCGTTGTCACAATAGAGATTTCGGCATTGACCTCGCCTACTTACAAATCTTTTTAGTGATCCTATAAACGATTCGGTGGTAAGATCACTCACTAATTCCAGGTGTACCGCCTTGGTAACAAAACAGCAAAACACTGCGATGTAAACCTTTTGAGGCCTTTTCCCTCTGACTTTATAATGGACCCAAAACGGTCCGCAAAAATCAACTCCAGCGTTGATGAATGGCCGAGCTGGTCTGACACGCGCCGCTGGTAAGTTGCCCATAATCTGATTGAGCAGCCTTGGCTTGGCCTTGGAGCATCGTATACAATGTTGTACAATCGATCTTGCTGCGGACTTTCCCTTGATTGGCCAATATCTTTGTCTAATGTATGACAGGAGTGCTTGTGGGCCGCAATGTCTGTTTTGTTCATGCACCGTTTGCATGAGTAACCTTGAGATTGGGTCATTGTAGGGAAGCAGCATCGGATGTTTGGCGTCATATGAAAGGGAAGATGTGCTTAATCGTCCTCCCACTCTAATTATACCATTTGAATCCAAGAATGGGGTAAGGTTGCTGAAAGGACTTGCCTTACTAACTACATTACTTCTTTTTAAATGTTTTAAGTCGTCTTCGAAATCTGACTGCATTGCTCGTACGATAACTACAAGGGCTTGTTCGAGTTCCATTACTGTCAAGGCGAGTTCTGGACGTGTATTTATTTTTCTTGTTTTGTTAATAAATCGTAGCATGTAGGCTACAATTCTTTGCAATGTTTGAAATGATCCCTTGTGATCAATGTTGTAGATTATTGGTGTTGGATTCTCAATTGCTAACACGGTAGCTGTTTTCTTCCGCTCCATGTTACCTTCCAGTATATCTGTGGCCTTCGAGTATCTTTGTGGCCAAACTGCTTCATGCCCATGTAGGAAGATTGGGCCATGGAACCATAAGTTGCATGATGGTAATGCCTTTGGAGACAGTCCTCGCGATATGATGTCAGCAGGATTTTCTTTTGAAGTTACATGTCGCCATTGTTTGGCCATTGTTAACTCCTGAATCGCGGCTATTCGATTGGCCACAAACGTTTGATGAGATGATGACTGCGAGTTAATCCAGGCCAAAACAATCATTGAGTCTGTCCAGAGGAAGGTAGGCTTATCCTCAAGTTTTAAGTCCTCTTTCACTCGAGCCGTTAGTTGAGCACCTAAGCGTGCTGCACAGAGTTCAAGACGGGGAAGGCTTTGTTGTTTTAAAGGTGCTACTCGTGATTTTGCGCATAGTAGCCTTACTATTATTTGGCCATTTTTTATAACTGACCTTATGTATATTGCTGCCCCATATGCTCTCTCCGAAGCGTCTACAAATGTATGAATTTGGATTCCTGATGCAATCTGCCCTTGGAAGATGTGTCTCGAAAACTTGAGGTTGTCTATGTGTGTTAAGTCGTTCCGAAAGTTCATCCATTTTGTATGTAGTTCTGCTGGTAGGGCTTGATCCCATTCAAGTTTCAATTGCCACAATTCCTGAATGAACATTTTTGCCGTGACTACAATTGGAGATACAATTCCCAGCGGGTCGAATAATCGAGCCAAATCTGAGACAACTGTTCGTTTAGTAACACGTTTGGTATCACCCAAACATACCTTTATACGGAACTCATCGACTTTTGGTACCCATGTCAATCCCAGGGTTTTGACTGTTTGATGATTTTCGTTGTTAAAATCAATGTTTACTTCTTCGTTCGTTGAGACGTTTTGGAGTAGTTGGTGATGATTTGCGCTCCACTTTTGCAAAGTTAGGCCATGCTGTTTTAATATGTGCTTCAATTCTTGCTGAATGGTGATTGTTGTACTCAAACTATCATCCCCTCCCATCCCATCATCGACGTAAAAATTGTTGAGTAGAAAGTTGGCTCCAAGAGGGTATCGTGCTATATTCTTCTTTGCGATTTTTTCCAGGCATTTAGTTGCTAAATACGGTGCAGCTCGAGTGCCGTAGGTTATTGTGTTCAATTGGTAATGCTTGATTGCTGCAGTTGGACTCTCTCTCCAAATGATGGTTTGAAATTTCCTGTCTTCCGGATGTATAAGCATTTGTCGATACATTTTTTCCACGTCTGTGGTAAACACAAAGCGTGGTATTCGAAAACGGAGTATAATGGAAAAAAGTTCGCTTTGAACGGTTGGTCCAGTGTACATTAAGTCATTTAATGATACACCAGTAGAAGTCTTCGCAGAGGCATCAAAGACTACTCTTAATTTGGTTGTCGAACTTTCAGGCTTGAGTATGCAGTGGTGAGGAATGAAGTAGTTAGGTTTATCTATGGAATTGGTGTCTATTTCGGTCATATGTCCTAACGACTTATACTCTTCCATGAATCGTATGTATTGCATTTTAATTTCTGGTGTCTTTGCAAGTCGACGCTCTAAAGCAAGAAACCTGTTGAATGCTATTCCCTGAGACTCCCCAAGTTCCTCGGGATTACTGCAAAATGGCAGTCTTACGACAAATCTTCCATTCTGATCGACTGCATGAGTATTTGCGAAATGATTTTCACAAAGCTTTTCTGACGTAGAAAGTGTTTTATCTGCTGCTTCCACCTTTTCTAGCTCCCATAGTTGAGTAATTGTTTCTTCCAGTTTGATTTCCTCCTCAGTACACATTCCACAGGTTGTCGATGATAGCTGAATTTCACCAACCCTTCCTGAAATGACCCATCCCAATACCGTATTTTGCAAAGTCGGCAGCTCCTTGCCCAATTTTATTTTTCCGATTGAAAATAACTGATGATAAAACTCTGCACCTAGAAGCACATCTATTTTGTCAGGGCGATTGAATTCCGGGTCTGCAAGTTTGATGTTTTTGGGAATTGGCCAATTGTCAATGTTAATTGTTTGCGACGGTTGTGAAGATATTATCTGAGGAAGAACAGCTGCTTCGAGTTGCGTCGTGAAGTTGTTGAGTCTAGAATGTAACGTGATATTGACTCTATGCCGAACCTTAGTGTTGCTTGCTCCGATTCCATTTATATAGATAGAAGTTGGTTTTGTTGAAAGTCCTAAGCGCTTAACTAGTCGCTCACTGACGAAATTAAGTTGAGATCCGGAATCAAGAATTGCTCGGCATTGTATTTCTTTTCCGCTTGCCTTGACGATGATTAATGCTGTGCTAAGAACATAATTGCTTGAACTTGAATTTTTAGCTGTGGTTAATGTGGCAACTTCTTGTGCATTCAGCGTTAAGCTTCCTTTAGATGTCTGGTTCTTTGAAGCCACGTTGCTTCTGGTTTGTTCTGAGGTTTCTAGGTGAAGAAGTGTGTTGTGTTTTTTGTTACACTTCATGCAGCTTCTAGAAATGCAATTCTGTACGTTATGGCCTGTTTTTAAGCAATTGAAACAATATTTTTTCTTTTGAACGAATTGAAGCCGAGCTACCGGTGATGATTGAAGGAACATCTTGCAAGCAAATAAGGGGTGTTTGCCGTTTCTGCACATGACACAGGAATCGTCTTGAGTTACCACTGAAGTGCAAACCTTCGAAATTGGGTGTTTCTTTTTGACCCCCATTGCTTCAATGGACTGAAAGTGTTTTTCCAAAAACATCAAAAATTCTTTCATTGTTGGAACTTCTCGTGGTTGTAATAGAGACTGTTCAAAGCGCAATCGTGTGTTTCGATCTAGCCTTTTCAGTAATAAATGCAGCAGAAGCGGGTCCCAAGATGATGTATCAATTTGAAGGTTCTGTAGCGCTAAAAGGCACTCCTGAGTTTTGTCATGAAGCTCTTTAAAGTTGTCACTTATTCTATCATCTGCATCTTCGACCAATTCATGAACTAATCTGCTGACTAGTAACCTCTTGTTGTTGTAGCGGTCTATGACCATCGTCCATGCGGCTTCAAAATTTTCTTCTGTTGCAGCAAAATGCTTTATCAAGTTTGCTGCCTCTCCTACTAAGTGTGTTTTTAAGTACCAAATTTTTTGAACTCTTGTCATTGGTTGATTGACAACCAGTGATAAAAATAGATAATGAAATTCCTGCCATTTCATCTGGTTTCCATCAAATTTGGGTATAGTGATTTTTGGCATTGGAATACATTCTGTCTGATGATGAACAAACTCTGATGGCTGTGGTGCTGTGGACCTGCTGGTAACCTTTTTCACCATTTTTCGTACATTGGTTTCCAGTGATATGAATCGTTCCATATTATATGCTTGGTCTGTTGGATCGTCGCATAATTCGCAAATCTGTAAATGTATGTCTTCAATATTTTGCCACAATGTGGTGGCATTGGAGACATCTCTTTCTGTAAAATCGTCCGTCAATAAACGCTCTAGCGCTGCCATCATCGCACTTTGTCTACGGATCAGTTTTGTGATTCCACTAACAACTTCGACCTGGATCCCACTAGCTCCTGTTGATGCTGCTTCTGCACCTGTTGTACAAGACTGTTGCCCTAGTGGTTGGTTTGAGGTTGGTGTAACCTTTAACATCATTTGTTGTAGAACTCCTGTGTACTGGTCTACGATATCTCTTATGGCTTCGTAGTACCCCTTGGCGAAATACTCATGATCCATCGGCAGATATTTTAACAGACGGATTTCGTTGTCGTTGGCCTCAAATGCTGACCACTCTTCCTCCAACCTTTTCACCCGTTCTTGAAAATACCTTTCAGTTGTTTTCCTTGATAACGGGTCCTTCTTGTAGTTCCTAATGATCGTCTCAATCCTCTCGCCGATGGCTTTCTGTTTTGTCACCAGCTCCTCAAGTGTTGCCATTTTCCTCTTTTAAGCAGGATCACGTCGGGGTCACCAAAATGTTAACTAACTCGTTTATTAATTAAATGCTTGTTTTAATCTCAGCACATAAACTGGATTAAAGTGTTAAGGTTTATTTAACAACAAACAGTACTTGAACTGAGTTGTTTGCTGAAATGAATTGATGTAGACTCTTTAATGTTCAATAACAAAAAGGCTCTCTTTATTTAAATTTTTCTTCTTTTTATACAGAAATATTGATTACTATTAATCTAATAAAAAAATGTTGTTTACTGTTAATTTTACATACTTAGCAGTTAAGGTATTATGTATCATATTTTAAGTTCATTGGCTGTGTGACCATGAACATGAGGCGAAAATACTTAGCATGCAATTTAATGTATAAAAGGTGATCGTACTACAAAAAACAAACAAATTAACAAAAAATGCATAATAGACAAGAGTGACTTACAAACAGACTACATAATGAATAAAATTGTAATAAAATACTTAAGAGTGCAAAGAAACTAAAAATGCATAATAAGCAAGAGTTAATCAGACTTATAAAGACAAAAGAATAAAACCAAAAACTAATAAATTTATAAATAACAAACTATGTTAATTATAAACATATACAATAAGTATAGAGTAGAGGACTTTTCCCTCACGCTCATGCACGCTCACCACCATAAAATAATTTCACTCACGCACCTCATATTTTTGGCTTACGTTCACTCACGCTCATGTGAGTGGAAAAAAAGTTAGTCACAATCACGAAAACTCACGCTCACGAAATACTAACGAAAAAAAACACAACCTAAACATATTTATACATTAAAATTTCTGAATGCAAATAGAAAAATCTAATATACAGTTAGAAAATTCTGCAATAAAATAGGAAAATTAAGGAAAATTTACTTTTCTGAAACACTTTGTTAGTTGCGAAATACAATTTTGATTTATGGGTAAGTCCTAGAAACCGTCCACTAAACAAAATTTTTTGAAAGTGATCCAACTTATTTTTTATCTTTTTTTATGGAATATTAGACTAGATATATAATTTTATAAATATATAAATAATAATAAATATTATAAATAAATGTATTTCGGCGACCATTAATGCACAAATTATTACCAAATCCCGCACTACCTCAGATCTTCTAATTTCATACCAGAAATTAACTATTTTTAGGTATTGATATCATTACTTTAATGTTAGTAAAGATGGCCTGATCAAAACCCATATTTTCATACATTGAATTCACTTCAATTTTAGCAAAACAATTTTTCTTACTATTCTGGAAACATTGAAATTAGGCATGAAATTTTAGAACAGAAATATAATAGAAAAAATGTAACGTGAGTCACGTAGGGTGCGCCACAAAGGGTTCTCTTATATTCTTCTTTCTTTCAGGAACTAGATTTTGTGTGGTTTATTATGCGAAATTCGCTAAAAATTACGAAAACACACTTTAAATTTCAAGCGTGCGGTACAAAATTTTATGATCAAATATTTCGCAACAAATACTTGCTAAAAAATTATAAATATAAAAATTGTATATCCCACTAAACACCATGCATAAGTTGAAGGTACCTCTTTTGAAAGACCAAAAAATTTTTATATATTAATGTGAAAACGCGTACGAATGTAGGGTTCTCACGCAGGATTTACACATACATATGTATGTATGTACATATGTATCATGCGATTTCAAACTTTGTAGTTAAAATTAAATTTGACAATTGAATACAATTGAAAATTCTGAAAGAAAATACACATTTTCTTTTATTTTAAAGTTTTGATTTATTCAGAAATAAAATTTTGTCAACATTTTTCCTATGAAGTCTGTTTCACACCTATTCAAGTATTCTTCCTGGCTTTGAAAAAACTCCTTCGATTGTAGCTGAGCTGGATGGTACTCACAGTATTTGTTTATTTTTGTAAATTGAAAAGTTAATTTGTTTTATTAAATTAATTCTTCGAGACAGGTCTCGATATCTTTTTTCAAAGAATATGTTTTATTTATTAAATTTATTAGTCGAGATATGCCTCAAAACCTTATTTCAAAAAGTTTTTTATACATATACACAAATAATAAGAGAAAAATTAAAAACTGGCTGAAGAAAATAATACAACCAATTTCAATAGCGTACCATATATACCAAAACTAACAGAGCTGGCCACCCTAAAGAGTACTATATTAGAAGATGAAAAACCAACAATAATCAAACAGAACACTCAGCCACATATACACAAACAATAAGAGCCAGTTTTTGACTTTGAGATTAAACCTAAATTTATTCTCTAATTAGCTAATCTGACAATTCAGTTAACCCTAGTATCTAGTATCAAATGAATATAAATGTTTTTGGGTAGTATTACCATATTGAATAACATAAAATGGCAAAATTTTTTTGCAACTTTCAAATTTGTTATCAAAGCAACACGGTTTTTTACAGAAAAAGAAAATGCGCGAATTTGATCATATTTACAATTTTAGAGTGTTGAATGATTTAACTATTTTTACAAATGTGGAGTGAACAACATTGGCGAATTTCACAACTAGTGAGGTGGAATAAGTTTTTTATATATTTCGGTATCACTAAACTCTTCCTCTCCACTAGAATAATCCATTTTTATTTGGGTTACTATGTCTTTTTGTTCTGTTTTTATTGGTTCAACAACTGTTTATGTTGAGCATGTGTATGTTGACAGTAATAGTTTAAGATTAAACCACCACGATTGGCCGCTTAAACTACAGTAGTTTTGATTTAGCTACCTTTTGGTTAAGAGCACTTTTGATTTAACTGCACAAAATTAATCGTTCCAGTCACTATTCTGCAAAATCCCATGCAAATTCATTTTTTACGTGCCTTTTTGTACCTGCACATTCAAGATAAATGCCCAAAATTTTTGCCATTTAAAAATTATTTTCTTTCCTTAACTGCACAAAAATAAATATTTTCTGCAATTATTCCTCCTAAACCTTGTTTAAGTGCATTTTTTATATCTGCATATTTACAATATTTTTTGGCAGTCTTAAAATATTTTCATATAAAAATCAAAATTAGGCGCACACATTAAAATAATATGGTGGCCACATTTTTATATAAATTTCCAACTTATGCTATTTATAATTAAAAAAATATCGCTTACAAGTCACACAAATAGCAAGTTGTCATCATTAAAATTCATATATTTTGTTTGCATGTACTTACATACAAACATACATTTAAGATAACAGCATTTTTGACTTATCTGCACAAAACATCGTGAAAAGTTGATTATGTAGCTAAAGCAAAATTACTGTAGCAAAACCATATAATCGACTACCCAAAACCACAAAAAATGATTAAGGTTGATTTAATTTCTAATCTCAAAGTCAAAAAGTGGCCCTAAATCAAACATACTTAGATAAACTCAAAATGGACAATATTGTTTATGAAATAATATGCGAAGGTAATGAAAGAGAACGATGTGATATGGTATATATTGGAACAACAAAGAGAATGTTAGGTACAAGATTTAAAGAGCATGAGTCTGATATTAATAAAGGAAAAGAAACGATAGGGCTTGCATTACATGCTAAGGAATGCAATCACAAGATAAATTTCAGGGAAGTTAAAATATTAAACAGAGAAAAATTGGAAAACAAACGTTCCACCATAGAAAGTCTACGAATTCAAGAGAAAATACATAATACTATGAACACAAAAAGAGGACAAGCACAATACAGTTCAGTTGCAATAACATAATTAGTGGAAGATCTGTGATAATAGTATTAAGTTGACTATTGATTTTGTGTTTTGATGTAACAATTTTTATTATATTTATTTATTTATTTATTATTCGTATCTGTAGTCCAGTTTTGGTGATAATAAATTTTAAATAAAAAATTTACAATGCTATAAATAGTATGTAAGAACTGTAATAGAATATTATAAATTTCTAATTGTTATTTAATTTGTTCTAGATCTTAATAAAATAAGCACCAAAGAAAAAGTTTGTAAAAAACAAACGAAACGTTGGGTAAAATTGAAATAAAAAACGTGTAATTTTTATTTTACATTTGGAAACAAATTATTGACCACTATTAGCCCGTAGGGAAGATACCCCTATTACAATAATTAAATAATTTTGTTTGTTTGTGCGTGAATTTTCAAAATAAAAAAAAATAATTTAACTAACTACTTGTGTGTACTCCATGAGGTCATGTTGTAGTAGTGCATGTGCAGCTTTATTATGTTTTGTTTATAATGTACCATCTGGTTTATTTAACTTCATATGTATGTATGTATTCTCCCCTTTGCTTTATATATTTCAGGAAAACGGTTTATTTGTATTTAGAATACCTCTAGAATATTCATATTGTATATATCTATATCTTTTCTTCTTTTGTAACATATTCCTAGATAATAATTTAGATAGTAAAATTAAATGGAATGCGCAAATGGAAGAAAAGCGTCATTAATAAGGTTAGGTTAGGTTGCACAGGCCGCCGATTACAAGCAACCGGCCCACTTGGGTCCAGGAAATCCCTTTGTGATGCCCGATGTGGACAGTAAAATAAAAGTACTAACTATCCTATATTGTGGTCGGTGTTGAACCAATCCGTTTTCCGAATAAACTTATTTATTCGCTTCAGATTGTATTTCGTAAGGTCTGCGAGTTCGGGTATAGTCGAGTTACCTAGATACATGGCCCTGTGATGAGAAAGAGCTGGACATTAACGAAGGAGATCATTAATAAACTTGTGCTCGAAAGGAAAAGACGTGTTTAATTATAAGCGCCTATAAAGTGGATTATTTGTTTGGCTTAGTTCGATGCAAACCAGAACGAAGGAAATCGCAATGATAAATGAACCATGTTTCTTGCATTTATTTGGGGTATTTCTTGACTACTCCTGATCCCTTATGGATTATGCAGACATATTCATTGCATTTAGACATGCATGTCAGCAATATTGTGCAATTTTATTTATTGATATGTATTATGCTTATTTATAATTTTGTAATTTTTTAAATTCTCATTGGTTTTTTAAAAGTTTGTGTATAAAATAAGAGGTTTGAAACATTTCAAAAATATGGTTTAAGGTCTACTGATGATTTGGCATTAGCTCCAATGAAATGCATGTACATATATAGACTAGCTGAAAACCCCTCAACAAACAAAAGTTTTTTGAAAATTTATTGATATGTAATTAGTTGTTAAATATAAATAAATATTTGTATGTATATAAATAAGTGTGCGTTCATAAACGTTTTTTTTAATTTCTTTTGTTTGCTTTGTTTATGAAAATTATATAATAGCTTTGTTCATTTACTTTTTGTAAAATTGCTCTCAAAAATAATATAATAAATGAACACTTTGCAGGGTAAAGTACCGAGAATACCGACTTAGATACTCGAGTGTACCTCGGTAATGTTAATATATACAATACTAAACCTATAAAAACCAACGTGTAACAATGGGTTAATTTAACGTTAATTTGTGATGGTAAAATTTGAATATTGATAGTGGTAAAGCAGTGTTTACTGTAATAACAACTAATAATACAAATAACTCTAGTATGCTTGTTCTAGACATTATTTGTATAAATACAAATTTGAAATCACATTCAACCGAGCCACCTAAACAGTGGCGGATACATGGAAACACACATGAACACTGATGATGGGTGTAGCGGCTCTCGAAAAACAACGTTGTTTTTGTTCTGCCGTGTAAGTTGGAATTAATTAGTGTTAAAATTTTTCGATGATCCTTTGGAATATTGTCTCATGTCCAATTCTTTCTGACTAAAAACGTTACGAACATTAGCCAAAAAATAATAATCACTTTGGATTAAAAACTACTAAACCTATAAGTTGATCTGTGAAAAATTGTTACAAATCGAAAATGCATTAGTTTACAGAAATCACCAAAATTTCCTGCAACATCCACTGAACCTGATGTACTATATCCCTAATTCAATTGCTTTAGACATTTAATTTTCTTCCTGTTGATCCTAAGTTAAACTAAAATTGGTTTTCTATCGCACAAATACATTTTATAGTTTTAAAAACTTACAATTTCGCTAAATATTTTTTGTATCTTAATTCGTTGCTCTCTTTTGACGCTCTCTCCTTGAAAACTTTAAAAAACACTTTCTATTAAAATTGTTACAAATTCTTAAAAATTTGAATGGCCTTATTCACAAACGATTAATAAAGTTATTGTAGGTTTAATGTTGGATTTTTATATGGGAAAACCGGTTTTAATGCACACATTAACTTTAATAAACGTTTGTGAATAAGGCCGTAAGTAAACGAACAGACCTATTACTTCTTTATGTTTCTTTCTGCTGTTTTCGACACTCAGGCTGAAAAATAACAAAAACCAAATGTCTGTTGTTGTAGAATAAAGCATACTTGTAAAGGATCCGCCATCTAACGTTTTTTTTAACTAGTGCTTATTTCGTGAATGGTAACACTTAGCTCATGTCTGATTTGACAGATAATTAGTTTTATCCTTCCGCTGAACGAATATGGTTGTGTATACGATTGAACAACGATGGAAAATATTGCGACATTACTTTGAAAATCACGGTAATGTTGCAGAATGTGTGCGAAAATTGCGTACGGATTTTGGAAGAGAAGCACCGTCAGCACGGTATGTTCGTTATCTCGTGAAAAAAGTGAAAGAAATTGGCATCCTCATCGATAAACCAAAGCGTGAAAAGCCAAAAACAGTGCGTACCTCATATAATATTGCTGCTGTGGCAAAAAGTGTGCGTGAAGCGCCATCAACATCAATTCACCGTCGTTCTCAACAATTAAACATTTCGGAGACATCATTGAGACGAATTTTGGATAAAGACCCTGGTATGACGCCATACAAAGTCCAATTGGTTCAGAAGTTGAAGCCAACTGACCATCCAATGCGTTTTCGCTTCAACTTACAGAACAAACCGATTTTGCCAAAAAAAAAGCCGACGCACCCAAAATGAGTCACTGTTTGGTGCCGATTTTGGTCCAGAGGCATAATTTGGCCATTTTTCTTGGAAAATGAGCAAGGAGTGGCCGTTACAGTCAATGGCGATCGTTATCAGGCCATGTTGAAAGAATTTTTGTTCACAAAAATTTAAGAGGAGGATATTGGCAACATTTGGTTTCAACAGGACGGCGCTACGTGCCACACAGCCGAAGCTACACTCGATGTTTTGCGCCCTGTTTTTAAAGATCGCATTATCACAGAGCTGATGTCGTTTGACACCGTTCGACTATTTGTGGGGTGCCGTCAAAGATAAGTGTTACGCCGACAAGCCAGAGACAATTGACGCTTTAAAGGACAATATTCGTGAAGCCATTGGTGAAATACAGCTGCACACAATCGATAATGTGCTTCAAAATTGGAACGATCGTGTAGGCTACTGCATGGCCAGCCGAGGCAGCCATTTGAATGAAATTATTTTTCATTATTATCCGGAAGGATTGTACTTTCAAATAAAAAAATTAATTTGAGAAAATATTCAGTAGGTTTTTTTTATAGCATTTTTCAAAAAAAAGTTATCTGGCGGACCCTTTATAAATACACTTTTTATGAATTGTATGCACCAGAGAACAGAATGATTGCATTCGTTCTTATTGTGGATTTATACAGTGACTGCCTTCCTAAACGTCTGTATGCAACGTCAAAGCAATTATACTTTATAACACTGCAAATCGAATGCATTGTCTATAAAAAGCATTGCCAATTTAAACAATGCGATAGTTGCGTTTATTTGGTTATCAGCAGCGAAACATTTGGCTTTAGGAATGCTATACTTTGTCAAAGTTTGCGCGGTTGCGTTTGGGAATACGTGACATTGTCGCACTGCAAAAAACATGAGTTTAGGAAGGCAGCCATACACTGCTTTTGCCATGCATTCATTCAACAACAATAACAATAGCTATTTATACATTCATTGTTTTTGATGATTGCCTTTGTAACACTCATTTTTATAAAGCCGTTACATGCCAAGCATCGAGATAAAGAGATGACGCATTAAAAAAATATAACTAATCGCGCCATTCGTTTAGTATTCGTTGACCTTTTGGAGTACATAGTATGTATGCACATATTACAAAAAATGCAGTGTGAAGAAATTTTGGGGAAAATAAATACAGGTGTTTTTCGTACTATTAAGGAAAACAGAAAAAATAAAATGTGGAACCTTAATGATGAAACAGAAGAAATCTGCAACTTCAGGAACAAACGCTGATGGACCATAATAAAATCGACGGCAGTAACTTCAAATTCTCTCTTATTATTGTTTGATTTTCTTTTGTTTGCATTTTTCGTATGGAAAATGTATGTGATTTCATGAAAACACGGTAATTTTGTAGAGAATGAGTGTCTAAAATTGAGAGTATAAGAAAAAACGATGTAAAAATAAAATAGATTCCATTTCATGACCACATTCTCTGGCAAAATTTTATGTCAAACTGTATGGAAAACATCGTTCAGGCTGAAGTTGCAGTTTGTTCTGTTTCATAATTTAATATTATTATTTTTAATTAAGCTAGATACATATACATATGTATGTTTGTATATATTTTCTAATTTTTTTAGTGTTTAAGTGAAAAAAAGAAACACCAAAAATATAGTAAAATGTTTCACAGAAAAAAATTTACGTTTTATTCAATAATCATTGCGACCATTCATACCAATCGTTTTAAATTCGTTGCTTTTGTGAGTGTTATGTGTTACTAACAGAAGACATGCAATGCAAGGTATGTCATTCGTCATATTCATTGCTCTCTATTGTGTCATGTGTTGTTTAATTGAAATGATGTTAATTGACAACAATATGCACATTTTTTCTGATTGCATTCAAAGCACATGCACATTTAAAAATCAAATTAAATGAACTAAAAAAAGTTTGCGATGTTTATAAAAAACGCTCTTAACTTATATTGGTATACTATGGATTTGATAAAAAACACAAATATTCCCATTATTTATGCAACATAATTTAATTCACTTGACTGTCGCTCCTAGCTTCGCAGTAGCTGAACCAGTCAGTCCAATTTTTCAAGACTTTGTTTCAGGTTTTTGGTTTTATATCTAAAGTCAATCGGTCAATATTAGCCTGAAGGGTGTGGATCGATTCTGAATTATTCGCATAGCATCGGTCTTTAACAACACCCTACAAAAAGAAGTCCGAATTGATCATATATGTAGGTTCTCTGAAGCGGCCAATTGGTGTTCGGCCAAATTCAATGCCCGATATGTTTGAAATATTTTCCAACGTTGTTCAAGTGTAAGGCAACCCATTTTGTTGCCGACGTACATACATATGATTACTTAATGATAGTCAATACTTCCGACACATAAAAAACATCATGTGATAACATGTTTTAATGCGATACTTGAACTTGAATATAAATGTTTTTATATTTAATTTATGAAATTTTTACTTTGTTATTGCAACAATATCGGATTTGCAACAGGCTAGGTACCAAGTTGTTGCACAACCAGAGCGAATAATGTACTTACGTTAGGGCTTTTTTTTGGCAAATAAACAACTGCATCATTCTCTAATGAATTTGATGTCTGCAAAAATAAAAGCAGGAGTTGTCTGTCAACTATATCTAAGTCCCACCATCCTTCAGTTGCCACAGCTATTTTATTTCCAACAACTAGACAACAAAATAGGGATCCACATTGGACGCTAAAATCTTCATTTAAGCGGTGTAACATTTGAGCATTTTCTGTAGACAGCAAGCAACTAGAAAAGCCCAGAAGTTGTCCTAAGCATAACTCAAGGACAGCGTCAATAAGGCGCAGATAATTTTTTGATTCCTTCTTTAGCCTGTCGAGCAAGGATGGGTGTGACATTTCTTCTCTACTTATAAATACTGAAAATGCACCAAAAATAATCTCTGGCAAAAGTTCAGTTGTAAAACTACTTATTCCATTTGAACATGCAATTACAGTAATCGCATTATAAAAATCACGCCACACATAGGTCCAATTGCTAGCGTAAGTGGTGTATAAAGAAACACCCAATGATTTGAAGAACATATGCAATCCATTCAAAGAAGCAATAGTCGAAAACGGTAGCTAAAATTAACAGAGCTTTAATTATATTGTATTTTGAATTAATATGTAAACTTACATTTTCGCAATTACCTCTCTTTCGCGTTAGTATTGGCAAGCCACCATTTGTTGTTAAGCAAATTAAATATATTGACATAATTTTTCCAAAGTAAACTTAAATATTTAAAAATATATTTTGATAGTTTAAATCACAGATTAGTAATCTGAGGTTTAAATAAACCAATTGTTTTCAAATATTTTGTTTATATGGCTGTTGTAGGGCTGCCAATTTTATTAAAAAAAACCAACAATGGTACAAAGCAAAATCGAACAACCAGGTAGTAGCACTATAACAGCTAGTAATCTGAGTACCAAGGCGTATTAAGCACGTGAAATTATTAGTACAAAAACTCAAAAATAACAAAAAAAAATTTATATCGTTTCTGTCAAAAACATTTAAAGAAAACAAATAAAGAAAAATTTAATGGCACCCTTTTTGATATTCAAAATAAAAATCATACATGTCATTATATGACATATTTTTTTCATTCTCTGCAACTTTAAAAGGGAATTAAAAAGAAGTTGAGCAGAAAAAGTTGAAACGTGTGGAATGAATCCCAACGCAACTTATTCAAAAAAAATTTTAAAGTAAAATTATTTCGAATACCATTTTTTGCCTATATTTTAGCCGCTAATGGACCGATTTCAATTATTTTTAGTAGAAACCTTCCTAGAACTCTACACAAGAAATCTGTTTCATAAAATAGACCGTAGGACAGCTGGGGCCATGAAAACAACAGAATAGGACACATAAAAAAGTCTTTTAGCTATATCTCGTTAATTATTTTACCGAATTTTCTAATTTTTATACTTAACAATTTTGAGACAAATTCCAACAGAATGATTCAAAATTTAGGTCCCTATGTTGTTTGATGCCTTATTTCTCGATATTATACGTTAGCAGACGGACAGATGGTCATCGCTAATTCGATTTCTCTATCTATAAGAATCCAGAATATATTTGCTTCATGGGGTCTTACATGAATAATGAATAAATAACATATGGAATGACAAACCTATATATTCCCTTTCCAAATATTTTGGTGAAGGGTAAAAAAATAAGGTATGCCATGGTATATAATAATACAGGTGGTGTCGAAGCTGCAACAACACTGCTTTTTGGTTCGAAGATACTAAAAAGTACAGAAGAAAAATGGCAAAATGGTTGCATTTTCTGTCCTATAAAGAACTTTGTTTCTTTTCCTTTTCTTATTTGCATTTGAAACAAGTGATAAAGTGTGCTTTTTTAGCAGTGTGGGTGTGTGTTAGTAATACATAAGCAAATATTGACTAACTCGAACCCAAAAACAAAAGTTCGTTAACGCTTCGACACTACCTGTATTATTTTACCGTGAGCTAGGCTAAAAAATGTCAGATGCAGAAATGATGCCACCTGGCTAATATCACAGGGTATTACTTTGTGCTAATATGTTATGTTCGGAACGTTTGATAAGCGGCGATTAGTTGCAAACATATCTTGGGGCGCCTATTTACCGGTTCTTAAATAATCGGCCGCGCCCTTAGTTGCGATAATTTGAATGGGATTGAGAACGTGAAAGTGTACAAGGCTATATTATATATATTTTAAAAAGTAAGTTTTTAATAAATTTGAAAGATTTATTATTAAGTGATATAAAACTTATTTTTGGAATGAAGACAATTAAATTATATGTTAATGTTGTGTTATTTATGAATACGTATCGCTCCTTTATTACAACATAAAGATGATATCTCTTAAAACCTTATTTTAAATATTGGAATGAAAATTATTCAAATAAAATCCATACAAATATGGTATGATTACTCATAGCTTAAGGTGGACCATGTTTTCCATGTAGGTATGAGTATATTAACTTTAAACTCGTTCTTTGAAGAACTAGTTTTTTTTAGATGTTGCAATAAAGGACAGATATGTGTAATTTGTTGCGTGGCAATTGTTTAAAAATTAAAATTCATACCATGATGTACTTTCTAGCTGTCAACATGAAAACTCTTACTGCTGCTGAAATTCGTCAATGCTACCTAGACTTCTTTAAAGAAAAAGGTCACATTTATGTTCATTCATCTAGTACTATTCCATTGGATGATCCCACTTTACTTTTTGCGAATGCCGGCATGAATCAGTTCAAACCTATATTTTTGGGAACTGTAGATCCAAATAGTGAAATGTCTAAATGGTCGCGTGTTGCTAACACACAAAAATGTATTCGTGCTGGCGGAAAACATAACGATTTGGATGATGTTGGAAAAGACGTTTATCACCACACCTTCTTTGAAATGTTAGGTAACTGGTCCTTCGGGGATTACTTTAAAAAAGAAATATGTACTTGGGCATGGGAGTTTCTGACTGACCGTTTACGACTTCCTAAAGATCGCCTATATGTTACTTACTTCGGCGGTGATGTAGCTAGTGGATTAGAACCTGATTTGGAATGTAAACAGTTGTGGTTAGATTTGGGTCTTAAACCAGAACATGTACTTCCAGGGAGTATGAAAGACAATTTTTGGGAAATGGGCGAAACTGGACCATGCGGGCCATGTTCTGAACTACATTTTGACCGCATTGGAGGAAGAAGTGTCCCCGAGTTAGTAAATATGGATGATCCCGACGTATTGGAAATTTGGAATTTGGTATTTATACAATATAATCGTGAAACAGATGGCAGTTTAAAATCTTTACCTAAGAAGCACATTGACTGTGGTATGGGATTTGAGCGTCTCGTTTCTGTTATACAAGATAAACGTTCAAACTATGACACTGACATTTTTATGCCCTTGTTTGAAGCAATCGAAGCAGGAACCCACTGCCCAACCTATAAAGGAAAAGTAGGCGAGGATGACATCGGAGGAATAGATATGGCTTATCGAGTTTTGGCTGACCATGCTAGAACAATTACAATTGCTTTAGCAGATGGTGGGACTCCAGATAATACTGGGCGTGGATATGTTTTACGTAGAATACTACGACGGGCTGTAAGGTAAATGAAAAAAATTCAATTTAAAACAAGTTGGTGTTTTTTAATGTGTATAAATGTAGGTCGATATTGGGTTAAAACATTTTTGTGCCGTAATTCTTATATCATTCAGACTTCTATTGTTTTGCCATCTTGAATATTAGCATACATAAATTATACCTGTGAATGGTGTGCAAAGTTAGTAATAAATTTTTCGATCAAACAGCGACTACGACTACAATTCAATCTGTTATAATATGAGAGAAATTCATCAGAATTACCCAACGACAAAGTAAACGAAGTACTTAGGCAATAATCAATGACGTCAGTATTCCATCGTTAGCGAGGAATCTAATGTAATGTATATGTAATAACATTCCAGGACTACTTACAACTTCGATTATCCAAATGGCATCAGGGGGCAAATTACGGCATACGATATCGAACGAAATTTCCATACAAATTAAAAAAATTTTGTTTGTGATTTCGTTTAATATCGAATGCCGAAATTGGCCCCCAGTTACTGCTAACATGTGAAGCATTTGTTGTTTTCTCTTCTACTTCTTCCCGCCGCAATTATTTATTTCCCGTGAAGGCGGGACATTTTTTTAAATTTCCCGGGATACCGCTCCACGATATAATAAATATTAAATTTGCTAGGCATTAACAAAAATTGTATTAGAAAGTTTGAAATACACTATCATACACAGTCGTATGATTCATTCACTAGAAAATCTCAGAATTCTGTTCCACTTTTAAAAATTGCGTTGAATTTGCCACACTATCACACAAAAAAGATGCAAACACATCCATACATGTGTATTTGTCACTCAATCACTTTTAGATTTTATTGATTTTTTTTGCCTATATAGTTGCAAAAAGTTTTAGTTTAATTTTGCTTTCGTTGCAACTTAATTTCTTAAAAATTTACATCTCTGATCGCAAGAAATCTCTCATTTTATGGATATTTTCATAATTATATGCAAGTCTGACCGACTTGTCAAAAATCTGCCTCACAAGTGCATTTTATGGCCACATTTTTTGAAGACACACGACTTTTTTGGCAGATCACATGACCAAGTAGGATAGTGTATCACGACTTTACTAAAAAATACCTTATGTTTTAATAATACATTAATATGTTAATTTAAATTTTGTATTACCACAGGAACTTTATTTCTTTTAACTTTTAGTTTTTAAATTCCTTAAAGGTTATTTCCAACATTGTTATATTGTTATATTAGATAAAATTAAACTTGCAAATTTAGGTGAGCATAAACAAAAACTTAACAATTCAGTTAATAAAAACAAACATAAAATAATATAGAAAAAATAATACAAAGGTACTCGAGGTTTGAATTCCAAAACAAAATTTCTATTTCTAATTTTATTAACAAATTGCCTTGCTACCGAAAACGACCGCTCCGTTTTTACCGTTAAGCTGCCAATTATTAATTTTATGCAGTTATGTCAAAAGAGCTCTTAAACAAAAAGTTGCTAAATCAAACCTTTTGTATTTAAAAAAGATGAGTTTCCAAATGAAAAACTGTTGAAAGAGTTAAACAAAATAGAGCTAAAAGATTACAGAAATTAAGTGCAAATAGAAAAAACTTTTCTTAAGTTATTAGACACGGTAAAACACAAAATTACAAAGCTCATTTTTCCGTGGTTAACAAAAATGCAAACATATGCACACCTTGTTGGTTTACAATGAACAAACAATGCAACCAACATCAATGCAACCAGAAAATATCAAAATATTTTGTTGTTTATGAAACCTTTAATGCCACACGAAATTAAAGCACAAACTACAGGCTATGCACATGAGAGTTGTATTCCATTTTCGGTCGGATATAGCTGGTGTAAATATTGAGATCAGATGGAGTGAAGTATCTCTTATACCGTCTTAGAAAGCCGAGACACTTGAATGCTTCTTTTGAGACTTGAAAAATATACATCCAGTCCATCGAACATCACATATAATTTTCATGCCAAGAACATCAAGAGTCTCTGATTCCTCAATATCTACACCACCCATTATTACAGATGGAGCAGCATGATTGTTCGTACATCTGTGTGTAAGCATACAACACTGGGTCTTACGAGCATTAAATTCGGCCCTATTCGCTCGTCCCCATTCAGAGATTGCTAAAATGTCATTATTTAGCGAATCATTCATTGCCGCGATCTCCGGCAGGCTTGGTCTGTTACTGAATGAATACGAATGGCACCTGCTGCCGTCATCTGCAAAAGATTAGATAGGATTAAAAGTTTGACATAGAAGGTCATTTAGGAAAATAGAAAAAGTGTGGGTTTTTAAGAATATAGTTATTAATATACGTACCAGGTTACAGTTAAAACAGCAGAAAAAAATATTTAAAAATATTTGTTATTTACCTGTGTGGAGGTTACAGTTGAGACAGCAGGTGCAGAAGAAAATATGCAGATTACAGTTGAGACAGCAGGTGCAGAGGAAAATAACAGTTGTTATGTACAAGCCAACGTAAAACGCATATGTGCATAAAGTCGCACACATGAATGTATATATGCATGTAGAATCTACATTGTTGATACACGGAAACCAGGTTATGTGCACCAACAAACCATTAGCATCCACAAATGAATTCACTATAGAAATACGAAAATTTACTCGCTCATAGCGTTGCCACACCAAAATTTTACCTTAAATTTTTTTTACTGTTTTTTCTAAAATCTTTTAGAAATTCTAAAAAAACGCACTGTTAAGACATCTGACTATTGGGCATTCATCTAGACACGACTACGACGAATCCCCAAAAAATACTTTTTGCCCATTTACCATTTGTGAGAAAGGCACTAAAGTCCTTTTTACGGTTTTTTCTGAAATCTTTTATATATTCTAAAAATCGCGATGTTAAGACTTCTGACTAGTGTGCATTCATCTAGACACGACTACGAATCCTCCCCGAAAAATATTTTTCGCCCATCTCTTACCATTTGTGAGAAAATGACAAAGTTCCTTTTGTGCCGATCTTTTTCGAACTAGTTTAAATTGTTTTAGTTCGAAGTATGTTGTTTTTATAAATATATTTTAGGAAAAACTTTTCGTGTAGAACAAATTTAAGGTTTTTTTTGTTAATTTTGTTTAAAAATGTGTTAATTTATAATGCAAAAGCATATTTTTTAATATTTAACAGAGCAATGTTATAACGTTAACAGAGTTCTGTTAAGCTCTATGATTTGTGTCTAAGGTGATCAATTTTTAAATTTATCTTCACACCCATAAATTATAATTTACAGTCCTGTCGACTTTCTTTTGTGATACTTTACTTGCTTTGTTTGATATTTTTTTGGTTGTTATTTTATTATATATGTACTAAATAGAGATATTTATTTAATTTTTTAATTTTAATTATAACATCATTCTATGTTAATTAAAATGGAGTCCTGTTTTATTAAATTTTAGCTTTTATAACTTAAATGTATTAATTTTTGATCGATGAACTGAATAACAATTTAAATCTTATTTTTTTAGGTATGCCACTGAGAAACTTAACGCTAAACCTGGATTTTTTGCCACTCTCGTCCATACTGTGGTGCAACTGTTAGGTGATGCATTCCCAGAAGTAAGAAAAGATCCTCAACATATAATAGACATTATAAATGAGGAAGAACAGCAGTTTTTAAAGACGTTAACTAGAGGGCGTAACTTGCTGAATAGAACAATTGCTAAATTAGGGGATAACAATATCATTCCCGGAGACGTGACATGGCGTTTATACGACACGTATGGCTTTCCCGTTGACTTAACACAATTAATGGCGGAAGAAAGAGGCCTGCAGATCGACATGACTGGCTATGAAAAGGCAAAACAAAATTCATATATTCTTTCTCAAGGAAAGAGTGCGAATAAAATAGACGAAATAAACCTTGATGTGCACGCGATTTCGGAACTTAAAGAAAAGCTTATTCCTGTTACGGACGACTCCTTTAAATATAAATATGAAAATATTTCCGATGATCGGGAATCTGAATATAAATTTGAACCGTGCACAGGGAAAATTGTTGCTATACGATACGAAAATACGTTTGTCGATTCTATTGCTTCAGGTCAAAAAGCAGGCATTGTTTTAGATAAAACAAATTTTTATGCGGAAAGTGGAGGTCAAATTTTTGATCAAGGCGTTTTTGTAAAAGTTGATGATGATGCTAATGAATTTTTCGTCGATTCTGTATTTAATAGGGGTGGCTATATTCTCCACATTGGTGTCGTGGAGGGAATTCTATCGGTTGGTGATGAAGTTAATTTACAAATTGACACAATCCGTCGGTCGTTAACTATGAAAAACCATTCAGCAACCCATGCACTTAATCACTGCTTATTACAAATTCTGGGAAAAGATACTGATCAAAAGGGATCCCTTGTAGTTCCAGAAAAGTTACGTTTTGATTTTAATTGCAAATCTGCCATGACTATTGAGCAAATAGCTAACACTGAACAGCTGGTTAAAGATATTGTGTACAGAAACGTTCCTATATACGCAAAGGAATCGAAACTAGCTGTAGCTAAAAGCATTCGAGGACTTCGTTCTGTTTTCGATGAAGTCTATCCAGATCCTGTTCGAGTAATATCTTTTGGTGTACCCGTCGAGCAGTTGGAACAAAATCCCGACTCTGAAGAAGGCGAAAAAACATCTGTTGAGTTTTGCGGAGGCACCCACCTCAGACGTTCGGGTCATATTGTTGACATTGTCATAAGCAGTGAAGAGGCAATAGCTAAAGGAATACGACGCATAGTTGCATTAACTGGACCTGAGGCTTTAAGAGCAATAAACAAAGCAAATTTATTTCAAAAGGAAATACTTAAACTTACCGGCGCAATAATGGCTGATTCGAAAAATGCAAAGGCCTATGTTAAGCAAATTGTTGATCTAAGTGAAGAAATTGCTCGCGCAAATATATCACACGTTAAAAAGGATGAAATGCGAAACTGTCTAAAAAATTTAAAGAAAGTGTTAGATGACAAGGAACGTGCTGTCAAAAATGCTGTGTCCGTGACAGTTGTCGAAAAAGCAAAAGAAATATGCTTAACTCATCCTAATACTCTTGTTATTGTAGAACAACTTGAAGCATATAACAATACTAAAGCGCTAGATGCCGCTCTTAAGCAAGTTCGTTCCTTAAACCCGGACACTTCTGCTATGTTTATCTCTGTAGACGCCGATTTAAAAAAAATATTTTGCTTGACTTCTGTTCCAAAAAGTGCTATTGAAAAAGGTCTCAAAGCCAATGAATGGGTTCAGCATATATCTATTGCAATAAACGGCAAAGGTGGCGGAAAACCCGAATCAGCTCAAGCTTCTGGGTCTAACTACGAAAACGTTAATGAAGTACTCAAAATGGCAACTGAATTTGCTACGCTAAAGTTAAACTAAGAAATGTTCTTTAGTCTCGCTTAATTTTATAATGACATGTTCTAAGTTTTTTTGCATTTAAATTTTTACTATTTATTATTGGCATTAATATATTGTTAAAACTTTTACTCAATGTGTTCTCATCCAGTGGTTCAATTGTGTATCGATTAATTGAAATTTTAAAATTAAGCTTTTGTCATTTGAACTGTTAACAGCTAAAAGCATATAAAAGATATATCACAATATAAAATTTCACCCATTTATTGTTGATTTCATAAAAAGTGTAAAAAATTTAAATTTAACAGAAAAAGTGCTTAACTGTTGTTGTTCTTTAAGGATGGACTCTTCGTGCGGAATTTTATTATATTGGTATATAAGAATTAGATTGTTTTAAAAATGTGTGAAAATATTTTAAATGTTTTTCTTAAACTCTAAAAATGTGGTTTTTGTGTATTTAATAGCCCAGAAATATTAAAACAGTTAAAATTGAACTCAGAAATCGAAAAGTATGAAATGTGTACTGGAAACTTCGAAAAAATAGTAAGCTTTTGCTTTTTAAACATCTATAACTTTTTTGTTTTGAAAGATTTTCAATCGAAATAGATTTTGTTTATTTGCATAATTTTTTTACGACTATACTTTTTTATTTTTTTAAGGTCAACATTTTTTTAATTCTCCTACTTATTAGAGCATAACTTCTAAAGTTCGCAACAGTTCAAAAAGAAATTAGCTCTCTTTTGTAGTCCAAACTCTATTCTACCCCATTGTATACTCGTCCCGATCTGACCCTGAGCACCAGAACAATTTTTCTAACACTAGGTCAAATATTTTTTGCAAAATTTTAATAAATGAGATAAAAAATTGTTTTTCTGTTATTCTCTTTTTTGAAGTATTTTAGTTTTTTATCAAATCGCTTTTACGAGAGACGGTTTTTAGATGGATATGCAAAAATATTATCAAAAAGAAAATTAATAATGGTTAAGGTATGGCCAAATATTTGCTTAAAAAAGGGGCCAACAGACAAGCTAAATTTGCAATTTCTGTTATTCCAATATTTTTTTAAATATGGGTTCGCATTTATTAAAAATAATATGAAAATAGCATTTCGCGGCATAATTAACTTCATTTTGTGATATAAAAACCAATTTAAATCACACTAATTCTAAGCAAAAGTAGTGGTTACGTTTTTTTGGGCAAATGTTTGCCAAGTGTGATCGTACCTTTAGTCAATATCTAAATCATGGACAGTTGGTCTTAAAATTTTTTTACTACTTAAAATAAAGTAAATTTATGTAATTCAGGTCATAAAAGTATTTTGCTTTTTTAATTGATTTAACCTGATTATAAAGGTATAAAATAGTTTTTTTTCGGAATTGTTAAACTGTTTTGCTTTGGGCATAATATACACATATTAACAGGTGCGCACAGTAAGAAAGAGATCTCAACTAATGTTAAAAACAATTGATATGTAATAAGCGCTCTTATGCTGCCTTTACACACTATTGGCCTTATTCACAAACGATTAATAAAGTTAATGTGTACATTAAAACCGGGTTTCCCATTATAAAAATCCAACATTAAACCTACTATAAACTTTGTGAATAAGGCCATATGTATTTTACAGTGTGGTTGTCAGCTTGAAAATGCATCTGCAATTGCGCATGTTTGTCAAAATTGTACATTTACAGACGGTTTATAATTTTTGCTTTTTCACCTGAGTTTTTGGTTTCATCTGACGTAGTCTATAATAGATTTCAACGGTATGAACAATTGTATTTAAGTAATTAAAAATGTTGTTTTTTTTAAGATTATATATAATTTTTTATATAATTTCAATACATTTTCAATAATTTTCCGAATTACAAAAGCTATTTTCTTGTCGCCATATACAATTGACTTGCAAAACAGCTGATGTCAGATGGCTTGTCAGTTGTAAATAGAACACGTTCTAATTGAAAATTTTTCACTGTAAAAGTGGCCTGACATTTGCAGAAGCATTTTTTTCTGCTTTTACACACAATGTATGCATTTTACAGTGGGAAATTTGACAAACACCGAAATACGTAGTGTGTAAAGGCAGCATTACAGGTTATAATGATTTGGATTTTGGACCGTTAGGCAAAAAAAAACAAATTCAAGAAAAATATTTAGAACTAGGCCTAATGATCGATCACCCAAAGCAAGAAGAAGCAAACACAAATGATGGAAATACTACACTTTTTTCAATAGTATAAGCATTATAATTCTCATTGAGTTTTTATATAGGTAAAGAGGTATGAAACATTTGAAAATAAGGTTTAAGGTCTACTGATGATTTGGCATTAGCATCAATGAAATAAATGTATATAGACTGGCAAAAACCCTCAACAAACAAAAGTTTTTGAAAAAAAAAGTTTTTAAAAGTATTAATTGAATATTATTGTAATTCTAAGAAAAAAATTTAAAAAAATCAATTGAATTTTTAAAATACATATAGATTAGAGATAATTTTAATATTCAATTCGGAGTTTTTTAAATTAAACTGCCAGTTTCGAAATTCTTTTTACAATTTTTTAAAATTAATCAAAACATTTTGAAATGTATTAGATCATTTTCAAAATATAATGGTTAGTTATGAAATACAGTTAAAAATGGTGCAGCATTGGTAATTTGTTTATTCAAACCAACATAAATATCAGTCGAAAAAAGACGTTTAATTTGTGCTTTTGATCACTTTAGTAAATATTTATAGTCCGAGATCTGTATATGTATGTATGTATGTATGTATGCATATGTATTGCCTTTTGAAAGATATGCAACATTTATCGTTACGTTCTCATTGTTTTTAATATGTTTTCCGTTTTTATTACCTTATTTTTAAAAAAATATGTGATATGTTAAATTAAAAGTTATGGCACCGTTCTGCTAGTCTTAAAAAGTTATGTTATCAATAAAGAAAAAAATGTACTGTATTGTTTTGAAGAGTACTGTTTTTTCTTCAATGTACTTTTTTTTTCTTTTCAAATACTCCTCTGTGTAACGTTTGTATGTATGGAAACCAAGATCTGTCATCTTAAACTCTTCCATTAAGCTATAAGCCAGTGAATATTCCACATAGCAAGCATATCATCTACGTATATAGCAATAATAATTTAATTATCTGCATTTTCATTTATTATATGAATGCGTATAGTTTTAATTATCACATGCCAAGGCTTTTTAGTTTTCATTTGATCTTTCGTTGCAAATCCTAGATGCTTTCTTGAAGCTGTATAATTGTTTTTCTTTTAACTTTAACATGTAGAAATTAATTTAGAATTCGTGACCTTTATTTTATTTGTTTAAGTTTTTACTTTTAATTTTCTACTACGTAGAAGTTTCTAGTAACAAAGTTCGATATTTAAACAATAAATTTTAATTTACAAAAATCCTTTTCAATTTTTCATCCTTCCAGGCTATAATATTTTATTTTTAATAAGTTTTATAGAAACAATTTTAACTTCTTTTTCTAAACTTCTTCGTTTCTTTAAATTATTAATTTTCCATCACATACATATGTACATAGAAATTTTAATTTTTAAATTCTCACACAAAAATCCTGTTTGTTTTATTCGAATTTACTTTACAAAAAATTTTTTTTAATTTAATTTACAAAATCCTTTTTAATTTTTGATCCTTTCAGGATGCAAAATTTTATTTTTGGCTTACTTTTATAAAAACTGTTTTGATTTTTTATAAAACTTCTTTGTTTTATTTTTAATGTTTCACACAAAATCCTTTTTGTTTTACTTGATTTTAATTTACAAACAAATCATTTCTATAAAATTGAATAAAAATAATTTTGGCAATTCCGCGTTATCCAAGATCAAACTTATTAATGAACTCGTATTTCTTTTTATGAATGAGTTAAGCTTACAAATTAATTAATGAATGAATAAAAACACAACAAAAGAGTTAATACGAGATTTTACTCTAAAAAGCATTTCTTTACAGCTATTTTCCAAATTTTTTAGCAATTGCTATGCAAAATATTAATAAAAATATAATCACAAGAGTGTAAATTTTAGTTGTTACTCTAAAGAGCATTTCTTTAACGTTACTTTTTATATTTTTAAGCCATTGCTATGCAAAATATTAATAAAAGAAATTCGACTTAGTAACAAATTGAATAAAAATTCCATACACTTAGTAAAAAATTATTCACCAACTCCGTTTCGTTAACTTACATAACCTGATAGTACTGATATGCGTTCGGTAACTTCGACATAAATTTAATCTTTCAAAATTTCCTTGAAGGAACGTTGTGCTCACATCTAAGGGATTTATTTTCATGTCAAATTGAAACGCAATTATCAGCAAATAACGTGATATGTTATATTTAATTACCGGTGAATAGGTTTCGTGTCACAGCAACTACAGCAGCATACAGTACAAAAACGAAGATTATTATTGTTTTCTTTCATGGCGACAAAAATATGAATTATAGTTTAAAGAAAAAATAGATATGTATGTACATATTTTTACATACATGTTGTTACTTTACAAAAACGTTTCCTTCGCTAAGTTCTTTTAATTAATAAAAACAAATAGATTAATATTTATGCTCTAAAATATTTTATTTACTTTATCACAGTATTTAAAATAAATATGTAACGAAGTTCACCATGCTATGTCTGTTACACAACTGACACAACTACTTAACTCCTATGGTTAGGCAGCAATTTCTTACACATAGCAGCAAAAGCAGTATTGTTCATGTATTTTAATTAGTTGTACCAAGTTAAGCATGTAGTTGCGTATCTGGCATATAGATATGGGTGTAGAATTAACTAAACAATTAAACATCATGTTGTAATTTTTATTCGCATTACAGTTTCTATCAATATTTGAAATACAGATTTTTCGAACAATCTTGTAGATTCTCGTTCCGGAATGTTCCATTTCCGTTATTTTTAATTTAGTGCTCGGTTGATTAAAATGTACTTAATCATCGCTGTATTTTTATGTTCGTTAAATTTTAATTTAGATTTGAATTTTGTAACAATATGTACATACATACATATGTATGTATATATTCTTTTCATATTTTCAATATGGCTTTGAGTTGTCATTGTTATTTTTTTATAGTAACAAAAACTCTCAGTTTATGTTATTTATAATAGATACATATCGCACTTGATCAACAAGAGGGTATTAACTCGAAATTTTAAAATTTTCAACAGAAGCAAAATACTTTTTGATTTTACATCAAAGGTATATGAAAAATAGATTTTAAATCATCCGTTTCATTAGCGAAACATAGACAAAACAATGTGAAATTTTTACAGCAGCTAAATATGAATATTAGAATGCAAGTTTTGGAGAAAAGAGAAAAAATTAAAATTTCGAGTTAATACCCTCTTGTTGATCAAGTGCGATATGTAGATCACTTATAACCTATTTATGGCTGAGTCATTAGAGACATTTCATGTCTGTATAGACAATTTTGAATTTACAACAAACTATTTATAACAATAAAGTGCATTCATTTTATTTTCAATAAAAAAATTTTATTTTTAATTACATTTAACCCATACATACTAAAAAAAGATTGGTCAATATTCGATTTTTCTAGGTCTCCATTATATCTATGTATGTACATTTGTATATGTCTCCATTATATCTATGTACATATGTATGTATTTAAATACAGCCAGGCAACTCTTTGGGATCAATATAAATTGTGCCATTTATACCACGAGCAAACGGTGCGGATCCATTAGTTTGCAAGTAGAAATCTCCAGAAATGCTAAAAAAGAAACATTTTAAAATAAAGAAGTCAAAATTCTGTGGAATTCATATATTTTTCATTACATTCACTGAATTCTATTTTTGGTATTTGTTGTAACGTTACACATAAGTTAATGTTACATTATTTTTGTTAGAGCGCTGTAAATGTAAGTAACTCTGTCAAAAATAGCGCCCCTTTAATTTTTAACTGAATTATATTTTTAAACATTTGTTGTTATAGCGACCAATCGATCTGAGTTAGCGATTTCTCCCGATTTAATTTTTGACATTTTTACTGTTACAAGGAAATAATTTGAGTTTATCAAAATTTTAAATTCAAGGCAGAATTAGTTTGTACGTTCTGCTGTGTTATAAATCAGCTGTTTCGTTTCTTTTCATTTTAAAATCTGAGCTGTTGCGGACTAATCTGTAGAAAATAAGTTAAGGGACAGCCAAAAGTGAGTGTGTATTAGAACTATTTCCACGTGTGCTTTCAGCAGCAGTGCCAAAACGGAGCCCGGAAGTGATGGTCGGTTTTGCTGTATCAAATGCTACAAAGTTTTTATTGCAGATAATAACAGTATGTATTAGTTTGTTGTGTTGTCAAATATTACACATTTTTTGTTGTCAGAAAATTTTGTTTTAATGCAAGATTTTTTAGATTTATACATACTAGTGCAGCCGACTCAATCGACCGCATCCTAGAAATTAATATTAATCATTTACATACTTAAAACTCAGTGTCATTTCTATGTAAAAGCAAATTGGACAAAACATATGCAAACATTGTTTATTTTTCAAGTTGTATCAACATGCACGTGTAATAAGTTTGCATGTGTTAGTAGGAACTTTAAACGCTTATAGCTCCCTAAATATCGAACCGATTTAAATAAAATTAATATGGTGCGCATTTATGTAAAAACGCGTTTAAAATCATATAAATTTTTCCAAAATAGGTTTAGTATTACAGGACCTAAAAATATGTGTTTGCCAATTAATAATATACTACAGTACGCCTAGTGGTCGAAATTCGACGGCCAGTTTAAATGTATACCTATTTTAGTTGCATTCCATATTCCCTTCCTCATGGAAAAAATAATAAACGAAATAAAATTGCATACAAAAACGCACATTTATATAAAAAATCTTATTTTTCATATGCATACTTATGTACATACATATGTATGTATGTAAGTATACTTAAACACTCTCATTGCTTTGCTTATGTTTTTACTTGAACCAATACTTACATAAATGAATGCGTGTACGTTTGTATTTTAAGCATTTGTATTAGTGTCAACTTTATGAGGCTTTTAATCCATTAATACTGAACCGATTTAAAGAATATATAATCGGGTCACTAAAGCTCAACAATGTTTACCATTTGGTAAAAAAAATGAAGATAATTGGTTGGCAAACAAAGGAGAAAAAGGGATCTAAAAATTTGTCTTTGCCTATTTATATATATGTAGCCATACATATATTTCTGTCAAATAAAAACCAATGGACGCCGAAAAGCTTATTATCAGATCTGGCGAACGCTGACGACGCTTATTCTAGCACTTTTTTATTATTTGGTACATTTTGCACCCATTTATAATCTTCATTCTTACAATTGCATCGTCCACACCGAAAGTTCAGGGACAGAATCATATAAATTCAATTATTAATTTAGTATTTATGTTTATTCTAACAAAAGAAATTTTACGAAAACTTTTCGTTTACAAAACAGCTGATTCCTGTAACAGAACGGCAACGAAAGGCAACCTTCGTCAACAATATCTCGCGAACGGATCAATAGATTTTAATGCAATTTACAAAAGTCGGCGTTATTTTTTGAGTTTAAGAGCGGATTATATTTTGGCTTCGATCAGTATAGTAGCAAATCAACCGAACGGAATCGACCGGTCTGACATGCAAGAGACATATCAGTACTTGTATATCTCAGAAGTTAAGTTGCGAAACACTATATTCATCCCTTATGCTTTTGTTCCACCTAATCAGAGCGCCAATGTTGCAAATTTAATATTTCCACTTTTGCCCCACCGTGTGCATGTGATACACTGACACATGCTTGCGGTGTTAAGCAAAACAAAAACTGGTTATTCCAATCGGTTTATAAAATTAACGGAGAGTCCGAATTACTCGAAAACCGATTTTTATTTATATCGAATATTAAATAACTATGATATGTATGTGTATTAAAAAGCTTCTTACTTTGATGGGCAATTGTGACCCATTGTAACTTCAGTGTCGCCATCATTAATAAGTTTGCCATTTTTGAAGTCCGACCATGTTTTGGCTTTGACCGCATTGAATTTTACATTATATATTTCTGCTACACTTTCCGCCCAAAACCACCAAGATCTTCTATGGCTGGATAAATCTAAAATATCATTAAATTGGTTAAACTGATTGTACATTTACAAAAATAAAAACATTACCGTTATCTGAAAGCATTTTATAATTTCGCTTGGGGCATCCAGGTTGCAATGTTTTTCCACCATTTGGCCAAAAGTCGGCAGTTCCTGTACTCACCGGGGCACCATAAATCCATGCATCTGTGTGTATAACATCTACAAACTCTGCGTCATTTTTATTTAGATGATTAGCTAGTATGCCCATGTAAAATAAAGGAAAAGCCGGATCTAAGGCGGATATTCTTTAAATAAGAAATACATTAGCATGTCATTCTATTCCAGAATTTTCAATACTTATGTATACATATATATATATATATATATATATATATATATATATGTATGTATGTATGTATGTATGTATGTATGTATGTATGTATGTACATGTGGGTATATATAAAGTATTATAATCAGTGTTTTGCACTAATTAATTAATATTTTGATCGACTAGTTTATTTCAATAACATTCAATAAGATTGAACTAATAGCGTTGCTTCGACTACATATTGAATTACTTAATTTACTCCTTCAATTAATATGACATATTAAGTGTGTTCGAGTACCCAAAAGCTTTTACAAATTTTTACTGAACTTTACTGCATTTTACTAAATTGCGTTCGTTTACTCAAGTTACAGTATATGAGAACACAAATTGAGAGCGTAAAGTGACAGTTCATGGCTGAGAATTTACACATTTTTACTGCAAAAATTTCTTGTAGTAAAATTTAGTGAAACAGAAAAAAAACATGATTTAAAAGGTAAACAAACAAAAATAAGAAAGTAAAAAGTATAAAATTTGTGAAAAAGTCATTTAAAAAAAATTTGAAATAATAAAAAGTGAATAATTTATTCTTAAACTGTTCGTTCGTTCGTTAAAATTGTACTCG
The DNA here is from genome assembly GCA_956483585.1 of Gymnocheta viridis. NCBI lineage: Eukaryota > Metazoa > Arthropoda > Insecta > Diptera > Tachinidae > Gymnocheta > Gymnocheta viridis. The sequence continues at coordinate 38,690,351 of OY101444.1, forward strand.
TATATGCATTTTAAAAGGCTATTTTCGTTGTGTTATTTTTTTATTCTTTGTAGTTGTGAAAGTGTTAAGTATATGTTTACTTAGTACTGCACTTGTTTTTAAGGTAGTCATAGCAAAACCAAATAATCACATACTTTTGAATAAATTCAATCAGACGAAATTTAGGAAAATCTAATAGAATAACAATAAACACTTGGAAAAGATTACAGAAAATAATTTGTTTATATTTTCTTTAAGTGTTCGTGTTATAATAAATATTGCACCGATTACCGACAAGAAAAAGAGTTGAGTAGAGTCAAAATTGTAAATATATTTCAACACTACGTTCACTTGCAAGCAGCTGTTTCCTTAATCTTACTAATTTTTAAAAACTTTCCGTTCGCGTACATTTTTGGGCAACAGCTTTTTTTGAGAGTAACTGCCAGTCCCAGGATGCCACACATATTCGTTCTTTCGTACAATTACATTTAAAACAAAAACAAAATTTTAGAATTTGTTTTTGTTTTAAATGTAGTTGTACGAAAGAACGAATACTTGTGACATCGATGGACTGACTGGCAGTAAATTTTTCACATTACTCAGTAATTACTAGAGATGGGCATCGCTCACGTGATTAGGGTGAATCATGCGTGATCACGCGTGATCATGCATGATCGTGAGCAGTTTTTTGTTTGAATCACGTGAGCGTGCATTAGTAGATGTTTTACGTGATTGTTTCGTGATTTTTTCGATTTTGGAATTTTGTTTCTTATTTTTAAATAAAACGCTGTGCCGGTATGTATTATTGTACTGATGTGAATGAACGAGTCAAAGTAGCGGTATAAGTCCGAGTTTCGACTAGCCAACATTTGGAAGAAAAACATCTGCAATTCTTTTTCGTTTTTTCATTCGCGTCCACACAGACGGACAAGTCATAGAAATTTTAAGTTTTTGGAAAAAAGCTAAAGATTTTCCAATTCTGCAAAAATTGGCTAAACAAATACTGTGTGCATCATCAAGCTCAGCTACTTGAAGAGATGTGAAACAATCAATCTTCTCTGGAAAAATGTTGACGAAATTTTATTTCTGCATATATCTATTTCTCAATTATCTATTAACGCTAAAGTACAAGATCCTACTTAATCTTAATATTTTACACAGATTACTTTTGAGCAAGAAAATTCATCAAAATATTTTAAATATGTACATAATTTAAAATTTCACTTCAAAAATTTAAAATAAAAGAAAATTTATATTTTATTTATGTCACTCACGTTACAATTTTTCTATTATATTTCTATTCTGAAATTTCATACCTAATTTCAATGTTACCAAAATAGTAAAAAAAAAATTTGTGCTAAAATTGAAGTGAATTCAATGTATAAAAATATGGCTTTCGATCGGGCCATCTTCACTAACATTAAAGTAATGATATGAATAAAAAATGGTTAATTTCTAGTATGAAATTAGAAGATCTGAGGTAGGGTAGGATTTGATAATATTTTGTGCATTAGTGATCGTCGAAATACATTTATTTTATTTATAAAATTATTTATATAGTCTAATATTAAAAAAATTAAAAAATAAGTTGTATCACTTCCAACAAATTTAGTTTGGTGGACTGTTTCTGGGGCATATCCATATATAAAAATTGAAAGATTGTATTTCAAAACGAACAAATTGTTTCAGAAAAGTATATTTGTCATTTAAATATAATTTTCCTATTTTATTGCAGAATTTTCTAATTGTATATTCGATTTTTCTATTGTTATTCAGAAATTTTAATATATAAATACTTATAGGTTGTGATTTTTTCGTGAGTATTTCGTGAGCGTGAGTGAACGTGAGCCAAAAATATGAGGTCGTGCTTGAGCGTGCATGAGTGAAATTTTTTATCAAGAGCGTGAGTGAAAAGTCACTCACGATCCCATCTCTAGTAATTACTCATTTAGTGCATTTTACTGTAAAAGTACTCGAACGCAGCTATTATCATATTTGCACTACACACATATTTGTAATTCTCTTGGACATTTCGTCTTCTCCTTCTTCTTATTCACTTCATTCGTTTGGTATTTAAGTTATTATTGTTTTATTCACACTATTATATTTTATTGTTTTATTAACTCGTATTTAATTTTTTTGTGAATTTTGTATGAATTTCTTTAATAACATTTTTATTTTAATTGTTTTATTAACTAATTTTCGACCTTTTCTTGATATATTTATCTAATTTTGCAATTAGTTAACGAGCTTGAGGTCACTTCTATATAAAAAAAATATCCAAATTTATCAATATTTCGCTATTGCTTTGTGAAGCTTCCTCAGGATGAAAAATCGTTTACCAATTCATTAACAAATAGTATAAATGAATAATTTCCTTTTCCGTTTTTTTATGTATAAAAATTAATTGTCAATTAATTTTTTTATTAATTGAAAAAGAGGAAATGAACTAATTCTGAAAGTTTGAAAACATTAATAAGATATCGAGACCTGTCTCGGATAAAAAAATTTAATAATTAATATTGTATTATTTTATTCTATATTTACTAGGGGTTGATTCATTTAATCAAACTTTTGCTTTAATCGGCTAATCGCTCGATTAATTAACGCTCCACCCTATTATACATATAAAAAGTACTTCAAAAAAAAGCTGTTGACAGCAACGCTTATTTAAAATCAAGATCACTGAAGAGAACACCCTCTTTGTTTCAATTAAAAAATATTTTTTAAACACATACATTCGTATATGACGAAACAAATAATTGAAAACACAAAAATATATGTTGTATGTAATACTTAAAAAAATTAAAAATTTTGTTACATCGGTTAGTCGAGTAAATGAACCGCTTGAATCATTAATCGAAAATAGCCCAACTACAGTTAATAGGGTAGTACTGAATTGAATACCCTAACATTTATTCCTTTATGGCCAGTTTTTGACTTCATATTTAATAAACATCTGCATTAAACTAAATAATGATGTTCATGAAACCTTCATCATTATTTTTTATTTATTCGTTTCTATTCAATACAGATGAATAACTATGAAAAGAGAACAATCAACACTCGATAGTTAAGAAACAAGTGTAATGAAGTTTGTTTGTTCACTTATACAAGCGTACTAAAATTTACAAATGTGAAACAGAAGAAGACTGGAATAAATATCAATATAGTTCATGCAAAAACAGCAGTGCTGCCAGTTGTAGGGAAAAGGAAAATGATTTAAGAAATACTTAAAACATACACAATGAACTAAATCGCAAAAAACAAAGAAGGTAAAAACTCTAAAGAACTCAACGAGTAAGGATTTCATAAATGATTTCATTTGGTAAATTATCTCCTTTAGATAAAATATTTATTCTATAGTATCTCCCGCTATCATGAAATGGTTTTAGAATGGTTAATGTACATATAATTATTGCAATGTGCACAACGAATTTCTTAACATATCACAAATAGGTGGACAATGTACTACTTGATTTAACTGCCTTTTGTTTAAGCGCTCTTTCTGATCTGTACCTGCACTTTTAAGATAAATGTCTTAAATTTGATTTCACAAAATTGGCAACACTGCTATTGCGTATTGATAAGAGAGATGAGATAAGAGCGAAAACTACGAAATAAAAATCGTTTCAATGAACAATGTCTTCATGTTAACGAAGTGAAACAACATGATCTCACTGATGGTATGAATAAAGCAACAGTTGTTTGGTGTTTTGATTTTTATTCGATATAAAGTTTTAGTCAATGAATATATGAATTATGTTCATTGATGACCACGTTCATGCAACCCTATAATATACATGTGTATGGTCAGCGCTTATACCAACTATTCAGTAGACCTTTACCATGTTTTTAACTTTAACCTAATTATTTCGCAACTAGAGCTGACTGACACTTGGATTACTTTTCAATGAAATCAACTAACTACTTTAACATTGCTATGTCCTACGAGATAGCCAATTGTCCGACTCTTTGCATTACTTTCCAACTAACTTAAAGTTAACTTTCTAAACGTTAGCATTCAGTTAACTTTTTATAGCCAGCTGCAACCTAACTGCTTTTTCGTTGGCGATAAGTACTTTTGTTTTAATTAACTATAAGTTAGTTAGATTTAAGTCAACCAAGAGTTAATTGTTTAACTTTAGCGGAAAAATAAATATTTGTACGTAGCTGTCATAATTAATTAAAAATTTTTAGAAGTATTGGTGTAATTTTTGAAAAAATAGAAATTTATTAATTAATAATATAAAAAAGTTTTGTTAGTTGATGGTTTTAGCTTGTCTAATTCATTGGTGCTTGTGTCAAAACATCATTAGGCCTTAAACCATATTCTTGAAAAGTTTCAAACCTCTTATACAGAAACTTTCAAAAACCCAATGAGAATTTCAAAAATTAAAACAAACAAATCTTGCCTTGCTTACTGGACAGCTTAAAATTGCTCCACAAAAGTTAACTTAAAGTTGGCTGTTTTTGTAGTCAACTACACATTTATTTTGGGAATTTAAATTTTCAGGTAATTACCCTGATTAAGCGTGCAGTCTTATAAAAAAAACTTGAAAAACACAACGGGGATTTTAGGTTAGATGCAAATAAACGTGAAAGGCATTTAAGTGTGGGGAAATTATCCGTGGATTACTGTAGTTGGCAAAGCATTACATAATCTGTCAAGTTTTTCAGTTCATTTTTGGCATTTTTCTAAATATATGAAAATTTTTAAAACGCATTCATGACATTTAATGTTGCTTTTTAGATTTAGCATATTTTTGTTCTAGTCTTCAGAGTGGCGAATTCCTGTTTCATGTATGGAAGAGTATTTAATAAAATTCTCTGGTTTGGGGAAGTTTCCTGTACTGAGATATAATATTAAAGTGTTAAAAATTTTATGCGATGTTCATTTATTCATTTTTGGTTTGCGACTTTATATAAAATTTAAAGCAAAACTAAATAACGATTTGTACATATGGAATTTGATATCCTATACACAGCACAAATCCAATTTAATTCGCTCCTGCTATCACTTCGTAAAATTATCACGCCATACCCGAAAAAAACACCTAGAACTTTTACGGTGAAAAAAATACTTGGAAAATCAAGAGAAAACGTTCGTCTCAGTTTTAATAATAAGTAAAAACCAATTTTATTGGAAAAATATAATTACAAATCGAAAAGTATTCGACTGAGCCGGTTTTTAATTATAAAAAACAACGGACTATTCGACATTCGAAAAATCAACATTTTGTAACAACCCACAACCGTATTGTAAAAACCCCGGTTGAAAACCTGGTCGATCACGTTGTACCTTATTTAGCTTATAAGGTTTTTGGATAAAAATGATAAATATATTGTTTTATTAGCGTTTATTTAGGCTCAGTTAGCGGTTTTTCGGGGCTATATGGCGGGAATTGGCTACAAAATTTTGGCTGCACTGGGTGAAACCAGTCGGTAATCAGCTGCCTGAATAAATGTACTTTGGTACTAACATTTATCAATTGCTTTGTTTGTGTTTTTAAATAGAATAATATGATGATAAAACATAGTTTGTGAATAGTTTAAATTATTTAACACAGTAAACAAACCTTTTTATCCGTTTCGTCTTATTGCTTCTAGCATAGATTTCTCTTCCTATAATACCAGCCATTTGGCCGCCAAGCGAATGTCCTACAATGTGAAACTTTGTTATATCCAGTCCGTTATCGAATTGAGGTAACAAGTACTTTGCAAGTACCGGACCCAGCTAAATTAAAGAAAAAAATAGCAGATACATTGTAAGTTTATTCTTCTTTTCGATTTCTTAATAAAAATATGAGGTCCCTTGATAGGATTAGTTCAATAGTGATTTCAGCATATATATTACTAAGAACTTACTTGTTTGGCATTAACAACGGCATCGAAGACATAATTTCCATCTGATAATTCACCCCAATCCAAAACAATTATATTATAATATTTTCTCTTAAGGTATGCATCCACAACGACATGAACACTTTCGACGTAACGGTTCTCCAAGTATCCATGCAAGTAGAAAACCGTATTGAAAGACTTGTTGAATTTCGGATTTTCAATAATAGCTGCTAAATCGTCTATGTTGTAGATATCGCTATCGGCGTAGTTTGGCCTAAATAGATGTTTCGTTATTAATTATTCCCTATTAGCGAACATAATTGAGGAGATACGTAGTAAAATGCAATAACCCCACCATAGCAATTTTCTAATAAACAAACAAATTTAATTAAATATAGTAGGATACAGTACATATCGGACTTAAAAAATGTCAGAAAATTGTTTCTTATATATGGTTTTTCCTTATAAGCAATTATTGCTTATAAGAAAGTTATTTCTTATAAACATACTCGTATATGTATATGGACATAAGAAACTTTTTTCTTATAACATACATACTTATGTACATAAATATTTATTTATGTCGTCCACCTTTTACACGCAAACTAAAAGCTATGGCTCATCAAACGCATAGTTGTATATTTTGTGTATATTCAATATTGCCGAAAATAAAAAAAATTCTTATCATTTATCTTCTTTGGTGTTTGAAAAAAGTTTCTTATATCAGGTTTTTTCTTATATACGATTTTCTTTTATAGAAAATTATTTGTATGGAAAGTATTGAAAAAGACATGTGCTTATATCCGGTATCTACTGTACATCGATACATAACCTACAAGAACAATAACGGTCATTTGATGCATCATCTGATGGGCATTGCTGATGGGTATATAAATCAGAAGTTTCTATCATTTTATTATGGGTAATATGAAAAAACTGATGTAAACATTCGTGTACGTGTGATTTTGTTTCTCTCTCATGCTTGTGAACTTCATGAACTAGTAAACATATATCTGAACTGCTCACTCCACAGTATTTTACTAATCAGTACTGATGGAAACATCGTCATAGCTGACTAATCAGTGCTGATGTATAAATCAGTCATAGCTGACTGGTACATCATAATTTATAAAGATTCTTTTTTTAATTTTTATGTAAACATTTTAAAAATTTAATTAAAAATAATATTAAATTAACAAATTATTAATTTTTTTTGCCTGCGGAGGCTTTTGTCCACTGCCCTCCTTAAGCCCTTCCTCTTGTTCGTCGTAATGCACTTGGCTAAAAATGGTAATAATGGATATCGGTTTACATTAACAAATATATGAACATTTTAAAAGAAGTATTTTTCCTTGCCTTCTTTACTCTGGGAAAGCTCAATAGCTTCTTCAAATATGTCATCTGAAAGATCCCTTGTTTTTTTTAATTTGTTGCTTTTCAAAATTGATTTTCAAAAACATACTCTGATGATCAAATACGTATATAAAAGTGATGCCAAAATAACTTAAGTAAAAGATAAAATTCAAAAATATGCTATCGAAATTTTGTACGAAAAACCACACTTTGGAAACGCCGACAGCAACAATTAAATACAAAATTGATGCAAGTGGGTTGGAAAATAAGTTTTGTATTTGTTAGTTTCCATCAGCAATTACTTGTAGCGTACACATTTTTTAAGCACTTGTGTGGTGTAATATATTTCTATAAATGGGCTCGTTCATAAGACGTACCTGTTGCGATCAACTGTTGATCCCAACAGTTACGTCTTCGAAACGATTTGATGAATATACAGCTGGTGAATGCAAACAGTTAAATACACCTTTCTAGATATTAGATGGACAGAAGAAATAACTTAAATTAAAAAAATTTTGAGTGCATTTCGCATTGTCTTGATCAGCTGTAGAGGCTAACGCATAACATGTCGACTAAATGTAGCGAAAAAAATGTCAGCAACTCCACGTTTCTAAGACAAATGGTTGCGTCACAGTTACGTGTTATGAACGCGACTAATAATACAAATTACATATGTATAATAAATTCATTCATCTGTCGGTTAATTTTTCAGTTATTTATATAAAAAATTTGGAATTATTGCGTTTTGCTCCGTGCCCTATGGTAAGTGTTTTAATATGAACCACAGGGTAGAGCAGAGATGTAACTTTGAGGTTATGATTTGGCGCAAATCAGCTTTTTTGGGCCTCCAGTTGCTGTTAAAAAGAGATAGCAATATAATGTAAGAATGACGGAAAATAAACAAAACAAAATTAAGCATTGTGCAAGTAAGAAATGACGCATTGTATTGCAATTTACTTCTTCTACATATATATCATGAATAATTCTTATTTTATTTTTAATGTTATATTACCATTTGCATTTATATTGCTTAAATTAATATTTTTCTACAACTTTTTTTATTGAGCCAGAAATTAATAAGAACACAAAACCACAACAAAACATGATAAATTCTTTGTTTACTAGTTTCTGTGCGACAGAGCCAGCAAAACAACAACAATAGCATGCCGTTCGTGTCACCTCTGGTCTTCTTTATGATATGAACTAACAACTACGTTTGGAATTATAGTTTTTGATTATAACATCTTGTTTCCACTACGAGTTGAATCATCTGCTTCGCTTTCTCAATCATCTTAATGATTTATGCGACTCACATACTTGCTTAAATTTTCTGGTTTATTTCTGGTCCGTTAACATTATAAGGTATTCTTCTTTATATCCATTGCATTTTTTAACTTAAAAAATTAACTTAAATTCATATTGAATCTACTTTCTTCGCTCTCAAAATTTTGTATGGAGAAGCAAGTTGCTTTGCTCATGATTGGGGATTGAAGCATGAATAGAGATCGTAGCAGGTATAAAGTGCGTTTCATTCAACAATCAAACTGCCAAAGTAATACAGATTATGCCCAAGTTCCTATAGTTTTTGTTCCGAAAGTTTGATTAGCAATATATATTTACTTACCCGTAGTAATGAATCAGTTTACAACATGTCAAATCAGCCTTTGCTTCGGTTAACCCGAAAAATAACCCTGAAATATAAAACTTATTAGTAATTTGGTATTTACTAGCGATTAAAATTACTCTTGTTTATTAAAATCGATTAGAAATTGATAAAATACACAGGAGGCACCAGTTAAGTGCAGTACAAAAAAACCCGTATATTGTTTGCTGCGAGTTTTGTTACTGAACTATCGATTTTAACATTAGGTTGTCATAAGAGCCCAACTAGTTCATTCGTGTATAGTCATATACTAGTTCCACTACTAGTATTATTTGAATCAGTTGTATACTAGTTGAGTTTTTTGCAAATGTATGTATACCAGTCCATCCTATACTAGTAAAGTCACTAGTTATTATTCGCTGTAACTTTGACTTGGTTCGTAATAATAGTCTTCTACTAGTTCTTTTTGAAGTATACTACACTAGTTTATTTTGCAATATATTAATTTAAAAAAAATTTATCTTTAGGAGAATTCATAGGAACACATATTGGTACACTGAGAAAAAAAGTGCGCTTTAAAATTAAATATGAACACTTTCAAATTTTATTTAAAATGCCTCAGTCTATAGGTTCTTATGGGGGGCACAAAAAATATTTTGTAAAAGTGCCAATTTTAAGTTCTTAAAGTGTTTACTCTTAATTTAAAAGTTAAAATTTTTGTTTTTAATGTAAAATTCTTAAATTTTAAAATGTCTTTATTTTATAATGACAAACTTTACAAAATAAAATTAAAACGTTTATTTTCAAAGTGTTAACTTTAAAATGTAAAGTGATTAATTTGCAGAAAGGTGTTAACGTTTACATTTAAAGTGTTCACTTTATAAATCAAAGTGCCAATTTCTAATTTAAAGTGTCACTCTCTAATTTAAAGTGTTCACTTTAATATTGCAAGTTTTAGTTTTGAGTAAAAAGTGTTAACTTTAATTTTAAAGTTTTCACTTTAATATATAAATCGTCAGTTTATTATTAAAAGTGTTCACTTTGACATTTAAAGTGTACATTTTGTATTAAAATTGTTAACTTTTAAACTCAAAGTGTCTTTGTTGGAACTAAACGTGAACACTTTAAAACGCAACGTAAAAATTTTTATTTCCAAAGTGTTTAAGTTTGTTTTAAAAGCTCGACTTTAAATTGTACCGTTAGCGGCATTTGTGTGATTTCGTTATAGTAAAGTGAATTTAGAAGTGTGAACAAGATACAAGAATGACCATTCAGGGTAAAATTATACAAGAAAGTGACTTGCTGCGAATTCTTGGCAATGATATCGAAATTAATGAGCAGGGTGATTTAACGTACACGTGTGTTGAGGAAGATACGGATCTCCTTAATCTGCTAAATGAGTTTGATCTGGAAACACTTTTTCTTGACCTAAAAAGTAAGTAAAAATTCTTAGGCAATATTAACACTTATGCAATATTATTAATGTTCCTTAGATGCTGGAATAACTTTTCGAAGCTTAAAATTTTTGTCAAAAGAAGACTTTGCGGAAGCAGTAAAAGATATTGGTCTTCGAGCGGAGTTTAGAGAAAAGTTGTTTTCCTGGCGCAAGTCAAAGGTAAATATAATATTAATTTTGAAGCTTATTTGCGATGTTACGCACGTACATAGATACAATTCCCATTTCCATATTACTACGTTTGTAATTTAGCAAGCTTATTTTTTCAGTTTGGAGTAGAAGACGAAACGTTGAGCCAGACTTCAAAGGTTGTTTGTTGGCTAGAAAAAAAAAACCGTCCCAAGAATTCACCATGTTCTTCAAATAATTCAATAAGAAATGCATTTGGATCACAGGTTAAAATATACACTAAAAAGTTTTGTATTAAATTTAATGATACACTGCATTGCAGCCCCTTTTAACATTTTTAAGGAATAACTCAGCCGGACAACAACTTATTCAATATTATGAGGAAAGGTCATGTTTTACGAATAGCAACGCGATGACCTCATTAAAATAATTATAGAAGATGTCATGTTAACAAAGGCAAAGCTTAGACCCGAACACTTTGCTAGTATTGTGGAAGAAATAATTGGTTTATTTCCCAAAGGAAAATAGTCCCAGGTATTATTAAAAACGATATATTAAAAAGGACATATTATAAACTGATTTCTTTCAGGATTATTACTACATTCCTCGTCAAAGAAAAAAAACCCATCAGGCAAGCTCTATTCCAAATATTTTAATTAAAGACAAAGATTAGAAAGAGTAGCAGGAAAGATCTCTTTCGAGTGAAGTACGTAATCCATTAGTGGAAGAAAATTTTGAAGTTGACGAAACGCTGTCGTTATGTTTAAAAACTTCGCTTCAAAAAGATGACAGTAATTGGTATGAGGTTATTGAGGTTTGTTTATTTTAAAAATATTTTTCATAAATTCTTAAAAAATTGTGATTTAAGCTTTACCATCTGAAAAATGCACATCTTTGTGCAGAAATTGTGCTCAAATGTCCTTGGATGATGGTGTTATTTTCTTTTTTTGCATTTCCCAATAATAAATTCCTGGTGTGATTCACAATAGTTGATAACTGTAAGTTAACAAAATTTTTTTATTCTTAATGATTATTTTTAATTTCCAAATAAAATTTAAGTTTAAACAAACTGAAAGTTAGTAAACTTTAAAATTAAATAAACATAACTGAACTTTGTGTTAATGGCTCTGAAGCGACATTTATTAACACATAAGAATATTAATTACACTTTACAAACACAAGCAGAATTACCCGCCACATCCTCCGGAATTAAGTTAGATGAACCCATTTTATCAGATGAGTCTATCATAGTAACAATGCCAGACACAATTTCACAATTTCATATAAATAGAGAACAAACCATAGCAGATTTAAAAAATAAGTCTTTAGCTTTATGTCTGCAACTATATTCAAAAAGTACAATGCCAAGAAAAGATGTTTTAAATACACAAAGCATGGTATCAGATTTACTAGAAACAGTTTCTGCTACAATCAGAAATATAATTTCAAATTCAAACAGTAACTTATTTACCGGACTACAAAACGACATTGACTGTATTCTTAACTTTTGTAATGATCCATTCATGGAAATAAAATCTGAACATCGAATAATTACAGTTTTGAAGGCGATGAATTTATATGAAAGGCCAAAGTCTTTTGTAATTCTTAATGAAATAGCTGACACAGTTGTTCTGGGAAACCCAACACTCAATAGCAAAATGCTTAGCATTCAAATAATGTTGTTAAAATTTCAATTTGAAGCACTTTTTGAGTTACCTAATGTTTTACAAATGGCTAGAAAATACAGAAAAGTTTTTAGCAGGTACTAAAATTTTTCATTTAATTAAATTAAAATTCGATTCTCAACTGGTAATACCCTATGTTTTATATTTTGATGACTTTAAAATTAATAACGCTCTTGGTAGTCACACATTCTCAATTTGCGATTGTTATTACAATTTCCCTACTATATGCCACAATATATACTCTCAAAACTTGATTTTATTTTTAATGCTGCTTTTATATCTACAAAAGATTTGAAATGTTGTGGAAACAGAACGTCCTTCTTCCATTTACTTGAAGAGCTTAAATCATTGGAGGAAGGGATATTAATTCAATCATTTGATCAGACTTTCAAAGTACATTTCGTTTTAGGCCTTGGAGTGGGAGATAATTTAGGTGTAAATAGTATTTTGGGTTTTGTGCAATCTTTTAATGCCAAGCGTTACTGTCGAGCATGTGCAACTACTAAAGATCAAATTAAAATTGATGTTTCAGAAAACGAACCACTGCTAAGAACTCGGATTCAATACGAAGATGACTTATTTAACAATAAATTTCAAGACACAGGTGCCAAAACAGTTTGTATTTGTAATGAGTTAAGAAGCTTTCACGTAACAAATAACATTTGTTTTGACATTATGCATGATCTTTTAGAAGGGATTTGTGTATATGATATTTGCAACAAAATCTTGGGCTTAGTAAATCATCAATTATATATTCTACTTTACGGTGATCTGAAACCTAAGCATAATTTTTTGGTGTACTACCCTCGCGCAATTGAGAAATGTGGTCCTCTTAAGTTTGTCTGGGCTATGCGTTTCTAGGCAAAACATAAAGATGCAAAAATATATTTTAATAATATAACATCTCAATTAAATCCTGCTTATACAGCGGCTATGAAAAGTTCTTTTTGTTTTTCAAATTTTTTACAAAAGTATAAAAATGGGTTTCCGCATGCTTTTAACACTGAAACATTTATTACAAAAGACTTAACAAAAGAAGGATATTTTCCTCTAATATTGAACTTTAAAAATATTAACTATCAATCTGTTTATGTTTCGACTATTATACATTATAACATTTTAGCATTACTGAATGAAATAAATTGTTGTATCTATAAAATCAAACTTTTTATTTACGAAAATGAAATTATTTACGTTCTATGTTATCCTATAGAAATTATTAAATTTGATGTACATTTTCAATCTTACGAGACTGGTATAAAACAAAATTGCCTAAAACATATTAACATTTCATATTTCACAAGCCTGCCTATGAATTTACATCAAATTAACAATGGAGAGACATATGCAAGATTAAAAAAGATATGATAACATTATGATTTATTTTTTAAATTTAAATTAAATTATTTTATTTAATGAATTATTAATGAGTTATAAATAAGTTATTTCATAAATATAAAATAAATTTAAATATGTTTGAATAAAAAAAATGTGAATTAAAAGCAATTAAAATAATCTGTTTCCTTTAAAGTTTATAGTGAACACTTTTAAATTGAGATTGAATGTGTTAACTTTTAATTTAAATACAAACATTTTTAAATTGGGTTAAAAGTGTGAACTTTAAAATCAAAAGTGTTTAAATTGTATTCGAGAATGCGCATATTAAAATGTAAAGTTTTCACTTTAACATTCAAAGTGCTAACATTAATAATTTACATTTTAAAGTGTAAAATTTAAAATCAATATTTTTCAATACGGCTGGTTTTCATACATGAAAACTTTAATTTTAAAGTCCCTTGTACTGGATTTAAAGTGAGTTTAAAGTGTTTCTTTTCTGAGTGTACATATAACTAAAGAAACAAAGTTATTAAAAAGATAATCACCCCTATTCTGCATTTCGATTACGTTCCCGCATTTAGTTACGTTCGAATCGAAAAATGGTATTCCAAAAAAAACTTAATCGAAAGAAAAAGAAGAAGAGAAGAGTATGTTCAAACCAGCTGCTTTTGCAATGAAACGTATGAAAAGGAACAGAAAAAATAAGCAATTCTGTAAACATTATAATTGTTAAATTGTAAAAAGTCATATTTAGTGAAAATAATAGTAAGAAATATATAAAAAATAAATATTGTGATAACTTTAATTAAATAAACATATCAGTTAAATAAGGAAAGTAAGAAAAAAGCCAGAGTATGAGTAAGCGGTATTTGTGGCCAAACTATTCCATTGTGCAGAATCCTGCAGCGCCGGACATCATTTGGAACTTTATCCCAGAATGCCTGCACTTCTTCCTTGGGATGCTTGTGATATCCACACGCAATATCATACTTGGTGGCCATTAAATTTTCCAGCTTTTCATATCGCTCAGGTATTGCGTTTTTCGACATGCAATAAATTAAATAAAGCTGTCAAATTTGATAAAAAATTAAAGAATTTATTACAAAATAATTTTACAGCATTTTATAGTTACATTTCATTTAATTATACACTTTTTCAAGTACAAAAACAAAAATCGATAATTTTCCGTTAGTAAACAAAGCACTTCCAAAAACGTTGCTGCGATCGTAATGCAGAATACATACAATCGAAAAAGAAATGATACGGGGAACGGAACGCAGAATACCAAATTTGCAAAACGGAGAAAATTTCGATTTGAATCGAAATGCAGAATAGGGGTCAATATGTATTTAAATTTGTTTAAAAATATATAACACTAAAATGAAAGCTTGTTAGCTTCCTTTTCGTCCTCTAGTTTTTTGGAGTTGCTTTCGAAACTCTCTTTTTTTACAGCTGCATTGCCTGGCGTAACATTGTTTCTTAGTCCTTCTGTTCCATACTTATTATCTTACAATGGAGTCTGAAAAAATTTCAAAGAAATTTGTTAACAATTAAAATTTTAGTTAATATGTATATAAACAATTTACCGATCAGTGCTTTGTATAGTTTTTTAAACGCAATTTTCCATGCGTTCCGTCAATGTTATGCTGCATAACAATGTTGCGATCCAAAATGATATCTAAATTAATTCCATTGCAGTTCCTCCATAGTCTGCTCATTGTAGAGACCTAAGTTTATGTAACATTAAAATAATAAAAATATATGAATAAGAAATAGTAAACAGATTTTTTACTTACGTGTACATATGTATGTATGTATGTATGTATATCGTGGTTGTCAGCGCTGATTTTTTCTTCAAAACTCTGAGCATTTCATTAGACGTCAATGGAAAATAATTTAGAAATCAATTTAAAAAATATTTATATTCGTTGTTTTTTTATATTTTCTATTTATGTTTTCATTCTCATAAACTGAATAGTCTCATTGAAATTAGTATTATAACTGTCTCAAAACTTTACTAGTTACAAATTTAGCTCCAGGGATGTTACATGAATTTTCAATTCAAAATTAATGGCCTTATTCGCAAATGATGAATAAAGTTAATGTATGCATTAAAACCGGATTTCCTATATAAAAATCCAACATTAAACCTACTTTAACTTTATTAATCTTTTGCGAATAATGCCATAAATATTTATTTTCGCAAACAGTTCAATAAAAATAATAAAATATTAGAAACAATAAAAACAAAGTAAGAATTAGAAAGAACATGCCCGACATATTATATTGTAGTGTACCCATAGTTGGACAAAATACTTCCATTTATTGTACGTATTTCAAATACAAAATACTTCCATGTATGTATTTAAAATACAAAATACTCCATTTTTATTCAAACCAAAAAATACATTAGATAAAACTAATCAACAAAACAATTGTTTCCTTTCATAAACATCAGATTTTTAAGCTATTGCATAACAGTTATCGCGGGCTTTGAGCGCGGTGACCGAATCAAGAAATTCCGTAACGAAAACAGCATAACACTAAGTTTGTTTCTTAAGTCTTGTTATGCTATTGCATAACAGTTATCGCAGGCTTTGAGCGCGGTGACCGAATCAAGAAATTCCGTAACGAAAACAACCTAACACTAAGTTTGTTTCTTAAGTCTTGTTTCTTAAATATTTGAATCGCCTAGCGTATGTTAACCCCTAAAGTATGCTATTGATTTCATTAATATACAGTATTGCCAGAACAGATTTTTACATGTAGGAAAACACAAAATGGCATACTTACGAGCAATCGTGGTTGACAAAAAAATGATATACACAAACAAACTGACGATTCGTAGGGTTTTAAGCGGTATTTTCCAGATATTTAGAGGATATCAAGTCTCAAACTTATGTTTCTTATTTCAGTTACCATAAACCTATACTTTCAATGATAAAAATTCCTGAATAACCTACATGTATTGTAAGATAATAAAAATATTTTAAACGATATTAACTTCTCATTTATTCAATAAAAGAAAAAAAATTGTTTTCTTATCGGTCACCACGCTCAAAAAGTGTAACTTCAATCAATATCAAAGAAAAATAAATACTGCATAAATAAAAAATAAATACATAATTATAATTGCATAAGTTGATAAAAAATGCTATGCAATAGCTTTGCCGCGGCAGTCCCTGAGTGACACACGTCTTTTTTTATATAAATACAAATTGCCAGTGTTCTAATGAAGTCAGTTGTGTGTTTTTCAAGGTTTTCTGTTTGTTGGTTGGTGAATGTGTGGCCAAAAATTAATTTTTTTTTATTTTCACGGATTTTGTCGAAGCAATCTCGATATATACATACATATGTTTGTTACCATATAAACATAAGTACATGTTTCGTTATAAATATATTTATATCCATGTTATCCTAAAAGTACTACCTCGTCAATAGTGATAAGGTCTACTGGTGGATTTCCAATGACAAGCCTGTGTACTTTATATAATAATAATTCAAATACATATGTAAATATACTTTATTTATAAATTTTTTGTATTAAATAAAATTTTGTATTAAAAAAATTATAATTTTTTCCCATAAAATATAATTTTTTTCGGCATATGATGATTTTCTTCTCAAAGCTTCTGGCAACGCTTGTCGTCGATGAGACCAGAGATGAAACTTCGAGGTTATGTTTTGGTCCAAATCAGTTTTTCCCCCATCTACTTTTTGTCAAAAAGAGATAGCAATATAAGGGAATATAAACAAAACAAAATTAAAGCATTTTGCACGTAACAAATGATGAATTTTAATGGAATTTACTTCTTCTATAGATCATGAAATAACTCTTAAAATAATTTATTTTTAATGTTACATTACCATTAGCATTTTTATTGCTTAAATTAATATTTGTCTATAACTTTTTTTTATTGCTCCAGAAATAAGTACGAATACAAAACCACAACAAAACATGAAAAACTCTTTGTTTACTACTTTTTGTGTGACAGTCAGCAAAACAACAACAATAACATAACGTCTCGCATCACCTCTGGTCTTCTTTGTGGACACAGGGTAATCAGAGATGTAACTTTGAGGTTATGTTTTGGAGCAAATCAGCTTTTTTCTGTCACTAGTTGCTGTTAAAAAGAGATAGCAATATAATGTAAGGATGAGGGAAAATAAACAAAACAAAATTAAGCATTTTGGAAGTAAGAAATGATGAATTGTATTGCAATTTACTTCTTCTATATATCATGAATATACATATATTTATATTGCTTAAATTAATATTTTTCTGCAACTCTTTTTAGTGAGTCAGAAATTAATAAGAATACAAAACTACAACAAAACATGAAAAATTCTTTGTTTACGAGTTCCTGTGCGACAGACACAGCAATAGCATGCCGTTCGTGTCACCTCTGGTATTACTTTGAGTTTGTGGATGAGACAACGACGAATGCACATGAAGCGGATGCCAACATATTTTTTTCAACCATAATTATACAGCAAACACACGTGTTTCATTTCAAATTGATGATGATTTTTATATTATTTTAATTTTTTCTGAGTAGTAACATTGTTTTAAGAAAATTAATTGATATTTTTATATATTTAAATTAAGTATTTAATAAATTTTATTTAAAAAATCTAAAAAATATGTTAAATTAATCCTGTTGAGCTAATACAACAATTCTCATTGGTTTTTTAAAAGTTTTTGTATAAGAATTTGAAACATTTCAAAAATATGGTTTAAGGTCTACTCATGATTTGGCATTAGCACCAATGAAATGTACATATGTAAGTATATAGACTAGCTGAAAACCCCTCAACAAACTTAAATAGAACTTAAATCAGCAAGGTTGGTCATTTAAATATTCTTTAAGTTTCATTTAAGTTTGTACTGCAAAACTTAATTTCGTATTTAAATAGAACTCATAAGTCATAAACTGGCCCTTAATGTTTGTCCAGTTTATGTATTTACATACATACATATGTATATTGAAGATACAATAAAGAATAAATGGAAATATATAACTTTTAAGTTGACTTACTGGATTTGTTTTTAACAGCCTTCATAATTTTATTTTTTTGTACTGCTTTGTGGTGTTTACTGCATGCAGCTTATGGATTCATTTGTATGTGAGTTGTTTAAAGAATTTAAAACTAAAAAATAAAATAAGAAAATTAGTTAAAAATATTTAAAACAGTTTGGGCGTAATGATTTTAACACAAACTCAAGGCAGTGTCACCGAGATTCACAAGCGACTGTTAAATTATGGTTTAAAATCAGGTTTCACGCAACCGGAACTTTAATAATCTTTTGTGAATACTTCTGTAAGATTTACATAGCGCTATTCTTGAGCCGGTTGTAATAAAATTTGTTGTATAATAAAAACATTTGTGATAATAAAAACAATTTCTTAATGTTGATTTAAAATTAAAGTTTTTTTTGGATTGACTAACAAGTAAAGTTAATATATGTATTTTATAACAATTTTTGAATGATAGTTATAATTAGAACTAGAATTTACATGTACATATGTACATAAATACATTGTTGAATTTATTTCTCTCTAGGTACATAAGTATGTACATATGTATGTATAGATATCACAAAGAAATAATTACAAGTAAAAAAACGCGAAAATAATTGTACGCATACTTCTCATTCATTTGATTTATGTCTGCTATTATGATTGATCATTTGTAATAATCATAAGTTAAACCGATAAGATGTATGTACATATGTACATACACTTGACCGCATAAGTTTGCGTACATATGTACATAATATGAATTATTATATTAGGCCTAATAATTTCCCTTTTGCATTTGCAAAACTTGAAAATAATTAGGAATACAAAATCTATGTACATACATACATACACACATACGTACATATAATATGGTAACTTTAGAAGTATGATCAAATATGCGTACATACATAAAATGTAACTGTACTCTATAACGGGTTCTGATGATAAATTATCACAAATTATAAATTATTTGTGCAGATAAGTGAAATGAGCAGGTATACAAAATGCACTTAAACGAGGTTTAGGGAGAATAATTAAAGAAAATATGTACATATGTATTTTTGGGCAGTTATGTCAAAATGCTGCTAATGTCTATTTTTTGTATGAAAATAATTTTAAAATGCCAAAAATTTTGGGTATTTATCTTATATGTGCAGGTACAAAAAGGCACTTAAAAAAGGAATTTGTATGGAATTTTAAAGAATAGTGACGTAAATGATAAATTTTATGCGGTTAAATCAAAAGTGCTCTTAACCAAAAAGTAGCTAAATCAAAACTACTGTACAAGTAGTTTTAACGTTGATTTGCTTAAAACTATGTTGCTCATGCATGTACATATGTACATAAATATTTATTATATACATACTTACATATAAAATCGGAAACGTAAATTGAATGTTTGTGTACATACATAAATACGGATTTTTTAAGTTGTTAATTTTTTTAAATTTTCATTTTGACAATTTTTGTATGTTTTTGTTTTTTTATTATTGTACAAATTTTTTATTTACACAATTTTATATATCCCTGAAGAAGCCACACAAAGAAGTGGCGAAATATCGATGTTTTTAATAAAAATTTTGTTAACGTTTTTTAAAAAAATTTACCTTGTTCTCAAAATAAATTAGATTATTAATTAATTTAAAAAAACAGAAGGTCGAAAATATATAAGAATAATTTAAATGAAAATTAACAAAATTTAAATATGAATACAAAAACTTGTCATAAGGGTAAATAGTGTATTCTATATGACTACATGTAGAATACCTGTGTCAAGAACTATGAAAAACATATTTCATGCCCTTTGACTTTTTGATTTGCGTATCCATTTTTAATGCAGAATACGGAGCAACCACGATGAAGCACCCACTGAACAATTTTCACGACACGTCTGATATCAGAAAAAATCCGAAACATTAGCAGCCAATCAACCAAGTTGTATAGAATTCCCATAAACATTTCGCAGAATAGTTGGCCATTTTCTGGTGTGCTATTCCTGCATATTCTACGTTTCTGCTCATTTTCTGAACTGTATAATATAATAGTTGAAGACTTTCATGCGACACATAATAATAATAAATATCTCATTTTCTCGCTTAAAGGTAAAAGTTTGTAGCTTTTACAAAATATATTGTAGTGTATGTTAACTATTACACGTCACTGTATTGAAATTTAATTTTCTTTACTTTGTCAGTGCGGAAATTAACAACTATCAAATTAATTGTTAAGTATGTTGTTTATTTTTAACTATTAGTAAGCGTCAGCATAATTCGTGGGATATTATTGACTGCAAATTTATGTTGACTCGAATTAATTTTAGTATAAGTAGGTATAAGCTGGCAATTTATTTAATAAAAAACAGAATTAACATAGGGTGTTTTTTTAAGCTAGATAGAACTTTAAATTGTAAAAAGTAACACAAAAAATTACATTTTGATGAAACATTTTTTTTTATTTGTTTCAGTATACTCTGACAAATCATCATGAATAGACTCACGCTTGAACAACGCTACGAAATTATCCAAATTTACTTTGAAAATCTGACCCGTAGTTTTATCGCAAAATTGTGTTCAGCGATGAGGCGCATTTTTGGCTTAACGGGTTTGTTAATAAGCAAAATTGCCGCATATGGAGTGAGACCAATCCACAAGAGACCCTACAGACTCCATTACATGCAGAAAAATGCACCGTTTGGTGCGGTTTTCACGCTGCTGGCATCATCGGACCTTATTTCTTCAAAAATGAGGCCGGAGCTCGCGTTACGGTCAATGGAGATCGTTACCGCACCATGATCAATGATTTTTTGTTTGAAAATATGGATGACATTGATCCGGAGGAGATGTGGTTTCAACAGGATGGCGCTACGTGCCATACGGCGAACGCAACCATCGACTTATTGAAATCAAAATTTGGCGATAAGTTGATTTCGAGAAATGGACCTGTCAATTGGCCTCCAAGGTCGTGCGATTTGACACCTCTCGATTATTTCCTGTGGGGCTACGTGAAGTCACTGGTTTATGCTGATAAACCAGCAACAATTGACGCCTTGGAGGCCAGCATTGTTCGTGTTATTCGTGACATACGGCCAGCAGTGCTCGAAAAAGTGGCCCAAAATTGGACGTCCAGAATGCGCTTCGTCAAGAACAGCCGCGGTGCCCATATGCCCGAAATCATTTTCAAATGTTAATGTCACGTATTGATCTTTCGAATAAAAAAAAAATTTTTATTACAATTTAATTTTTTGTGTTATTTTTTACAATTTCAAGTTCTATCGGGCTTAAAAAAACACCCTTTATATACATAAGTGAAGGTCGTGCGACAGTCTCAATATAAAGCTCAATTTGACATAATGAACTTGCAATATGTATGTTTTTTCAACAAAAATTTATTATAAATTTTTTCCTCTTTTTGCATTTAGACTTCAAAATCATGTTCAACATCAGGTATAGATAACACAGCAAGTAGTTTTTGTTGCTCGAACTTTGAACTAATTTTTGTTGATTATGTTGGTGTAGTTTTACTAACAAACAATATTTTTCATAGTAATCAAATACATTTTTTTTAATTGGAGCTAAAGCTTAAAAAACTACACTGTACAACAGCAAAAAAAGTATGACAACGGAATTCGGCAGAGGGGATCAAAAACAAAATATACATACATACGTGTATCGGCGTTTTAAATAATTCTTTTTCATTATTTACACATTGTTATAGTGAATCGGCATAGGAAATGTTGTAACCGTTACGAGCTGTAATCGGCACTTTTGTGTAAAACACTACGGGAAACATTTTTATTGAATATTTGAACACTCTCACTCTTCACTGTGTGGGTTTTTTGTAGCTTTCTAAGAATGATAAAATGAGATGAAACGTCTTACAAGAACATTTGTCATAAAATTCTTCTCTGATTTTCAAAGACACCAAAGCTAAAACTTCAACTTGGTCGCCATAAATAAATCAAAACTGAAATTTATATACTATGTATGTATGTATATGTCGCCTTGCAAAAAAATAAATGCATTAAAGTAATATCCTTTTCCTCCTCCCATGGATGCACTCCTGTATATGTACATACATATGTATGTATATTAAACTTCTGCATAAATGCATTTGTTGTTAAGAAGTACATATAAACTTGCAAATTATGTGCGCTTGCTCGAACTATACTTAAAATAATGTTCATATTTTTGAGAACAACAAAATTACCGAATATGTATTTGTTGTTACTCGGCTTTATGTTTACTAGTTAAGTACGGGTTCGTTTTACACTATCCCTTTTGCATATTTTAAAATCGTTATTTATTAAAATTAGAGACAAATATTCTTAAATCTGGGGTCAAATCACGGCATTCGATATCGAGCGAAATTTCCATACAAATTAAAAAAATTTTGTATGGGGTTTTACTCGATATCGAATGCCGTGATTTGCCCCCTGTATTATTTTTTATTTGTATTTTTTTAACTAACGGGGTATATATATATATATATTATATTGGCATATATTTTTATATATGTATGTATATGTACATATTTATATGCATACATTTTTTAATATGAAGGCATCAAAAATTTTTTTTCTAAGTTTAGTCTAATCAAAGCGATAAAAATATTTTATATCAAAAAACACAAAAATACTTGAAAAGAACATGATTTTTAAGGTGCCTACTTCTTTTTTGTTATTCACATTTCATATGTTCCTTTTTTCGGTGCTCTATCAACTTCGGCTACTTAGAATATGTTCACACACTTCAACTTTTACTGCTCAACTTCTTTTCAATTCCCATTTGAACTTGCCTTATGGCCAGCTTATGACTTCATATTTAAATACGCATTTAATTAATTTTCATTTAAATTTAAGTCATTTATTGTTTGTATTTAATTATGATAAAAATATGGCATTATCACGAAATTCTCTGAATTTTTTTTGGAGAAACAGCTGTTGAACAAAATTAAAGAAAATTTTCTAATGTGGATTCTTTTTCAGACTGAAAATAACATCAATGATAGGTTGCTGCAATGTTTTAAAAGTATAAAACAATTAAGAAAAAATATATGTATAATAGAATAATATTAATAAAAGAAGTTAAATTTGCACCCCAAAAGATGTTGATTTTTCAATGGCCGCAAATTTTTGGTTTACTTTGTTGCGCGAAACAACAACAAGCTAGCAAAACCATATGTTTGTGTATGGATGTGTACACAACTTAAATAGATGTTTGGATGTGTGCACAACTTAAATAGAACTTAAATCAGCAAGGTTGTTCATTTATATATTATTTAAGTTTCATTTGAGTTTGTACTGCAAAACTTAATTTCGTATTTAAATAGAACTTAAATATAAATAACATTTAAATACGAAGTCATAAACTGGCCCTTAATGTTCACACAAAGAAATCTGTTTCAAATAATTTTCATATATGTTTTCACAGCGAAGCAAAGAATGAAAATATATATAAAATAATAACATGCATCTATCTTCGTGTTTGTAATTACGAATGACACAACAAAACGTGCTTCACGGGTTTAAACAGCTCCGTACCAAATACCACTCCTCTTTCCCCTCTCTCCTACAAACTCAAAGGTTGAGCAGCAAAAGTTGAAGTGTGTGAACCTAGTCTAAAGGCAGAATTAGTTTGTACGTTCTGTTCTGTTACGAATCAGCTGTTTTATTTATGTTCGATTGAAAAACTGTACATGTGTGTGGTTTGTTGTTACTTTTTCGTTCTGTTCTGTTGCGGTCTGTTCTGTAGAAAACTGAATTCAACGTTAAGTGACAGCCAAGATTTTGTATGTATTAGTTTTTGTAGTGTGAAATATTAAAAATTTTGTATTCAAAGTCAGAAAATTTTATTTTAATTCAATTTTTTAAAGATTTATATATTTCTGTCAAATAAAAAACATTTCAAAAACATTTACAAAATTTATTCCTATAATTACATCGTCCACATCAGAAAGTTCAGTCACAGAACAAGTAAGTAAGAAATATTTTCTACAGAAAAGAACGGCACAGAACGGCAACGAAAAGTAATAACTAATGAGGCCTTTACTTGTTGGTATTTAATAAGCAAACATTCTCTTCTCAACTTGTAATCTGAGTAAGAGTAAAAATATATAATTCATTCGACAGCGAGTTACACGCATGAAGAAACAACTTACTCACTGCAGATGTTTAATGTATAATATTAATATAAAACTTTTAAATTAAATATATGTATATGTATACACAAATTTACTATCAAATAATGTTTAATTTTATATAATAACAATTATTTCATATATTAAAAAACATACAATATACTCTTCGGGATTTAAAAGTCCCGAAAATCCCGGGGTTTTCAAAAATCAGTCCCAGTCTCTATACTCGATACAATATTTTGTATAACACGAACATTTTAAGAAAAAGACGTGTGTCACTCGGGGACTGCCGCGGCAAAGCTATTGCATAGCATTTTTTTTATCAACTTATGCAATTATAATTATTTATTTATTTTTTATTCATGCAGTTTTTTCGTTGATATTAATTAAAGTTTTTTCTTTGATATTAATTCAAGTTACACTTTTTGAGCGCGGTAAATTTCTTGATTCGGTCGCCGCGCTCAAAGCCCGCGATAAAAGCTATGCAATAGCTTTGTTTGTGTATATCATTTTTTGTCAACCACGATTGCTCGTAAGTACGCCATTTTGTGTTTTCCTACATGCAAAAATCTGTTCTGGCAATTCTGTATGTTAATGAAATCAATAGCATACTTTAGGGGTTAACATACGCTAGGCGATTCAAATACTAAAAAAAAAAACAAAAGACTTAAGAAACAA
Organism: Gymnocheta viridis; assembly: GCA_956483585.1. Classification (NCBI taxonomy): domain Eukaryota; kingdom Metazoa; phylum Arthropoda; class Insecta; order Diptera; family Tachinidae; genus Gymnocheta; species Gymnocheta viridis. The sequence goes on from OY101444.1 coordinate 38,715,575, forward strand.
ATTTAGTGGTAATTTTTATTTTCATTATGGAATTTCTTGATTCGGTCGCCGCGATCAAAGCCCGCGATAAAAGCTATGCAATAGCTTAAAAAACTAATAAAATATGTTTTAAAAGTACAACAATTATAAAATAAGATTTTCAATCGTGATCATTTGGCTTTGCAATAGCTTATCCTGTCAGTCCAATTTACCAAGACTTTTTTGCAGTTTCTGTGTTTGGATCGCTTCTGGATTATTCGCATATCATCGATCTTTAACGGCACTCCACAATAAAAAGTATAAATAGGTCAAATCGAAGCTTCGAGAGGGATAATTGACATCGCCACGACGGCTTTTAGCACGACTTTTCGGGCCAACTCGAAGTCCGATAAGTTTGCAATATTTCCCAACGCTGTTCAAGCATAAAGCGTTTGGTCCACGAGAGGTATGGTACTGACTGATACTCAATATTTCGGACAGAAAAAATCTGTGTCAAAACAATATATGATTAAAAAATATTCTTGTAATTTGATAATTCAAAACGAAATATTTAATAATTATTCCCTGGTGATCGCCATTAGCAACAATGAAATGTGTATTGGAACTAGCTATATCCCTCAATAATCAATTTTAATTAAACTATTAATATTTTACTTAATATGTAAAATATTAATTTTGGGGAAAAAGTGCGATTAAAAATAATAAAATTTTAACAATTCCCATAAAAAGCACTAGTTATTCAATTTTTATTTTTTAAAGTTTTATATTACCTTCGAATAAATTTTTACTAAGTTTTACTGCCAAAAATTTGTTAGAAATTGTGAATAATCGGTCAAGAACTACCACTTTATCTTCTGCATTTATGTTTTCATTCATCGTTTTTTGTGTAAGCTAACGCAAGTTACTAAAATGCAGTAATAGTTATAAATTTTTAAAAACTTTTGTTGTGAATACAGCCGTTACCATTTTTTAATCCCAATTATGTTGCAACACTTTTTGAGATCTGGCCACACTGATGCATACCTCTGAATTTAATTCAGTGTTGCCAAAATGAAAAAAATAATAAAAACGTCCAATAAGTAAGAAAAATATATTGAGCTATGGGAATGATATCGATGCTAAGGGTATTTTACTGATTTCGTTGTTTCTATTCGAATTTTCCAATTTGCTTTAGTTTTCCCCAATTCTTTTTTGACTATTGGCATTTAAGGTATTTTTTCTGACATACTGTAATTTTTCTTGATATAATTTTGTAAGATTGGTATTACTTTTTTATAGTGTGTATCAACTAATACTTTTGTATTTTTAAGATCTCTTTTCCGATTTCAGCAATATAACTGAATTTAAAAAAAATACTTTTCTTAATTTTTAAAGTGTTTGTAAAGCGAAAATAAAAACGTTGTATTAAAAACAGTGTAAACGAAAAAAGCCATAATTGTGTTCTTTTATTTATTTATTTAATTATTAAATGAAAATTAGAGAAACATTTTAAACAAACTATAAAAAATAGCAGTTGAATCACAACAAACAAAAAAATCAATTCATGTATGTGTAAAATGTCGGTCTTACATTTTACCCTTCTTGGAGGGACTCAGGGACAGTTGTGAAGCTTTTTGTAGATTTTGTTCCTTCTCCCCAACTTTTGACCCCGTTGTGGAGCTATTTACCCCAATACTACCAAAATTTAGAGGTTCTAGCGTATTGAAATCAAAAAGTCCTGCACTGTTCCTTAGGGTTGTTATAAGAAATAAGTTTTTGAATTTTCCATTTGATATACGTGGTACCTATGTATGTGTATGTAGTATTGATAAAATTGTACTCATACGACATATGTACACGCATGTATTTTGTTTATCATCATTATTATTATTATTATTATTATTTTGAAAAGAAACCTGTTTCAGGAAAATAGTTTTTTTTATTTCTTTGTTTCAATAACGAGTAGATTATTGTTAGATTTACAGAAAAACTAAAATTGTTCATGTCGCTCATTTTCCATGGGTTTTAAAATTTTTCTACAGTAACTTTCAATAAGCACTTTCGTTGAACGAAATCATAAATATAGAAACGCACACGATTGAAATATTTCATCTTTCCTTTTAATATTAATTAGCCCCAGTGTATGACTGAATATTTAAATACGCATTTAGTTAATTTTCATTTCAATTTAAGTTGCATTTAAATCCAATTTCAGTTTTTCCTGTGTTGAATTATTGTCTAAATTTTTTTGGAAAACCATTTGTTGAGCAACAATAAAGAAAAATTTTAATCATAAGTTGCTGCAATTTTTTAAAAGTTTAAAGACAATTTAAAAAAATATGTATAAAAGAATAATATCAATGAAATAAGTCCAAATTTCACGCCATAAAAATGTTGATTTTCATTGGACGCAAAGTTTTTGTTTACTTTGTTGCGCGAAACAACAACAAGCTAGCAAAAACATTGTATATTAATGTGCAGTCGTTAAGCAGCTCTGGGCCACAGGGTAGACCAGATATGTAACTTTGAGGTTATGTTTTGGAGCAAATCAGTTTTTTGTGCCTCTAGTTGATGTTAAAAAGAGATAGCAATATAATGTAAAGATGAGGGAAAATAAACAAAACAAAATTAAGCATTTTGCAAGTAAGAAATGATGAATTGTATTGCAATTAACTTCTTCTATATATCATGAATAATTCTTATTTTATTTTAAATGTTATACTACTTTTTGCATTTATATTGCTTAAATTAGTACTTTTCTACAACTTTGTTTATTGAGCCAGAAATTAATAAGAATACAACAAAACATGATAAATTCTTTGTTTACTAGTTTCTGTGCGACAGAGCTAGCAAAACAACAACAATAGCATGCCGTTCGTGTCACCTCTGGTCTTTTTTGTGCTCTGGGCTGAAGATCAGCTCTCGCATCATCGTAATTATTTCTTAAGTGCGGTCCAGCTAGCATGTGTTGTTTGGACTTCGAGAGTTTTTCGTCTCACTCGCACTGGTTGGCTGATTTGCCACGGATAACCGTATAGTCATGCGGTTCTTTTGTGGAATTTCGTTGACCAACACGTTGCTACTTTCTATGTGAAGGAATAGGTCGGGTATAGTCAGTCACAAAAAAATTTTAAAATACTGTTAATAACATAACAATATTCTGCAAATTTACTTTGTAGAATATGCACCAATAAATAAATGAATAAATATATTAGTGTGCATAACTGAAATAAACTTTAAATGTATACGGTTGGTCATTTAAATATTATTTAAGTTGCATTATAGTTTGTAGTTTGATTAGGAAAAAACTGATTTAAGCCAAAACAAAACCTCATTGTTTCACCTCTGGTCTACCCTGTGACCATGTTTTAAAAAATTTTAAATTAATTGAATAAACTACATATGTATGTACATATGTATTGATCTTTATATTATTTTTGTCACAAATACAGCATACTAACAGATCATTAAGAGAACAAATTATTTTCAAAAATCACGCATTAAATTCTTCTTATCAAATATACAAAACTCGTCATCACTGAATATTCCGATTTTTATTTAGTCAAATATCAAAATATACTTAAAATCGTCGTCACTTAGCAATTAAACATTTATTAGTGTTATGAAAAACGAAACTATCAATTTAGTATTTTTAAAATAAAACGATAATTTTTCATTACTCTCTACGTGTATATTGATTCACCCAAAAAGTCAATGTATAAATATTCCTAGTTACAAGCAATCAAACCGGCAACGCTGATGTAATTAATACAAGTGTAATGCATTTGCACACACATATTTACATATGTATGTGTATGTAAGCACAGCCACATTAATTCATAGAAAATTTATAATTTACGGCACAATACAAAGTTTACATACGAATTTTATATTTTTAGTCTAAAAGTTGAAATAATTGAATGTGTGAAGATACTTTCGTAAATATGTACGGAATATACACAATATAAATAGTCTATGTATCTAACGATTTGATATATGTACAATTAATGCGCAACTTACTTTTAACAATTTATAGATGTTGTAATACACTGCAATAAAAACAAACTAAACAATTTATCGCTTATCATGGTCAAGACAACCATAAGAATGATCGTGCGACTGAATATTAAGTTGGGAAAAAGGCCGATTAACCAGGTTGTGGCACTCGAACACCTGACTAATCTGAAGACATGTCAATTGCTTGAAAATTTGTTTATGTTAATAAGATGAAATACTCATAATATTAGGGCTTACTTAATTAACAATAGACTATGAATTATACTCGACAAATTACTACAAAATTACTACGTTTACATAACAGAGATAGCATACCTTAATGTTTTCAATTTAGCTCTTTCTTTTGTGGTTGTTGAATTCTATGCTTCAAATTATCAAATACTATATACAGAGTTCATTTTATATGGTACATATTTCTTTCAAGAATAATCTCTGCTGACGGTGTCACCCAACTTTCACATTTATTTGACAATTAAAAATGTTGTTTCTACAAAAAGTTTGTTTTGTTGTAAAACTGCTCCCACCCCTGCATCGGGTATTGAGTACAGGGTATACTATATTAAATAAATCAATTAAAATGTGTTGTTTAAGTGCTAGTTGCTAAAGTGGGGTACACACCATCGAACATGAGTGACAGTTTTGCTCAAATTTCGGCTTGATCGACATTGTGAACACAAATTTCGTCAGTCAACCACAGAGATTTTTGCGGTTGAGTAACATCAGCCGCCATATTGGTTTTTTGCACCATAAGCTAAAAAACTAGGAAGCGGAAATTTTTTTTAACCAATTTTTATACATATGTATTTCTTTTATAAAATGCAAGCTTTTGTGAGATGTGAAGACAAAATAATACAAAAAGTTGTTAGATAATAAGTTAAAAATAAAATAATTCATTATAAAAAAAAATTTTTTGTGTGGTTTTTTCTTGAATGATGGTTTGAGTCTCGATCATGATCGATAGTCTGAACCACAAAGCATACAGAGGTGACAGAACTGGAGATTTATACATATGTATGTATGTATATGCGCTATTTGCGACTCACTCCATACGTATAATTCACGAAAAAGAAATGAAAAAGTTATTTATTTGCATTTTCTTTGATATTATTTTTTCGCGTACATTTGAAAAGTATGTATGTAATATTTTTTATTAAATAAGACAAAAGACCAACACATAACCGCACTATACATTTATCAATGACTTCTTTGTTCAGTAAAAATTAAAAAATCTGAATTTTCTTGAATATATGTACATATAAGCATTTTTCGTGTACAAATTTTGTATTATAATTTTGTTTACATCCCCTGATTCGTAGTATTTTGTACTTTGTAGTTCTCTCTTTCTTCAGCCACCAGCGATTTAGCTGATTTGGACCATTTGCAAATATCATTTTTTACATGTCTTCTTAGTTGTTTGTGGCCTGAACAGTCAAAACCACAAGCTACTAACAGTGAAAATCTTCCAAACTCGACAGGCATAATGAGCACCTACAAAATTAGATTGAGGGGCAAAATATTATGACTACTTGGACCTTACAATGTCTAATTCTTGGTTGCTCTTTAAAAAAGGGTATGCAAATATAAAAAGATACCGGACAAGGCGATCATGTCATCGGAAAATTTTCGCTTGGAAGTTGGTGAAACTCTATGTAAAATGGGAACAAAACCCACCACAACACGTCGATTTTTGGAAGATGAGATCCAAGCAAAAAAACATAGAGGACCTGCGCAACATGTGCTTCCGCAAGCAGTCCGCCAGGATTAAATCAGTCACGTGCCTTAATGGGCGAGAAAAAGTTTCGATGCAAGTATCCAAAATGTACTGGATTCACTCATACAGTATGTGAGAAAAGCGGCGATGCTTGATGCTCCACGAAAACAAAAAAATGTTTCAAGAACTTTCACTCGTCTTTACTGATTTTATAAGAGAAATAAAATAAAAAATTCCAAAATTTTTACTTAGTTTTTTTCATAACTTTGTGTTTTAAGTTATTGCATAGCTTTTATTGCGGCGACCGAATCAAGAAATTCCGTAACAAGAAAAACCTAACACTAAGTATTTGAATCGCCTAGCGTATGTTAACCCCTAAAGTATGGTATTCATTTCATTAACATACAGTATTGCCAGAACAGATTTTTACATGTAGGAAAACACAAAATGGCGTACGTACGAGCAACAACTCGTAGAGGATATCGAGTCTCAAAATTAAACCTGAATAACCTACATGTATTGTAATGTAATAATAAAAACATTTTAAACGATATTAACTTCTCATTTATTCAATAAAAGAAAAAAATAGTTTTCTTATCGGCCACCACGCTCAAAAAGTGTAACTTGAATTAATATCAACGAAAAAAACTTGAATTAATATAAAAAAAATACTGCATAAATAAAAAATAAATAAATAATTATAATTGCATAAGTTGATAAAAAAATTATATCCAATAACTTTGCCGCTGCAGTCCCCGAGTGCCACACGTCTTTTTTTAAGGAATATTTGCATGCATATTTGAATTATCAAAAATTCACAATCAAAATCCGAATTGGTACATCTATACCAAGGATGTCACAGAGGGGTTAAATACAAATTCAAACTTCTATATAAAAATTACACAAGGAAATCAATTATCCGAACTAATCAGACGTGCTGCTTCATATTGTACCGAACGAAGAAAGTGTAACTGATTTACTTCAAGGAATCTAGGCAACCTCAAGCAACTAGGCGTATAGGGTTTGAAAGAGCATCGCTTTCCGTGCAAAAAAATCGCTGAGACGTTTCCCAAAATATTGGTCTCCTCCATTTTGGTCAATAAAAACTTTCTTTGATTTATGCCATGAACCCTAGGTACGTCGTTTTATGTACTATAAGCTAGATAAATTTCAGCCGCTGTACGCTCTCTTAATTGTAGTATTGTTTATTACGATTAGTTTTGGAATTGTACATGTTGAATTAATCTTGAGTATTTCTCATACATTATCATACACTTTCGGTGTCACCACAAAGAAGACCAGAGGTAACACGAAACGGCATGGCTATTGTTGTTGTTTTGCTGACTCTGTCGCACGAAAAAAACTAAACAAAGATTTTTCTTGTTTTTATTTATACAGTTTCTGCCGCAAGAAATTTATAATTCTAATTTCTTAAAAACTTTGTTTTATTAACAGCTAAATTATTATTTTGTTTACAGAAAAATTAAAATTGTTCGTCACATATTTTTCTTGGCTTCTGCATGTTTCTACAGCAACTTTCAATAAGCATTTTCGCTGAACAAACGCGTGCATGTAAAAATACACACACACACTATTGAAATATTCCTTCTAGGCTTTTAATATTAATTACACTAAACAACTACTAGAACTTGCACGACACATTTCAATAAGAGAACAAATTAATAATTCCTCTGTTTTATATTAATTATTTTATATATTAAATTGTAAAAAGTTATATAAAAATGCAAAATGCTTTAATTTTGTTTTGTTTATTTTCCCTTTTTCTTACATGATATTGCTATCTCTCTTCCACGAAAAAATTGTGTGTAAAAAAACTGATTTGCTCCAAAACATAACCTCAAAGTTTCATCTCTGGTTACCCTGTGGTGTCGCACTGTCAATAAATTCAGTTATTGTATCAAATCATTTTTTTTTGTTTTTGCAATTTAATGTATTTTTATTTGAATGCTCTTTATTTGTTAATATAATTTTAAGTTATCATGAAATGAATTAAATTGCTTATTATAATTAATATATGTTTACACTGAATCCATAAAAGGTATTTCCTGGACTGGTAGCTCTTAAGACGTGGATTGTTATTTAAATTTTGTTCACCAGTCACTTCGAGCCGAACGATTTACTCTACGACAATTTTAGCTTCAACTACAGCTGGGGAAAAAACAAAAATAAAAAATTGACAAATTTTTGTTTACGCTGGAAATAAAAAAACATACAACATTAGACGTTATTAAGAATTAAAAGTTTTTACAATATATTTGCGTCCATATTAGCACAAAGTCATGCATTTAAATATTAAATAAACCTCAACAGTAATAATGCATATTTTTAAAAACATAAAGGTATTTGTTTTAAGTTTTATTATTCTATACAAACAAGGCATTCACAAGATGTACTAACTGTTGTATCGACGAAAGTTCTTGTTGGTATTTTCTATTAAAGGATATATGGGAAACAATCCAACACAATTATATTTATATGCAAATATACTTTGGAACATATGACCGATAAAACAGTTAGTTCATCCTTCCATTTTATTTTCTTTAATACTTTCAATACTTTTTTCCTTCACATTGTTGTATACTCGATGGAGAAATTGTTCCAGTAAACCATTTCAAAATTCCACAAAATAGATTATATAATTCTGCATCTACAATTTACGCAATATTCTAAATATACTGTTACAAGACTACTTCCTTTTTATAGAAAAATATTCATTGAACGCCATGAGGTGTTTTAATTAAAGAACTTCGAGCACAAGTTTCAATGCTTGTATTATCCAACATATGATCGAAAGCACTAGAGACGAACATTTTGGAAAATCAAGTAAGTCAGCCGTTTATATCGAATCACCAGTTTTTATAACCCACCTGACAGGTTATTATTTTGGTAAATTAGCTTTTTAAACTAAAATGCAACGGATTCTACAATTACGCTCAATATCTATCAAAATATGCGCAGCAAAGAAACAAAATGCAAATTTGCGCAAATATCGTGAAATCCCTTATAAATTAGAATTGTGTATGTGTGTATCTCTGATCGATTTTGGGTTTCTTCAAATCTTTGTTCCAAGAAAATCGCTTCTGCCATTTGAGAACTACTCGTATGACGCCACAAAGACAACGTCAGTTTTTTTTCATAAAATTTTTTTAGTAGTTTTTAATCTGAAGTGATTACTATTTTGGCTAAAGTTCGCAACAATATCCAAAGGTACAAGGGACAAATAACATCAATTAATTTAAACTTAAGCTGCAGAACAGAAACAACGTTCTTTTTCGGGAGCCGCTACACTCCCGCCATCAGTGATCATATGTGTTTCCATGTATCCGCCACTGTTTAGGTGGATCGGTTAAATGTGATTTCAAATTTATATTTATACAAAAAAAGAATACAAGACTTATTTTTATTGTGGAAGGTATTAATTGTTTTAAAGCAAACACAGCTTCACCACGATCAATATTTAAATTTGTCCATAATTAACTTTAAATTAACCCATTGTTACACGTTGGTTTATCTCCTGTACCAAAAAAAAAAATTAGAAGGAAAATGTACATGAGAAAAAGGAACATGCAACAATGGGTTAATTTAACGTTAATTACTGATGGTAAAATTTTAATATTGATAGTTTTGAAGTTGTATTTACTTTAAAAACAATTAATATCGCCTTCCACAACACAAAATAAGTCTCGTATGAAATTAATTGATATTAATTTGTCCCTTGTACCGTTGGAGTATCCAATTATTTCTACAAAAATGTTACGAACTTCAGCCAAAATAATATTCACTTAACCAATTTAAGTCGAAAAATAATCAAATTAAATAAAAAAAATTTTCAATTAACCTTAAAAGCCCAATTTAGATGAAGAAATTTAAATAATACATTTTTTTAACTTCCTTTAAAATTAGTTTCTAAAAACCTCTTACATTTACACTGTGATTTATAATTCATGAATTTATTTTTTCAGGGTTGATTTTTTAGCAAACAATCGCTTAACCTTCTTTATTGGCTTATTCGTATTTTAACATCAGTTATTTGTACACAACACAATATATACAAAATTATTTAAATCGGTACAAATTACTTTGGTATGTAAATTTTTTACACTGCTGATGTGAATAAAATTTCACTAGCCCTGGAAGCTAGTAGAATTTTTGACAACCAACATATTAGCATGGTAACACAAAACAAAGTAAGCCACCGCCGTCGTTTTTGAAAATTCGAGAAGTCGCCCAATACATTGAATTTTTACGTCTCTTAAATGTAGTTAAGAATGAAAAATCCATTATTTATTATAATTTGCGATTGTAATTGCTTATCACATTATACAATTTTTCGATACAGCAGAGAATTTTATTTAATGTGTATAAAAAAGTTCTTTTAAAAATTTGTTGGTTGCCGACGGTTTGTAGTCAAATGTTTTACCTCGCCGCAGCAACTTTTCCATAGAATAATACAGGTAGTGTCGGAACGTTAACGGCCTTTTTTGGGGGTGGTCCGCATCTCTCAAAATCTGTTTGTTTTACTAACACACACCCACACTACTAAAAAAGCACACTTGAACATTTGTTTCAAATGCAAATAAGAAAATGAAAAGAAACAATATTCTTTATAGAGCGACTTTGAGAGAAAAATATTCTTCTTAATATTCTTCTTCTTGCACGAAACAGCCCGTACTTTTTCTTCGGGCAGATTGTGTAAATTATCAAACAGTCAGCTTTTTGCAAAATAAACAATAAAAAATTATTTTTCACCAAAAACCAAAAAATTTTTTTTAAGAATATTGATTAAATAAGCATTCAAAATATGTCGCAAAATGTAAATATTAACGTAGAACAAACACAAAAACATATTTGCGTTTTCCGTTATTTATTCTTGTGAATGCATGTACATGCATACTTGTGTGCATAATATGTATGTATGTATGTTATCTTCAGCAGATATTGCATTGACATTTTATTTTGGGCTAAAAATGTGGTTTTTAGTTTTCCCGTACTTTTTAACATATTTGGCTATTAGTGAGAGTAATTCTTGTTTACACTCATTAACACGAATTTTACCCTAAAAGTACGGGATCGCACTTAATTATTTTTTGAAATGGTGTTTATTAGAAATTATTGTATCATCATTTACGAATAAAAAGTAAAAGATATGTTACAATGCATTAGATTAGATATTGGAATTTGCTTTTTACTTTCTCCGCGTTAGGTTTTTAAAAAGTTAAGCCTTTATAAGTAGTCAGACATATTTGTTCAAATAAAGTTAATAATATTTAATATTATTTAAATGACATACATACAAAAATATATTAAGTTTCTATTGTCGTTATTTTTCAAAAATTATTAAAGGAAGAAAATAGAAATGTTATTTTGACAGTTTTCTTCTACATCTATCTAATTTAGGGATAATGCTAAACAATTGCCTCATGATATATCTTCGAATTGTTTGCTGAAATACTAGTTCAATGTTAGAATGTCTAATTAAAATTTATTAAAAAAGACACACAAACACAAAAAAAACAAAAACACGGAAAACGCAGACACAAAAATACTGACGTTCTATATTGTTATCGTTTTGAGAATTAGGTGGAGCTGTATTTAATTTAGCTGCAATCGCCGCCTCCTCAGCCTTTCCCAGAACAGGAGCTACAATAGTTCGAAATATATCCATCTCCATTTCTACATACAAATATAAAATGTATAAGTATAAATTTGAGTGCTATAAAATATTTTTATGCAGAACACTAAGGATTGCTCATACTGGGTGAGTTCCAAAACGTCAGTTGCAAAGCAACTACACAGTCTCCCATTCTGAAATGAACCGTATAAAGTTTTTACAATGTTATCTGTACCAAAATATAGCAAAAAGCTACCGATGCGTACACAATAAACACAGTATGCATCGTTTAACTTAAGATAAATTGTTGCCATATGCTTCAAAATACAACTGTGTTTTTAATAATGGCCGACGAGCTTCTTGTTAGAGCTTTTATATTGTTTAAACTTTTCAGTTGTTTTAAAATAATACCTCTAGTTGTTCTAAGAACTATGATGATCAGCATTAGCAACAGTGAAATTCAATGTGTTTTCAATAAAACTATTAATGGCCTGTTTCTACATAACAAGTATGTTCTCAAACAGACAAGCTGTACACAAGCAAGTAATTAAACGAATGAGTTTTTATAGTACACTTGTCTTACTTACGTTGTGTTACGTTGCTCTTTTTGTATTGTCAAATAACGTTATTGCCGTAATATATAGTTTGGTATTTTGTATAATTTTTTTCAAGCTAAAATACAATTTTTTTTACTACCAAATGGCAACTCTTGTGCAAATCTAAGCGAACAGTATAAACATATTATACAAAACAAAGTTAATTTATATTAACAATTGAATCTCAATAAAGTTTGTTATTAATTAAAATATTAAAGGAAAAATGTTTCCATATATTGTAATACACTTTGATAGTGATTCAAGTGAGTGTGATAATGTGGACATTCATTTATGCCGCAAAAATATCCGGCATGCCTTAAATGTATTGGATCTACCGGAAGACAAAACAAATTCTTCTTTTGATAAAAATGCACACAAGTACTTTTTTGGCTTGTCTGTTTTTGACAGTATTGACAATTGAAATTGCAATGTAGAAACCGCAAAAAGTTTTACTCTTACGTTTTCACTCAACAACACTTGACGTTTGTGTTATAAAACCGAAAATCTAATTTTCGCACTCAATTGAAAAACATTTTTGAGAAACTAGTTATGTAGCAACATACCATAATATTTTACTGAATATGTAATAAAAAATGTCAATTAGTATGCAAACTTTATTTTTACAAAATCTAGAAAACTTTTGTTTGCTTTATTCTAATACGGTAGCGATGTTTTGGAATTCACCCTGTTCATTTCATTATATAGAGAGCAGCTGTTCTTATATGACTGTAATTAATTTTGATTTCTCTTGTTTATTATTTATTGTATCTTCAATATATGTAAATTGAACTTACAATAACAATCTTAACTCTAAAATTTTTGATTATTTAAATCCTTCCAAAGCAATATATATAGATTTAATATAAAGCATTTAGTAAATTATATATTATTGGGGGGATACTCTATGTTTTATCTTGAATGTATGCGGAGTGAAAGTGAGACTCCTAAAGAGCATGGAGAAAACGTCCATCACCTGGCGGTACGCACATGGAAAGATATATGTATCTAAAATAACATGATTTCCAATGGAATAAAAAGCTGTGGGTTACTGTCAGTTAGCTAAAACAGAGAATGTATACGAAAATATTGACGACTCTCAGTGAGCGTTCCTATATTAAATAATTGCAGCAATTTGATACTAATAAAGTTTTTTAAGTTAGATAAGCAAAACATTATTATATCTTGAAACATGGTCGCGCAGTTATAATTTCTAGATAAAACGTATTATTCTGTGGACGAGTGGTGGACATACACATAGAATTTCATCCGTACTTTTTAAAAAGTAATAAGTTTGTTTAATTCGATTCATTGTCAAAACTGTTTTGTTTTTACAATTTTTCCACGATCTTGCAGAGTATAGCGCTCTTGCCTGTTTGTATACTGCAACTGTCTAATTCAAAAATGTCAAATATGATTGACGCACGACCATTTGCAAAAATTATAACATTTTTCGATAGTGATAAATTTTGCACCACCCTTTAGTTGCTTTAAATTCTTTTAAGTAGTACAAACGTTTTGTGTCTGCTGAAATATATACTTTGCTATTACAGTCCAAACTTTTGCAAATTTAGGAATTTTAATTAACTAAAAATTTAATTGATTGAACAACTGAAGAGCGTGGAGTTGTCCAAAAGCTTCGTGGGGGTGCTGCAGCCTGATGTGGTTAGCACGTTGACTATACGAAGCAAATAATGGCTTAAGAACGTGTGTTCGAGCCTAGTTTCAGACACGCCATAACATTCTGCATTTTTTTTAGATGTACATTAGTGTGGTATTATGTTAATTGTTGTCGGGCTGTTTAAGTGACGAACGCATTGCGACTGGTCACTTAACCGTATCGGCTGTAATGCACATTACAGCGCCCTCCTTCGTCGGTAATGTATATATACAAATCAAACAATTTCAAGCACACACTTGACACTGCTATAAAAATAAAAAGTAAATGAGCGAGCAATAGCGGAGCTGTAAGTCAATTAGGTTTTCTCCTCATTTACCATGTCTCTTCTCTCACTATGTCTTTCCCGAAGAAGGTAACCCACCTACTGGTAGGAAGCCATTAGTAGTCTTCTTCTCTCAAAAACGTTTCGTTTTTAGCAAAAAGTGTATGTAAGTTTATAATTCAAGCGATTGGATGATCCAAAAGTTTCGTTGTAAATGCTTTTAATGCGAAAACAACAAAAACTCGTAAACAGTCGGGCTCATACAGTCGAGTACTAAAGTTTGTTAAAAATTACAAGTTGATTAACAGTAACAAACATTGTTGTAACAAAATTAAAAATTATTGGCTTTTATATGTTTTTACTTCAATATGTTGAGCTCATGTAATGAAGTAACCTGAGAAAAAGTATAGTTATCGCAAGAATGTGCAATCTTTAATAAATTCTACCTTATATGGAGCTAATGTTTAGTTGGAAAACTTCTACTCCTAAGCATTTGAGCACATTGTTTTAACCAACAGGACGGGCCTTATTTTATTCTATTCCTCCTGGATTATATTAATAATTGCACCAACTATTGATGAGGTAGAGCAACCTTACATCATCACCGAAAATTTTGTTATCCATAAACTATCATATAATTTTTTATTTTTGTTGTTGCAATCTTCAGCAACCACGTCCACATAAGCATTTCTGATCATTGTAAGTTTATTAACATTTCAGAAACTCGTTAAGATCTTTCTTTGTTTGTAAGTTGTTTTCGGACTTATATGTGTTTATGTTTGTATATTACAAGACGCGGCACGAAAGAAAATAGAAAAAATAAAACTCGTATCAATCGTATTTTTGCCGACCGGTTACCAGGGCAGTCAGCGTGCGCTGGACTTCAAATTAGTGTCACAATCACTAGCACCTTAGCCATCTTGCCGCTCGTGTAAAATCAGAGATTTCAGCTTGCACCAAAGCACGCTGGGCAGAAGCCCTCACCAACCTTTCTGGAAACGTTACGAATACCTTGACTGTTCCATCCAGGGGTTAGAGTGTGGACCACTGATTTTCTAGCGCCAACAAGTATGTGAAATAGCGTATCAAAATAAGGTGTTGGTGTGCAGCAATCAACGTTATCATGGATACTTTGATGTTGACTCCGTCTTGAACTTCGTCCATGGACATGTAGCGTTCAGTCTGATTGCCGAGTAAAGAACCAGTTGCTTGGTCAGTATGTCCACCGGAAGCCAGTTCATCATAGTGAAAATTGCTTTCGTTGAAGGAGACCTGAGCGCTCCTGTTATCAGAAGCATTATACAAATTTTCTCAAATGTTCTGCAATGAGTCTTTTTCTAATCATCCCACCAAATTAATAGACAATTATACAATAAAATAATATGGTTTTAACTACGGCATCAATGATCCACTTAAGAACTCTCGGCTTTATTTCCCAATCAAGGGTGAACAACTGTTAATCATCTTGTACGTCTTAATTTCGATTATTTTATTTATTTATTGGTACATATTCTACAAAGTAAATTTGCAGAATATGGTTGCACAAAAATGGCGCCGGTAACTAGACCATATGTCCATGATGTTATTAACAGTATCTTAAAAATGTTTTTGTGACTGACTATACCCGACCTATGCCTTCACATAGGAAGTAGTAGCAACGTGGTTTCAACGAAATTCCACAAAAGAACCGCATGAATAAACGGTTATCCGTGGCAAATCAGCCAACCAGTGCGAGTGAAACAAAAACTCTCGAAGGCCAAACAACACACGCAAGCCTGACCGCACTTAAGAAATAATTACGATGACGCGAGAGCTGTTCTAGAGCTGCTTAACGACTGATTAATTTAGATTATATTTCATAACTTGATATTCTCTAACTCTTTATACACGTTTTATATTTTTTACTACTTCCTTAAGATAATTTAAGGAACTAATTTGATTAAAAAAAATTTTTATTAATAGTCTAATCGCTTGAAGAATTGTTAACCATATTGCTCATTTATTGCAAGGTAGTCATATCTCAAAAAACGTGATTTTAAGTTAAGAATGCAGAAGTTTTCGTTGTATCGCTCTTCATTTTGTGTAAAAAAATTTATACAAATACCTTGTTTACCATCTCTTGAAGGGAGAATACTTTTTAATTTTTCCATTGATGTGTGTGTAAATTAAAAACTTTAAACTCGTTTTCTGACGAACGAGTTTTATTAGATATGACTACGTTGCAATAAAGGAGCGATATAAGCCATATTATATCGGTTGTATTATTATTATTTTTTAAAGAAAGTTCATTTGTTATAAATTAAAAAATTATTTTAATGTACCTGCAGCAATTCCAGCCATAGCTTCAGAAGCAAAGTGCTGAACATCAACATCTGTATCTCCGTTTAATTTTTCTAAAGTTTTCTTAACCTGTGAATCAATAACTGTGCTATCAAGATAAGGTGAAATCCTTTGAAGTGTTTTTGCCACATTGAAGCGAACGTTAGCAACAGGGTCTGCAGCCAATAATAGTACAGTTGGGAGCAATAACTTTGTGGTAATATCCGTTCCGCAAACTTCAGCTAACATGTTTAAACAGAACAAGCAGGTCATTCCTAAAAGAAAAACAAATGTATATGCAAATTATACATATTACGTACAACAGTCTTGGACACACAACTAAATAATTTTTCTGATCCCTTCGGTTTCATCTTTTTTTATTCAGTTTCATAGCTTTAACGATTTTTTTTGTAAGAGTGTGTAGTTGTATGTCTGATACACATAATTCTATAAATTAAGAAAAAACTCTATTGACGAATGAGAAAAAACAACATTCATTAGTTGGCCACATAATTAAAAAATTTTGCAATTTTGAAATTTATACACAATCCACGGTGAGGCGATTGAATTGTTACCTTGACTATGGCTTAAAAAGGAGTTGCATACTGAACGAATATGATTATGCGGTACTTTGGCTCATTCCCGTACAATGGATTTTTTTTAGCGCATCCATGCTTTGCTCACCTCGATCGCCAAAATATCCCATATGGAATAGTCCATCGAACTATTTTTCGCCCATTTGTTAGAAAAGGTCGCAGTTCCTTTTTTGTACCGATTTTTTAAAAAACTTGTTTATATTGACTTATTTCGAAGTAAGTAGTTTTTATAAATATGTATGTATATTTTAGGAAAAACTTATCGTATATAACATATTTAAGTTTTTCTGGTTCATTTTGTATTAAATTTTTAATGCAACAGCACAATTTTGTATGTGATATGTTATTATGTATTTCGATTCGAAAGAAAACATTTTCGAAACACAATGTATAAGCTATATAAATTCGAATGATTTTCGATTCTAATCGAAATACATAATAACCCCCCAGAGTTCTGTTCTACGGTATGTGTCTGGTGTGATAAATTTTAAAATTTATCTAAAACTATTAAACCAAATAAAAAATAGGAATACGAAGGGATCTGAAAAATATTTAATTACGCGACAACTGTACATAAATATCAAAGATCTGCATCAAATGGAATAATTTTTAATTTTCTAAAATGAATATTGAGCTAGCACTTAACATAAAAAAATGAAAGATGCTAATGCATGATTCATGTCCCTGCTTGCAATTTCTGTGTATTCATATGATTCACAAAAGCAATGAATCAGTATGATTGCTTTGAAAACTTCTTAAAACCTTTCTGACAAATATAGTTTTAAAGAATATTTTAAGGGAGCCCAGCTGTTTTATTTTATAATATAAATACGAGAAAAATTATTAATTGGCACAAAATGCAGATATATTTTTTAATTTTTTTATTATTTATATTTTGAAAGCAAATATTATTTTTATTATCTTAGGACTTCATATAGTTGACGTGCTTTTGTGAGTTATTTGAATACTATACAAAACAATCAAGCAAAAGTAAGAAATAAAAAACTCGAAAGCGAGTTAATGACAGTCAGTTGTTAGAGAGCTCAAACTGCAAACAATACCACTAGTACATATTGATAATAAAAACCAAAGAAAGTATTGTAAATGTGAGTGAAGAGCGAAAGTAAATCAACTCATGCAGTTCTAATAACTACTAATAATGTTAAACAAGTATAACTTTTTTATTTTCTAATATAGTTTCTTTTTTCTTTTTGCAGTTTATAAATGATTATGAATTTGGTCAGCGATTTAAGGAAGAGGTGTGCATCAAAATATTTGAACTGAAGGAACGTGGAAGTTGTGTGACAGTGTTAAATAATTAAAACAAATGATTATTACAAGAGTTATGCGTGTTTAACATTGGTATCACCTATTTGGTCCACCCTGTTGTATAGCATTTAGCAAACACTTACTGTGCAAATAATTTTTGTTGCGAGACATCACTAAGATCATTGGAATAATGGCTTGTTCTGCCCATTGTGCACCAAATTGTTCAACTAATTTCTTCATGTTTAGAGTTGCAGCTTCGCGAATAGCATAAACATGATCATTAAGCCAGCCCATGCATAATCCGCGTAATTTTTGATCAAAGAATTCTTGGCCTAATTGCCCAGCCAAAGCCGGCATATACTCAATTATTGCCAAACGCACACGCCATTTCGTATCCTCTGCAAGCTCAACTATAGCTGGTAAAAGAGACTAGCAAAAGATGATTAAATGTAATATGTTAAATATATATATGCCATGTAAGTAGGTGCCAACATATTGAACGCAAGCAAAATGAAAACATAAAAATAATAACCGTATTTGTAAAACGAAACATAATTTCGAAAAAAAAATAATTACATATAAAGTAATTATAATATAATCTAAAATACCTTTCTACTTGTATATAAAATTTTCAAATACATTAACTCATTGCGAGTGAAATGCAATTTAAAAACTCTGTCAGGCGAACGTTGCTGTAGTCGTACCGTAACGCATTGTTAGAAAGTTTGTGAACTTATAGAACATTTAAAAAGGGTCATGAAAATGAAAAAATATGAAAAAGAAACAACTGTTCACAACACCGTGATGGGAATTGAAAATGTTCAAATGTTGTTGTGCAGAAAACGCGTACCAAAGAGATTAATATGGTATTAAAACTGTATTGTATGCATGTAGATAAAAATAATTTAATGTTTGGCATTTATATCTGTGGTCATATGGAAGAGTAGCTTATGTCGACATAAGGAGAAATCGAGTTATTGCATTGGGAGCTTTATAGAAGTCTAGGCGCTTAAATTTATTTTATCCGTTTTATGAAATCTTAGTTTTTGACCATATTATGTGTATTTAATTTTTAGTTAAATTCTTTTCAAACAACATTGCATTGGTCAAAACATCTTATATCCACATAATTTTGTTTACATATTCCCATCTTCCCTAAATAGATTATTTTCAAAAAACTTATGCTTAAATAAGTTGTTTTAATGAAATATGATTCATGCACACAGTAATTTTATGTTTACTTAAAGCTACGCATTACATAGTATTTATTTCAACAGAAGCACTTAAGTTATCTTAAGGCACATTAAAACGCCAATTATATTCGTAGTATCGAAAAAGACCTTAAGTGGAAAAGATGACAAGACAAATCTTCTTTATTTGCCAATATTTTTCCAAAATGTGTACATTTGTTCTCTAATAAATTTGTTACTGCCATTTTAGGTTACTTATTTTAAATAAAGGTCAACAGCTTGCCAGTGGAGAAATAAGAAAGAGTATCAGCCCACTTGGGTCCAAAGTAATTATGATCCATTTGTGTTTATTTTTATTTAAAAAAAAAGAAAGAAACAATCGGAATAAAAATTACACTAAATTGGTGATATTTCAAAACTTGAATTTTTGTCTTAAGCTATTATTCCATATGAACACAAATAAATATATAAGTGCCTTTAACCTAAATTATAGAAAATTTGTTCTTATGTATAAAAGAAAATTTAAAAGCAAACAAACCCGTTGTTACGCTCTCCTGGCTTTGACCTTATTCAAAAGAAAAAGATCGAAAATAACCTCATACCATTTAACATACAAACAGCGCATCACTGGTTATGAATTTCTATTTTATTCCGATTGATATGCATATGCATATATGTATGTAAGTATATGTATGCAATAAGTTTCTGATTCCATATTGCGTAACATTCTAAGGACGAGGGATGCGTCTGAAAATGTGTTAAGGAGGAGGAGGGAGGTGGTCTAGACGCGCCAAAAATTTGCTTCGTCTACTCCGATGCTAAAATTTTTATGAAAATTACTTGTTTAAAAGTTGTGTAACTTTTATTAATTGTAAAAAAATGTTTGCATGTTTTTTTTACGTACATAAATTTTGTCTAAAAACCACTCCTTTAAAGAATGTCCATTAATTAAGTACGTCTGACGTACTCGTACTAGGTTGAGAAGATTTTACGGCCTTTTCTAAATTTTGGAAAATTTTGCGCATATGACTCAGTGACTTTTTAATGCTCCATTGCAAAAATCTTTTTTACACAAGAAGATAATACCTAAAACAAATATAAGTTGAAAATAAATTGTTTCTTTTTGTTACAGTTCTGCAACCAATTTTTTTCAAACACTATAACATTGTTTCTTATAGTCATATTTGTGGATACCCATCGATATGTATCTATATTTGTACGTATTCCTAGCAATACAAAAAGCATTTTCTATTTATTTATGCTACACTTAACCCGTTTGTAGTCATTGCTTTCTGTGAACGTATCTGTTTGTACCCCAACATTTTAATAATCTACACTTTTGAATATCGATATGCGCTATGTATTGAAGATTGTATACCTTTGTCATTCACTGGTACGTCTTATCAGTTTATCAATATAATATATTGTATATATGTATATTATACATCACCACCATTGGTGGTAATTCATACTGTGTATCACACTACATTTATTGTTGTTTCCGTTGCAATTTTGTAATATTTCATTGAATGTGTGATTATAAATATTTTTTCAATGAGAGTCACACACATCAATACATTCAAAAATATTCAAAAAATTGTGGGTGTCATACAGATTTGTTGAGTAAATAAGGAGAAATATATAGAATGGTCACTATGCACGATACATTAAATAAGTTAAACCCGTTAAAGCAGCTAATCGCTTATGATATATTTCCTGAATATCAAACTCAATATGAAAAAAAACGTAAACAGCATTTCTTTTGGGTATGGAATTTTTTTTGACAGTAAGATACTATAAATGTTTTTGTTGTACTAATGGGTTTACCTTGTTTGTGGTATCATGTCCCTATGTCACTCTCTCGTAGCATACAGCGAACTTCAATGCTTTATGAGCTTTATAACAGAGAAGATACGTATATAATGAAAAAATTCTTTCGAATTCACGGTTCTACCGTGACGACATTAGCTGACCTCAATGGAATCAAAATGTAAATTTGCTTTTCGTTCCTTCCTTCCGCTATGTTTTCATTTTGCTTTCATCATTATATGTAAATATGTATATAAAGAGAAAAAAAATTTACTTGTGACAATTGTTGAATTCCAATCACATCATTAACACAATCCAGATTAGAGATAATATTTAAACGCACTTCTGGGCATTCATCTTTTAGCTGAATGAGGAATAAAGGCAATAAATGCTCTACGGTGTTGTATGCTCCAAGCATTGGACTGAGGCCCATAATAACCGAAGCCAAAGCTGATTTGACATGTGGATTGGGATCAGACACTAAATCGCGGACATACGGTAAAATTGAAGTCATTATAATGTGAACTTGGTTTGCCTTGTCTAGATTTGCACAAAAATCTTTCACCTTAGTAGCAACCGCGGCACGAACTTCAGCTTCGGCGTCTTTAAGCAAATACTATAATAAAAAAGTGAATGAAACTTTTTTTTCAATTCCAATGTTCTTTTCTTACTTGAAAGGCAGGAACCAAATCAACGCGTGTAATCTCAGGTCCCACTGCTTTCTGCAATTCAACAAATTTTTCGGCAACCATATATCGAACGCGCCATGAAGAATCACTAGCACATTGGCGTAATGTAGGCAATACCAACTAATATCAAAAGTACACAAATATATTACTTATAGTTTTCGTTTTAAATAGGTAAATAATAAATAGGTGGTTACTTACATGCTCAACATCTTCTTGAGGCAATAATTGAGCAATGCTGACGCATGCTTCCACTGCTAGAAGTCGCACAGAATCCTAAATTTGAAGAAAACATTGAGAAGTTTGAGTAAATACATAAAATTGAACAACAACTATATTACCTGATCATCTTGAGCCAATTGCACGAAGTTGGGTATAAGATCCGACTTTAAATATTCGATCTCCACAACCTTCGCGAACTCTCCAAGTTTACTAGCAGCAGCTCTGCGTACCATTGGTGTCTCATCCTGGCATAGTTTTCTAAAATTGGCACGCAATTCGGCTTTAACTGCTTGTGATACTCTAGGGTAACAAACTGAAAACAATCCACAAGCTGAAGTGCGTGAGGTAAACCAATCACCAGATACTAAACGTTGTAAGGTTGGTACAACATGGATTTCAAGATCTTGAGCACTGTGTTCGGCAGCTACTGTACGTAAAGATTCTACAGCTTTATCACGCACAACGGTTTCTTCAACTGTTGCCAAACTCTCAAGTGGGGGAATTAAATACATAGCATAGTCTGGGCCACCAACTAGGCCTAACAGTATTTTAAATAATAATTAATAAATTGGTTAATCACGAATTATATATAATATTTACTTGTAAAATTGCCCAATTGGTCTGCTAATGCCAATAAGACTTCATCTTCGTCATAAATTGTCTCAGTTAGAAATGGAATCAACTCCGAACGGGTACGTTCTTCTCCAAGAGCTAATGCAATTGTTGAAAGTTTTTTAATGGAATTCAACCGAAGCTAAAAAATAAATTAATTTTAAATTTAATTTTTATAAAGGATCTTATATAATAAAAAATTCTTCATAAGATTTTCAAAACATGTTCATAATTTAATAAGCAATTCAACATTATCTCCATAATTCTTTAAGCACATTATATGTGAGATGATATTGCACGTATCAAGAACTTGGACCTCATTTTGACCAGAATAGTAGAATTTAAATTGGTTACAAAATAATGAGTGATGCTAAATTACCTCATGATTCATGGATTTGCTGGTAATAAAAATAGTTACATAATTATATCAGGACATAATAACACCAAGTACACGTCTTTTATTGATTTCCAAAAACTAAAGAATAAAACCTCATTTGGGTTAGACGATATATACATGTGTAGTATGGGACAAATATTAAATATTTTTAGATTTAGCGAAAAATATTATAAAAATTGTAATTTAATTTTTTAAACATAATCAAAACATAAAATTATATGTAATAACAAAACAAACAAGAAAGAAGTTTCAATGTGGAAATGAAACTGGACATACAGTACCTAAAGGACTTTTTCAGACTTAATTGTTAGATATTTCGTAGCCGACGTGTCATGAATTTTCTAGTTTACGGCAAATTATTTGTTCATGACCAATTCCTTCTTTATAGTCTTTTCTGGGTTTAAGTCTGGGGAATGTGATTGGGTTTTCAAGACATTAGGACAGTTAAATAGAAGCCACATTCTCACATTATAAGCTTTGTATTTAAAATCGTTATCTTGATATAATAAAATTTGCCAGGAATTCGGGGTTTTTAATGCTAGATATTAAAAATTAAATAAATTTGTGTCGGTAAGCTCTCCGATATTATCCTAAGATTTGTTTATTATATAATAGTTTGAAGGATTTCGAATAAGCTAATGGGGCCTATTATATTTATGTAAAATAAAAAAACGTTTTTACATTTTGTGTTTTAAAGCATTGGCAATCATTTTCTGTTCGCCTCAGCAGCGATCCGGCAATAAATTTGTAAGTCGTCCTTGTTCCCATTGTCCTTGTTGTCGAACAAGAAGTCTTTTTTCTTCTCTGGAATGATGCCCGTGACTCATATTAAATTGCTTTTACCAAATAATTCTATATTAATTCTATCACGTGAAAACAAATTTTCACATCTCTAAACAATTCATGCGAATTTTTCTGTCCCCAAGTTGAAAGACACTTAAAGCAAAAATGTCAAATCTTTGTTTTATCTCCAGCCAGATATTTCTTTTAAAAATTTATATATGAGAGTTGGTAATTACAATTTCTATTAGAAAATATTCGTTATAGTCGAAGAAATAAACGTAAGAAATTTAAATGAGCACTTTTAATTTTCGTCTCTTTTTTCATATGTTTATAAAATATAACACTTATCTGATCAAGAATTTTATCAATCATCCTTTTTTGTCATTACTTTGTGTTTTAGAAAATTACGTTTTTATTTTGTTCGGTTTATGTATGTATGAGCATAAATATACACTCATTTCTATATCGGCTATTTGAAAAAATAGTTCTTTTGAAGCGGAAACTTGCTACAACCAAAGTTGCTTATAAAAGTAATAATGCTCAGAAAAACATACATATGTGAATATAACAGTCGTTAAGCAGCTCTGGGCTGAAGAACAGCTCTCGCGTCATCGTAATTATTTCTTAAGTGCGGTCAGGCTTGCGTGTGTTGTTTAGCCTTCGAGAGTTTTTCGTCTCGCTCGCACTGGTTGACTGATTTGCCACGGATAACCGTATAGTCTTACGGTTCTTTTGTGGAATTTCGTTGACAACCACGTTGCTACTACTTCCTATGTGAAGGCATAGGTCGTGTATAGTCAGTCACAAAACTTTTTTAAAATACTGTTAATAACATCTTGGACATATGGTCTAGTTACCTTTTTGTGCAACTATATTCTGCAAATTTACTTTGCAGAATATATACCAATAAATAAATAAATAAATATGTGAATATAACCAGATTCTGTAGAAATGAGATGGTATTGTACCTATTAAGAACTTGCTCCTCATTTTGGTTTCAGTATTTTAACCAGTTTTTATAAATGGTACCCAGCAAAAGCTATTTAATGACTTCCATTGATAAGGACATACTGTTCAATATAAACTACATATATACCATCTGCAGTACTTTACAGTAGTTACTCAATTAATTACTATTAAATAAATATAATTTATTCTCTGAGCGGCGCGGAAGTTTTTAGTTTACTTGACAAAATAATACATTTAGATTTATTTTTAATTTAAGAATTCGGGAACATATTGTGTGGAGCAATTTCTTGATTTATCTTTTTTTATTAGTTATGTAAAGTTGAGACTGATTTTAGCGTTTTAAAAGATGATTTACCTGAAGCAACCGTGGTTTTTATACAACAGTGTTTTTTTTCGCATTCAGTTCGTTCAATTAACAGAATATAAAAGGCTGCTTATGAACACTCTTTTATAGTCAGAATCTCTCGTATTTAATATGTTCTTCCATACAATCTCAAGGTATTTTTCCCTTTTGTTAATGCTGTTTATTGTGACTTTTTAGCATCCCAATAATAATAATGTTTTCTTGTTACATTTTATAATTTTCGATATTATTCATAAAAACATAATTTTGTTACACAACATACTACGTTGCAATAAAAGAGCGATATGTTCCCTTTTTAGTTTTAAGCATCCAATCTCTGACCATATGTATTTTGTTCTATATTATAATTCAATTTACATTAGATATATTATTCTATATATATATAGAATTTCAAACAAATTCATCGATTAGTTTATTTTTTTTTTTGTCGTTTGAAAAATGGAAAAAAGTGAATTTCGTGCGGTGATTAAACACTATTATTTGAAAGGGAAAACGGCGAAAGAGAACAAACAAAAGCTCGATAAACATTACGGTGAGTCTGCTCCGTCAGATTACATGGTAAAATATTGGATTGCTGAATTTAAACGCGGCCGAACAAGCACTGAAACAATACCATCAACAGGAAGGCCAAAAGAGGTGGTTACTGAAGAAAATATCAAGAAAATCCTCGATATCGTTATGAATGATCGCCGAGTCGTTACGTGAGATTGTTGAAATGGTAAACATATCATATGAACGTGTGTTCAACATTTTGCATGAACATTTGCATATGAAAAAGCTATCGGCAGGATAAGTGCCGCGTTTGCTCAGTGTCGAACAAAAACGAGTTCGACAGACCACTTCACAGCGGTGTTTGGACATGATAAAGTGTAATCCTGTTGATTTTTGGCATCGATTAATAACTGTTGATGAAACGTGGGCCCACCACTACACACCTGAAACGAAAAATCAATCGAAACAATGGGTGGAAGCTGGTGGAAGTGCTCCGAAGAAGGCGAAGACAGTGAAATTGGCTGGAAAGGTTATGGCCACTGTATTTAGGGATGCACACGGAATATTGCTCATCGATTATCTTGAAAAAGGATCCACAATAACAGGAAAGTATTATCGTGCATTATTGAATCAATTGATTGATGTAATCAAGAAAAAACGACCACATTTAAAGAAGAAAAATGTGCTCTGACTTCAATACAACGCACCGGTTCACACAGCATTAGATACGATGCTAAAATTACGTGAAATACTCAAAAAAATACTCATGTGAAACAACGATCAATTATGTTATAAGTGGAAATATAGAAAAGCTGATTATAAGACTTTGGCCATTTTACTTGACATCAAAAGAGCATTTGAGACAATATCCTTCTAAAAAAACTTTACAAGTATGGTAACCAAGATCAAGAGCTAAAATGGTTTCAAACGCATTTAACAAATCGTAAACAAAAAACAAAAGTTAACAATATTGAGTCGAATGCAGTAGAGAACAATTACGGAGTGTCCCAGGGATAAATTTTAGGTGCCCTTTTATTTATAATATATATAAATGATATGGAACAAATGATACAGTAATGTGAAATAACCATGTATGCAGACGACACTCTAATTTACGACTGATTCTATGTGCCTCGGCCTTAAGAAATTTTTAAAGTATTACAAATACTTCTAAATAAATAATAATTATAGTTTATTATAAGGACTATGAAGTTTGAAGAACTGAAAGTAGAACAACTCAAAAAGGAATTAAGTAAGTGGGACCTGTCGACAACAGGCTGAGTTGACGAAGAGACTGATAGATGAGTTCAAGTGGCGTGATATCGACAACAGTACATACGAATTTGAGGGAAAAGACGAAAAAGATTAAATTGAGGTATGTACAAGCGAGCCAACAAGCAGCTTGGATTTAAACATATTGTTATCCGCTATGATGGAAAAAATGGAAACAAACGTTAAAGCCGAAGTTAATAAAAAACTTTCAGCCGAATTTCAAGAATATTCTAGAACCAACAATGAGAAACTTCTAGCTGAAGTTAAAGCCGAAGTTCACAAAACATTCAAGGCTACAAATGAAAAATTTCGAGAAAATTCTGAAGTCATAAATAAAAGAATAGATGGCATTGGGAGTGAATTTGACGAAAAGCACTCTATGTTGGAGAAAAAAAAATTACTGAACTGGAAGTTACCGGTGACGAAAAATGGCAGGATCCGGAAACAAAAATTAATAATTTTCGGTATCAAGGGGGACCAGTGCGTGTTCCAGAAGTTTCTACCAGAATAAAAAAAACTTTGCTTTGATGGCAGTGCACCATTTAATGTCTTTAAGTAGCTAGCAAGAACGCATGGGGTAGTGAAGAAAAAGCGATAGAATTAATTTTGGCGTTGAAAGGCACAGCGGAAGAGGTACTTAAAACCGTACTAGTAAGCAAGTACCGCGGCGCGTATTGTACCATATGGAATTGCGAGGTAGAGCGCAGAAGCCAAATGAGTCTACAGGATTTTGCAATGGAAATTGAGCGGCTTGTGCAACTGACGTATCCAGGCGATAACTTCAAAATGGAAGCGTTTGTAAACGGACTTCGTAATCCGGACGTTAAGCTTCCAGTATGTGCCGAACAAAAAGCATATTTTGGAAAAACATAATTAACTTCTAAATCAATTTCCGTTGTTTTATTTGATTTTTGACTAATTAAAAGACTCAAACAAGTAAACTTTATCGAAAAGGTCGAAACGTAACACTATATTTTCAATTTTGTTTTTATAAGTCATTATTCCACTCTAAATTAACATTGACAGCAATTATAATGTCGCAGTTCCTCTCCATAATTCTTCCAAAAAATCCTGTAGAGCATCACTGAACTCCGCCTTAGAACTAATTGTGGATCTGTATAATGCTACAATTGCTATATAGTTTTGTGTTTTAACATGAGCACTATTCCAATATACAGAATATTTCACCACGACTTTAACATATTCAATCTTCCATTGCTTTTAAAAATACATACATATACTAAATCAAAATGGGCAGTAGAGACTCATAGCTGGCAACTTTTTTAATTTTGTCCCCAAAAGTGACAATAATACCCGAGCGATAAGATTTTTTTTTTAAATTAAAACAAAATTTTTAACAAAAATTATGGTCATTACTTGTTATTAATAGAGTAAAACTAATTTTTTCAGAGTAGACATATTACATTACATCATAAGTACGACCAAAAGGAATAAAAGAAGGATAGTAACTATTTTTCATGAAGATAATCATGTTTTGTGTTATTTTGCTCTTACAGGCACAGTAGATGCATATAATCAGAAAAACGTTACAAGGAAAAAAATATGATATATAAAGCAACCTGCCGCTAAATTTGTATAAAAGGTGCACGCTATTACACCTCGTTTGAGGTCCAACATGTTCATAATAATTCCATGAGCATAAGGTACGCCTACTGTTGTTAAAAATCATGATTATAATGCAACATTTGTTTTGTTTCACTCTACCTTCAATTGTTTTAAAGAAAAAAACAAGCGATCCCTTAATTTAGTGACTCTCCAATTCATAAATCGACAATCAAGTTCTTATAATAAATAAGTCATAACATTAAACTTACTTGGACGTCTTCATTTTTCAGTTCATCTATAAGAACAGCTATTGGGTATAGGGAATCGTCGAAGGTTTTGTCACTGGATGCCATTTTCGCACACAAATAACTGAGAATATAATAGCTTAACTTTACTTTTTAATCTGATGTATTATTTTAAATTGATTAATGAAAGCGATGTTCACTAAACCCGAAAAATTTAGTATATATCTTGTATTTCTCAAAACTGAGTGACCATTCACGATTTAATTTCGGGTTATCTTCGTGAAAAAGAGTTGGCGTTGCCAGTACGTGAAATGATCAAACCATGAATAATTAGTTATTACCTATCGCTAATACATCTAATATATATGTTGACACTTATCTCAGCAAGTTAATATAGTGTCTACACATGATTTAGCTGAAAATTTTTATCCACGTACGTCATTATCAATCGCAGGGATAATTATCTTAGGTGTATACTTGATATGTGTTATTGCAGTGCTTTGATAATAACTATGAGATCAATGTTATAATAAATCTTA
Source organism: Gymnocheta viridis (assembly GCA_956483585.1). Classification (NCBI taxonomy): domain Eukaryota; kingdom Metazoa; phylum Arthropoda; class Insecta; order Diptera; family Tachinidae; genus Gymnocheta; species Gymnocheta viridis. The sequence goes on from OY101444.1 coordinate 38,744,759, forward strand.
TCATAACACTCCTATGATATGAAATGTAAAAAAACCCACGTGTACATGAGAATTAATAATTTTATTTGTACATATGTTCTGCTATAATTAACTAGAATTTTAAAGTTATTTATATAAAATAAAACGAAGCATATTGGCTAATTTTTAAGGAATTATACGCAATGAGCAATTGATTAAAATGATATATAACATAAGTAAAGATACGTTTCCCTGTTGTGTGACATGAAGATAAGTTGTGACAATTTGGTTTTGCTATTACATCGACGTTCTCTCTCATTTGATATCAAAACTAATCGTGCTTGTGGACGCTTTGTTAAAACTATGCTATACTATTTTAAAGTGATTATTTTTCGAACATATTGGTTGGTAGTTCACATGAGATAAAAACAACGTGTAACATGTGTTAATTTAACGTTAATTAGTGATGGTAAAATTTTAATATTGATAGTGGTAAAGCAGTGTCTACTGCAAAAACAACTAATAATACTTCAATAACTCTCGTATGCTTTTTCTAGACATTATTTGTATAAATACAAATTTGAAATCACATTCAACCGAGCCACCTAAACAGTGGCGGATACATGAAAACACACATGAACACTGATGATGGGAGTGTAGCGGCTCCCGAAAAACAACGTTGTTTCTGTTCTGCCTCAATTTCAGCAGAGGATACGTTTCAAGCTAACAGATCTTTGTAGCATAACTCAAGCCGAAATATCGGCCATAAAAAGGGCAGCTAACTGGTTAAGGTACAATAGGGTATATAGGCAGGATATTCGTATATGTACCGATCGTAAGGCTGCATTGAACGCTCTATCGGGTGTTTACACAACATCTGAACTGGTAAAGGAATGCCGGATTTCCCTAAACGAGATGGCGTCACATTCCAACCTCGAGCCAATCTGGGTAGCAGGGCATGCGAACGTGCCTGGCAACATAATTGCGGACAAGCTATCCAAGGAAGGCTCTCGTTTGCAAGAACGGGACACCGACCGGCTATTGGGAGCCCCCTAAAAAGCTGCAAAATCCTCATTCAGCAGTAACTTGTAGGGTTAGCACAAGCTAGATGGTTCAATGAACCCACATGTGCTGTCTCCAGACTAACCTGGCCCCAATATGATCGAGCAAAATCAGCCATTATACTGGGAATCCCTCGATATCAGCTACGTATACTTGTGGCTGTCCTAACAGGGCACTGCTTTATAGGTGCCCACGCAAATAGACTAAATCTCCCCTTCTACGACTTCTGTAGAAGTTGTCAAAATGAGGAGGAGGAAGAAACTGTAAAACACCTCCTTTGTCAATGTCCAGCTCTGTCTCATCACAGAGCCATGTATCTAGATAACTCAACTTTACCCGAACTCGCAGACCTTACGGAATGCAATCTGAAGGGAATAAACAAGTTTATTCGGAAACCGGTTGGTTCAATACTGACCACAATATAGGATAGCCAATATTTTTAGTTTTCTCGCTGTCCATAACGGGCATCACAAAGGGACCTATTCTTCTGGACCCAAGTGGGCCGGTTGCTTGCAACCGGCAGCCTGTGCAACCTAACCTAACCTAACCCTCTGTTCTGCCGTGTAAGCTGAAATTAATTGGTGTTAAAATTTTCCCTTGTTGCTTTGGAATATTGTCTCATGTCCAATTCTCTCTGACTAAAAATGTTACGAACTTTAACCAAAATAATAAACACTTTGGATTAAAAAAAAACTACTAACAACAAAATTGTTCGAAAAATAATCACATTAAATAAAAATTAGCTACTGGCATGAGCCTTGCAATGTTTACTGCCACATAACTAGTTAAAATTGATCAAATAAATCAAAAAAAACTCAACTAGTTGATAAAAAAACAAAAAAGCAATAATACTTAATATTATTAGCATTAATATTATTCATTTTTATGTTTTTTAAATTGTTTTAAACTTTTAAAACATTGCAGCAAACTATCATTGTTGTTATTTTCAGCCTGAAAAAGAATCCACATTAGAAATTTTTCTTTAATTTTGTTCAACAGCTGTTTCTCTAAGAAAATTTAGAGAATTTCGTGATGCTGCCATATTTTTATAGTAATTAAGTACAAACAATAATTTCATACTGAAAAACTCAAACTGTATTTAAATGCAACTTAAATTAAAGGGCCAATAATTGACTTCGTATTTAAATGTCATTTAGCTAATTGCCACTTAAATTTAAGTTGCATTTAAATACAGTTTGAGTTTTTCAGTGTGAAATTATTGTTTGTATTTAATTACGACAATGATAGGTTGCTGAAATGTTTTAAAAGTTTAAAACAATTTTAAAAAACATAAAAGAGAATAATATTAATAAAAAGAAGTCCAAATTTCACTTCAAAAGATGTTGATTTTTCAATGGCCGCAAATTTTTTGTTTACTTTGTTGCGCGAAACACCAACACGCAATCAAAAACATATGTTTGTGTATGTATGTGTGCAAAACTTAAATGGACTTTAAATGCAGAAGAATGGTCATTTAAGTTTCATTAAATGTCACATAATTATGTACTGAAAAAATGAAATTGGTACTTAAGTGGCATTTAAAGATAAATGAAACTTAAATGAGTAGTCAATTATTGGGTCTAAGTGGCAATTAGCTAAATGACATTTAAATACGAAGTCAATTATTGGGCCTTAGTTGAAACAGATTGCTTTGTGTAAACATTAACGCAACTTAAAATGCGAATTGTTATGAAGATTAGCAGAAAAATTTGAAATTTGTGAACCTGGACTAACTCGTGTGCTGCCACCAGGTGACAGAAGACGACTTGTCTTATTTGTGACGACTTGCCGCCGCCGATTAACCTTTCGGCATGTTTCTCTTCTGTGTCTTTGTGTTTGTAATTCAAATACCGCGGTCTAATTTAAATAAATTTGTTCAAAATATGCGCGATGAATTATTCACGTCATTGTATGTCTCCAAATAGAGCATTAAAAAGTAATAATAAAGCGATATTTAGCGATAGCAAGACAAATTTGCGTGATGGTGTTTTGTTAAACTGTGCACAGAAGCGAATAAATCAAAGTAACAATGTTAAAGAATCGCAATTTAAAGATTCCCTAACGTTATCTTCACCCTCTACATCTTGCTATAAAAGTAAATCTCCTGCTGTCAATGCGTGCTATACTCCTTCATCATTGTTTCGTAGCGCAAATGCGAGTTCAACCCCTCTAAGTAGTGGGCGAACAGCTAAGAAATCTAAACAATATCTGACAAACTCTCATCATAAAAATAATGACGCTGAAGATCGTCTAAGAGTCGCCGTTCGTATAAGGCCATTAAATGCCAAGGAATGTCTGCTTCCGTCGATATCTAATATAATAAGAGTTAATAAAAATGAAGTAACTGTATTAGTTGGAGCTAGTGCTGATGCGTCTGCAGGTGTTAGCCACTCTTTTGCGTATGATGATGTTTTTTCAAGCTGTAATCCCGAGTCGGCAGATTATGCACACCAAAAGGAAGTATTTTTAAAAACAGCTCAACCGTTAATAGTTCGAGCCTTTGAGGGCTACAATACATGCCTTTTCGCATATGGGCAAACAGGTTCTGGAAAATCATATAGCATGATGGGAATCGATTCATTTGATGTATTAGATATTCAGGAAAAAAGTATAGATGAAAATGAACTTTTTGCCGATGCAGGAATAATTCCAAGATTTTGCCAAGAACTCTTTCAGTACATAAAGAATGGAAAAAACAAATTTAATGCTGAAGTAGAAGTCAGTTATTTTGAGATATATAACGAAAAAATTCATGACTTACTCTGCGTTTCTCATGACATAGAAAATAACACTAGTGGAAAACTTTTAAGCGGAACCCCCATAAAAATTAGAAAAGCCCTAAAGGTTCGAGAACATCCTATATGGGGTCCATATATTGTTGATCTCAGTATACATCCAGTAGATTCCTTTGAAGCCTTAAGGAATTGGCTTATTGTTGGTAACTCTCAGCGTGCAACAGCAGCAACTGGATTAAATGATAAAAGTTCACGTTCACATTCTATTTTTAATATAATGCTTAAAATCAATCATACAGAGTTTTCTTACTCCGATTCCAAGGAAAGCAAGGACACTAGTGTATTGCAGCAAGCCCGACGGAGTAAAATAAGTCTCGTGGACTTGGCAGGCAGTGAACGAATAAGTGGATCAAATGGCGAACGAATTCGAGAAGGTGTTCATATAAATAAAAGTCTTCTTACTTTGGGAAAAGTAATATCTGCTCTTTCAGAAGATAGAAATAACAATAGTTCAGTGTTTGTACCGTACAGGGAAAGTGTTCTTACTTGGCTTTTAAGGGTAAGTAATACGTATAAATTGTACGCAATAAAATAAGTACTCAGGGTTGGGTGTACGAGGGTTTTACATTTTAAAATTGATCGCCCGAAAAATAAATTTTCGGGCATTACAGATCTGTTAAATATTTACAGCCGTATGCAAAAAACAACACTGCTTTAAGAATTATTTATTACATGAACATTTTAAGCTACATCAAATCTACTTTGGACTGATATTTTCGTAATATAATTTTTGACTTAAAACATAAAATAAGAATTTTTCTGTACCTTTGTTTAAAGCACGGAATCTTAGGCTTTTATTTCCTTCTTGTGATGAAAAATTTCACTTATTTGTACAATTCAATCAAAATTCATGGTCTTAGGGCCATTATTACAACTTGCTTTTAGTGAAAGGTAGGATTTTGTCTGTCCCATAAATAGCTTCGCATTATTACAACTTCCATTTTTTGTTATCATTATTAATTATTTATTATTTAATTTATAAAAAAATAATAATCCTGCCTTTAACTAACGGCATGTTGTAATAGATAATGGCCCTAAGAAAACAATTTTAAACACAAATATGATGTCAAAAACTGGTATTGCAGAGTCCTTATAAAATGTGTGTGAAGTTAAATTTTAAAATATAACCCTCTAGAGTCTAGACACAAACCGCCGAGTTTAACAGGTTCTGTTAGCATGCTAACATGACTATCTCTACACATATAAAATCTTATTTAATGTATAAATGTATTAAGAATAGAGTATTTTGGGAAGGAGTCAACGTGGGCGGACAAATTTCAATAAGATTGGAAGGCAAGGTGTCCCTCTATTACTGTCTATATATTTTCATGTATTTTTTATAATTTTGATTAAACCAACAACTTTAAGTTTAATATTTATTGAGCCTTTTTTATAATTCTTTTATGAAAACAAACTTAAAATAATTACAATATTAGAAGGGAAAAATACTTAAGACTATAATGTAATATCTTAATTTACAAAAAAGTATTCAGCACCAATCTTGACAGAAAATAGTTAATTAAATGATGAAAGTTATAAAAAGTGTGCACGTTCTTGCTCCCGAAGCTTTCATATTTAGAGGAAGTTCTAAATATCACTCCAAAATGTTCTTAAAATTACTTAAAACCAAAGGATCGACATGATTTTTTGCATAGGTAGTTGTAGTTTAGGGGTCAAAAAATGACATGGGTTAACAACTAAACCGATCATCATGAAATTTTGAATACAAGGGGTTCGGTAAGCATCGTTATGAAAGTTATGGTCCATATCGACATTTCCTGAAGTTGTCGAATATTTTATATATAAATTTGTTAAATATTTAATTTTTATCGGGTGAATTGCTGCCAAGAGAGTTTAAAAAATAGAACTCTTTTCTCGTTTTGTTTATGTACATATGCTAATGTGTAATGATTTTGGTATATTATAGGTGCGACTATTAAACTATAGGTTTCTACAGGAATGTAAAGATCGCTATTGTAGAAAAAGAAATTTTTTTCTCCTTTGCAAGAGAAATCAAATACTAATTTTTCGTTTTTTTTTTACTAAAATTTGCCTATAAATATCAATTACGTTATTGAAGAGACATTTCAAAGGATATAAACTTTTAATTAATTTAAGTCGACTGTCAAAGGGCAATGGACCGATTGGTTTTTGTATAAATTATAATGAGAATACCTGGGTTTAACGTTAACACCCAATCTGTATGCAGAGCTATTCAGTCATATGGTGCTCAAGTTCGGGGATTCACACTTTCAGATGAAGTTGACAAACTCGAACGTTTTTTCTTAAAAAAGATTTTTACAGCTACCAGCGTTTACGCTAACGTATGTATTAATGTTAGAAACGGGTATAGAATGCAGTCACATATGTATACACCTTGGATATGTAATAAAAAAATATTTACTTACAACAGCTATCCCCTTCCAAATCAAATAACCAACATTCCAATAAGAATGGTATAACTATGTAAACAGATTATGTTCAGACAGCAACGCCATTAAAATTACAGTATGTTCAACAAAGGAAGACTGTGAATCCTTAAGAGTAGTAATAATTACTTCTTTAAAAAATAAAACGAAAGATATGTACCTTTAAAAAGCCTCTGTTACAAACCGATTTTGTAAACAACTAAATTATGGAAACTCGCAGACATACTTTGAAAATATTTCTAACATAAGCCCGATGCGATTTTATAGAATTAAATGCAACAAGATTCCAAATACAAAGATCTTCAATATGCAACCTAAAAAACATGAAACCTTCCTTCATTTCCTAGCAAAATGATATATTATCCAACACTTTCGATTTAATTCTCATTAACAGAAATTGAAATCATGAAATCTACATTGTTTAATATATAAAACAATGTAGACTCTTCTTTGAAAGATTTATATCGTTACATAATAGATGCACTTGAGTATAAAAAGAAGTTAATCATTGAATTTCATTAAATACCTGTACAAATAAAACGGTTAAAGTATATGGTTTTTTTAATTTAAAAAAAACGTAGTACCGACTGACGACAGTATGTCAAAATCGTATGTTCTCATTTTTCATGAATTCCTCTTTCAAATTTATAAAAACATACATACATACATAAATGTTATTTAAAATTTTATTTAATTTCCATATGTTACTAAATTTAAAAAAAATAAAGAAGAACAATTAACTAAATAACAAACTAAAAAGAATATATGAATAATTATTTAGTACTTTCTCAAAAATAATTTTTGGATTGATTTTTGTTTAATTACTCACTGGAACTTTACTTCAAGTTTTTTCCTCCAGTTTTATTTGTGGCATTTGCTTTTTAAATTTCCTTTTTTGGACAATGTCTCCTTGGCAATAATATAAAATTTTTTTCGTATGTACTCTGATGGTATGACGTTAATTCTTCCTTCCAAAGTAACGTTTTTAGTAATATGTAAACGAGAGAGACTGGAATATATGGAGTAGTTATTCATCAGAGATGGGATTTCGTTCTAACCGAAAATGATTTAACATGTAAAAATGAATAAGTTGTACTTTTCGTATTCTAATTTGTTAAATAATACCGTTAAATAGTTGATATTCCTGATCACTAGTATCCACCGTCAAAAGTGGTAAAATTGAACAAAGAACGCTGATGAGATGGTGTATCGACCTCGAAATCAGTACTGATCCATTCTGCTAGTCTGATGAATAATAAAAATTGCTCTCTTAAAAAAATAATGAATTTATCAAAAAATTTTCTAATAAAAATGAAATAAAAAATTTGAATAAATTTATAGGTAAACTCGGGTTTGAACTTGAACCAAAATTAATCGTTTCAATATACATATGTATATAAAATATATATAAGTTCGACTGACTAATTACTTACAAACATTAATTATGAAATATTTATTTTATAATAACTTTAATAAAATATTAAAAAAATTCTGTACATATTTAGAGTTTTGAATAAAATAGACGATATTATTCATTTTTAATTCAGTACTGGATATAACAAACAATTCTCTTTAACAAGGGTGCTGTTGGCTGAAGTAGTTAGCGCGTTGACTGCAAAGCAAATAATGTCTAAGAACGTGGGTTTCGAGCCCAGCTTCAGACAAGTCATAACATCCAGCATTTTTCAGATGTGCATTAGAGTATGCCATTGTATTTGTTGTTGTCGGAGTGTTTAAGTGATGAAGGCAAGCAAACTGGTCACTGAACATTTCTGGCAGCAATTGATACTGGTGTATGCTAGCGGACATCACAGCGCCCTCCTTCGTCGGTATTGTAGCAAAATCGCCGGCGCACAGTGGCTGAAAATCGTTTTTCATTGGCCAAAATTCTGTAACTTTTGAACTGATAAAAATATTGAAGTAATTTTTGTTTTATTGGATAGATATTTAGTTCAGCTTGACTCAGTTTAAATTTCATTAAAATTGATTGAGGACTTTTTAAGGAATTGTAGGTCAAAGTTGAACTTTTGAATTTTTTTAACTTTTAGAGTGAAATATGGGTTGATTATTTTTTTATTTATTAAAAAATTGAATATTTGGAAATTAATAATAAGTATAAATAATTTTTGTAATAATGGAATTTTTTTAATGTTACACTTAAACAAAATTTTACACTGAAAAAAAATTGTAAAATCAACTGGAGATTTTGCTATTACAGAAATATTAAAAATTTTTTGCTGACAAGTTTGCAAATTTGTTTAGTCAAAGAATAGTTACACTTAAAAAAAACGTTAATAATATTATCTAAAAATATTGCTATTACTACAGAAAAATTTATTATTTTTTGCTGTCAAATTTGATAATTTTAAAAACATTTTAAAAATAAAAACTGCAATAAATTTTAAAAGCATTTGCAACAATGTTAGCTTCTGTTTATTATTATTTTTTACTAATACTATGTTTTTCGTACTTAAATAACAATGAAAGGCAATTATAATTATTATTCATTTGACTCAAATATTGATTGCAAATATTCCATATTTTGTTCTGTGCTATCTCTGTTCTTTAGTAGTTTTTTGGCTTCTTCATCTAAATCCCGATGTTCCACTTTCCATTGATTTCGAATACTGGAGATAAACGGATCTGACGTTGCCAATAATATATTAAATAGATCTTCATTTGATGAATTTCGTGAAATTTTTCTAGTATTGTGCTCTCTATAAAATCTGTAGTAGGTACTTGTTCCTTTTTTCCTGAGCCTCTTCTGAAAGATCTCCAAGTGGCACTAAATGATATTTAATGACATCTTCTCCATGATAAACGATTTTGTGAACTGTTGCAGACATATTTCTCCATGGCTAGTTGGTTGTATATATTTTTGCAGTTTCCTTAGCATAATCTCCAAATTTTCTAGAGTCAATTTCTTCATTGCACGCAAGTACTTCTAGGATTATTTTAAATCTGAAAATAAGGTTTAAATCCACTAATGTTATTTCAGATGCTGTTTCTGGATCTGAAAAGAATCTTCTTGCGCTTGGTTTAATTGGGTTGATGTTGCTTGGCATATAATGCAGCTGGATGCAGCCTTCGTGTTAGTCAAAGCCTGACCTACTTTTCCATCTATCATTGTCAGCACTAATTGGTAGCTTACTTCAATTTGCTGCCCATCTAACTGTAATTGTAATGGCTGTGTTGCAATTTGGGCCTTGATATCACTAACTTCTTTGTTAATGGCATCATGAGTTTCTTTTTCGAATTCAAATTTGATTGGCCTGCAGTATTTCGTAGAAGATGGTGTCTCATTTTTCCAAATATCCATTGTTTGCGTTGTACTAGTCGAAGGCTCTGAATCTTCTAAAATCTTTTTCAATCGCAATGGTACAAATGATACCATGAACATATCTGAGTCCCAAATATTTTCACATACAACTTGTTTGTATTGTTTTTGTTCCGAAGAACCATCACATCCCCATTTACAAAAAAGAATTAACTTTGTGTTTCCATATTTCTTTAACTCATTTCCTGTTATTGATTGTAGCAAGCGTTCTGCTGTGTGATCAAGTAGAGATTGTAGTTGTACCTCTGCCGAAATTGGTGTGATTGTAGTAGTGTCCTTTGATGGCAAACAGTCCATTTTATGTAATGATATGCTGGTTATGTAATGATATGCTGGATACATATTTGAACCTTTTTCAATCGCACGCAGTCTGAGCTTAATATATTGCTGTTTTGTTAATTTCAAATCCAGAAATAATGCTAATGCCTCCTCATTTGTGTACTGTATTGCATCACTCGGAGTTGGTATATTTTTAAGAATCCGTTTTGTTCTCACTGGACTAGCTTTAACAACTTTTTCAATGATATCCACTTTTGTTAATTGGTTCTGTGATCGTAATTGATGTAGAAAAGATTCTTTTATATTTGTACAACCAATTGCATCGTCGATATCTTTAAGTTTCCGCCTCTTAGATCTATTCTGCAGCGACATTAAGTTGGCCCTCTAACCAGTTTGCACTTTTTATATAAAAGTTTTGTTTACTGTAGCGAACTTCTTTGTAGCGTTTTTTAGTGCTTTGACGAAATTAGATAATTGCTTAATTTGCTTAGTTTAATTTTATTTTAACGTAACTAAGAACATCTTCCTGGTTTTTGTTTCTAAAATACTCTTCCGCCAGTTCTTTATAACTGAAGCTCTCCATATTTTTCTGAATATTTTTATTTGTGTCTGTTATGTTTTACCCGTACACTTAGAGGATTAACTTATTACTGAGTAATCCCTTATCGAATCCGTAGTTTTATACATTTTTAGATACATGTTATTCACACATTGATCTTTAATTTCATAGCAGGTAGTGCTTAAATTGCACAAAACTGCACATGTTGTCCAGACCTTAATATCAGGTAAAACTGATTAGTATCTCGCCAACATGGGGTTGTTTTTTATCTTTAGTGGTGTAATGTCGCGATTATTGTTATAAAATTGTTTATGACTTTGGTTGACCCTAACATTTGATAACAGGTAAATTTAGAAAGATATCATATGTTTGCTGTTGAACCTATTGTGATAATTTTATTACCAATTTTTGGCTGATCAAAACAAAGCCATTAAACCCTTTCGCAGGTATTATATTTAATTTTTTTAGTTTTACGTAGGCTAAAGTAAAAAAAACATAAACTTTTAGGCTTTGGAGTAATTTCATTAAAATGAAAAAAGTGTTCTACACACGGCTCGTCACGGGTGCAAAAGTATATATAGCGGTAAAGAGGACACTTTCACCTTTCTCCGGGTGGTATACATTTCTTGTTACCCTTTGTTCCCAAGAAGTTCTATTCCACTAAAGTTTAAATTTGAGAAAAATATAGCAGTTTCATAAATATTTCGTAATGCCCCTAATATTAAACGCTAGAGCCCTGACCGCTTACAACAACTAAAGACTATAATCCTACCAACATTATCGATGATAGCTTGCGAGTAGTAACCATTTATTTTTTATAATAAACAAAAGAAAAACACCTTTTTCTGAAATTAAAAAAACCGTTGAGTTTGACAGCATGCCACGCTCACAATTATAAATAGTTTAACCTAGTTTTTTGGCTACCTTAATCTGGATATATTAGCTGCAAAAGGGCGTAAAAATTTAAAAAATCGGTGACAAAAAAAATTAGACTTTTGGCCAATGAAAAACGATTTTCAGCCACTGTGCGGCGAAGTAAAATAATGAATAAAATGGCTACAGCTTAAAAACACATTTAATGTAATGCGCCTAATTGACATCAAAGGCGCTGCAACACTGATCTAAAAACTAACACAGCGCGCAATATCAGAGTTGCAAAAATTAAGCTTTCTCTCTTTCACCATCTGTCCTCTCTCACTATCCCTTTCCCAAAGAAGGTAACACACCTACGGGTTGGTAGGCATACCAATTGCCTGAGTGTTACTTCTCCTTTAAAAAAAAAAAAAAAGCCTGACAGCAATTATGTTCGTTAAATCGAAAAACTACTAACAAATACGTTAGTTACGCCTTATTTGCATTTTAGCTAACGATATAAGGAATAGAATAGTATTAGTTTATAGAAATCAACAAGATTTGCTCCTAGATTCTCTGATCCTAGATTGTTAATTCAATTGCTATAGACATCGTTAGATATGTTTTGGTCCTGTCGTTTTAAAAATTTACTTTTACTTGCAATTTCGCAAATACAAACACAAAACTGCTGTTTAAAGAATTCTTAAAATTAAATACTTTACTATTAAGAATTTGCAATTTTTTGTATCTCAATGTGTTTCTCTCTTTTGACGCCCCCCCCCCCCCCCCTTGAAAACTTTTCGAGCTTATAAACACTCTATTAACAATTGTTACAAAGTCTTAAAAATTTTAAGTAATTCGACAGAACTATTACATCTTTATGTTGATGTCAGTTAATTTTGATGCTGTAGAAACAAGCATACTTGAAGAAATATACTTTGGTAAAATAAAATTATACGAGATTTTTATTTTAACATATGGAAATTATTATGTTAATAAACAACTGATTTTTTTCTACCATTGTATTGAAAAATTTTAAGATTTTTATGATATCATTGATCGGAAAACAGATAATGTATTTTCTTTTGCTTTTAGTTACTTTTAATGACATTTCGCTTTGGTAGTAATTGGTTACATATTTATATTATAACTGTATATATCTTATGAAATCTTTCTATCTACAACAAATTCATACAAAAAGAATTAAAAGAGACCAAACAAAGCTCGATTATCGGAAAATTTTTCATTTTACTTTGTCCGTGTCCAGTACTTATAACACCTCTTGTTGTCAGTGTTCCGCGATCTTTCGAATGAAGTGGCTGAAAATGTTACTCCAAATCAAAATTTAGTGGCTTTAACTAAAAAACAAATTTTGAAAATAATACTCACACTAAACATATAATTTTGAATTTCCAAAGTGTGTCCCTGTCCCGTTCGCTATCGTAAGTGGAGTATGGAGGATGAAAATTGTATGTCAAACAATTGCGGAAATTATACTCAGGATCTGAAATATGACATAGTTCCTGTAGCATATTTAAAAAAAATTGTAAAAACATTTTCAAAGTGTAACATTTATACCAGGCTTAACAGACATCCTAAGTCTAAAAACAATAATAAAAACAACAACAACACCCAACATACAGTTTGCCTTTAAACCTAATTCTACTTTGAACACAATATTTACGAAAATAAAGGACAAAGTAGAAAAAACACAACAATGTAATGTTGTTTATAAAATTAAATGTAAAGGCAACCACGAACAAAACTGTGATTTAATATATATTGGAACTACAAAAAGAGCTTTAGAGACAAGGATAAATGAACATAAGAATGATATTATCAAAAAGAAACAGACAACAGCATTATCACAACACATACTGGAAACTGGACATATACCAGACTTTGAAAACATCAAAATATTAGATAGGGAAAACAAAGGAAGAAAAAGGTACACGATAGAAAGTTTACGGATACAACAAAACATAAACAGAACCATGAACTTAAAAGAAGATACAGACAATATAAGTACGAGTTACGAGTAGCTTTATACAAGTAATTATTTAAGCTTTTGTTTTGTTTTTAAAATTAATGTCAATATCAATATTTTAATTTAAAATTGTAAGTATATATAACATACTATTTGGTGAAAAAATTGTAATTATTTAATTTTTAATTTTTAAATAGACAACACCCTTGAAAAAGTCAAAATAAAATTGACGAAACGTTGGGTAAATTTGTAATAAAAGTTTTTTATTGAAATAGAACGAGTTAGGCCAAAATCAGCTAAAGACTTATAGTCAACAACACTCCTAAAATCTCAGAGTGGCCAAATATTAACATTAAAAAAAAGTTAAATGGCATCATTGGAGGAAAGTGGATGACCGTATAACCTAAACATACAATATTGCTCCGTTATCAGAATTAATTCATGAGTTTCAAATGCACCTGCCACTTTTCCCAACACGGCAATTTTCAAAATATATTTATATTTTCGGACGGAAGTAGTTCTCAATTTAAAAATAAATTTATTATATATTATATAAAATTTAAAAACAAGTTTATTATATGGAATTTATTCGACTTCTTGTTTGAATTTGGTTGTAAAACAATTGAATAGAACTAATTCCCAACTTTGCAGTCGATAGAGTTGGAGCGGTTCTCAAAAGAAAAATTTCGTGAACAACCAAAACAAAAAATATTAATTTCAGTGTTGCATTTTATTTGTTCAAATGTGACAGCGCATAGAGAAAGGGACCTAAGGGTAAAAAAATCAATTTTCACTTTTTGTTTTTTGATGTGGACAACATCTGAGCATCGAATGATCCCATGCCCCAAAAGTGTTCCCTCCCAGAGATATGCGCGTTTTATAAAATTGATGGTACACCAAAGATACACGTATTTAAATCTTTAAAATGGCTCTCCTGAACAAAATCGGTTTTACCCTTAGGTCCCTTTCAATTTTGCGCGTCACAAATGCGCACAAGAGTACATAACTGGAATTAATATAATGTATAGTGGCTCTGACGAAATTAAAGATATGTCTCCTATATCAATGGAAAAATGGAAGGAAATACCAAATATTCCAAGACTTCCGAAAAATTCATTATTTTTCTTGTAATGAACATTTGAAATTAAAAGCAGCGCAAACGGCGTATTCTTTGAAAAATAATCACCCTTATTCCAGTTGGCGACATCGACGTCACGTCAACACAATACCAAAAAATTGGGTCTTGTCTACCCGTTTTCAAAAACAACTGACTGCTATTGACAGGCTCATGTTATTTACTGGACCTTAGAGAACAGAAATAGAATGCCAGTACCACAAAGTTGTTTTGAGAGCGATTAAAGAAGCTCCATTTTTTTGGTATTGTGTTAACGTGACGTCGATATCGCCAACTGGAATAAGGGTGAATATTTGATAATTTTGTTTAAAATACTTCCTACTAAAAACTGAAATATATTTGTAAATATATCTATGAGTATGTATAAAATAATAAACATGAAATTTTTCGTAGTTAATACAATTTTAACTTGAACTAATTTTTATTAGAAACGTGGTAGGAAAATATGTTCCGTTCTAGATGTCCCGTGCTAAATCATACTAAAGGTTGTTTAAAAAAGAGGAACACAAACATGATAACTATCCATATAAAGGCACATTGTTTATTGCTTATATATCAGAAACAACAAATCGTCGAAAGCTATATTTTGCACTAAACATAGTGTTATTAAAGTGCTATCAAAAAACGGAAACAAGTAAAAAAATATTTAAGATTTCTTCATTTTATCACACTTTAAAGGCGGTCGAGTGTTGCGTTCTAAACATATATATACATACATACATATATATATATACTTATGTACTTAGATATATTTTTAAAGCTTGAGTTTGCGAAAAAAAAGCCAAGAAATTTTTAATTAAATTAAATTTTATAAAAGCATTCCCAGTGGAAGCTGGATACATAGTAGATACATATGTACATATAATATTTTCAGTTGGTTGGATTTTTTCAGCTCTTCAAAAATGCTAACTTTAATAAAATGTAGGACCAGACTAAGAATGCAATCAAACAAATAAGTGCTCAAGAAATCATGAAAATCATATTTCATTTTGATTTCTTTAATTTTTTTCCTGAGCCGTTTTTGTTATAGAGATGCACGTAAGTAATTGTTTAAAGTTTTCTATAAAACAATTAAAACAACAATTCATTTAATTATTATTTTTTTTTTTTGCTTTTGAGATCTGGTGTCAAAACATCTTACATAATACTTTCTTCACAAAGCGTTTCTTCGTAGTGTATAAACAAACAATTAAAAAATATAATTAATTTTCATAATTTTCTTAGACAGTGGATATAAAATTACGATTAATAAATTTCAACTTATAGAAGGTTTAACATTTATTTTATTTATGCACTGGAAACGTTGATTTCATTGGCAGTGCATAACAGCATTTACACTAGTATCCCATTTATGTGAATTGCTCCTTTGTTTATCAACAACTTCTTATTATGGCCTCTTTTACATCTGCAGCTCATGTGTTTGCACGTACACTTCTTAATTTTTTTCACAATAGCAAACTTTTTCTCTGTACATCAAAATCAAGTCGGTTATTTTATATTGAGTTCAAAATGTATTTAAAAACTTACGTCTTTCCAAATTGTTGTTTGCTGGCTTAAGCTTTGTAATTGAATTAATTAGTTTGGACAACATGGTGTACTTATCAATGTAAAGTCAAATTTATAAATGTTTTTATTTCTTTTAGAATTATAAGTTGTATTTATACATATTATACATGGATTTTTATACAGTGTTATCATTTTAAGAGGTTAACCATTGTTATGTTACTATTCCCATTGTGTAAATATGTTTTTTAAGATAAGAGAACTTTTTATATGTTTGTATATATTTATGCATTTGTATGTATGTAAGTATAATTTATACATACATATATTTATACATACGTACAATGAAAACTACAGGGTGTCCGCCGGGAAGGTATACATACTACTTTGTTTATAATTTTTGATTAAATTAAAGAGAATGGATCTTATATTGATAAATGTTTTATTTAATGTCGGCAGTTATGTATGGAATACAATATCAGCGAGCCCTTTTGAGCACATTTTTAATTACATTCTCACACATTTCACGCGGTATTTCATTAATTTCATCACGAATATTTTGTTTGAGTTGCTCAAGCGTTTCTGGCTTGTTTGCATAAACCTTTGCTTTTCAGATATCCCCACAAAAAGAAGCCCGGAGAAGTCAAATTAGGCGACCGTGGAGGCCAATCAACATCACAATTTATTGAAATAATCTGAGAGTCTATGTATGCCAGTTTTCATTATGCAACTTTTGTCGCTGCAATTTTTTCTTTTTTTAAGTTGCATTTGAGTTTAGAATGTTAAATTTTTATTTGTATGTATTTGTACGAACGAATGAACAAAACGAATTTCGAAAGTACCTGCATATTTGTACTCAACAAAGTAAGAATGGCAGCGTTGGATATTCAGGGTTGTCACAGAATCCAATGTAGTCGGAAATGACAACAACAAAATACTTTTTTGTGATAAATTTCAATGTTATCGGTTTTATGTTCGAAACATATATGTACATATGTAGCAATTCTAGATTGATCATAAAATAGATAACATTGAAATTCTTCACACAGAAGTTATTATTTCGTCTTCAAATCCAATCCCGACTACATTGGATTCTGTGACAACCCTGATTGTAAAAGTCTATCGTCTTTCTCCGAAAAATTTTAGAATAATTGATTTAATTTCGCTTTAATTTTGTATAATAAAAAGATTAATCTACTTGTGTTGTGTTAATTTTTAATCCAAATGCAATACGCGTATCGTTATCGTATTTGGGTGATACAAAGAATACAAGGTAACGCATTGCGATATCGCTCCCCATTCACAGTTACCGTTAGGCCGTTTTCATTTTCAAAGCAGCAAGGTCCAATGATTCCTCCTGACCAAATTGCACCGTCAGACTGTAACTTTTAATGGATGCAAAGGTGACTGATGAATAATTTGCAGGTTTTCCATTACCCTGAACCGACTATCTGTTTATTCACATATCCATTCAAATGAAAATGTGCCTCGTCACCATTGTGCTTTTTTCATGAAAATCGGGTTTGTCATGGGCGAGCTGCAACATCCTATTGGCATATGTATGGCGGCGTAAATGGTCTTGTGGAAGAAGCTCTTGTGTAAACTGAATCTTAAATGGAAACTGTAATAAACTCTCGTTTTAATAAAATACCTTTTATATTCTTTTAATATTTATTTTATTATCAGTTTATTATATTTTATTTTAGTTCTGTATTTTTTATGTGTATTCGTCTTCTATACATTCAGTTGATGAGTGACGTGTTTTCTTAAATTATTATGATCTAAAGCTAAATTGTGCAAGTATTATAGCGGTATGTGCATTCCAATCGAGATCCGTATTTACAACAAATGCAATCACTATTTACTGTCCTAACTTTAAACGAATGCAATCAATATGCAATAACACTACACTACAATACCCCCTTCATAAATTTTTTCCTTCACATATAATAATAATTTTTTATTTTTTTTTATATTTATTTTTATATACGTGAAGAGAAAATATTTATTATAGAATTACATAAAAATAATAAAATTTAATTATATTCCATTTTACACTTCAATTATTTTTATCTTTTCTCTGTCTTAAATTATACGTAACAACTTCTTTTTCTTTTTCATTTTCATTGTTAATTACAACTTTATTTTCATTATTTAAAATTTCATTATTATTTTGATTTTCATTATTGTCATTTACAATTACTGGTTCGTTTTGTATATCATTTTCACAATTATTTTGCTCATTAGCATTATTTGAAAAACTAAAATTAAATCTTTGTAATGGATTCTATAGGGTACTCGGAATTTCTTTTTCCTCAATAAAATGTTTGTTGCCCGCACAAGCAATAATTTGATTTGCATGTCTTTTCCAAGATTTGTTTGTTTCGGTTTTAACTAAATACGTTTGTTTACCGATAACATTAATTATTATACCTTTTATCCAAGAAACCTTTCCTGGTATAGAATAATCTTTGACAATAACATTATCATTTTTCTTAAATAAAGAGATGTTGCATCCTTTATGATATTTTATTTGACTTTTTTGTTTGTTTTTAACAAATTCTTTAACATCTTTCATATTTTTATTTCCTACATATCTTTTTGGATTAATAAGATCTAGTCTTGTTTTCAGTTTTCTTTTATTAAATATTAAATAACTTGGGGAAACTCCTGTACTAGAATGTATAGTGTTTCGATAGTCAAACAAAAATCTACATAATACGCTGTTGAAATCAGATAATGGCGTTTTATTCAAACTACGTTTTATAGCGTTTTTAACGGTTTTTACGGTGTTTTCCGCTTGACCGTTTGTAGCGGGATGTCCCACTGGCGATGTAATTTGCTCAATACCATTCAATTTTAAAAATGTTTTAAATTCGTCTGAAACAAGGACGTTCCATTGTCCGAAACAACATAATTTGGCAACCCAAAACGTGCGAACAGTTGCCTTAAAACTGCAATAACAGCACGACTGGTAGTGTTAGTACCCATCCATTTGCTAGTACTATCAACTACTACTAGACACCAACGTTTCAAAAATGGACCGAAAAAGTCTATATGGATTCTTGACCAAATTTCATCAGGTCTTGGCCACGGAATCAATATCTGTTGCGGTGGACTTGGACGAGTCATAAGACAAGCATCACAGGACTTAACAACTTCCTCTAAATCTCCGCTTTGGTTTGGCCACCAACAACATTCACGAGCCATAGCTTTCATCTTTACCACTCCCATGTGTGAATCATGCAAAAAATCAACAACATTAGATGTTAATTGTTTCGGTATTACCACTCGATATCCCCAAAATACACAATTTGACTCTTCCGACAACTCATTTCTTTTCATAAAGAATGGTAAAAGTTCAGAATCCGAACACTTTTCAGGCCAACCTAATTTAATAAATTTTTTAACTTTCTGCAACACCATATCTTTATCTGTTTCCTTACCTATCGTTGCAAAATCCAAGAATTTATTTTCACCGTTAAGAGTTTGTAAATAATTTAGATAAACATCATCTGGAAAATCCTCTAAAGCCCAGTTAGCTTTATTAGGGTATCTAGAAAAATAATCAGCAATATTGCTTTTTGATTTTATATGACCAATGTCGAATTGGTAACCTGTTAAAGTTAAAGCAATACGTTGCAAACGACTGGAAGCCATTAATGGTATACCCTTTTTGGGATTTAAAATATGTTGTAATGGTTTATTCTCAGTGACCAATGTGAAATGACGACCATATAAGTAATGGTGAAATTTTTTCACACCAAATAAAATAGCTACTGCTTCTCGATCTAACTGAGAATACCTTTCTTCCGTATCTGTTAAAGATCTTGAAGCAAACTCTATTGGCCTCTCCACCCCTTTTTCATCGATTTGCGACAAAACTGCTCCTACCCCTACTGGGCTGGCATCTACCGTTAATTTTGTCCTCAAACTACCATTAAAATGAGCTAAGCAATTATCCGTTAGTAAAAGCTTTTTTAATTTATCAATAGCAGAGGAACAATCATTGCTCCAAACAAATTTTGTATCCTTCCGTAAAAGCATATGTAATGGGTGCAATAATGTTGACACATCCGGTAAAAATCGTCTATAAAAATTTACGACACCTAACAAGGCTTGAAGTTCCTTAACATTTGTTGGATAAGGAATGTTAGTAATGTCACTAACCTTTTCTGGATTCATGTGCAATCCATTTTTGTCAATTACATGACCTAAATATCTAATTTTTTTACAAAAAAATTCACACTTGTCCGGCGACAATTTAAACCCGGCATCATTTAAAATGTGTAGAACTCTTTCGAGTCTCTCAAGATGCATTTTCCTATTAGGAGCACTAATCAAAATATCGTCCAAAAAGACTACAATACCATCTAAGCCTGATAACAGCGAGTCCATAATTTTCTGAAAAATTGCCGGTGCTGACGCTAACCCATAAATTAATCTGGTATATTGAAAAAGTCCTTTTGATGTTGAAATAGTTGTGTACCTTCGTGAATCTTTATCCAACTGAATTTGTTGATAGGCCATGCTTAAATCTAATTTAGTGAATTCTTCTCCACCGTGCAACTTTGCAAAAATATCCTCAATTCGAGGCAGTGGATACTTTTCCACACATAAATGTGGATTTAAGGTAACCTTAAAATCGCCACAAATTCTAATACTACCATTTTTCTTTACAATTCCATTTCAAAAGGTTTATTTTTTACAATAATTTTAATTTTAATTGGACCATCGTTTTTACTAGTAATAGAAAATAAACTTAAATCAGTTTTATCAATAAAATTAAAATTTCGCGATTTGCACATTTTTTTCAAATGACCCCTTTGATTGCATTGGTTGCACTTATAATTACGAAACTTACAGTTTTCACTTTTGTGATTTTTGTACCCACATACTTTGCACTGTTGCTGCTGCTGTTGTTTCTGCTGCTGTTGTTGTTTCTTCTGTTGCTGTTGTTGTTGTGTGACGCTTCTTTGAAAATGTAGACTTTCTTCTTTTACATCCACTGCATCATACTGGTGCTTAACATATTCCGTGTTATTGGCAATTTCCACAACCTTCTCGAATTTGCACGTCACGGACTCCAAAAATATTTTGTCACGGGTCGGACCCTTTTCCAGCCCCATCACAAACCTGTCTTTTATGGCATTTTCCAAAGATGCACCAAACTCACAATACACAGCCAAAGATCGCACCCTCACAGCCCATTCATTTATTGTCTCCGTTGGTGACTTTACTGCATTATAAAATTTGTAACGCTCAGCAAACCCTGATATCGCTGGCTTAAAATGCGTGCTCATCACTGCCAAACACTTTTGAAATGTACTGACAGCATCCTCGACCTTTGCTGGACTCACCAAATTTTGTAATAAAATATACGACGTTTCACATAATGAAGTGAGCAGGATGGCTTTCTTTTTCGGCTCATCTTTAATGTCATTCGCAATTAAAAATTGCTCCAATTGGTTTTGGAATACCGACCAATTCCTTTGTGTGTGGTCAAAATAAGGCACTTTACCAAAAACTACCGCACACATTTTTTCACGACCAACCACAATTACTTCTTTTGTTTAAACTTGCTTTTTTTAAGCTTTTATCCTCGTCGCCACTGTAATAAACTCTCGTTTTAATAAAATACCTTTTATATTCTTTTAATATTTATTTTATTATCAGTTTATTATATTTTATTTTAGTTCTGTATTTTTTATGTGTATTCGTCTTCTATACATTCAGTTGATGAGTGACGTGTTTTCTTAAATTATTATGATCTAAAGCTAAATTGTGCAAGTATTATAGCGGTATGTGCATTCCAATCGAGATCCGTATTTACAACAAATGCAATCACTATTTACTGTCCTAACTTTAAACGAATGCAATCAATATGCAATAACACTACACTACAGAAACAAATGCAAAATTGTAGACAAAGTTGTTCTTTGAAGGCCAAGCTCCTGAGCAAGGCGCACAGTGGACCATTTCGCGAGAAGGCGGTCAAAAATCTATAACTTCTGACTGGATTGGAATTTTTATACGCGGTTTTTTTATTCCCTAGGTGAGACTACTAAATTTATCTTCGACCGGTTGGAAAAGTAGTTATGATGGGTTTAAAATGCATTTTAAGTTTTAGCTGATTTTTGCTGCAAAAGAAAAGTATTAGAGCTTGTTAAAAAAGTTTGTTTTACACAAAGTCTTATGTTTTGAGTCACGTTTACAACTTATAATTATTAAAAACTTAAATTTTGTCAGAAAGTGCCAAAATTTGGCCCCCCATGATATTTTTGGTTTGGGTTTTTGAAACAGATTCGGTTAAAAATTAGTTTATTAAGCAGCGGATATACAAAATACAAACATTGCTTCAAATTTACTTTAGATAAAGAGGTCTTAATGAAGAAAACATAAGTCTCTATTAAGTCCAAAATAGACAGTATAAATATTATATGCAAACTTTTGTTACAAATTTGTAAATTTAAAGTTAATTGGGGAGCCCCCGTAGACTAGTAGATAGCGTACTAGACTATTAGTCGGGGTCGCAGGTTCGATTCCTGCCTAGGACCGGGGTGTTTCTGTAGACAAGCCAAAATGGCTTCGCGGTTTGTGTTTGTTCTTTAAAAAAAAATTAATGTACATAAAATGTTGAAACGATAAAATAACGATACCTCTAGTAAATATTTCTTTCTTTTAGTTAATATTTCTTCTAAATAGCCTTGATTTTCATCTTCTAGAAGTAGTTTAGCTTCTACGTCTAATTCAATAGAGTTAGTTTTTTATTTTTGTCTGATATTGGACATATAGGGATCTGATGTGCATAATAAAATAGCAATCAGGTCTTCCTTAGTACAACATCTGGAAATTTTTCTTGTGTTGTGCTCGCGAAAGAATCTGTAGTCTTTCTTTCTTTTTTGTTGGCTTCTTTAGATAGATCTCCTATCGGTAGCATATTGTGTTGAATTATTTGTTTCCTTGGTACAAAATTTTATGAACTGTAAATGGCATATATCTCCAAGAGTGTTTTTCGTTATAAAGTATAGCTGCTGTTTTTTTGATTCTCTCCAAATTTTTTTGCATTTATCGTTCTGCTGGATCCTTGTAATATAATGTTGAATTTCCTTATTAGTTCCAAATCTACACCTGTGATAAATGCTGCAGTTTCTGGATCTAAAAAAATTTCCTTGCGGTATTCCCATCATTTGTGTTTCCTTCTCCTTGCTTTGGCGGATTGATCATTAGGTCTAGTTCTAAATATTTTTTTGAATTAGGGGTGTAGAACAGAGCTTGGAGTACAACAGAGTGCTAATGGCTTTTTGATTTTCTGCGAACTTTAGCAGTTATGCTCTAATAAGTGGGAGAGTTTAGGAAAATTTGGGCCTTTAAAAAAAACAAAAGTCATAAACACTTAATTTTTATAGAACTAATAGCTAACAAATTGGGCAAATAAACAAAATTTATTTCGTTTGAAAATCTTTTGAAGCAAAAAAGTTATAGGTGTTTTAAAATCAAAAGTTTACTAAGAAATTTTTCATTTTAGCGAAATACTGAAAATTACAATTTTGAATCACCCTGTTCACTGTGATATAGTTGAAATAAAGTTTTAATTTTTTTTGGCTCCTGAGGTACACTAGTGTCTTCTTTCAAATGAACTTTAACATTTTACAATCGGTGACCATAAAAAATGAGTTTTGGCCGCCTTCTCGTTAAATGATCCATTGATGGATTGTTTTGAGCACTTTCTTGAGCAGCAGTAATGTTTTCAGCCGATCTTGCAGTACGTTGTGGTCCATGCTTGGGCCTATCACCTACAGACTCTCATTTTTCGAAATCATTCACTACACGATAAGTAGTGCGTTTTGTTGGCACGTTGTTTATCCCAAAAATTTCACGTAACTTTCTCATCGTTGCAGTAACCGATGATTGATTTTGATAAAATATTTTAAAGATTAAAACACGTTGGTTTATCGAATATTTTTCCATACTAAATTTGCCACGTGTCTACTTCATGACCGCCAAATATGAACTGTCAAGACTAATGTTTACCAAAATGGCGGCAAAACAAAGTAGTATACCTTCCCGGCGGATACCAGGTAGAAAAAACTGTCTCATTTCTAGACAAAGCAAAATGGACAAACACACACACACACTTTGTATGTAATAAGTGTGCATGTGTTAGTAGCAACTTTAAACGCTTATAGCTCCCAAAATACTAAACCGATATAAATAAAATTAAGATTGTGCACATCTATCTAAAATGCCCATTAAAAACATCTTTCCGAAATCGGTTCAGTATTACGGCTGTAAAAGAGATCTCAAAAAACGTGTTTTCCTATTAATAATATAGATTGTACCAGGGTATTAGCATTTTTGAGTGAGTTTATAAAATTTGTTGTCCGATAGGTGTTGAAAATGCTGTGTATGGGGCGAGATGGTTGTTCAAGTTCTATCTGGTGGAAAGAGCTTGTCATGTCTAATGTCGAAAAATATTTTGCTCTGCCCAGTCTGTCTAGTATATCTTCCAAAAGGGTTAAAGGAAACTTGTCATTGACATTTGTTGTCGTTTAGTTTTCTAAAATCTACAACTAATCTCAATTTCTTTAAATCTGTATGACCCTTCTTTGGTACTAACAATTTCCTTAGGAATTCCTAAGGAATTTTGACTATCATTTCTAATACATTGACATTGAAATTCACCGGTAGTATTAACTATTCGTAATACTGGTAGTTTCAAATTACATTTGATAAAGTGAAGTGTTTTAGTTTAATAAAAAATATTATCACACAAATAATAATAAAAATTGGTATTTTCTATTGAAAAATAATTTTTTTTACTAAAATTATGAGTCTCGGAACGATTTAAATGAAAATTAATACAAATGTAGGGAAAACTGTGATCCGGTTTGCGTCGTTTCCGTTTGCGTCTCGTTTTTCCGGTCCCAATTAGCGACGCTAACCGGGGTATGAGTGTAAATATTTTGGCATTTGCAACGTCCGACAACTTCATCTCAAAGGAAATTTGGGTTTCATGTCAATGAAGACATTAAAAGAAGATTTATAGAAACGAGGAAATTAATTTCCAAGAAAATGAAAAAAGAATAACGTAATTAATTGCTGTCATGTAAGACAAAAAGTTCAATATAAGATATTTAAATAAATATTGTAAAATTTTTTTATTTGATCGTATGTACATATCGTTGGTCTCAAGTAGAAAGGCCCTAACTCAAATAATTGTACATAACTTTATAGGAGAAGGTGAAAACATAAAAGAAACTTTATAGATGCTTGTAGAAGCTTTATTTTTTAAACTACATATTGCAATACATTTTTGTGAAGAGGTGTAACAAAAATTTGTTTAGTATAATTATTAATTTCAAAACAAAAACACAAATAACTCAACTTTTTGCGCTCATCGAATAACACAGTGTGACAAAAAAAATACCTGGGATGTGATATTATTTTTCTTGTAGTTGCTGTCGAGTAAATCAAGAATCTGTATTTGAGTTTTCTGGGACACCCCCAAAATCTGGAGTTACGGGTAAAAACCCGGTTTTTCGTACCTCTATGCACTTATAGGTCTGTAACTTAGTTGACTATTACCCGATTTAAAATTTTAGAACGAATTAAGAAAGAAGAGACTGAGGCCTTTAAAATAATTTATATGATGTTCATGTTACTTTCAAAAACATGTTGGTAATTTAACCGCAAAAGCATTTTCCTTTCAATTTTTTCGCTATTTTTCATATTCGGACATGTTTTTTTGTAGTATTTTGTAAGAGAATCCTATTTTTTATATACATAATATGAAAGTATATTTTGTTAGGAAAAACATGCTTTTTGGTTTTTAAAATCCGTTAATAACTAATTGTTTTATTATACTTTTTATAAAAACAAAATATTTACAAAAATCCCTACATTCAGTTTTTTGTGTTCTTTTAATACGATATTTGTTTTGTTTTTTTTTTATTTTAAAGAAAAAGGATGGTTTTTTAAAAGTTGAACTATATTTGGAAGGTAAAACTGCAAGAGAAATTGCCGAACTGGTTGGAAAAAGCAAATCTACAGTTCATGAGTTGGCTGGCCAATAAAAACAGAGAAGGTCAAGGAAAAATTTTAAATTATAGAGAAAAGAACCATTAAAAACTACAAAAGATCTTAAAATATCATGAAAATCTCGCACTGGAAAAGATGTTTGTCTTAATACTGCTCGCAATACTTTACATATCGATGGTCTCAAGTAGAAAGGCCCTAACTCGTATTTTTACGAAATTTAGTTTTTCAGTGATTCCAATACATTTCACATAAATACATTTCGTCACAAAAATTTATTGCAATAGTGTAAAAAATAAAGCATTTACAAGCAGTTATACAAATCAGTTGTACAAGCAGTTGTACAGTTTCTTTTATGTTTTTACCTTCTCCTGTAAAGTTACTATTATTTGAGTTAGGGCCTTTCTACTTGAGACCTACGATATGTAAGTACGACTATTATGGAAGAGTTGCGAGAAAAAAAGCCATTTATAAGCATTAAAAATATAAACCGTAGAGTAAAATTTGCCAAAGATTATTTACTAAAAAAACAGAGGAATGAATCTAATTTTTCTCGAGCTATAGGTCAATTTTTTATGTGTGTGAAGATAAATTCGTATTTAAATAGCAGAGACACGAACCAAAAATTTTTAACATAGCTCATTTTGCAGTTAACAGAGCTCTGTAAAACGGTTAACAGTGGTCGCAAATTTTTAAAAACGAAAAATCCAGGAATTGGGACCAAGTCCATGCCAAAAAAAATATGGTAAAAATTCTCCATTATGTACCTAATGATATTAAAATAATAGAATATGTGATATATGTTGGCAGGCACTACAAAAATTAATTTAAAAAAAAGGATTTTGTAGTGAAATTTCTGGAAAAGATTAGTGACCATTTTGGTCAAATATGGAATTGCACACGTTGTGCACTATATATTTAGGGTAGTCCAAGGGGTCCCTAATGGCACCCAATTGGTCGCATATCTGAAATAATTTTGGAAATTGAATAAATTGATTTTGAAAAAATTATTTTTAGTGAAATTTCTGGAAAAGATTGGTGACCATTTTGGTCAAATATGGAATTGCACACGTTGTGCACTATATATTTAGGGTAGTCCAAGGGGTCCCTAATTTCACTAAAAAACCGATTTTTTCAAAATCAATTTATTCAATTTCCAAAATTATTTCAGATATGCGACCAATTGGGTGCCATTAGGGACCCATTGGACTACCCTAAATATATAGTGCACAACGTGTGCAATTCCATATTTGACCAAAATGGTCACTAATCTTTTCCAGAAATTTCACTACAAGATCCCTTTTTTTTTTAATTAATTTTTGTAGTGCCTGCCAACATATATCACATATTCTATTATTGTAATATCATTAGGTACATAATGGAGAATTTTTACCATATTTTTTTTGGCATGGACTTGGTCCCAATTTCTGGATTTTTCGTCTTTAATCAAATTTGCGACCACTGTTAACCGTTTTACAGAGCTCTGTTAACTGCAAAATGAGCTATGTTAAAAATTTTTGGTTCGTGTCTCTGCTATTTAAATACGAATTTATCTTCACACACATAATAATTTTAGTGTTGTTGTTACTATTATTGGCCAAGTACAATTCCATTTGTTAATTTAGATATTTTGATTTAGCTATTGGCCTTCCGCGTTTTATGTAAATAAAAATACAAGTTTTTATATCATATTGTCCCGACGTTTCGTGAATTGTGTGTTCACTTTTTCAAGGGATTTTGTCTATTTTATCAAAAAGAGAAAAACATCAACAAAGTTGCAATAATAGAATATTTACAATTAATGACTTACAATATGAATAAACATCACATAAATATTATTTAAAAAAATTTTTAATAAAATTGTTTATGTTAAATTAACTAAAATATTAAATTTTATTTTTAAGGCACAACATTTTTAAAATTTTATTTAGAATCACAGCTTTTTTAACTTATTGCTATTTTATAGTTCACACTCAAATTATCTGTATCTTATTTAATGTTCATAGTTTTGCTTATTTTTTGTTGAATTATTACCCTTTGTTATAAATCGCTTTGTTATGTTGTTTACTTTGTCCAGTATTTTATATTGTCAAAGTCTGGTTTGTGTTTTGTATGTGTGATATGTTGTGATAGTGCAGTGTTTTCTTTGTTTTTGCTTATGTCAGTTTTATGCTCATTTACTCTTGTTTCCAAACTTCTTTTTGTTGTACCTACATATATACACAAGATTACAGTTGGCGACATCGACGTCACGTCAACACAATACCAAAAAATTGGAGCTTGCCTACTTGCTCTCGAGAACAATTTTGTGCTGATGAAAGTGTACTTCTGTTCTATAAGGTTTAGAAAATAACATGATCCTCTCAATAGTAGTCAGTTGTTTTCGGCAACGGGTTTAACAAGTCCCAATTTTTTGCTATTGTGTTGACGTGACGTCGATGTCGTCAACTGGAATAAGGGTGAATATTTATGTGACGTTTATTCATATTGTAAGTCATTAATTGTAAATATTTTATTATTGCAACTTTGTTGATGTTTTTCTCTTTTTAATAAAATAGACAAAATCCCTTGAAAAAGTGAACATACAATTCACGAAAAGTCGGGACAATATGAAACAAATACTTGTATTTTTATTTACATAAAACGCGGAAGGCCAATAGTTGAATCAAAAAATCAAAATTAAAATAATATTGTACTTTTACAGAAAAACAGAAATCGTTAAGTAAGCAAACGTTTTTGCTTTTTTTTACAAAAATAGTAGCGGAAAAATTTTCAAAATTTTATTCATTTTCTTCATTACATTTGAAATCGTACATAATCATAAAAAAATCATAAAAAAAATTATCATTCCCCAATGGAGTCTTATTGTAGTAGAACCCAAAGCACACCAAAAATATGATCATTTGATAAACTTAAAATAGCAAACCTGAATTTTAATTCCAGATGATAAAGTTTTTTTAATGACATATTTAAATAAAAATAACAATATGCTTTATTTTATTAAGATAACAAACCGTAACAATTTATCAATTGCTCATTTTTAATATGAACAAATTTAAATACATGCATATATATATACTTGTATACATGTATACACATACATATGTATGTACGTGCATACATAAATCCATTTGTGGCGTTTGCTCAAATAACGTCATAACTCAAAAAACAAAATCTAGTTTTAAAGTTCTTAATTTACTCACAAAAATATTTTTCTTGTATGATTTTTACACAACATCAAGAGCGATACGAAGAATAATTAATTCTTAACTAAATTTTTTTTTGAGTTATTACGTTGTTTGCGTAAACGAGCGTTTTTTATACGAAATTGCAAATTGGATAAAATGCGACTTAATAAATAAAGGCATTTCTTGAGTTTTTACCTTTCTTAAATTTATTTTTTACCAAATTAAAATAACATTTTTTTCAATCAAATGAGTTTTTGTTTTTTCGATGATAAATAATTCTGTAGTAAATAAAACTATTGCTTCTGTTAGTGCGTTTTTAAGATTATAAATAGTATTAGAAAAACTTAATTACATAAAAAAAAACATTTTATAAAATTGTCCAAAAGAGTTTGGATAATATTAAAAGGTGTAATTTTATAAAAATTAGTTGGGGTATAAGAGTATATAAAATATTCTATTATAAGAATAACAATGTTTCACAAGTACATTAGTAATAAATATTTTCTTTAATATAAGAATCAACAAATTTTGATTTTTGCTTTAACATATTTATGTATTTGAACATATTTAGTTTTATAAATAAAAATATCAATATATGCTTGTATGTATGTATGTATGTACAAGTATGTTTGTATTTGATATTCAGTTCTGTTATTCTGTAAATCGAAAGATTTTTAACAACGAATTCTTGTAACATCTGAATTACTGATTATTTTTATACCTTTGTCTCGATAACACGTTTTCAAAACGACTTATATATCGTTGGTTTAATATAGAAAGGACGTATCTCGATTTTTTTACTAAGCGCCGTTTTTAATTTTTTCTGACATTACAATTCCAAATAGACAAGGAAAGCTTAGAATCATAATTTAAAGAAAAAATCAAGATACATCCTTTCTATATTAAGCCAAAGATATGTACATACATACTTTTGACGTATACAGGATTTTTCGAACGACGGTCCCAAAGTTAGTCGACCTGATGTATAGATGGCGGTATTAGTTTGAAAAGAACAATAGTTTGCTGAAAAGTGACAGCCTTAAAATACATATGTTTTAAGTTTCCAGCCGCCACGTTTAGCATTTTTGGAAGCCATCAAAAAGGAATGATCTCAGTGAATTTGTAAACGTCGTTATGTAATTCAATACACTCATTTGAAAGTCTCTGATTCTACTCTGGGCGAGTCTGCCACTTCGTTTGCAACTATAAAATATTGGGCGGCCGAGTTTAAACGGGACCGAATGTGCTGCCAATAGGAAAACCGTACTAGTCGACCAATTGAAGTGTCCACTCCAGAAACTGTTAAGAGACCCCACAAAATCCTATTGAATGATTGTCGGCTGAAGGTGCCGTAAGCTAGCTGAAATGTTAGGTATAGCAAAAAGCGCTATACATCGCTTATTGACCGAAAATTTGAAGATGAGAAAGCGATGCCGCGTTTGCGCACAGTTGAACAAAAACAAAGTCGTGAAGATATTTCAAAAGAGTGTTTGGCGATGTTTCAACGTAATAAAACCGAGTTTTTGCATTCGATTCGTAACCATGGATGAGGCATGAGTCCACCACTTCATAACTAAGACAAAATAACAGTCAACGCAGTGGACTGAAATTTCAGAATCGTTTTTATCTGCAGGCATCTTCATGCCGTCTGTAGTGTTTAAGCGATGAAATACAGGAAAAAAGGCGGCACTTGGCGAAACAGTAAATGCTGTTTCATCCAGACAACTTACATTTCACACATCCACTATTGCTATGACCAAAATCAATGAAGTAAAGTTCTGATTGCTTTATCGCGCACGATTCTCTTTCCAAAGTTGAAGAAATGGCGAACGGTGGTAAAATATTTGATGTGGAGTCTGCGGTTGCAGGGTATTGAAGCTATTGTATATCGCTGTCATGTGTATCGATCTAAAAGGAGATTATGTTAAGAAATAGAGAAAATTTGTCTTGTTAGGTCGACTAATGTTGTTACCATTCTCGTATCTTAGAATCCCCTGTTTATATTTACATACATAACACCAATTTGACTATTATTCATTTTACAAACCACTCGATTTAGAGAACAGAGCCGATTTTATCATATGTACATAAATTGTTAGCTTAATTAGTAAAATAGTTAAAGATAACATGTTTGTAAATATTTTACATTTTAAGCACAATTTTCTTCGTCTTCACAAATGCTTTCGTGATGTTTGCGTGAATCCCGATTTCTTAGATAGGTAATTAGTGGTCGCTTCTTGTGTTCCTTGCAAAATGGACAATCGACTTTTTTAGTTTTTTCTGACTGCACTTTTTGAGATTTTTCTGCAAGAAAAATAATTGAAAAACTGTTAAATTTATTTCTTTTTTTTTAAAGACGCAGAGAGTAAAAAAGTAAAAGGAATATCAGGATAAGCGAATGGTACCCATAGTTGGGCAAAATACATGGTTTGCGGGATTTAAAATACAAAATACTTGCTGGTCATGTATTTAAAATATAAAATACTTCCACGTCATTTATGTATTTAAAATACAAAATACGCCATTTTTATTCAAACCAAAAAATACATCATAAATATCAGATTTTTGAATGTAGCATCAGACAAACTATTTCTTGTTGGAGAATAAATAAAACCTGTTTAAGAAAATAATCTTTCTACAGGCCCTGATCAGCACAAACTTGTATTAAATTCTATGAATACTCTTTTTATATTTGGATAGCAATGAGGATACTGACAAATTCCAACTCCAAATTTGATGTCCTAGATTCACCATCATTTCTATCTACGAAAAAAACAAAATCATCGTCTTCTTTACTGGTGCTTCTACTTCTGATATTTGCAGGTGTCATTTTAAGTTTTTTGTAATTTTCCTCCAGAGTATGAATTGCAAGATTTTGGATTCTTTGCCTTTCTTCTGTCGTGATATTTTCTGGCAGCCAACGCATCTTATAACCAGGATGATAACAGGAAGCCAAAATAGCTCTATTTATTTCCGGTGATAGTTTAAAAAACTTGTCGAATCTTTTTTCCAAGCTCTCTTTTAGTAGTGGTATAATAGAACTTAAATGTCCTAAGTTCATAGAATCATACAGAGAGATCCATCTTGTGGGGCAAGGATATATTAATTGACCAAGGCAATCTTTTATGATTTCTGCCTATTTGGGCCTTCTAGACATATTCCACAAAAAAGTATACTTACCAACTGCCGAATAATGAATTTTATAAACTATGTTTTTAAAATACAAAATACTGCCATTTTTTGTATGTATTTAAAATACAAATACAAAATACATATTTGTATTTTAAATACGTATTTCAAATACATCTACATATTTCAAATACTGTCCAGTCCTGATGGTACCTCATACTAAACAAGCATCAAAATCTCAGATTTTTGGGCAATTAAGCGGGAAAAGCATTTAAACGAATTCGTTTTATTACCTCGATGAGGTAATTATGCGAATACTATTAATTACCTCATAGAGGAAATTACGCGAATAAGCTTAACTACCTCTTCAAGGCAACTAAGTGGAATTTTAAAATATATTCAAACGAAAATTTATGGCTTGAGTTCAAATCTGAGCTTACCCATATCTTCTTAATTTAAGAAATTATTTTTGGATAAATTCATTATTATATTAAGAGACTACTTTTTATTTGAAATAATTTGTTCATCAGACTAGCAGAACGGATCAGTACTGATTTCGAGGTCGCTACACCATCTTATCAGCGTTCTTTGTTCGATTTTACCACTTTTGACGGTAGATACTAGTGACTAGGAATATCACCGTATTATTTAACGAATTAGAATACGAAAAGTGCAATTTATTCATTTCTTACAAGTTAAATCAATTTCGGTTAGTACGAATATCCATCTTTGATGATTAATTATTCCAAATATTTAATACTCTCTTTGCTTTTTCCAAAGCAATTGGCTTTGAGATATCAGTTAAGCAGTTTTCCATTTTTGTTTACTTTATTTTTGTCTTGTAGTTAGTTGACTTAGTATTCAACCACCTGTGACAAAATAAAAGACGAGAAAACTTTCATAAAAAGTAATTGTTTTAAATTTTTTTTAATCTAAACTCTCAAGTAAACAGAAGCTGTGTAGTCAAAACTTTTGAAACTTACAAAGTTGAAGGAAACAAAAAGTTCATCAGCTGTCTTAAACGGGGAAAAATACGGGTGGTCACAAATTTCGGAGTTATAGTATTATGCAAATATATTTTCAAATCACCAAGGATATAGCGGCGATGATCAAGTCGATTCAACTTTATGTGACTATTTGGAGGATGACGTTGAAGTAAAAGTTTAACATAATCACCCTTATTCCAATTGTCGTCAACGTCGTCATCAATTCAAAAACATTTTTACATTCTATAACAGGATGACGACTACGTTGACGATTTATCGTTTATGTCAACATATCAATCACACATCTCTAAATATTTGAAACAGCTGTGTGTTTTTTTTTTGTTAATTTTGAACAAAATTTTTATTAAAAGTTGAAATGTTTTTTACTTGTGATATAAATTCAGACTCGACTGATGATGAAAATACAAGGAAAACAAAATCTCATATTAGAACGAAAGCTACTGAGACAGAAATTCGACATATTTAACCTACCTGACAGCAAGTGAACACCAATTTCAGTGTATTGCTTTAATGATTGTATATTTTTTTAAGGTTTGAAAGTTACTTTGGAGTACTTTAAACTTTACTAAAGAAATTTTATTTTTATGTTCCACTATTTTTGCTCATTATTTCCTTACCTTTTGTCATCCACCTAAACGTATCGGCGAGCCAAGAGAATTTAAAACTCTTGCGATTTCTTCCCCTTGTTCCCTAAAATTACTTGGAAGAGTGCCTCTGCAAAATCCCACTGCAAGAAAGGGATTCTTCTGCAAATCTTCTACTAATTTTTCATACTAAGTTGCAGTTGTTATTTTAAATTTTTCAGTTTTTTCCATTTTTCAATTTAGGTATATTTCAAATAAATTCAAGTCGTTATGAAAAATGGCGACGACAAATTCAAAATCGTTTCAAAACAATATCGCCGTCAAAATTTCTTGTAGAATACAAATTCTATGTTGACAGTCATCGATATTATCCGATAACGACAACTGGAATAACAATTTGAAGTAAACAAGGCAAAACAATTTCGTTTTGTATTCATGTTGACAAATGGAATGAGGGTGAATAATAATTTCTTGTATTTTCTTAATGAATTGTATGAATTTGGATTAAATAAATTTAATTTAATAAACGCGTTTAACATAAAAAAGTGTTTTAATTTTTCTACAACTGGTTGCAATTTAAATCAAAATTATATAATACACATCTAATAAAAGCAAAAAGCAGAAATTCCAGCCCTAGTTCAGATCAAAACGCAATATTTTCATACAGTTCAAAGCAAAATAAAATAAATACTATGATTCGGACCAAAACGCAATAATTCCAAATTTGTTATCTAAATAACTTTTAAATAAACTGTCAGATAAAATAATTCATTTGTTATTATTATTATTTTTTTGTAGACTATAATACCTCAATAATTGTTTTTTTTTAAATTATGTGCTACTTATTTAAATTACATTTTGTCGTTTATCCAAAACAAAATTTATGGTGTAATTATTGCGTTTTGCTATGGACTTCCTCATATGTCGGATTAATTTTAATTAAATTTAAATTGAATATTTCGCAACTAATGCTGACTGGCACTTGGATTACTGTTTAATGGAATTAACTAACTATTTTAACATTGCTATGTTCTATGAGAAAGTCAAATTTCTTACTTCTTCTGTGTCTCAACTTTCGGATGTGAACGATGTATTTATAG
This sequence comes from Gymnocheta viridis, assembly GCA_956483585.1. Classification (NCBI taxonomy): domain Eukaryota; kingdom Metazoa; phylum Arthropoda; class Insecta; order Diptera; family Tachinidae; genus Gymnocheta; species Gymnocheta viridis. The sequence continues at coordinate 38,779,701 of OY101444.1, forward strand.
GATTGAATTTTGTAAATGTTTGCAATTTTTTAATTGAATAAAATATATCAATCTTTAATAATTTATTTTAAATAAAATATTCTGAATTTTAAAACAAAGTTTGTAATATTTTATTCCACAAAAAACTAATACATACAAACTCTTGGCTGTCATTTAACATAGTGTTCTATTTTCTACAGACTTGTCAGCAACAGAACAGAATGAAAAAGTAACAACAAACCCCTCATACAGTTTTTCAATTGAACAGAAACAAAACAGCTGATTCGTAACAAAACAGAACGTACAAACTAATTCTGTCTTTAATTGTTTACACTTTAGCGGAAAACTAAATTTGTGTACCCAGCTGTCATAATTAATTATAATTTTTAAAAGTATTGGTGTAATTTTTGAAAAACAATAATTTATTAGAGTTGTGTCGTTCCGGAACGACGTATTTCCACTGAACAATTCCCTAATTGGAACGATGCGGAGCGATCCAAACGTTCCTTTTTTATGGCTCCTCATTCCGCAATTGCGTCTTGAGGAACCGTTAACTTGTTCTGATAAATGTCAAAATCTGTATGAAAAGCAAATCGTTGACTCATCAAGACTTTATTACAATTATTTCGTTTACATATTCTGTACACTTAGAGCAAGGTTGACTTCTTGTATAAAGATCAGTGTTGAAGACTTACTGCCTGTTTTTGGAAAGCGAAAACAAAATTGTAAGTGAGAATTTATATTGAAAACAAAAACAATTTTTCGTATTTTATTGTTGTTTTTAATATTAATTTTCACTCACAATTTTGTTTTCATTTTATAAAAAGAGGCAGTTAATGGACAATATTATATTCACAAATTATTTTATAACAGTCATTATTTTTTTTTACAAATATTTTACGAAAGCAATTATAGAACTTTTTTCGTATATCCAGAAAATGAAAAGAAACAATAACAAATGTTTGTTGACGTTTTTAGGAACTGGAGAGAATTTCACTCGTTCCTCGTTTCTACACTGTTCAAAGTAAAAAAGGAACGGTGAACGAAAGGAACGATCTAGTACCTTTCATCTTTCGGATCGGTAGGAACGATTCCACAAAAGGAACGATTTTGCCCAACTCTATAATTTATTATTTAATAATATCAAAAAGTTTTGTTAATTAATGGTTTTAGCTTGTCTATGTCTATATCTGGTGCTTATGTCAAATCATCATTTGATCCTAAACCTCTTATCTTATAGAAAAACTTTTAAAAAACAACAAATGAGAATTACAAATATGACAAAAGTATAAGCTTTGATATTTATTCAAAAGACACAACAAACAAATTTTAAAACCGAAAAAATCTGGAACAAATTTCAACAGAATGGTATAAAATTTAGGTCTTTAAGATGTGTAAGTGTGGTAAACACCAGAGAACTGCAACGCAACGTTTTTATGATTTGAAATACTCGCCTAAAAACGAGTTGCGATGTAGTTAATGCAGCATATTGTTTTTGTATCTGCTCGCCATACTCGTTTGTGTTTCAACATACGAGCTTGTTACAGGCTCGTACACGTTGTCTGTTTAGTATTGTTTCGTAAATATTTTGCTCAACATTCGGCAATTGTATTCGTACTTCTCATAAACAACATAAGAAATGCCTGTGTAGGAATTTGAAGACACACATTTAGCTTATTAACTAGAGTTATAGTTATCCGAGCTCATAAGTATTACTCGTAAGCATTCGTTCATCGTATTAATACTTAAAGCATCGTAGCCAGAAGGATTAGGAAAAAATCAATGATCGCATATTTAAGCTAACTATGTGATAAAATGTATTTAAAAGCTATTATAAAAAAAATTATTTAAAATATATTACAAATGCCACAAGTTTATGAATTTAAAAGGGGCAGATTTTTATGTAATGCTAAAATCACAATTTTTTTTATAAATACATATGTACGTCAATTTCATTTTTTTACAAATTGAAAGAATTTTTAGGAATTCAAGAACAAGTTGCCACAAATAAACCTTCAAAAAACCATGACATATTGAAAAACCCCAAATGATAATTGGAAAATCTACCTGCATATAAAAACTAATTGCATGCAATAAAATTATAAGCACGACAAAAATAACAATTGTTTTGTCTTACGTGCATGCATAGTATATGGGAATCTATTAATTTTTTTCTTTCCTTTATCTCTTTTTTTGTTATTAAAGTAACAGTTTTATTATATAAGAGAACATACTCGTACCTTTAAAAACCATTACTAGTTCCTATCCATATACATGCATACTCGTAATTAAATAAATAAAATAAATAATAAAACAGGCACTAAATCATCAAATCGCCTAAAATCATCAAATCTATGACAAATCATCAAATCTGGCATCCGCGGCTGCAGTGAATGTTGAATAGAAAATACACAAGTATATACTAATGGCCTTATTCACAAACGATTAATAAAGTCAATGTGTGCATTAAAACCGGTTTTCCCATATAAAAATCCAACATTAAACCTACTATAACTTTATTAATCGTTTGTGAATAAGACCATAAATAAATATGCCGTGAATGGTATTGTTGCAAGCTGACGTAAAACCAAGTCGTGTTAGTTGAATACAAAGAAGTTACCGAGCGTGAAAATAGAAAAAACACGAAACTTTGCTGTGACTGATTGCGCTCTTACATCTTTCTGCAATCAACACATGTACAAGTAAAAAGTTATTGTGTTTATTGTCATGCATCAAGCTCGCGGAATATTGAAGAATGAGCGAAAAAACAACAAATCAATAAAAGCGAGTGCTTAAAAGTAACCGAGCGTAAAAATTACTTAGTAAAAAGCGAGTGGGCTCGCGGATATTATGTATTGTTGCAGATGTCTGGTAGACACACCAAATATAGCAGACGGACAGACGTACATCGCTCATTCGGCTTCTATATCTATAAGGACCCAGAATATACATATATATATACTTTTGGGATCTTAAATGAATAATGTAGAAATGACAAACCTTTATATCACCTTTCCAAATGTTTTGGGGAAGGGTATAAATATATTGAAATTTTTGTTTACTTTGACAAATTTCGTGTTCTTTTGTGAGATGAACATGCAAACGAAACATGCAACCAAATACAGACCCTGTTTCTTCGAAATCGTTCACTACACGATAAATAGTGCGTTTTGTTGGCACGTTGTTTCTCCAAAAAATTTCACGTAACTTTCTCATCGTCACAGTAATCGATGATTGATTTTGATAAAATGTTTTAACGATTAAAATACGTTGGTTTATCGAATATTTTTCCATAATAAATTTGTTTCATCTCTGGTTTACACTGTGGCGATGTTCTACTAGTACAGCGAAGCACTGCTGTTTTCGACTTTCGCTACACTGTTATCATCAGCTTTCATATGTTGGTTTCTACCGATTTTCATGTTAGGAACATCAACTATTTATATAAACTAGTGTATCCAGCGGTCGAATCAATCAAGCGCATTCTAGATATTAATATTAAACATTTACATAAATACATGCGATGAAATATAAAAACAAGAAACATTCTAAATAAACAACTTAAAACTCTGTCTCATTTCTATGCAAAAGTAAATTGGACAAACCACACATGCACACTTTGTTGAAGCTGATACATGTAAAAGTGTGCATGTGTTAGTAGCAACTTTAAACACTTATAGCTCCCTAAATATCGAACCGATTTAAATAAAATTAACATGGTTCACATCTATGCAAAACCCCGTTTAAAAACATATAAATCTTTCCAAAATCGGTTCAGTATTACGGCCGTAAAAGGGTTCTAAAAAAACGAGTTTGCATATTAATAATACAGATACCGAAAGCGAAACATATATGTATAATTTATTTCTTGTAATATTACCAGAGCCGAACTCAAGCCAAATTCATAACTGTCAATTAAATAAAATTTTGTAAAAAAAATTCATGTGATTTTCATGAGGAGTTAAAAAGTAAACATACTTATTAGTTATTTAAAACACTGTAATAATTAAGGGATTCACAACCTTTGTCTTTTATTTTTTTTGTTTATTCTATTTGAAAAAAATTAAAAAAAAAAATTTTCTTTTAAACCAAAATAACCAATTGATTTGTATTATTATTAAAATATTCGTATATTATAAGAGTATGGCTGATAACGCACCCTGTGAATACCCAAATATATTAAATTTATATGTGCTATAACATTAGGGGAAGGGGGCAATGCACCAGAATATTTTTTACCCTGAAATTGGGTGGTGTGTTAATTGCATATTACAATATAATAAATGATAAGATTAAATACTATCTTATCATTTTCATGTACAAATGTATATTTTGTATAGATTTTGTTTTCAAACAAAAGCTCATTAAATACTTGAAACGGTCGTAATACGATTTAGCAATGTACCAGCAAACACAAGGTCTTGATCTCAATTTCAAATCAATCTGAAATAACAAGCATTTGATTCTGAAATGTTTTTCAAATGTCGATTGCAAATGAATGTGCAAATATTATTAAAGTTAATTTATTTCATTTTTATTTACACAAATAGGACTCTTAATAAGTTCATTAAGAAAATTTTTTTAAAGTTTTAAAATGTATATTATATATATATATTATATATATGTCCAAAATTAGCGCCAATCACCAAGAGGCGGCCACAAATTTCGTCTGCGGGAAAATAAACTTATTCATTTATACATTTAAAATATTATATTATTTATCTCAATCCTTACAAAAATTTGCTTTCTTATTTTCCCAAAGAAATTGTGTACTTTTTATATTTACATACGCATACCTGAGACGTTTATTTTGAAAAAATAATGTGTTATTTAAATTATTAATTGTTTAAGTTATCTTTACTCTTTTTTAAGCATATTGCGTACATATGTACCAGGGGACAAATTACGTCGAATGCCGAATCGAACGAAATTTATATACAAATTCCAAAACTGTTTATGGGATTCCGTTCGATATCGAATGCCGTAATTTTTGAACTTCGGAATAAAAAATAATATTAAAATAATAAAAGGAATGAACTAGTTTATTTTTGAACTATGGAATAAATTAAACTAAATGAATGGTACAAGACTAGTGGTTTTTCCCGGGAATTCCCTCCTCGGGATTTCCCGAAAATTTAAAATCTAAAGATTTCCCGCTTTCCCGGGATTTTTCATGCGAGATCCCGGGAAATACTAAAAAAAATAACCGACAACGGTAAAAAGTGAGCGTGCGTTTTTGGTAGCATTGCAATTTGTTAATAAAATTAGAAATAGGCTTTCTGACGAGTTCATAAACGGTTTAAGAGTTCTAAGGAATTATTTCCTAAACCAAAAAATATGAATTATATTATTAAAGTATTTTCTTATTTTAACAATTTAATATTTTTGTTTTGGAATTTAAACCTCGAGTTCCTTTGTATTATTTTTTCTATATTATTTTTTGTTTGTTTTTATTAACTGAATTGCTATTTTTTTGTTTATGTTAATTTAAAATTAACATATTATGTATTATTAAAACATAAGGCCATCATGATACACTATCTTACTTGGTCGTGCGATCTGCCAAAAAAGTCGTGTGTGTTCAAAAAGTATAATAGTGTGGCCATTAAATGCACTTGTGCGGCAGATTTTTTGACAAGTCTATCCGACTTGCATATAATTATGAAAATTTCCATAAAATTATAGATTTCATGCATCTCTGTCTAAGAAATTAAGTTGCAACGAAAGCAAAATTAAATTAAAACTATTTTATAAATCTGCAAATATTTAGGCGAAAAAAATCAATTGTTCAATTCACAAACTCAGTCGTTTTTTTATGTTCTTGTGAACAGACAAATTTGTTGTATCATTTTGTTGTATTTTAAATGTCAATTCAATGTAGTCAATTCATTGTGAGTAAATAATTTATGTAGAACAACAAAATTAAAACAGATATGGAAATTCTAATTTTACGCGAAATAGTTAATTACTTTTTCGCGACAAACAATTTTGATTAAAATGCTTTGCAAGTGAATTAAAATGAATTAAGTATATATTTAATATTAAGAAGAATATATTTTCTGGGTTTACTTATCTTATATTTAAAAGACTTTTATAAATTAATCTAAAAATAGAATTTTTTCATACCTGCCCTCAATACGACCATTTCTAAAATATATAAAATTCAATCGTATAATTATAACACACTTTTGTATGAAAATTACCAACAACAAAAATACACTAATATATAATTAGACGATTACGGGCTTAAATGTTTCAAACTTTCTAATACAATTTTTGTTAATGTCTAGCAAATTTAACTTTTATTATTTCGTGGAGCGGGATCCCGGGAAATTTAAAAATTCCTGCTTTCCCAGAAAATGAAAAATTGCGGGAAAAAAACTCGAGTCTGAAGGTGAATTCACCAAATTTTTTTTAATAGACAATCAGCGTTGTCAACTTTTTATAAACAAAACGCTCCATCCACCTTCTCAAAACGCGCTAAATCATGGCATTAACAGATATTCATAACCAAAACGTGCTATTCCCAAACGGGCTAAGTTAAATTTTGATGAAAGTCGATGCAAATATTAGAAAAAATCCAATATTTATTGAAACCAAATAACTATTTATAGTACATATTTGTTTTTAAGTTCATTCAGGCATAAAAAGTAGATACTTACAACTATTAACAACATGTAGGAAGCTTAAAACGACAGCAAAACTTAAAATATTCTTTTGGTATATCGATACAAATTTTAATGTTTATGAAACAGTTTTACATACAAAATTTGTTTCATAAACTTATTATACACATTTGGTAAGTATTATAAATAATAATAATAATATTTTCATTGATTAAAAGCATCAATAAGGAATAATAAAAAAATACTTTCATTTACACCGTCTGGCCCATATTCTGGCCACAAAACCGATTGTATGTAATACTTCGAATTGTTATAGGATTTATTTGAATTTATTAACTACTAAAAACTATTTATTATTTCGCTAAGACGAAAAACAGCGCGTTTGGCACAGTTAAAACTATATAAATCTAGCGCGAAACGCGCTAAATTGGCATCGCTTTATACAATATGACGTCTCTCTTCTTGAAAGATAGAGAATGATTTCCTTCGGATAACTCTCAACTTGAATTGGTTTAATTTAAATTTTTTGGCTAAGTTGCCACATTAAAGGTTTAATTAGACGTGCCATATCATAATGCCATATAAATAACTATACCATAAACATGCTTTCATTTGCTTTTAAATTTCAAGAATGTATAGAAATAAATAACTTCACAACTGTAGTTTTTATTAAGAAAAATATAGTTTAATATAATAATAAAAAGTTCAACATTTTAATAAAACATTGAACTGAAATAATTAAAAACCCAATATATAAATTAAAACTTGCCAAACAATCCAGCAACTGTAAAGGTACGACACACGATTGCCGCACCGCACCAATTATTGGCATATTTTATATGCCAATCGTGTGATTTCACCATTTATTCTCCCCTACAGCAATCGAGAACAATATTGTGCTGATTTTTCAATATAAATGTTAAAAATGTACCAATATTTATTGTATTCTCGTGCGGCAATCAAAGTAGCCAATACGCGGCAATTTATTTCATTAGTTTAATTCTTTGTGTGTGCCAATTGTTTTGTGTACCATAAACTTTTTTTAGCGTTAACCCTTAAATGCATGAATTTATTTCGCTTTGAAAAAAAAATATATTATTTAGACATAAAATTAATGCAAAAAAATTTTTTTTTAATTTTTTTTAGTTAAATTTATTAAATACACCTCGTAGATTGTATTTATTTTACTATAATAAGCAGTGACCGATTAAAAGTCAATTAAAAGCTACGATGCAGAATTTCATCAATAAGCTAAAGAAAAAAATTTGCACGTAAAACAAAACAAACTAAAAACTATAATTACAGGTGTTTGTTGGTGTTGCCGCAAGTTAGAACAATCGTATGACTGGGCTGCGGGAATTATTAACCTAAATTCATTCTTTGCCAATCTGCGGCAATAAAATTTTTATAAAATGGGGCAATCGTGTGACTGCAGTATATTTGATTGGGAAAATATTATTATTGTGCACCAATTCAACAACTAATGTGTCTAAACAGCAAACACCTGTTTGTGGTTATGGCGATAAAACTAAATTCGAACAGCTGTTTTATATGATTATGGTTCTGGCACGTCTAATTGAACCTTAAGTGTTTCAGAAGCCGGTATGTACATCAGTTCATTTAGTTTAATTTTGTTTTTTTTTTCTATAAATGTACTTTGCAATAATTTTGCTTTATTTGTCACAGATTTTTATTTTTTATTTATGTATATATTTCATGGATACATTTTTTTCAATTGAAAGACTCTTGTTGCAAATAACTCAGTCAACAAAATTTTGTTCGAAGCAAATGTATGAATCCACCTTGAGTATACTGTTTGATTTGTAGTATGTAATTGTTGGTGTTTCTTCATCGGGCAGGTGAGGGTGGCTAATTCTGTTAATTTCGGTATGAGTGGTGGTACCTTATAGAAGTTGGTTGTATTTTTTTGTCCATTGTGGTTTTTCTTTTCTGTGATCACAGCAAAACTCGTTTATAAGTTCGTTATAAGTATGTTATTTAATAAAAACAATATCTTGTTTTATCGATATTATGTTTCTTGTATATTTCATAACTTATAGTTACGACTTTTAAATTAAATTATATCCTGTAATCAGTTTGATTTTTTTTTTGGTTGGGAAAAGTTATACCTACGGATTGATATTGAAGCTACCTTGCGCTAGATGGCAGCAAAACCATTTTTTTAGAAATTGCGATCTGTCAAACGTCAGCTTTTAAAATTTCACCCAAATTCATCGATTAGTTTATTTGTTGTAGTCGTTTGAAGCAAGCAACTTTTGTGTTTCTTGAAAAATGGAATAAAGTGAGTTTCGTGCAGTGATTAAACACTATTATTTGAAAGGGAAAACGGTGAAAGAGACAAAAGAAAAGCTCGTTAAACATTACGGTGAGTCTGCTCCGTCAGATTACATGGTAAAATATTGTATTGCTGAATTTAAACGCGGCCGAACAAGCACAGCAACAATACCATCAACAAGAAGGCCAAAAGAGGTGGTTACTGAAGAAAATATCAAGAAAATCCTCGATATCGTTATGAATGATTGCCGAGTCAAGTTGCGTGAGATTGTTGAAATGGTAAACATATCATATGAACGTGTGGTCAACATTTTGCATGAACATTTGCATATGAAAAAGCTATCGGAAAGATGGGTGCCGCGTTTGCTCTCAATTGGCCATAAACGTAAACATGTGACGTGTGCAGTCGCAATGGCAAAGCTCTATGAATTGGGCTACGAGTTGGTACCTCATCCGCCATATTCTCCGTATTAAGCCCCTAGTGACTACTTCCTATTTCCAAACTTGAAGAAATGGTTCGGTGAAAAGAGATTTAGCTCCAACGATGAAATTATCGACCAAATAAATGCCTATTTTAAGGACCTCAAAAAATCCTATTTTTTTGAAGGGATACAAAAACTGGAGAAACTTTGGACTAAGTGTATTGAACTAAAAGGAGACTATGTTGAGATATAAATGGTTTTTGAAAAAAATGTTTTTTTCCTACTTAGGTAGCTTCAATATCTATCCGCCCTCGTAGCTTATAATGTTTCCCATTATTTCTGTAAGCTATGTCTCCGTTCCATTAATTTTTCTACTGTGAATTGTAGTTTATTATGATATCCGAAATCACGTCGTCCAAAAAGGGAGTTATCGTCTATTGTCGGCATACCATCGATTGGAATATAAATTTTATCGTCAATATTAAATCAGGTGTAGTCTCTTATATAAAATTGAAGCGACCTTAGAAAATTGTTGTGGAAAATTCTTTGTTTTTCAGTTGGGGTTTTAGATGGATCTGCAAATGTTGCTGTATGTCTAGTAACCCAAGCATCTTTCTCGAGTAGTTAAAAATGGACGCAAGGACACCAACTGATCTCTATTCATTTGCTGAATAACCTGACGCTATTACTCAATGCACCATTTACTTTTTCCATATCTAATTATTGTTTTGTGGTTTTTTATTTAAATGCTTAAAATAAAGCATTCTTGAAACCTTCAGAATTTAAGATTTAAAAAACGAAAACAATAAAAAATATCAAGATATGGAAAATGTGCTAATTATAATTGGTGTCCAGCTCGGATCACTTATTGCTTGCAATTAGTCAAACATAATAAAAACCACAAAAAAGAAAGCAAATTGTAATAACTTAACGCATGATAACTCAATCGACAACACATATGGGTAAATAAAGGAATTCGTTCCAAAATGAAATTCAGATTAAATTAAAAAACTCATTGTACGTTTGAAACAAAATGATAAATATATTAATACGAGTACATAAATATGTCTGCATGAATCAAAATAACAAGATTACGCACTCAGCTGTTCAAAAAAAATTTATACTGCACATCTACGTCATCATAGAATACAAATGAGTGTTTGCTGTAAAAAGTGCAAGAGATTTTTGGTGAAAACTGAAAATAACTTCTAAACGGGTGCATCGATTTGAACAACATGTCAAATGGACAGAAAAGAGATGCACTTAAGTAAACTATTCAGTTTGAGCTTGAACCTATTTGAAGAAGAGCTTCCTTCGGCTTACATAAAAATACCATTCTTAATGCTAAATAACTGTATGGAACATATCCTTTTGCAAGCAGCTAAATTTTTATTCAAAATAAAATCAAAACGAAAATGTTTAAAATTGAATTTAATTTTTTATTTTATTAATTTTTCTTTTTCTGTAAGCTCCACATTAGGTTTTCTAATTTTGAAATAAATTCTAGCTCTAAAAATAGCTTATTTTATTAACAAAATCTTTTACAAAATGGTCCTCCGTCCTCAGATAGATGATCAACCCACGAATATCCTCTGGTTAAAAATGTTCCATGCAGACATGCGACGTCTTTATATTGAGTTTTCCCTTGCGGTAAAAAAAATTATAAACTGCTTTAATAGATCAGTATGCACTGGAACATTGATAAATCTTTTTTGTTTTTGAATTGTTTTTATTCTTACATTTATTGACTGCACACCTTATTTTTATTTTTAATTCCTTTATTTACGTTTTTCACTTTAAATATTTTGCACTTTATACACATATTCTACTTCACACAAGCAGCTGATAGCAACACAACAAAATAACGGAACCTTCTTTCTTGATATATGTATTTGCCATTTTTCTTTTGTGCTTTTTGACAGCTTCGAACCTAAAAGCTGTGTTGTAGCTTAGACACTTCCTGTATTATTCTATGTACCATGGAATTACTCAAGATGTATTTATTTAGGTGGCAGTAATACTAAAACAATTACAACAATACAAGAACAACAGTCATTTTTGTTTGTGTAGTTTCATTGCGTAAGTCAAAAACATAACCCATAAAACAAAGAAAACAGATACAGTTAAAAAAGACAAAAGTATTTTGTATGGATTTTAGCATTTGCAACGTAAAACATAAGCAAAGCAAAAAATAGTCAACTGCTGTAATGCTGCCACCTGGAATTACTATTTAATTCGCTGTGATTAAAAAAGAATACAAAAAGCTGTGATTAACCAAATCTGCAGTGCGATTCAGTAAATTTTAACACTTCAGCAGATGTTAGCTTTAACCACATATTTTGATGTTTGCACTAGCCACAATGTTATTCACTAACTTATTTTCAACCCCGGTAAATAGTGTTCTATTTTACTGTATTCAAATTGATATTATGTGGCAACTCTGTGTAGCGAAACGTCAAAGTAGAAGAAAAGAATAAAAAATAAGTAAACAAAAACTCGATATTCCTAGAACATCAGCAAGTTGGAAAACAATTTCTTCAGCCAATTCTTAACTTAAGCGGTAGAGTTTTTTAACTTCTGTTGCTCCCAACTCAAAAGGATTATCTACAATACGAAGATCACGCCGGTTGACTGAAGGAGCACTATCAACAGCCTCATTCTCCAATAAATTATACGCTAAATACTCCAAAGCCATTATATTTCACAATTTTATGTTATGTGTATGTAGGCAAAACAATAAATTAACACTTCTAAACGAATTAAGCCACACAAAAAATGTTGGTGTTAATAAACAACAATTTGTTTAGTTATAAACAACAGCTGATTGAAACAGATGTCTTTAACGCAAACATATAGCGTTTATTAAAGTGTTAGTGAATAGCAAAACGATTATTTTTGTGGTTAACATTTTTAGACGAAGCTATTGTGGTTTAAAAAGCATAGTAAATCGCAGTACAGAATTTGAGGTAAGTTTAATTACATAATTTAATAAGTTAATGTTTTATTGATTATTATGTACATTTTAGTCCCCTGCGCACATGTTCTACAGAAAGTATTTAGCATCAAGACCAATCGATATATCTTGTGGTATTGTACGTTGGAACCTTAAAACAATTTGTAATAAATCAAAGGCATAAAGAAAACTGTGGAATAATCGGTTGTCATCGAATTGATTTAGTATATCTAAGCACCAGTTCATTAACCCTTATTCGAAACTCCACGGCGGTACGGAAAAGCCGAAATAATGTCCGCATCTAAATGTGGCCAATGTTATAATTTTCACTTGCATACACAAAAAGAGCGCAGCTATGTACCTACATATACATAATTGTTTTTCATTACAAGATGTACAGTACCTATATAATCCCATGGATTCTATTTCATCAGTTGCAATTTTTCAAAAAAAAATTTAGTTTTTTATGAACTCAAGCTACACTTTTAAGTAATTTTTAACACAAAGACGTAAACGTACATATATGTATACAGTTTGTCAAACAATCCTTTTCGAAGTTAAAAGTAAATAAAATATTGTTAGCAGTTAAATATTTGCGTATTGCGTTTATTTCATGTTCTTCATTTCATTTAAAGATATAATATAACAAAAAAGATAGAAATTAATATTAAAGTCGGGGACAAAATAAGGAAAAAGAAAACAAACCACCTCTCAATGGTGTCAAACAATTCTTTTAAAAAATTTCAGTTGATTTTCAGATATTTTTGTGTATTACATTTCGTTGTTGTTTTCTACTAATATCAGCCTCCACATGTTTTTTATGGTAAGGTTTAAGATAAACAAATAATTAAATGTACTAAGGATTTTTTTTAAATCCTAATAATTTTTGTCCAAATCTTTAAAAGTACTAAAAGTTTTAAAGAATTTTTATTTTGAAAAGAATTGTTTGACTAACTGTATATATTATTGCAATGCGGGCAGGGTTACTCTTTGTACATTATTAAACTGCATATGATTAAACAAGAAAAATTTTAAATATATGCATTATAAATACATGAAAGATGAATTTTATAGAAATCGTTTAATTTAGGATATCAGAAGAAGCTGCTATAGTATAATTGAACTGCTTTAATCGTTTGTTAAAGTAAAGTACAAAATTAAAACATTTTTAGAAAGCTTTAAGCGATACAAAAGATAGGCTTTGAGACGTCAGGACTAAAATTTTTTTTAAACTCCTCGAACGTTGTTATTAAAGAGCCAATACGAGCAAATTAAAAAAAAAATGCAAAATCAATGAAATTTTTACAAACTTACAATGCTGCTTCAGTGGAAGGTAAATTATTTCTTCTTTTGCTGGAAATTTTCCAATTTTGTTATGCACAAAAAATTACAAAATAATCAAATTGATTTGTATTAATTGCGATATATTTTACTCTTACAAATTATTTAACTTCATTGCAGGATAAACAGAAGCATATATTTTTGAACAATAAGTGGTGTATAATAGACATTTGACGACTGTTTATTATAAGCTTGTTGCATCTTTCGTATCCATTCCAAATTTTGTCCAAAAAAGTATGGGCAAAACACTGTATGTATAAGCCTGAACTTAGCCTTTTGTACGCCGCTGTGCATTCAAACATTCAGAGTTAACTATGGCAACTTTGAGCTTTTAAAAAGAAGCTATGGTGAATTTAATCAACTTGATGATTTTCATTTTAATTCTAATATGTACTTTAAAATGTAATATTATATAGTTCATAAATAATAAAATGTTAAATATATGAATTATATTTTTATGGCCTGTATAGATAGTTTTTGACTTTGCATATAAATGCCGTGTATCTTTAAGTTCTATTTATAATGACGAACCGTGTCAATTTAAAGTATATTTAAGTTATAAACATTAACATATGCTTTTGATTGCATGTTTTGTTTTGTGCAAAAAGTAAACAAACATTTTGTGGCCATTAAAAAATAAAACTTCTATTGACGTGAAATTTATACTTTATTTATCCATATTTGTGATTAAAAATGGTTTTAATCATTTCAAATAGCGCAGCACCTTTTCATTATTCTCAATTCCTGCCTAAAAAAATCATTTTTAAAATGTTTCCTTTATTTTGGTTTACAGTTTATTTTTTGGTAATGCTGCCACATTTTTATAGCAATTAAATGAGAACAATCAATCAAACTTACTGCCCATTCGCCGATATCGAAAAAACATTTTCTCACATTTAAAACAACATTTTGAAATTTGTTTTTGTTTCTAATGTCCTCGTAATAATAATGAAAATTAAAGACGGTTCATGAAAAATGGCCCCAGACCGATATTTTCTATTGAAGAAAATTGGAATTTCGGCGCCATTTTTCCAAATTTATAATTTATATATGTTGTGGCTTTTCCTATTTTTGGGGATAATTTTTTAATAAAGTTAACAATGACCAGTTTGAGGAACAATTGTTTTTGTTGAAAACGAAAAAAATGTTGGGTCTTGCCTCTTATTTTTGGTGCCATATATTTTTTACCACTTTTCATGGAGTCATTAAAAAAAATACGAGTGACTCCTAAAAATTGATTTTGTGTTAAAATTTCTTCGCATCTTGTGTAAAAAATGCATGCATTACGTATTTTGTTACTCAAACCTTGAGATAAGTTTTTTTTCATCAAGGTGTGAGAAAATTAAAACTTCAAACTCGTTTTCCGAAGAATGAATTTTTGGAGTTAAGACATTGTTTGCGTAAATGCAGAAAATGAATATTTTAAAGTTGTACTAAGTAGTAGTACTTCTGCATTGGGAATTTGTACAAAAGGTACAATTGTACTGACAATTATCCCTGCTCCAAATATTATCAAAACCCAGCAAACATACAGCTTTGGTCTCAAACCGACAATGATTTGAAATCAAAATTTATTACAAATGGTAAATATGAAAATAATTTGAATGTAATTTGAGTAACAGCATTCTCAACATTCTGAAATTGAGAAATGTGTTTATGTTCAAACTTGATATCAAACGCTGTAAATAAATGTGGAATATAAGTTAATTTATTTCATTGTAATTCCTAGTTCACATATCTATACACATCGAACTGGTAAAATTTCATTTAATTCTGATATTCTAACAGTGACCTGGCACGTTATTTATAATAATATCTCACAAATTTAAGAAAAAAGTTTACAATTTATTTTTAATTTTAGGAATACTAAGAAATCTGTAATACAGATTAAGGGTCTGTTTCTCTAAATGCTTCAAAATGTCATTCGTGCATTTATATTAACCTTTATATTATATTATTAAACATACATATTATATATTAACCATTAGCTATTGAGGTGGTGGTAAATTCAATCCTCTCTTTACACTTTTTTTATTTACTCTCTTTCATTGTGCTCTATAAATAGCTGCGTTCGAGTACTTTTACAGTTAAATGCAGTAAATGAGTAATTACAGAGTAAACTGAAAAAATTACTCTAAAAAAAAAGCTGTTGCCCAAAAAAGTACACAAACGGAAAAATTGTAGAAATTAGAGAAAGGCAATTCACACTAGACTAATTATGCTGGCATAACATGGCAGCTTGCTAGCATTTTCGGCGAACAGAGTCGTTTTTGGATGGCATAATTCTTCAACCAGCTTCAACTCCGCATCAGCAGAACAAAACAAATACATACACAATTTAAAAAAACACACATGTCAAATGAATACAAAAAACACTAATACACACACAAATGTATATACGTATACAATTTTATGCCAGATGAATTAATCCAGTGTGTTTTGGAAAGAACAATGGTTAAGCGGACTAAAAATTAGTCTAGTGTAAATTGGCTCAGTAAGATTAAGGAAACATCTGCTTGCAAATCAATATAGTGTTAAAATATATTTACACTTTCGACTACTCATCTCTTTTTCTTGTTGGTACTCGATGCAATAATTATTATAACATTTTAAGAAAATATAAACAAATTATTTTCTATAATCGTCTGCATGTGTTTATTTTCATTTTATTTTATTTTCCTAAATTGTGTCTGATTAAATTTATTCAAAAGTATGTGATTATTTGTTTTTGATATTAACTATCTTAAAAGCAAGTGCAGTTCTGAGTAGCCATATACTTAGCATTTTCACAGCTCCAACGAAATAACAAAATAACAACGAAAATGGATATAAATGGTTTCTAGGCATAAAAGTACATATGTACATGTTTAACGAACGAATAGTTAAAAAATAATTGTTCTCTTATAATTTTTTTTATTTTGTTTCAGTTTTTCTTTTTTTAAATAATTTTTTCACATATTGTATACTTTTTGTTTGTTTACTTTTTGAATCATATGTTTTTTGTTTGGATTTAATAAATTTTACTACAAGAAATTTCTGCAGTAAAAATTTATAAATTCTGTCACTTTACGCTCTCAATTTGTGTTGTCATTTACTGTAACTTGAGCAAACGAACGCAACTAATTTCATTCTTCAAGTATTGTTATTATTTTGTAATTTAAATATGCTATCTTCTTGCTTTTTTTAACAAAATTTAATAAAAAACTTTTAATAACAATTTTTGGGAAAATGAAAGGGTGTAAAATTTACCATGATTATAACCAAATATATATGTATGTATGTACATATTTCACCCCCGTAGTTTAAAATAAATAATAAAAAAATAATAAACTCTTAAAATACTCTTAAAGTTTTAATTTTCTAAACTAATTTTCTTAGAGTAAAACTTTTTATTTGAGATTTCACAAAAGGCAAAAATGTTAAGTTGAACGCAGTATCACTTTAATGTTTAACCGTGCTTTGAGAAAAACTCTTCATATCAAATTGAGAAGTATCATTCGGCAAACATTTATTCTCAAATGAAAATAAATTTTAATTCAATTCTCAAAGCTCAGCCTACGTTTGAAAAAGGTTGACATGAAATGATAAAACTGTAATATCTCAAACGTTTAACCTTGCGTTTGTTGGGAATGTGTTCATACATACTTACATACATACATATGTATGTGTATGTGTACATGCACTTGCAAACACACCTATTTCCACTATACAAGATAAAAATGCGCATTATTTTTTTCACCTTAATTAGTAACCGGGTAGCCGGGTTAAACTACATTTTAGGTTTTTCTTAAAATGATGATTACCTTGAACCTTACTGTATGGATCTTTTGAATTTGCCATAGAGTTTTCTTCCAATGTTCCATAGGGAAACTGTTCATAATCGCGATAAATTGTTGTACGCATTACTCCGCCTGAAGTTATTGTGGAGTCACCAACAAATACGCCCCAAACATCCATGGTTGTTTGTTTTTAAATAAATTTTGGAAATGTTGAAAAATATGATACGACATTCACGACTATTTATGTATTTCTTGTGTATTCTTTTATTACATATGCATGTATGTATCAAGTGTGTTATTTATAGGTATCCGATCGAATAAATTAAGTGCAAATATTTGTATAAAATTTTAGGCCATTTACATTAGCGTTTAAAAATAAATTTAAATGAAAATTCAACAAGTTGTTTTTATGTTTATAAAATTGTACGAAAGTGTAACAATAGCAAGAAGCTGCATACAAATCTATAAAAAAATATTTGTAATTAATTTCACTCCTTATTAAACGATGTCTTCGATTTAACTAAAGCGGCGTGCTTAAAGTTAGTTATACGTGACTTATTGTATTTGTTTATATTTATATAAATTTCATTGAAGTACATTTATACTATGCGTTTGTTTGTATGTATATGCCTGTATGTATTTAAGTATCAATGTACTTATACACATTAGTATAAAGTATATAGATACATACGTGTATATATACTTAAGTATGTGTGCACATGTTTTCTTCTTTGTGTGTGTATTTACAAACAACAGTAAAACACCGTTATACCGAATCCTCGGTTGCTTTAAAATAATTCGAACTTTCTGTTGTTCTTCTTAAACATTTTCATACTTCATTATATCAAACGAAATATTTCTTTTAAAGAACTGCTTTTTACGGTCCCACAAAGGAAATTTCACACAATTTCCCCTCTTATTACGAACTCATAAAAATATGTCCACAATGGCAACATTAATTTTTAACTTTACATTTTCAGTACACATGGTAACATTTTTAATCAGCTGACTTGTGAAAAAATTGCAGTCGCAGTGAGCGTCAAAAGAAAGTGTACAACTGAGTTTCACATATAAAAAACCTAACTCTTTCCACTTTTAGTATCATTAACAAAAGCTTCTATTGTGCTCTTACAATATATAAACAAAAAACAAAATTAATTCAAAAGCAAAAAAAAAATAAATATACTCCATTTTTTACGCGTCAACAAAAATGGAAATTAAAACACGGGTTTTATTTTTGATTTGAAAATAATTGTGTATTCCTTTATTTAAAAAAAAATATAACACGAGCGTAAAATTTATTTGAAGTTAATTTTGTATTTTTATTTTAATTTTTTGAAACGTATCTCTGGAGATCTGTCAAGAACTGATTTTAAAAGTTTTTGGCCAATCATACATATTTATGTGTGTTACTTTGCGTCGTGTATTAATTTCCTCAAGCTAAGCAAAACAAAAAAAGAAATAAAAAACAATTATGCTGATTCCCATACTAAAGGTGGTAAATTGAAAATGCGAAATATGGAAATTTGCCGCTTAACGTTTAGTTGAATAAAATATTTTTTAGACTTTACACAATTAACAATAAAAAGAATTTTTGCGAATGACTGAATTGGTTTCGAATGACATTTACTGTGATAAAATACTTTTATAAATTCAGCACAATTAACAATAAAATCATAATTGTGAAAAACAGAATTGGTGTCGCGTAGCATCTATCTATCGATATACTTAATTAACAGACAAACACGTTTTTTAGATCCCTTTTACGCCCGTAATGCTGAACCGATCTCGGAAAGATTTATATGTTTTTAAACGGGTTTCTACATACATATATGTATGTATATGTATGTGCATAAATTTAATTTTATTTAAATCGGTTCGATTTTTATGGAGCTACATATAAGCCCCGGTTCACACAGATCAACTTTTGCTGCTCAACTCCTAATTCAGCTGTAAGAAAAAAAAAAAAGATTTTTGTATTTTCTTCTCCGTCTTACAGCTGAATTACGAGTTGAGGAGCAAAAGTTGAAGTGTGTGAACCGGAGCTAAGCGTTTAAAGTTGCTGCAAACACATGCACACTTACTACACATGCATGTATTACACTTGAAAATAAACAAAGTGTGTATGTGCGTTTATTCGATTTGCTTTTGCATAGAAATGAGACAGAGTTTTAAGTTGTTTATTTTGAATGTTTTTTTGTTTTTGTATTTAATCGTATGTATTTATGTACATAAATGATTAATATTAAAATCTAGAATGCAGTCGATTGAGTCGACATATGGATACGCTAGTTCACTTTAATAAGCTACTTTTACAAATTCAGCACAATTAACAATGAAAAGAATTTAGTAACCCATTGCGTGACAGTAGCTTAACTTGTACACACGAAGAATTGCTATACTATTCTTGTAGTTACATAAAAAATACACTTATTCTTTATTTTTTCCCTGACGATCTTATGCTATGATGTTGCTGTTATGCTGATGAGATATCAGGTTAATTGTTTTTGTTATTAGAGCGCGTGAACGTTAAAACCAAAATAGGTAAGCAAACAGCAACTGAGACAACGGAATTGGTAATAAAATTTTAAAAATGAAGGCAAAACTTTACATGAAATCGCCTCTACGATGTCATAATATTATAAAAAAGTTAACAAACAGGCAAAATTTGTTGATCAGCAGTATAGTGGGAGCAGTAAAAAAAGATCCAGCAGTAAATGGAGTGAAAATATCCGAAGAATTGACAATTTAATCTGGAGAGCCTGTTATTACAAGTACGATTCGCCGAGCTCTACATGCAAATGGTCCGTTTTGTAGAGTTCCCAGAAAAAAAACATTGCATTATTAAACGAAATCAAGAGAAAAGGCAAGAATTCGCAAACAAGTATAAAACAAAATAAAATATTCTGGAACAACATGCTTTTTACGGACGAAAGCAAATTTGATATGTGTAGAAGCAAAAAAAAGTAAAAGTTCGATCAAAAAAATATAGCATCCACTGGGAAGCATGGTGGTTGTTGGATGATGGTGTGGGGGTGTATGTCGGGAAATCTGGTATTTATTGATAGTTTGATGAACAAAACCGACTGCTAGAATATTTTAAAAGAAAATTTGAACCCAGCGTAAGATAATTAAACAGGACAACGATCCTAAGCATAACTCCAAAATTGACAAAGAATGGTGGCTGTATTATGCACTAAAACAGCTGGAACTTAATCGTATTGAACATCTGTGGGAGCATATAGATAGACGGATCAGAAAATATTACCAGTAAGGACTCTCTAAAGGAAATCCTGCTGGAAGACTGGTGCTGATCTCAACAGAAGTAACATCAAAATTGTAGAGTCAATGGCAAGGAGGCTTGAAACAGTTTTACAAAACAAGGGATGCCAAACAAAGTATTAGACATTCTTTCTTCTTAACTTTGGATATGATGCACACTTTTTATTTTGACGCGTAAAAAATGGAGTATATTTATTCTTGTTGTTACTTTTTTTTGCTTTTGAACTAATTTTTCGTTTTGTTTATATATTGTACGAGGGCGGATTGATATTGAAGCTACCTAGCGCTAGATGGAAGCACAAACACAAAAACTTTTTTTATTTGCGATATGTCAAACGTCAGCTGTTAAAATTTCACCCGAATTCATCTATTATTTTATTTGTTGTAGTGAAGTAAGCAACTTTTGTGTTTCTTGAAAAATGGAAAAAAGTGAATTTTGTGAAGTGATTAAACACTATTATTCGAAAGGGAAAACGGCGAAAGTGACAAAAGAAAAGCTCGATAAACATTACGGTGAGTCTGCTCCGTCAGATTACATGGTAAAGTATTGGATTATTGAATTTAAACGCGGCCGAACAAGCACTGCAACAATACCATCAACATGAAGGCCAAAAGAGGTGGATACTGAAGAAAATATCAAGAAAATCCTCGATATCGTTCTGAATGATCGCCGAGTCATTGTGAACGTGAGATTGTTGAAATGGTAAACATATCATATGAACGTGTGTTCAACATTTTGCATGAACATTTGCATATGAAAAAGATATCGGCAAGATAGGTGCCGCGTTTGCTCAGTGTCGAACAAAAACGAGTTCGACAGACCACTTCATAGCGGTGTTTCGACATGATAAAGCGTAATCATGTTGATTTTTGGCGTCGATTAATAACTGCACGTGGGTCCACCACTACACACCTGAAACCAAAAATCAATCGAAACAATGGGTGGAAGCTGGTGGAAGTGCTCCGAAAAAGGCGAAGACAGTGAAATCGGCTGGCAAGGTTATGGCCACTGTATTTTGGGATGCACACGGAATATTGCTCATCGATTATCTTGAAAAGGATCCACAATCACAGGAAAGTATTATCGTGCATTATTGGATCAATTGATTGATGCAATTAAGAAAAAACGACCACATTTAAAGAAGAAAAAAGTGCTCTTTCTACAAGACAACGCATAAACATGTTGGCTAAGAAGTTCACTATAAACGAGTTCTACTGTATATAGATACAGTGAATCACATTGAAAGTTACCTATCTTGAAGATTCCAATAATTTAATAATTTTTTTGTAACACTCGATTTTATACGATGCGTTTAAAACGTCCAATTTTCGAAGTCTTTTTTTGTTTGTTAGCGAACGGAAGCATTTAATATACCTGCATGAAAATTGTAAAAATAAAAAATAAAATTTAGTACAATTTTCATGCAGATATATTAAATGCTTCTGAAAATTTGACTATTTTTATTAAATCTGCTCTCCTGGCCACATTTTTGACCGGACCGGTAACAATAAAAAATCATATCAATTGTATATTTAATATCTAATATAATTTGTAAAAAAATTTAACAACTCGATGGGCCTTAATTTTTTCTTAAGCGATTAACTTAGAATTTCGCAAAAAAATCTCCACATTCGTCCAATGCTGGATATAGCGTGCATGATTTAATCGACTTGAGTTTTTTACTGCAGTATTTTTTGAAGTATTGAAAAAGAAATGTTTTGGTTTTGAAAAAATTTTGAGAAAAACGTCAAACAATCAAGCTATATTTTTTTCAAAATTTAACAATTTTTCACTCTTATTTCAAAAACTTGACTTGATTTTTTTTCATGACTACATGAATTGAGATCAGTGAGAATTGTGTTAAAAATCATATAATATTTTCTTTTTAATTTTATCTATGCTATTACCGGAGATATTCACGAAATTGCGAGCAACGTCAAGCCCAAAAACCAAAATTAAATAATTGAAAGCCAAATATCTTTGAAAATATTAAAGATTTTTTTTAAACAAAATGTATTTTCTTTATCTATTAAAGAGATTTACAAAAAGTATAATTTTTTTAAATCAAATAATATTTGTAAAAGCTATGAAGCCAACAAAGTTTTACTTGCTCGATGTAGTCAACTTTGACACCCTGTATCCCATCATAAATTTCAACAGGATACTTAAAATTGAAGTATCCCTTTCTATGTCCCTTCCTATGATTCCAACATACATCGTTTTGTAATAGGATCGCAAGTTTCAAAGATACAGATTTTTTTCTATTTGGAACCACTGTTCCAATTTAAAATAAAAACTGTTTAAAAATTTAATTTAACAAAATACAAAAACCAAATAAACATACATTCATAAATAAAAAACAGTTCGATCTCAGCATTCACTGGCGCTTTAAAAAAGCAAGAGGGTATTAATTAGGGTGATCGACTCGGTTTTTCAGCCGGTTGCTTAATCAAGGGTTTTTACAATACGGTTGTCGGTTTTTTTTTGTAAATGTTGCTTTTTCGAATGTCGAATAGTCTGGGTTTTTTATAATTAAAAAAACCGGCTACGTCGAATACCTTTCGATTTGTATATTTTTTTAACAAAATTATATAAATCAGTAAATTATGCACATATTGACCTGGGACTAACCCCACTTCTTCAAATTGAAATTAACGTTTTATCATTACTAAATGACACTCTTAAAGCGTTAGAAATCACTTCCAACCATTTTTTTACAGTTTTATTAATTTTCGCGGTTAAAAGTGATTTTTTGAAGCGTTGCAGCTTTAATTACTCTGATCCAGTTGTAAAGCTTTTGTTTCCTAATACGGACCAAACCATGTTCATCTTCTGACTCCGACGAATATAAATATGAAAAAAAATCTATATTTGTTGTTTTATTTAAAATAAAAAAAATTCTAGTTCCTACTTACCAATGCGTTTTTGACCAGCATTAAAGCAGCTGACTATTCGTTGGGAATGTCAAAATACATACAAAATACTTTTACTTTTTTCTGTATCTGTTTTCTTAGTTTTATGGGTTAGATTTTTGACATCCGCTATGAAACAACACAAACAAAAACGCCTGTTGTTCTTGTATTGTTGTAATTGTTGTCCTAATGCTGTCACCTAGTTAATTACACCTTGCTACTTACATTAGTAAAATCTTTTACAATTAGTATAAAAACTCGATTCGAGGCAACTCGATACACCAAAAAAAAATATAGCTTAATCTAACCAATTTCATAGGTTAGAATTGCGCCAACCCATAAAACACAGTAAAAACAACCAATGCGCAATGGTCAAATAAAATTTAACAAAAAATATTGTTACAGTACAAAATTTTTAGTTAAGCTACAAATAAAACGGTAAAATATACCATGTTTTATGGTAACCTTACAGTAATATTTGTAAAATAACTATTTTAACAGTATGACAACAATTTCTTTTAGCAATACAATTTTAATGGTAACCTTACCGTTAAATATTTATTTAACTTATTTTACCGTTTCGTCAATAAAACAACTTTATTTCAATATATTACTAGCTATATTATTATTGCATATTAATATTCATAAACTATATTTAAAGTATATTTCACACGCTGTTAATTCTACGAGTATGTACATATGAAATAATTGTAACTTAAATTTAAGAATGAATACTTTTCCATTAGGAGAATAACTTAAATGTATTGGGGATTTATAAAATTCAGATGGGCTTAAAATATATAAATTTTCTACCTATTTTTTTAAAATAATTATTAAATTTATATTAATCGAGATTGCCTCGATATCTTTTTTCAAAGATTTAAAAAACTTTTGTTTGTTGAGGGTTTTTTAGCTAGTCTATATACATGCAGTTCATTAGTGCTAAAGCCAAATCATCAGTAGACCTTAAACCTAATTTTTTAATGTTTCATACCTCTTTACTTATACAAAAACTTTTAAAAACTCAATGAGAATTTAAAAAATTACAAAACTATAAATAAGGAAAGTTGGGTTTGAAACTTATTCAAAAATCCCAACAAACAAATTATAGTATTCGATATGAATCTATTTTATTTTCTTTACAACCTTTATACAATTGAATAAGTTTCAAAGCCTACTATGCTTATACTATTGTAATTTTTATAATTCTCATTAAGTTTTTGTATAAGATAAGAGGTTTGAAACATTTCAAAGATATGGTTTAAGGTCTACTGATGATTTGGCATTAGCACCAATGAAATGCATGTATATAGACTAGCTAAAAACCCCTCAACAAACAAAAGTTTTTTAAATCTTTGATAAAATAATATAGAAAAAATAATACAAAGGCACTTGAGATTTGAATTCCAAAACAAAAATATTAAATTTTTAAAATAAGAAAATACTTTAAGAATATAATTCATATTTTTTTGGTTTAGGAAATAATTCTTTAAAACGCTTAAAGCGTTTATGGACTCGTCAGAAAGCTTATTTCTAATTTTATTAACAAATTGCCCTGCTACCGAAAACGACCGCTCCCTTTTTACCGTTAAGTTGTAAATTATTTTTTTTATTATTTCCCGGGATCCCGCATGAAAAATCTCGGGAAAGCGGGAAATTTTTAGATTGAAAAAATCCCGAGGCGGGAATTCCCGGGAAAACCCCTAATTCCAAGAAATGGTGCTATGCAGTATTTGATATACATACATATTTATTTTGTTATTGAAATATATAACTTAAACACAACTTTTAATTTACAATAAAAAAATATTTTCATTAGTTTTCTACTTACATTGTAATATTTCAAGCACGTATCCAAAATTCCAATCTTCTAACAATTTGCAGATATATTCATGCTCATATTGTTTCTATCCCTGCGCACCCATATGTACATATGGATCGATAGATACTCCAATGACTATGAGCAAATTTATTTTCCAATTTTTTGTTTGATAATTATTGCCAGAAATTTTGTCTTTAGTTGTATTATGAATTTTGTTTCGCAATTATAATGAACCAATTTTAAGCAAAATACGATAAAGTTGTATTAAAAAATTTGCGTTAATTTCGGAAGCATACAATTTTACTTTAAAGCAAATTTTTTAAAACATTTTTGAGAATAGGAAAAGCTTAAAAATGGACGAAGATCCTTAAACATAAAGGAACCGAAACAAAAAAGGTAAGCTTGCAAATATTTCAAAAATCCGCAAAAAAATTGCATTATTTGCAAATATTTCACATTCATTACATTTTTAAGTCTTCTTAGAAGATTTTACGGCTTTTGCAAAACTTTGCAACTATTCGCGGAATTTCGCGTTTTTTGCAATGGTGGTGACTTTTTCTATTTTTTATTGTTTCATCGACCTTTAAATTATATTAAACAAATTAATTTTCCTAATGATATGAAATTATTGTGAATTTTTGCAGTTTTTTTTTTGCGAATTTTTCACATTCCTTGCATTTGTAGCTCATTTTAAAAGATTTTACGGCTTTTAAAAATTTTGGAAAATTTTGCGAACTTTCGCGATTATCTATCGCGATATGCTTTATTGCTCCATTGAATTTTTAAGATTTTATAAAAATATGAATACAGAGTATTGTTCCAATACACATGAATTACATTGATCTTATTTTTATGCAAAAATTATTTTTACTCAAAAAGTTAATACCAAATAAAGAACTGCAATTTTTGCCTAAAACAAATACCTATAAGTTGAAAATTAATTTTTTATTTTTGTTATAGTTCTGCAATTTTTTTTAAACGCTACAACATTGTCTCTGATACCCATCGATACAAATCTATATTTGTACATATTCCTAGCAATATAAAAACCCCCATCATTATATAATATTTATATTCACCTCTTTAATTCTTGTTTTATTGAAAATAATCCCCTAAAATAGCATTTAGTATTCCAAAACCATGAATTTATTTCGAAAACGCTTTTTGGGATATCATTCTTATTTCGCCACTTTCGCGACTTTTAAAATTTTTTATGACGATTTTCGCCCAGATCTCAGTAAGTTTTAAAATTTTTAATTTTTTCCCTTTTTAAAACAATTTTGAAATTTGTTTCCGCCTAAATTTGTTTTGCTGCAAATTTTAGGCATTTTTGCGAGTCATGTTTGCCGCCTTTTTACGTGTCTAGTGATTTCTGCGAATTTTAAACTATTGTGAAATAAAAACAATTGTGAGCCACTTATTAAACATTATTTATGTTGTAATTTTTATTTTTTGTAACATAGTTAGCCAAGTGAGAAATTTTTCCTGTCAGAAATAAATCAAACATTGAAAAATTTTAAAAGCAACATTTTTCATATTTTTTAGTAAGAAATTAATGTATTTTGTACAGAAATTTATTTATATATAAATTTCTGTGCGATGCGACTTCAAATCGCCAACAAATGAAGTAATTCTGGCCGAAATTATCCTTAGGCGCCGAATTAATGAAGAACTAATCACAATGGTCAATGGTAAGCAGCAAAAAAAGAAGAGATTCGAGAATTGCGTAAAAGAATTAGTGAACAAAGCATGTTGGAATGGAATTTTTCGTGAAATGGTACAATATTGTTTAATTTTGACTTAACATTTTAAATAGGCTGCGAAAGAACATGCAGATCAAATTGAAATGTTGCAGTCCCAGATCGCAATTTTGCGATCTGTATTCATTTTGAAATGTCTGTATGAATTTTCTAGACTCAAATTATGCTCGCAATAAAGCCTGCTCTGCGGGCAGATGTTCGTAAATTAGCTATAAATTTTTGCAGACGCCTGCTGCGCAGGGGCTGTCCATAAACAATTACGCGCAGTACATAAAATATTCAAAGCAACACGATTTACATACATATGTATGTACGTACATACATACATACATACATACATATGTATGTATATGGGAAAAATTAAAAATTCGTAACACGATTAAAAGCCCAATCAATTCAGTGTTCGAAGAAATTGGCAAGTAAAAGATGAATTAATTTTTAAAGGATAATTCCGTGCGATGAATTCGGTTTGTTTTGTTATTTCTTTTTTGTAGCTTTAGTGATTTTGAACTAACATTAGGGTACCGTTGTTGCACTTTGCGTACGAAGCTTTAACAACCATTTAATCAGTAAAACAATCGTTTCCTTTCATGAACACTAGATTTTTAAATGTAACATTAGATCATTTGTTGAACACGTAGAAGAAAAAAGTAACACAGTATTTTAGAATATCACAATGTATTACAAAAATTATGATCGCATCGACTTTTCCATCGCTGCTTTATACGCATCGAAGAAGAATTTTAGAATACATTTTGGCACATGGAACACGGTTAAAATATTTATACTTAATTAATGTTTGCTTTGCAACAAAAATTTTGGAACTCTGCCAACATCTCCAAAAAAAATTAATTTATAAACAAATGAAGAAATGTATTTAAATTTAGTATTTTATTTTATTTTCAGGAAAATCTTGGTGGTAATTCAAAGACGGTTATGTTAGCTACTATTTCCCCCGCAAGTATTCATGTAGATGAAACTCTAGCTACGTTGAGATATGCTTGTCAAGCTCGTCGCATTGTAAACAGAGTAAAAGTTAATGAATCTGAACATGATAAAGTGATCAGGGAATTAAAGTCCGAAGTTGAAAGGTTAAAATCACTCCACTATGAGTATGAACGTCAAAAGCGCCTTTCAGGTAATGCAAATGCGACACCAAGGAAAATTATTATTGACACCTCAAGTGTTAATGAAGCTGAAATTGAAAATTTAAGAGAGCAGCTGTCAGAAAGAGAAAAAGAACTACAACATGCTCAAAAATCGTGGATGGAACGCTTAAAAGAGGCAAATGATTTAAGGAAATCGGGTCTACATTTACTTAAGCGCAAAGGACTTGCGATAGAATTAAATAAAGAACAAAAGCATGTTTGTCTGATAAATTTAACTGAAGATCCCATGCTAACTGAAACTCTTTTTTACATAATTCCTACGGGTTGTGTGAAAATTGGACGAACGCGGTCTGCATTGAACGGAACTAAACCTGACATAATTCTTGATGGGCCGCTTGTTGCTCACAATCATTGGTAATACATAATTAAAATATGTATTTCTGCCATTTTAATATAATTTTAAACTCTATTATTTTTTTGTGATTTTTTCTTAATTAAAATTTCTTTTTATTTACAGTGTAATTGAAAATGTAAATGGCGAGTTATTCGTTAATCCAGAAAATGAAGATTTCGAAACGTATTTAAATGGAGAGTTAGTGAAAAATAAAAAGAAAATGCTTCATGGCGATCGTCTAGTGATTGGAGGGTCTCATTTCTTTCGTGTTTCTAATCCCTTTTGCGCAAACAGCGAAAAAAAGAAAAAAGTAAGTTGAATAAATGCATTGAATATTATTAATTTTTAAAGTGAACCGGTAATGTGATATTCTATAACTCTTAGAGTTGGGAGTTTGTTTCCCGCAACGCTCTTGTCCACTTTCCTACAACGAGTAATGGCATGTTCAGTAAATCGAGTGATTTCATAATTCAATTATCAGATTCGTATTTTTGAATCGCCCATTTAAAACTTAATATTTTAAAAGCTAAAGTCGCAGAAAAAATTACAATGTCACAAATGAGTCAGGCTTTTTTACTAAAAATTTTGGTAGAAATCGTACGATTTTCAATCTCTCGTTTTACAGAACATGTCTGATTATCTCTTTGAGCTACATCAAAGACACTTTTTAAGGCCAAATCCGTTTTTTTTTATAATTTGAAAAACTCTGTTTAATAATGCAACAATGCTGACAATTTTTGTTACTCTTAGGGCCACTTTTTGACTTTGAGATTAGAGATTGAATTAACCTTAATTTTTTTTGTAATTTATTAATCGAGATTGCCTCGATATCTTCTTTCAAAGTTTTTCAAAAACTTTTGTTTGTTGATCATCAGTAGACCTTAAACCATATTTTGAAATGTTTCAAACCTCTTATCTTATGCAAAAACTTTTAAAAGCTAAATGAAAATTACAAAAATTACAATAGTATAAGCTTTGAAACATTCAAAAATCCCAACTATTAGATTAGAACGGAGATGGTATTGTACCTATCAAGAACTTGCTCTTTATTTAGATCTCAGTACTTTTTACGGCCGAAATTTTTGGATAGGAACTTGGCCTTATTTTCACATTTATGCTTTTGTGTGAATATGCAAGTTTCAAGAAAAAAGAACAAATCTTTCCCTTGCGATAGTTTGGTTGTTATGCTTATAAAAAACACACAATGTGTGAATGCATGAACGTATTACAGTATTAATGTATGTATGTGTTTAAAAATGTAAGACTGTATGGCGTCAAAAGGATAAAATAATTCATTACAACAACCACACCAATTTCTATCAAGAATTTTTAAGTGTAACTGCCTGTCCCACGATGTCGAACTAATGAATTCTTTTGTAAACTTTTATTTAAAACAAAAATAAATTCTAAAATTTCCGTTTCATTTTAAATGTAATTGTGCGAAAGAAAGAGTTCGTGCGAAATCGTGGCCTGGCAATAAGTATTTTAAAATGGATAACAAATGTTATGTACTTAATCGCGCAAAATACTATGAAAAAAGTACTTGTGATTAACAATCGGTATGTTGTAGGTTTGAATATCAACACAAATTTAAAAAAAAAAAATTAAAGTAGAAAATATTTATAATACCATTTTTTGGCCATATATACATATATATTGCCTTTCCAAATTTGTTTGTAAAGGGTAGAATAGAATAGGGGAAAGATCTGATCCAAAGACCGGCGACACCTAATAGATCTTTTGTGCCATAGATCTGTAAGTTAAATTAAATCAATCTCTGTATGACTCTCCTTATGAAAGTCAGCACAGATATTGGAGAAGCCCGCTTAATATTATCCGAACACAGAAACCCAGAATGAAATACACGCCTTCTAGTGTTACTCTCATAAAGAATGTGTGCCGTTGTCTCGTCATCCTCTGAGCATAAACGACACCAGGGTGAACGAACTTGGTTACTTTTCCACAGAGGTTAGTTCAGTCCAAAGTGGCCAGAAAACCAGTAACAAGCTATAAATTGTTCCCGTTGATGTTCAGGATGCCATTATATGAAAAAATCTGCATCAATGCTTTGGACTGCCTTAAACCAGAAGAAGTCAGCCGCATTTCCTTAGCGGTCGAAGTGTCGTCTCTTTTGATCAGGGATGTTACAGTCGCCCGACTTACGACCCAAAACGGCTCTGGGCCCGTAAAAGGAGCAGCAGAGGCCCCTCTGGCCAGCTCATCCGCTTCCTCGTTCTCCGGATGACCGCTGAGGGCAGGTATCCAGTAAATGGAAACCTTGTTCCTTGGATAGCTTTTGTAATGAGTCAAAGCACTCTAAAACCATTCTGGAACGGAATTCGCATGAAAGGAGAGACTTAAGAGCTGCCTGACTATCGGAAAAGATAGCTACATATATGCGCGCCTCTAATGCCCCTATTTAAATTAATGTCAACACATTCGGTGATTGCCTGTACTTCTGCCTGAAATATCGTAGCCCATTTGCCCATGAGCAAAGAGATTTTTACGTTGGGCCCAATAACTCTAGCACCAACTCCATCTTCCGTTTTGGATCCATTCGTATACCAACATAAACTTCTGAAGTCTAACAGCGCGACCGTTTACATCCTACACTGCCGTTGGTGGAATTGAGACACTGAATCTCCTGTTGAACCTCAGTTCACAGTTTATCCCGTCAGTAGTCCTTTCTAGCAACCCAAAGCTGGGCATTGTGCTCAGGACCGACGAGTGCCTGTTGGCAACACAGCGTGCGGATCTCGAGACCCATCCTATAAGCGGCCATTGCCGCAGAAGATCTTATTTGTGTGGGTGGTAGTCCAATCAAAGCCTCAATGGCTATTGGTGGACATGTCCTCATTGCGCCTGTTGCAAGAAAACACGCCAATCTCTAAACTTTGCAGAGTTTAGTTGTCGCCGCAACCCGCCGAGTCCTTTGCCATCAAGCAATCGCGCCGTACGTTATGATTGCCTTAACGATTATTATATAGACCCACATTACCATTTTTGGGCTCATGCCCCAGGTGCACCCAGCACAACTCTTCACCGCCCAGATCACCCTAGTGGCTTTCTGTGTTACGCATTCAACATGCCGGTTCCAAGTTCGCTTTCTATCAAGGATCACCCCTAAGTATTTGACATCGCTCGAATAGGGAATATTGCAACCATTCAGCGATACTGCCCGTACACCAAGTTTTTTTCTAAGAGAAAAAGGTACCAGAATAGTCTTATCAGAGTTGACCTCCAGGCCATGTCTCCTACACCATGACGTTACAGTGTACAAACCATCGTTAATGACGTCTGCGAGAACGTTGCCGAATTTCCCAGTTACAATCACAACCAGATTATGGGCGTACTCTATAATTTCGTGTCCCTGTTCGCTAAGAATGAGGAGAAGTTCATCAATCACCACTGACCGAAGGAGGGGGTGATACTCGTAAAATACCACCTTGGGGACCCATGGAAGCAGTTATGTCGCTGCTCTCAAGCATAGGCCTAATCCATTTCACAGACGCGTGATCAAGACCTTTTTGTCTATGAGAGCAGTCTATTGAATCATATTCTGTATTATCAAATGCGCGCTTAATGTCTAAGAAAGCACATAAAGCAAATTCCCCCGACCGATGACCCCTCTCAATCTTTTTAACAAGATGATGCAACAGAGCATGCTCAGTTGATTTACCCTTAAGCTGAAAGTCATTTGACTCTTTAAAAACTGCAAGTTACACACCACGCTTTATACACGTTTTTTCTTATCATATTTCAAGTAAATTTTGCAGACTTTGTTAGCTTTTTTTAAGTTTTATGTTCTTTAAATTGTTTTATTTCATTTTTCATCAACTGCTTACGAAAATAGCTTTCTAATAATTAAATGTTCAATCTCAAACAAATTTTAGACTCGGAACTTGGCAGTACTAACAGATATTTTGTATACGGCGCTTGTGACGCGTAAAAGTAGAAAATTGTTTAACTTTTCACGCGTCACAGACTTTTGTTTTGTAACTTGCTTTATGAAAATACTCTGATTCAACTTTTTTGAGAGACGCGTAGGACGCAAGACGCGTAGAACGCGTGGTGTGTACTTTCAGCTTTAGCATATGCGCAGATCAATTAGTCTCTCCATAGTTTTCAGCAAAAAGGAAGTTAGGCTAATTGGTCTGTAAGATTTGGCAAAATTTCCTGCCCTATTGCTCATTTTAGGTATAAAAACAACGTTAACTTTCCTCCACAGCAGGGGAATGTGTCCGAAGATAAAACTGGCTCTAAATTGTGAAGGGTATAGAAATACTATATTTTCCCCATGTTCTGTATTTTGCTTTAAAAATTATGGTCACTGGAGCTATTCCGCTAGGCCCAATAAAACTACATTTAGTTGATGTAGCGCACTGGTATTTCTTCTGTCCCCCTCTCTACCTGCTATCGTGTTTGCAAGTATTAGATCATTCCTCTGTTCCGCTGAGCAGTTCTCATAGTAATCTACTTAGACATATGTGTTAGCCGAACATCAACGACGCATTCTTTGTTTTCGAGCTTTAAAGCAAGCAAGCTCTGAAGCTGGGTTTTCAAAAAAGAATATGGGGAGTCAACAATTCTGACATAGCGACCAACGAAAATAGTGAGTCAAACTCTGCTGACTTTTCCTGTATCTCTTTTTGATGGAATAATTTTAATTAGTGAATTCAATCAAGGTTGAAGCCCTCATTCAGTAACTTTCAATTGAACCAATACTATTTGAAAAATTAGGTAAAATAACCATACTATTTAAAAAACTTTTGTTTGTGAAAAAACATATCGAGGCAATCTCGGTTAATATAAATTTAATAATAACCATACTATGTTCAGATATGCATTCTTAATTGAGACAATTTATTTTTAATTGAGGAATTAAATTTAGTGTTCATACATCTCAGTTTAGCTTACTCAATTAGCATTTGACATAAGGAAGATCAGGTAGTACCGGTTCTACAACAATACAAAATTTTGATGTAGAAAGACCTTATTAGCTGCCAAAACAAATAAAACTCCGGGTGCCACTGCCATCACAGATGAATCTTGAAGAAAATGTCAAACACCATGTAACAAGGAATATGTACATAACAAAATTTCACGCAATCGGCATGTACTGAGGTTAGTCCGCCGTTATAGTGACACGACCTGGTTGATATGCCTGGCATTGTACAGAATTTTTTCTCCTCACTGAATATACAGTATTTTTCGTTTAGCTGCATTTCACTTAACTGCATTTTTCGTCTAGCTGCACAAAATACAAAATATTGTGTATAATGGCAAACTTTTGTTAGAAAATAAATCGTGTACTTGCATTTTGTTTAAGAGCATATTGAAGCGTAATCTATCAGTCACTATAGCCAACAGCAAGCAATTGTAGTCTACAGTACCGCAAACTACACAGCGTCCAATTACATTGACAAATGCCAGACAAAATATTTGTGCAACGGCTACTTGACACCTTGTGTTTAAATCGGCGGCCGTTGCATAAGTCACTTGGACAATTTCCTGTGTTTTAATTATTAAAAGATCTATTGGTGGCACATACAGGTATGCGCTCGTAAAGACTTTAGAAACTGTTAAAACATGGGCCGTACATCCCCCTTGGAAAACTGAAAGAACTCAAACTGATGTTTAAAATAACTAAACGATCATGTCTCTTGGTTTCCCACACTTTAATTATTAATATTAAGAAGCCATTCATTCATACGTATTGTAACTAAATGGAATGATCGCTACGATTATACTACTTGATGGTACAACCTTGTTTTTTCTTTTTATCCTTTAATTATATTCGTATATACATACTGAGAATCACGCTTTCTTTTTATATTGTAATAATGTAATTTTTTATACGTAATAAAATAACTGAAGTGAATGGACATAAAAGCATCGTTTTGTAATTCTTTGGACTTCGAAATAGAATAATACGTTTTGCGTATTGTCTAAAATTAATGATTGCCTGGTAAAATATAAAATAAATATATTATAAGAATATATATATATGTATATAGATTTTGAGGGAAGTTCTAGAAAACGCTCATTCAAGTCGTCTAGAATTTCTAATCATTACTATATAAGCTAATGTATTTAGTATTTAAAATGGAATTCTTCAAATTATTCAACTTATGCTTAGGAGCTCCAACAGTGAGCTCTAAGTAATTTAAATAAATAACAATTTTATTATTTTGCAATACAACTGCATTAAATTTTTGGTCAACAATGTTTATTTTTAATACAAAATAATTTACTTACTGCCTCATAAAACAAAAAATTATTATTATACCAACGATAATAAAATCGCAATTAAAAAATAGACACAAGAGTACTAAGTTTTAGGAGAGCTTTCTTGCCACGTGCAAAAAATTTTATATTAGGGGGAAGGAACCGAGAAGGCATAAGTGGCGCCAAGAAATTTTTTGTCGGCTCAAAAAGTCACCAGCGCGGAAGTGTACAAAAAACTAAAAGGGCGGTATCCAAAAGCGTGGCAAAATTTTTTTTTGGAAATTGTTTTCAACTAATCCTTAATCCCAGGGGGTGACTGGCTCAACTTTTTTTTGAACCACCTTCATGTGCATACCAGAGAACGAAGCCGATACTGATTTGGCGGCGGCATTGGTTATTCGTTTTATTAAAATTCGAATTCATTCTACTTAGTATGTATGTGCCTATTTTATTGTTTTAATGAATTGTTTTCGTTTTTAATACTTTCATTAATAATAAATTAAAAACAGTTAAATTGATTTGTTGTGAGTAACTAATCTATATGCCTTCATTTCGGTGGCTGCTAAGACCAATTCATCATTAGATCTCTAAAAACGGCTCCAAAATTGTCCTCCAATGGAGGAACTATCAAATGCTAAATAGATGAACCACATTTGAAAAGTTTTCAAAACATGCTTATAGTTAGACTAAATTTTATTTGCAATAAAAAACAATTTTTTACATAAAAGCATATTTAGACAGATAAGTGAATTCACTTAGCAGCATTATTTATGCTGTTATGTGAAACTGCAAAAAGGAATATTTTGCTTATGTACACGAATTTTCCTACAAACTTGAATGTGCAGCTAAACGAAAAATACTGTACTTCTTTGTAAACATACTTGTGATAAGGGATGCATTTCGAATTGTACTCAGTTAATAATGTAATTGTTTCCTGGAAATATTTCCTTAAAAAAATATGTAAAATAAAAAAATGTGTTAATTTTTTCCAATATAAATATACATATATTAAAATTTAGGGGTTTTTTGGTTACGTACCGTACTCTCGGGTTACAAATGTAAAAGTGATTTTACATGATAAACATTTATACAAAATCACAAGAACTTAACGAAAAGAGAAAACAAAAAACATAGAAAGGTCCAATGAACAATAATCAAGGGACCTTTCACACTATGCGAGTAAACAGTAATTAACTAATAATTGCTCAATTTCTTTGTCGACTTATTGTATGGTGAATTGCGTGTAAATTTTGCTAATTGCTCAATTAAGTTGTATATCCGATTAAAGTATTACTATAACATTTTTATTTGTAACAATTAATAAATAAGTAAATAGATTTTGATGTTTTATTTATAATGACTGACATGTTTTATAGTTGGCTGATTTTTACCAGGCTTATCAGGAGGTACTCGAAACTCAAGAGGAAAAACTACGACTTGAATTAGAAGAAGAGAAACGGATTGCTTTGTCTCGCATGGAAACCGATCGCATTGAATACGAAAGAAATGTCAAAGATCGCATGGATAAAATAGAATTAGAGCAACTAATGTTAAAATGCAACAAGGAAATTCTTGAATCAGAGAAAAAAATAGTTGATGAAAATAAAAAAAAATTTAATTCAATGGAAACATCAACGCCGTATCCAACTAATTCAGCGCATGCAAATGAGTCGAAACTGTTTGAAGAAATTAATAACATTATGCAACAACCAAGCCAAGAAAGCCTGCACAAAGTTCAGCTAATGGTATGTTTTTTTTAATTATATATTCAGTAATTAGTTTTTTGATTATTATTTTTTTTTTGTTTGTTAACTGTCGTATTCACAAAAATTATTTCTATTGGAAATGTGTAAAAAAATCTATGAAAAATGATGGTGAAAAGCTTGAAAAAAATCAGGAGAACATATTTACTTTTTTGTATGGGCGAATTATGTTTCCGCGTTTGGTTTTTATTAAAAAAAAACTCAATTTGTTATTTTATTTTTTTATTATTAAACTTTATTTATTTTTTAATTGTAGCTTTGACACTTGTTGACCGGCGGGAGGAATCAGACTAACTTATTCTAAATTACAATCGCTTCTTATAGATTAAAATTATTGTTTTTTTGTTAATTATTCTATGGAATTTTAATATTGCATTTTCGTTTGGGAACGGAAATGCAATAAATGCAATTTGACAATATTTAATGAAAAATATTTTATAGGTGAAATGTTATTTAAATTTAAACGGTTGTGATTCTCAGAATTGCGACCGAAAAATAAATATTGTTATTTAGTGCTTTAATTTAGTTAATTCTTTAATATTAAATTTGGACGGTTGCAATTCTTGGAATTGCGACCGAAAAATAATTTTGATTTATTAATTTAATTATAATTTCTTTTAGCAAATCGGAAATGGGTTTTATATTACATTTGGCTTTATTTGTTAGTAATTATATTTTCAATAAATTCATCTATAGGGTCATTCTTAATGTAAGTGTTAGTATTTGGTTTTATGTACTTAACTTCTCCCTCCTTTAGATTAGAATTCTCCTGAATTCTTTTATTTAATATTATTTTGATATATCTTTGCTTTACAATTACAAAAATTAAGATAATAATAATTATTATTGTTAATAGGAGATAAAGTCCATACGATATATTACTATGATATTGTAGTGCTTTAATATTTTTAAAATTATTGCTATTTAATGTTTTGATTTCTTGAAATGTTATTTTATGAGAGAAGTTTTTTTCTATGTGTACATTTTCAACAATTTCTTTTTCTTGTATGTTTTCAATTATATTTGAAAAATAATAGTCTTTTATTCTAACTGAACAATTATTGAAACTTATAATATAATTTCCGTTTAGCATAATTTTTTCAAAATTACAATTTTGATTGATACTTATATTTATTGCATTCTTAATTATGATTGTATCTATGTCTAATTGTATAATTTCTAAGTCATTATTCTTTATTAGTTGACAGTTATTTGTTATTAGACAGTGATTGCTTAATTTTAAATTCTTTAGGTGTTTATTTTCTTCATATTTGTATGTTTTATTTTCAAACTCAATTGTTTGCTCTATTACAGAGTCTATCTCGTCATTGTGATCATTTGGTAGTGGAACAATATATTTAAGCTTAACAGTTATAAATGTTTTGGGTATTTTTATACCAAAAATTAAACATGAATTATTAAAAAATGTAGTTCCTGTCTGAATATATTTTAGTTTATTATAATCTATTGCATATTTTTCTATTTCACTAGCAGTCAATATACTAGGATGAGCAATTCCATATTTTGAGGATATTACATTATCCTGTAGATGTTCTATTCTATTCTTAATTAACTGTATATTTGATAGTTGTTCTAAATATACGTGTTTATCATTTTCGGTTTCTAAAAATTTATTGATAGAGTTTACTTCTCTTTCTATTATTTTTCTATCATTTTTGACTATAACTTTTAGATGGCTTATAGTTTCATTAAAATATTCATTAATTAGTATTTGTTGGTTATTATTCTCTTTGAATTCATCTATACTTAAAATATGTTTCTGAATGCTTTGTCTGTCTTCGTCGTCCATAGTCCCGAATAAAAATTTCGATATACTTCCTATTCCGTTAATGAGTCCTCTTCGTTGTCGGTTTTGTTTTGGTATTAGAGTAACTAATTTGTTTTTCGCATCTAACAGTTCTAATTGAAGTAAATGTTTATTTTTTGTTTTCAGCAAATTGATATTTTCTTTCATCTGGTTTAAAATATTTTCTATTTCATGTAAGTTCACTATATGTAGTATTATGTCCGATTCCTTAACTATATCTATGTTTTTCATGTAGATGTTTATAAATCCTGCTTGCTCCGTAAGTCGTTTGGTAGTCAGTTCTCCTTTAGTCATTGGTGTCCACATTATTATCAGGGTGAAGATGGCTATTATCTGTAAATTTTAACGCTCTTTTAATATTACTCGGGTGTATTCCTTCTAATTTAGCCTTTTTGTATTTTGGCTGTTCTTTATGTCTTAGTGCTTTGTAGTTTTTTACAAATCCTTCTTCTCTTGTTTCCCTGTACTCCTCTCTATTTAAATTAAATCTATCAATTTTCTTTTTCTTACATTCTTCTAAATTTTGCTTGATTTTATCCAAATTTATAAGTCCTTCCTGTACTTCTTTTGGTGTGTATTTTATGCTAGAGTGAAACCTTTCGTTGTAATTTCTTATTGTTCGTTGAAATAATTGAGGTATCGGTAAATCTCTGTTTGTTTGATATAAAATTCTAAATTTTTCTGCTATAGTGTTATGAAATCTTTCTATGTCTGAGTTTCCAGTGTGGCTATTTGGTTTTGTTAAGTGTAACTCTATCCCTTGCTCTATTAGAAATTCTTTTATTCTTAATGCTTTAAATTCATTATCCGCTATTATTTTATTTGGTTTTCCGAGTTTTGTAATGTGTTCTTCTAATTTTTCTATTATGGTTAAGTGATTCCTGTCGCTTATTGAATAAGCAGCTCCAAACTTAGAAAACTTATCGATTGTTGTTAGAAAGTGATGGCCTTTTATTACATATGTATCGATATGTATAATTTGGTTTTTATTCGACGGTGTCTCGGTAAGATGAAATTTATTTTTAATCGGATGCCTATCATATTTAACTAGTTGACAAATGTCACATTGATTTATTACTAGTTGAATTAGTTCCCTAAGTTTTGGAAAATATATCTTATTTTTAATATTGTTATAGGTTTCATTGATTCCCGAATGTATGCTTTCTCTTATGTGATAAAAGGATATTTGCTTAACTGCTTCTACTTCCGTTTCAATATCTTGTGCCCTCATCGTGCACTTGATAAATTCAATTTGGTTATCATTTGAAAACATACTTATAAGTTTTTCCTGTACTATGTTATAACTATGATCTGAAAGTTCTGAATATATGCCTATCTTTCCTTTAGTGATATAATTCTTAAATATATCACCCATTACATTAAAGTCACATTCTGCTATATAAATAATTCTTTTTCCATGCAATGTTTTTGATTCCTCTGTTTTATTATTGGTTAAAATTAGCTGAGTTTTGTATTTGTTAACTATTTCTTCTTTTATGGAAAAGTGATCTACGAGATTTTCATCCGCAGAGTGAATTGTCATCATTGACAAGTTGTCTTCTTCAATATTGTATACTAAATTCAAATTGGATTCTGTATCCTTAAAATTATTTTCGTCTTTCTCATTTTCCAGTCTACTTAGAAAATCTGCTACTCTATTTTCCTTTCCTTTGATATACTCGATTTCGAAGTCGTATTCTCCTAATTTCAGTAGCCATCGCTGATGTCTTGGGGAAATATCTTTTCCTCTGTATTTCGAATGTAGAAATTTTATCGGTTGGTGATCTGTAAGGATTTTAAATTTTCTCCCATAGAGATAAGGTCGAAGATACTGCACACTCCATAATATGGCGAGAAATTCTTTATCTGTAGCAGAATAATTTCGTTCATGATTATTTAGTGTTCTTGAGGCAAAACAAATTGGGTGTCCCTCTTGGGATAAAACTGCGCCTAGAGCATAGTTTGATGCGTCTGTTGTTAACGTGAATTGTTTCTCAAAATTTGGATATCTCAAAATAGGATGCGAAATTATAAGTAATTTGAGCTTTTCAAAAGCCTCTATATAAGTTGGATCTCGAACATTTATTTTAACTCCTTTCTTCAAGTACTTTGTTATAGGTTGGGCGATTTTTGCGTAATCTTTCACGAATTTACGGTAATATCCCGTAAGTCCTAGAAAGCTTTTAATTTGTTTTTCGGTTTTTGGTAAAGTTAAGTCCTGAATTGTTTTAATTTTATTGGGATTTGGTTTGAGTCCTTCCTTTGTTAAAATATGGCCTAAAAACTCTGTCTCTCTTTTCATAAAGTTGCACTTATCTATCTGTATTTTTAAATTGGCTTGTTTCAAAACTCTGAAAATGTCTGTTATTGATTTAATATGTTCTTGAAGAGATGTACTGAATATAAGGATATCATCGAGGTAAACTACACATGTTTTGTTAATGAAGTCACGTAGTATTTCATTCATGAGTCTTTGAAAGGTTGCTGGGGCATTTTTTAAACCAAATGGCATCCTTATGAATTCATATAGCCCATGTGGTGTAACAAAAGCGGTTTTTTCCCTATCTTGTTCCCTTATTAAAATTTGATGGTACCCTTTCGCAAGGTCTAATGTTGTGAAGTACTGAGCTCTTCCTAATTTGTCTAAAATTGAGTCTATATTTGGTAGTGGAAATTTGTCGTCAATGGTCACTTCGTTGAGTTTTCTGTAGTCGACTACGATCCTGTATTTTTTTTCTCCTGAATTGTCAACTTTTTTCGGTACTACTATTAAAGGGCTTGAATATCTGGAACAACTTTTTCTTATTATTCCCTGTTCTTCCATTTCCTTTATTTGTTTCCTTACTTCCGTTTCGTGTTGTGGTGGATACCGGTATAATTTGGAATTTATTTGTTCATCTGTCACCGTTCGAATTTCGTGTTGGATTTCCATTGTGCTAGTTAATTGGTCACCTTCTTTGAAGAATAATCCTTTAAATTTACTCAAGACTTTTACTATTGCGTCGTATTCTTCTTTATTTAAGTGGTCTAATTGTATTCTATTCCAATCAAAGTTAGCTGCTTCTAATGCACAAATTTTAACGGTTTTGTACGGATTTATTATAAAACTAGTTTTTTTATTATTAAAAGATATTTGTCCTTCTACTAAATCCATTATTGTGTTGAAACAATTCATCAGATCAATCCCAATAATGAACTCATACTTTCTTCCTATTAATTTCGTCATTTTCCATTTTATTTTCGCAGTTTTCTCTACATTGAATTCTAAGGGTGCGTCTGTCAATACTTCAAATCTAATTATATCCTTTCCATTTATCGTACTAAATTCTAATGGCTCTTTTAATAGCGTTTTCTCAAATCCTTTTATATCTTCATCAATTATACTTATATTCGCACCTGTATCTATTAGTGCGTTATATTTCTTATTTTTAATTGTTATGGTTATGATGGGTAGGTAATCTGATGTCGTTCGGAAAAAAACTGATCCTGGCTTTGTCGGGATGGAGCTGTGTTACTGTGACACAGGTTCGATTCCGAGTGTCCTGCCAATTGGTCGTAGTTTATTTCTTCACTATTATGTTCAAAAATTCCGTTTCGTTCTTGCCTAGGTGTCGGCAAGCGATATTGGCTGCCTTTTGTTCTAGGGTTTCCTAACTGGGCGGTTTTTTGAATATTATTAATTACTTGATTATTTTCATTATAATTAACTTCATTTATTTGCCTATGCGTTTGAATGTTATCTATTTCCATGGGTTCAGTTTGGCTTTGCCTGGGTTGATTTAAACGGTTTTGGTAAAAATTTGGCCCAGGGTGTCCTGCCTGTGTGAACCTTTGGAAATTACCCGAATTTGAATATTTATTAAAATTGTTAATCCTTCCATTATTATTCTGTCTGTATTGCCCTGAACTATTCATATATCTATTATTATAATTATATTCGTTATTATTGGGTCTAAAATTAAAATTGCCATGCCCTTTGTTCTGATTTCTATTATAGTTTGGGTTTGAGCTATTAGTTTTATTTGTTTGTTTAAAGGTACTGGAATAATTTCCGCGAAATTTTCTAAATTCTTGCCTAATACAGCTATCTTCATATCTACGGTTTATCATAATCTCTATTATGGTACCTAGATCTCTTTCGGGGTATATCTTATCTAAAAGTATTCCCTGTGTAATTTCTTTGGCTATATTTACAAGTAAACTGTCAACGTTAGACAAATCTATACACTGATCATCTTGATAATATACACTTAATTCATCATTTTTATATTTTAGATTTTGTAATTCTATAGCTAATTCACTTACGGTGTTAACTCGAAGTTCATTTATTTTCCTGTAGATTTGATGAGGTTCCAAGTTCGGTCGGTATCTCAGCTTCAAAGTCCTTTTTATTATCTGCCAGTTGTCGGGTTGCTGTACGTTGATTACTACGTTTTTTGCGTCTCCCTGTATATTCCTGTAGAAAATGGCCTTTGTGGCTTCCTTCTTAAGTTCCTCTTCTTCTATGCTGGAAAGCATAT
Source organism: Gymnocheta viridis (assembly GCA_956483585.1). Classification (NCBI taxonomy): domain Eukaryota; kingdom Metazoa; phylum Arthropoda; class Insecta; order Diptera; family Tachinidae; genus Gymnocheta; species Gymnocheta viridis. Next base: position 38,822,715 of record OY101444.1, read on the forward strand.
ACTCCACGCTGCTAAGGAAGGAGTTTATTGTTATGTCTCCTATACCAGTAAATGTTGGTAGGTATGCAACTTTTTTATAAATTCTTTCGAGCTGACTATGCTGTTGTGGTTGGAATTGTTGTTGAAACTGTTGTTGCTGGAACTGTTGTTGTTGGAGCTGTTGTTGTTGCTGCTGTTGTTGTTGCTGCTGTTGTTGTTGCTGCAATTCCATGTATGCAGACCTCAAGCGTTCCAGTTGGGCATCTTTCCTGGCTAGTTCGTCGGCCAAATTTAGAGTTGCAGTTTGAGGCTGTTCCTCTGCCATCCTGTTTTGGTCAAATTCTCGTTGTCTTCTAGCTTTTGGATTAATTTTGAAAAAAATTTTATTTACTGCTTGTCGTGTTTCACTTTTACGTAAAGAAAATGTCACTGCACTTTTAATGGTGTTGGCTTAAAATTTTAAATAAGCTTCCACTGCTTTTGTGGTGATTCACTTTCACGTTAGAAATGTTCACAGTACTTTGATGGTTTCGGCTTGAAATTTTATCTAAGCTTTCACTGCACCAAAAATTTTTTTTCTTATTGCGAACGCGGTTCGTATCACTGGATCCTTTTATTTTTCACAAGGATCCTACCGACTGCGCCAATTATGTTTCCGCGTTTGGTTTTTATTAAAAAAAAACTCAATTTGTTATTTTATTTTTTTATTATTAAACTTTATTTATTTTTTAATTGTAGCTTTGACACTTGTTGACCGGCGGGAGGAATCAGACTAACTTATTCTAAATTACAATCGCTTCTTATAGATTAAAATTATTGTTTTTTTGTTAATTATTCTATGGAATTTTAATACTGCATTTTCGTTTGGGAACGGATTTAGTGCGATAAATGCAATTTGACAATATTTAATGAAAAATATTTTATAGGTGAAATGTTATTTAAATTTAAACGGTTGTGATTCTCAGAATTGCGACCGAAAAATAAATATTGTTATTTAGTGCTTTAATTTAGTTAATTCTTTAATATTAAATTTGGACGGTTGCAATTCTTGGAATTGCGACCGAAAAATAATTTTGATTTATTAATTTAATTATAATTTCTTTTAGCAAATCGGAAATGGGTTTTATATTACATTTGGCTTTATTTGTTAGTAATTATATTTTCAATAAATTCATCTATAGGGTCATTCTTAATGTAAGTGTTAGTATTTGGTTTTATGTACTTAACTGGCGTGTCACTGCCAAATTTTGTAATTTTGTAGGAATTAGCTTAGTAGAAGAAGTTGGAAATGGCTGTACGAATACTCATCAACGGAAAATTCTCCCAAAGCACAGTTTATGAACTTGATTTAATATAAAAAAATTATTTGCGTTGTAAAAATGTATATTTACGCAAATCGATAAAGTTATTTAAGTCCTCAACACGATTTGATTATTTAATTTTTATCTGCATGTGTTTAAGTTCGTATTAAGGTCTTATTATCATGCATTTTTGCCAATACACGATTTGATTTATAAAAACGGAAAAACTTGGTTGTGTTATAAAATTTCTATTTAAAACTTCTTGTGAAGAAGAATAAGTTTCTCAACGCGATTTCGCACACTAAATATCAAAATCAGTGGTAAAAAAAATTTGAGTCTAGTACAACATAGTGCTGCCATAATTATAAAGTCATTATTCACAATGAAGAAAGTTCCAAAAAAAGTTCAATTCACCCAAAAAAATTTTGAAAAATCAACCAAGTAACAAAACGAACAATCTGCCATGTTCGGGTCATTATTCATTACGTCAAAATACCAAAAACTGATGAATAATTACCCAAAAACGCTGAATGAGCAATTGCAAAAGAAAAATCGGCCGGAACTCCCAAACTAGGTTAGGTTGTGATGCCCGGTGTGGACAGTAAAATAAAAATACTAACACGCTTGTTTATTCCCTTCAGATTGCATTCCGTAAGGTCTGTGAGTTCGGGTAAAGTCGAGTTACCTATGTACATGGCCCTGTGATGAGACAGAGCTGGACATTGACAGAGGAGGTGCTTGACGGTTTCTTCCTCCTCATTATGACAACTTCTACAGAAGTCATTGAAAGGTATATTTAGTCTGTTTGCGTGGGCACCTATGAAACAGTGCCCTGTATACGCAGCTGATGTCGAGGGATCCCCAGTATGATGGCTGATTTTGCTCGGTCATATTGGGGCTAGGTTGATCTGGAGACTGCACATGTGGATTCGTTGAACCATCTAGACTGTGCTATCCCTATAAGTTTCTGATGAATGAGAATTTTACAGCTTTTTAGTGGGACTCCCAATAGCCAGTCGGTGTCCCGTTCTTGCAAACGAGAGCCTTCCTTGGATAGCTTGTCCGCAATTATGTTGCCAGGCACGTCTGCGTGTCCTGGTACCAAGGTTAGCTCAAGGCTGGAATGTGACGTCATCTCGTTTAAGGATGTGCGGCATTGCTTTACCAGTTCAGATGTTGTATAAACACCCGATAGAGCGTACAATTGTACCGTAACCAGTTAACTGCCCTCTTAATGACCGATATTTCGGCTTGAGTTATACTATAATGAACTAATAGTTTAAAGCGCATACCTCGTTCCACCCTAAGCCTGATTTGGATCTGTCAATGTATACATCAAGTACTCCCCCTCGGTATCTAGGATCATTAAATGAAGGGAAAGTATCTGAGATGGACACTGAGAATCTTTTTTACAGCATAAGGTAGGAATAACGGTAATCTATAAGGTCGAAAAGATTCTCAAAGTGTCTAATAATAGTCGCATGTCCATCTCCTACTGATTTCCATGCTCCAGCAGCACTGAGTCTAACTGCCGGGTTCATATCCAGTTTGACCAATAAATCGGCAGGAAGCCAGTGTAACATTGTGAAAAAGGCTTTTGATAAGGTGGTTCGAGGTGCACCCCTAATCATCAAGGCTGATGTTCTCAGAATTCTATCAATGATTTTAGAGTAGGTGGATTTGCCTAGGGCCGGCCACCAGATGATTGCACCATACATTAATATGGACTTGACGACCATTTCAAACAGCAAATTGGATGTTTTGGGGTTGATACCCCATCTGTTGCCTATGGCCCTTCTGCAGGTATAGAAAGCAATAGCCGCATTCGCTGCTCTTGCTTGTACGTTTAAGTGCCACGATAACTTAAGAGTCCAGGACGATACCCAGATACTTCGCATTGTCGGGTAACCTTAGTGTGACTCCGTTAAGAGTTGGTAAATTGAAGTACGGAATTTTGTATTTTCTCGTGAACAGTACGAGCTCCGTTTTCATTGGATTTACGTTAAGTCCACTACAGATACACTACCTGGTAATGTGACCCAAAGCTGATTGTAGACGATTCGAGATTGTGTCTGGGAATTTACCCGACACTACTACTGCAACGTAATCTGCTTAGGATACCATTTTCAATCTATTAGTCTACCTCCATCAGTACCGTGTTAATGGAAAGGTTCCACAAGATTGGAGATAGTACCTTGCGGCGTACCTCGATTTGCTACTTTATAAATTGTTGAGGATCCCATCGTAGATATGATGACTCTGTTAGTCAATAATTCTTTGATGAGATTGGTTATTGACTGACTTACGTTCAGTCTTACTAGAGCCATGATGATGGTTTCTGGGTTGATGTTGTTGAAGGCACCTTCTAGAAGGCCGAGAATATCCGAGTAAGTAAGCCATGGGCCTATCAGATCTGCATTTCGCTAAAAAACTAGCAGGTATAATGCCATCGGGACCCGCTGATTTAAACGAATCAAAACTGTTTGTGGCTTATGTAATATTTTTCCTGTTTATGGGAATCGGGGCTATCATACGATTGTAATTGGTTGTCGTCAATTCTCCTGCAAACGGAGCAGAACCGGGAAAATGCGTTTCCATCAGAGCCACAAGGAGGGTTTCATGTTCACTAGTAGTCCAACTCCCATCAGATTTTTTGATGAAGCTGGGAGCTGAAGGAATGGTGGTTGAGATTTTACCTGGACCTCCAGGATTTGCGTTTTGCATTTCTTACCAAGTTTTTGAATCTGTTTACGGAGGACATAATCGAACCAGTTGCCTAGTCTTTTGGCCTCATTGAAGAGCTTACGGCTCTCTTTACGAGCATTTGTTATCTCAGAGTTCCACCATGGTGGTTTACTCCCAACCCGGCTGACACTTGGTCTGCAAGCTTCAGATGTCGCTAAGTTGAAACCATTGGCTTCTAAACTAACAAATACCCAAATAAAACAATAAACATTGGGTGGCTGTTCATTTCCTTTGGAGTTTTCTACATTATTGAAATTTTTAATAATTATTCGAATAAGCACTATTATTCGAATACAGCAGGACTGTATATATATTTTTTTTAATTTTTTATAGACCTATTTTATACCTTTAGTTTAGTATATAATTATATTTCATTTATGTAAAACTAAATAAAAATTTTAGAAAAATTAAGAATTTTATGTGACTATTATTATTTCCGACACTGTATATTAAAAAATACTGTTTAATTTTTTTCCTGAACACAGCACACCTTTTTGCAGAAATTATTATTTATTAAGAATATATAGAGCTTGTCATTTTCTAAATCTCTTGAGTCATGGAGCCCATATTGAACGGCTTAACTGTTAAGTTTTTTGATAAATTTAAACATATTTATTGTTTTGCTTCAGCAACACAAAATTGACTGGTTTTAATTTTAATCTTTATAAAAGTTAAACACCTTGAGATTATCTTTGACAATATACTCATTTGGAATAAACAAGTTACGTATATAGCCAATAGGACCGCCTGCCCTTTGGAAAAACGTGGGGGCTAAAGACAAACATTTTGTATTGGTCCTTATTACTATCATAAGCTCAATACTGACTTAGTCAGTTCTTGAGTGACGGTCGACGACTGATCAAGCCATCACCAGGGCTCTCTTTGATAAGTTCTACCGCCCAATATTACTTGGGCGATGTCCTAGCTACTATTCTGCATACAGCGCCTCTTTACTTAACGGTGCAGGGAGAGGCCTGTAAAATATGGTGGGGCATCTGAGGATACTGAAACTAAATTTGGTCAATGAATCGTATGTTACCATCTCTAATGTTACACAGGAACTTCCTCATTCCCGACAGGCAACAATGCATCAACCAGACGTGCGGGCATAGTATAGCTGATAAGGTCTGGTTCACCGATTGCTCCGAACAGGATAATTGTGACACTGGAACAGGTATTATTGGCTTTAGCCTGCAGGAGGGCCATCCCTTTGAGACTGAGGTCTACGCCATCCTTGTGTATAGTTGATGTTAAGGTTGCCGCTGGTTGCGGAATGTATTGCATCTCTGAATCAACTTGTGGTTCACAACACTGTACTGATCGAATCAGCTCATTATCGAAAGCGACGATTAGACCCAAGATTTTCTTTATTTTTAGTTTTGACTGTTTCATTTTTGTTACGGCTCCTTTTGCTGGTCTTATTTTATTTTAATTTTGTTTTGACTTTGTTTGCGATTGAAATAAAGTAAGAGAAGAGTGAAATTTATTTTGTATGAAACATTCGCAGCATTCGTGGCAGTGTAGAGCAAAACGATACGTTTTTAACCCAAAATTTTTTGTTTAGGGAGCAAAATTTATGTTTGATATCTCAGAAATCATATTCAAGGGGTATTCAAAATATATATAATTTATTGACTTCAAAAAGGATTTTACACCATCCAACACCCAACATTTTGGAATGCACTTTGCTGCAAAGGGCTCTACAATAACGCAAGGAGGAGGCGGTGAGCAGACCAATAAATGTAAAAGTAAGCGCTGCACAGGGATGAAAGCATTCTCCATTTCTTTTCCATGTGTGGCTATTGACTGCATTATGTCGAAAGCTACATCAAGACCTAGAGGCATAACTTGGTATCTGAATGGCCGACTCAAAGACGTAGATTACGCTGATATATGCTTGTTATCACATAGCAGTTGAGACAGCCAAATGTGGGCTCAAGATCTTTAATACTTGCGTAAAATCTGCAGCAGTATATGGTTGTGAATCGTAAAACGCAGCTCGCCTCGACCTTAACTCACTGTAAGTCTTTTTCAACCGATCTCTTCGTCGAATATTACAAATATTCTGGCCACAATGAATAAGTTTTGAACGGCAGCAGTTCGGATCAGGGCAAATAGCAGAAGTCGCAGAAATCACCAAAAGAAAATTGAGATGGATTGGACACACCCCCCGAAGAGAACAACACGACATCACCAGACATACTCTAGAGTGGAATCCTCAGGGTAGACGGAGGAGAGACAAATCGTGTAATGAACTGAAGGTCGTAGCACAGGACTGGCAAAAATAGAACGAAATCATGGAGACCCTATGCTCCTTCTAGGATCAAGAGGAACTAATATTCGAAATGGTATACTTGCATACATATAATTGAATTCTCATAATTCAGACGCAAAACGTCAGCGCATTCTGTGTGAACAAGGAAGCTATTGTTTTATTTTCACCTTTTAATATTTGTAAATTAGCTTTTGAGTTTCAGTTTTTAATAAACAGTACACATTAATATTAACAGTAACATTGTTATTATTATATATGTACATATAACCCATTCTTAACACAATATTTTTTAAATGGTCGATGCGCCAAACCAATAATGAGCTGACGATTTTTATCTTCAAGGACGTATCTTAGGACGTTTAGACGGTGATTTTTGAAACGTCTGTTTTTCATGTCTACGTTTGTGTTTTCGTGTTCGCTTTTGTTATTTCTCTTTATGCTACATTCTTTTCTTGTTTATTTATTTGTTTTCGTACTTTGAAGTGCATCGGAAAAATTAAAAGTTCAAAGAAAAAAAAAATAAATAAAATAGTGTAGCGCCGCGTATATAAAATACTATGAATAAATTCATTAGTTAAATTATATTTTACTTATTTCTATTTGAAATCTAACTAATTTAAATTCAAAACTTATAATTAAGGGTCTAATTAATAAAACGCCAACTACCGATTAATTTTATTATATTAATTTTAAAAATACAACCTTGGTTGTTACAGTTTAAAAGTCTCATGTAGCTCTTATTAACATTGATTTTGCTTTATACTACATTCGTTGTATTGCTTAACTAATTTAGCCCCAAGTGATAAATTGAAATAAAGATCACTCAACATGCAGCTTTCATGCTGAAAACATTAAAATCAATCCGGAGTTTTATTTAAAATAAATTAAAAAAGAACAACTAACTCTTGAAGCTTTTAAGACTCTTGTGGACGTTGTTTGGTTGAGGACTTAAGCTGACCATTGTGTCTCTAAAGGACCAACCAATAAATCCATCAGAAATACCTACTCGCTACAATAGAAAAAAAATTATAAACTAATAAAAGAAAAAAATTTTACACATAACAGTGCAAGTAAAATAAACATAAACAAATAAATCAATATTTATTTATTTGCGTTCTTAATACGAAAACAAACTAAAGAAGATTAACCGATTAAACAAAAAAAAACAATTATGGTACAAAAAGAAAAATAAAATCAACCCTGGTTACAAAAAAACAGACGTGTGTTAAAAATCATCATGTGAATGCAAATGATTTTTGTAAGCAACTGCTAAAAAGTGTAAGCAAAAGCAGACGTTGCAAAAGTCTTCATGTAAATCAGGCATACAAATAATCCGCCCGTTTTTTACGTGAAAAATTAACTTGACTCGGCGATCATTCATAACGATATCGATGATTTTCTTGATATTTTCTTCAGTATCCACCTTTTTTGGCCTTCATGTTGATGGTATTGTTGCAGTGCTTGTTCGCCCGCGTTCAAATTCAGCAATCCAATACTCTACCATGTAATCTGACGGAGCAGACTCACCGTAATGTTTATCGAGCTTTTCTTTTGTCTCTCACAGAAACTATGCTCAGAAATAAAATTTAACAAAAACAACGCGCAGAATAAATAAAACAAAAGAGTTCTCTGAGAGAACAGTGCTGGGACAACAAAATCGGTGTTCTCACTACGGATCGATTTTTTAACATAATGACCAGATCAGGGCTATTATTGCTCTTTTTTTAGCAGTGTTATTGTGTGATCCTTTTTATGTAAAAAAATTTTAATTTAGTTTTATTTTGCTGGTGCATTGTGTTGATTGTTGTTAGGCTTTTCAGTGGTCACTGATCAATTATTACAGCAACAATTGATCACACTGTTATCAGTAATCTAACTAATATTATAAATGTGAAAGTTTGTATGGATGGATGTTTGTTACTCAATCACGCCAGAACGGCTGAACGGATCTGGATGAAATTTGGCCCAGAGATAGATTATAGTCTGGTATAGCACATATGGTAAAATGAATGGTTGCCGTGGGATAGATTTATTATACTTTTTATTAGAGCAAAGGATTGGCATGATTTTTCGCATAGGTAGTGGTAGTTCAGGGGCCCGAAAATGACAATAAAAGGACATACTTTTATTCGCGGGTAACACCACTAGCCGCAGTTAGTTTAATATAAATAAACGATCGATTTGAATTTTCTTACATTGTTATGACAAGGCGCTTCAAAATCGACTTCTGCTGAGGGCGAATTTTTTCTCTGCCTATGCCCACGTTTGTGTCCATCGACCTGACGTCTTCGTCTTACGTGAGACTCAGGCATCTGAGGACGCTGATCCACAGGATTTTCATTTGCCTGGGTATCACCTGCTATCACTTTTTATCTTTCGCAGTAGTCTTGCACTCTACATACGCAATGAATTTGTGTATCAGTGACAGCAATCTTTAGGCTCGAGTGATCCGAAATCTACCTGGCTCTGGGTTAAGTTCAAAATCAGGTCACATCTATTGCATTTCGGGTTTCTATATAGAGTTTTTCGAGCAGTGAAATTTTTGGTATGTAGTTATACCAGATTCTACACCACGAAGTTGTACTCGTTTAAAATTATGCTGATTAGCCCAGCCAGTTAGAGGTCCAATTACGGCGTTTGATATCGATCGAAACTTCCAATGGAATTAATTTCAAATTTCCACCGATATCAAATTCCGTAATTTGCCCTCAGCTGTTTTCTTGTTTATGCAGGCACCGGGTAGACCAGAGATGCAACTATGAGGATATGTTTTGGACTAAATCAGCTTTTTCGTTAAAAAGACAGCAATATCATGTAAGAATAAGGGAAAATAAACAAAACGGCGAAAAGTTTTATTTACAGAGTATTATATATAAGCGACGAAGAATTTCACATTACAAACATAAACAAAATTAAATCAATATTATTAAACAATAGTTTCCTAATAAAACTTATAAGCACGCTAATTGAAGAAACACAAACAAAAATTAAAAAATAACATAAACACAAATAATACCGATTATAATGACAAAGTTTTTTACAGTGTAAAGTTTATTCCTGACTTAACTGATAACAAAAATATTAAAACAACAATAGAAACACAGAACATATGTTTTGCCTATGAACCACATACAACACTCAACTCGATTTTTTTCTAAAATTAACATCTTGTTTATAGAACCCAATACGCCTGAAATACGCGTATAAAACCTGACGTTTATCAAGTTTGTGAGCGAATGCGAATGGATATTTCTGCAAAAAAAGTGAGTGAGTGAGTGAGTGAGTAAATTTTTGTTTGTTTTTTTATTATTGTAAGTGGTAATTGCAGCATAAAGTTGACAACAGCCATGCAGTTCTAACAGTTGGTAAGCTGTATCGAAGAATTCCCGCATTTGGCTGCTGGAAGCCCTCAATTCGTTTTTGGAACGCCCATGGCATTCAATTTCAAACAAAAAGTCAGTCCATCACTCACTTCTACCTGCTACAACTAATACAAATACCGAATGGTTACCAGCCGAAACCAACAACGTAATTCAACAACTAAATTGTTCGATTTAATATCTAAAAAAACATCACTGTTCAATTTAGTTGAACATGCTTTTATTAGTTAAGCAGGGAACTCTGTTCATCATTTCGTGTGAACTGCTGTCAAAAGTCCATATAAAAAAATGCATGCGAAATAATTGCAAAATAAGATGGCCGAAGTTGTACTCTGTTCATCTTGTGGAAACATACGAAATGTTTCTAGCAGCATTATTTTTTCAATCACAAAATGTTCCTGGCAACATATTTTCCAACTGCGAAATAATGTAAGCACCACTTATTTCGTACGGAATTTCAAACAACAGCTGAATAAATTAGGAAATTACACTTACATCTGGAGCAAACCTTCCTTTATCATTTCTATCCTGAAGGTAGGGACTTTTTGCAGAGCGTGTGTCTTCAAAGAGCTCCTCCATAGATGCTGCAATTTACATAATTGACACGTTGCAGCGCAAGCTCCTGATATTATTTTGTTATCCATTTTCCATTTTTTTTTCAATTAATCACTTCAAATATAAACAAATGGTTTTTGTTTACATAAGAAAAACAATGGTGCCTACTTCAAGGCAATAAAACCGATAAATTTGTTGTAAATCGTGGTATTGTCACCACTGATCAGTTGTCAAAATTTTCAAACGAAATAATCAGTGTTGCTCAACATTTTTCGCAAATTCAAACAGAGTAACAAACTTTAAGCTAAGAGCTACTTTTTGTTACATACTATGTTGGTAAACAACCCTTATTCTTACGTTGTTGTTATTATCGCTAACAAAGGGCAGAGGAAATATTGTATAAAATTTATGATAGAAAGTTTGTGATGTGTTTGCTTTGGGTAGCAGTAAAAATATATTATCAATGTTTGTATTACTAGATTTAAGAATTTCATTCGAATTATATAAAGGAAAATATTTTAGGCCTAAACAAACATACATATGTATTTACCTCGCGTCTCAGTAATTAAAATAAGTCGTCAGACCTTATTACCTTGTTAGATGTGCATGTGTTTATCAGTAATTTTTTAGACATAAAATAAACACATGAGCAGCTTAACAATATGTTATGATTTTCTTTGTCCTCGAAACTGAACTAAAGTAAACAATAATGTAGTAAATCTAAACATACTGTTTCTTTGTTTCAATCAAGAACGAATGTATTTCTATTTCAACAAGTAAATATTGTTTTATTTTAATTTTTACATCACAAAGTATGTTATATGCAGATACATGAGAATAATAAATACAACCCAAAAAGGGTTACCTTTTTTAATGACAAAAATACCAAAAAGAGTATTGTATTGTAAAGTGAATTGTTGAAACCACCAAGTGACTCTCAAAATACTTTGTCAGCACTACCATTTCCCCCATCAACTTTTTTAACACAATTACTTCTGGCTACTTAAAGCAATTCACAGAGCTACATATGTACTTTAAGCCCATTTCAAATGATACACCAATACAATTGAAAACTGTCAACAATAGTGGTAAAAGTTTTTCAATACACTTACCTTAAAAGTTGGCATAAAATTTTCTTGAATAACTTTTGTAGCGCCAAATGATGTCATTTGAAAGCAATTATTGTATTGCTGGATATTATTTAAAAAATGTCTGGAATCTGGCCCATTTCCGGAAAGCAATGAATGTAATGGCTCTGGTGGCGGTACCAACGGTGTCTGTTTGACTTGACAGTTCGAGCAACACAATCCAGGGGCTTCATTTTTAAACTTAAATGCCTTGCAATATTGACAAACAACGTTCATTGGTCCAATAGCAACGATATGCAGTGTACTGTAGTCAATTTCTTTGTTATAATTAAATGCAGCTCTATAGGGGTTAAACGCAACACTTCTATTTTGTTGGTTCCTGTTCCATCGATTCCGTTCAACTTCATTCCGCGTTTCACGTTGCTCATCAGTTTGACTTGCTCTTGTATTTCCTTGACTTGCAGCATTACGGGTTCTGCGACTTAAGTTTGAACGTCTAATTGCCGGCATTTTTAGAAACAAAAATTCAACTGAAAATAAAAAAAAACTATAGTACCTATTCTTTTGTAAAAGTATGAAAATGGTCTATCAAAACTTTCCAACACTATATTAATTTGACTAACCTTGTTGAACAAACACTTCAGAAAAAAACACACAGTACAAATTATCCTGTAGAAACCAATGTGAAAAGTACACTAAGAAATGGTAAATGAATTATGTAGGTATTTTGTTATTATAACTCCGACCACAGACCAACTCCGACCGTTATATTTGCAAAGAGCATGTAAACTACGTTTCTTTGTTTTAATGTCAAATACGTGAATATTACTGCCAGTGACACATTATTTTATAAAAAAAGTGAAATGTTCTAGTTTCCTGCGCAAATTTCGTAATTTTTTCTTACATAAGAACCTTCTCCATAATAACAAATACAACAAAAAAAGAATCCGTCCAGCCATTCATGCGTGATGCCGTGACCAAGGGAAAAAGGGATTCATTTTTATATATATAGATATGTTTGACGTTTTCTATTTTTGTAATACATAAGTATATAATAGCTGTGTTCATTTACTAAAAATTTATACAAATTTGTAACGATTGTTACTAGAAAGCGTTCATTAACCCAAAAAATTTGCAACGAGAGAGTACCGATAGAGCGCAAAAAATTGAGAGACAGAAAAATTCTTGCAAGTAAAATTTTTACTTGCAATAATTATTCAAACAGCTGTTTTCTGTTTGTGTTTACAAAACAGTATTTCTAAATTAAATTGAAAATAAAAATATTTTGGAAAATTTAAAAAATTGTAAGTAAATTTAAACTTTTAAAACGATAAAAAGTATTAAAAAGTTAACAAATTTATTTCTGTATAACTTAGGAAAAACAGAAGTAAAATAAGATGTCTAATGGAAGTGAATTAAGCAACACAGTATCTGGTACATCAGTGTCAAAAGATGTTCCGGCAAACAGAGAGACCAGCTGTTATTTTTAGTGTTGTAAATATTATGAGTACCTAGCTACTCGGTAATTTCCAATAAGCATGCAAATAATTCAATAAGTTCAGATATATATTTGCAAATAAATTTAAATTAACACATAATTTATTAAATTACTTTTTTACTGCTTTTTTATTACAATGAAAATAAAAATTGCTTAAATTTGTTTCCTTTAAAAAATATATATAACCCGTTTTTCGCCGGCTATTTATTATTTTATTTAACGTATTTCCACTACGTATAATACTAGATTAAGTAAAATTGCAAAACTTTTCATTATTATATTACAAGCCGTACTCGAAAAACGCCAGTCACGACAGTGTTGAATATAAATGATCATAATCACATTATTTTTATAACAAGATACATATATATAATTTGTTCAAAAAATATAGGGGTACCTATTGAGTACTCATATATACCTATACATTACAACACTACTTTAACTTGCAAATTTTTGCTAGTAAAGTGTTCATTTACTTTTTCACATTTTTGACAGTAATTTTGGAAAATTTCTTGTTACTCTCTCGTTGCTAATTTTTGCTAGTAAAGTAAATGAACACAGCTAATGTTTTTTAATTAAATAGACAAAAAAAACCCTGAAGATGTCAACAAAAAATTGACGAAACGTTGGGAGAAAGATGTAAAAAACAAAAACAAAAATTTATTTACATGAAAATAATAGGCCCAATTAGCTTATTGGAAATAAACAAAAATATCAAAATTAAAACATTTTGCAAGTAAATCTCATAGCAGAAAAAAATAACAAATTATAAAACTTTTTACAATTTAATAAATAACGTAATTAATATAAAACAAAGGAATTATTAAATTGTTTTTGTAATGAAATGTGTGCAGTGAGAAATGTGTTGTGCAAGTGAAAGTAGTTGTTTAGTGTAATTATTATTATATATTAAGGCCGAGACATATAGAATCCGTCGTACGTTATACGTTGCTTTTTTCAACTGACATTAAAGTATCCGCGGAGGAGGTTGACACAATGAGTACTTTGTTGACGGACATTAAATCAGCTTCATTTGATTAAAGTTCACATTTTCAATAGAATTCTTTGTTTTAATTTTTATTTAATTTATTTTTGTTAACACACAACACAAAAAGCTTAATAAAAACAAAGCAAAAAAAATATATTTTTCAAAGTACTCAACGTACGTTAAAAGTTGCCCAACTTTAAGTGTTGTGTTTTTCTTCCGACGGGGTTTGATGCAATTTGGAATGAATTTCCGTCATCCCACGTCAAATTTGGTTGATAAACAGACCGGTTTCGGCTATGTGCCATCTTCAGTGTTCTCCCAATAACTAATCGTTTTTTTTTGTGTTGTCCCTTGTCTTTTGTATAGTTTCCTTGTGTACCTAACTTCTTTTTCTCTCTTTCTCTCTTGTTCGTGTCTGCATCTCTCTCGTTCGTATATATTCGTGTGTGGCTCTCTCTCGTTCGTATATATTCCTGTGTGCTCTATATCTACCTGCTTCTTGTTCGTTTAATTTTTCCCTTGTTAGTCTCTTGTGTTTACCGTTACAGTTTATTATTTGAGTGATCATTTGCTAGGTGTTTTATCTTTGTGTAGGTAGTAGTCTGTGATTGTACGTTTTTGGGTTTCTTTTTGGTTTTGTTCGTTTGTTGTGTTGTCTTGTTTTCTTGGGTTATTGTTTTCTTTTTTGTAAAAATGTTTTAGCAGTTCAAATATTATGTCTGACGCAGTGTTTATTTGTTCGTTTATAATTCTTCCGTCAAACGTTTTTTGTTTGTATATTTCCATGTTTTCTAATACGTTCAGTCGCCGTCCTTTGTGCTGTAAATGCAGTAATTCAACTGTTTGTCTGATGTGTCTTGGTGTACATTTGTTGTTGAATATGTGGTTCGCGAAATTTGATTCTGGCGTTGCTCCTGGTTGTTTCAGTTTCTTGTTGTAGTCTCTTATGTGCTCCCGAAATCTTGTTTTTATTTTCCGTCCTGTTTGTCCGATGTAGCTATGTTTGCATGAGCAAGTCAATTTGTAAACTCCTTGCTTATCTAGGGGGTCCGTTTCGTTTGTGCTATTTCGTAGTATTCTACCCAAATTGTTTTTTGTTCGGAATGCTGTGTTAATATTGTGTTTTCTAAAAAATTTTGCTAGTTTGTATGTTGATTTGCCCATATACGTTAAAGTAGCCCAAGTTCCATTTTCTTGCTCCTGTTCTCTGTTCCGTTCTTTATTTGTTTTGATATCATTTCGGATTTTGTCTACTAGTTCTTTTTTGTATCCATTGTTTTCTGCTATGTCATATATTGTTTTTACCTCACGTGTTAGTGGTATTCGTTCAAGTCTTGTTACTAATTGTCTAATTGCCGCGTTCTTGTGTTGTTGAGGATGGTTCGATGAATTATGTATTATTGTGTCTGTGGCCGTTGGTTTTCTGTATATTTCGTATTCAACTCTATTTAAACTCTTATTTGCTTTAATTGTTAGGTCTAGGTAATTTATTTTGTCGTCTTCTTCTACTTCCATTGTGAATTTAATACTTTTATGTTGCTTATTCAGGAGCTCCAGAACTTGTTCTTCTCTATTTCCTTCCAGTATACATATAATATCGTCGACATATCTTGCATAGAATGTTACCCCGAAATTGGTTTTTAGATCATCTACGTATTTCTCTTCTAGATTAAATTACCTAGACCTAACAATTAAAGCAAATAAGAGTTTAAATAGAGTTGAATACGAAATATACAGAAAACCAACGGCCACAGACACAATAATACATAATTCATCGAACCATCCTCAACAACACAAGAACGCCACCAATGACACTTACGGCAAAATCAGAGTCATTTATATTGATGCGGCGTTAACGTTGCGTACGGCATACCAAAAATACATCGACGCTAATCGATAAAATTATTTTAATTTAGTTGAAATTATTTTTTCAAGAGAAAAGAAAATGCTTTCAGTTTTTACCATCGTCGGAGTAAGATCACGAAATAATGAAGAGTCAGTCATCTGCTCGCCGTCAGCCAAGAAATGATTTCTATATTCTTAAATATCTTTAAACGAATTAAATCGTATCTATTCTTACGCCCGTTTTCACCATCTTCGATTAAAAAATAACCATAACTTTAACCGAAAGTTTGGCTAAATTATTACATTAACTGACACATTTTAACAAAAAAGTTTATGTTAAATTTAACCGAAGCAAATTTGTCGGTTAGCACTTTAATCGGAAAGTAAAACAAATAAAATGGATAGAAATATGAATCAGCATTTACATTTCTGTAATATTTTTCAATTAAAAAATTCGTTTCGCGAAAAATATAATGACACCACTCTAATATAACTGATGAACTCACACAGCCATACATACATACATATAAAGTATCAAAGTCGTCTGAGAATATACTGAAAACAAAAAATTACTTTACTATTCATACAAATATTGTACATGTATGTACATATACATATGTGTTTATTCATGTATAAGAATTTTTTAATCATTACTTGCATGCATTTTTCTATTGGCACAAAGTTTCGCTTTAGAAATATACAAATACCACCTACATATTTCTATAGTTTTTTATGTAAACAAACTCGTGGTATTGCCACATTTTCATCAAATTCTTTTGTTAACTAACTGAAGGATGGTGAAACGAAAATCGGTAACTGTTGGTTAAATAATGCCAGTTAGCCAAACCAGCAGTTAGATAATTTTTTAAACATATTTTTACCGAAGATGGTGAAATCGGGCGTTAAATTTAAATTTGTTGACGTTTCTATAATCGTTTGAGATTAGGAAGATTGACTGATTAGGCCAAAGCTTCCGATCCTAGAGTTGGGGCTGCTAGGCCGGCTAAATACAGTTGAGTTTCAGCTAATAATTGTTATCAGGTTGTCACCTACTTTCCAGAGACGCGTCGGCGTTAGTATGCACTCTGGATACTCAGCACTGTACGCCCTCTCACTTTAGCTGCCATCAGACGGGTGCCTGAATGACATTACCAGGGAGCACTTGGTCTCAAACCGGAAGTTGTGAGATGGTTGGGAATTTCGGGCAGAGGAATCACTTCTTGCTAGGATAGCAAACAGAGAGCTTTCAATCTCTGAGAAAACCCCCTGCAGGAAATCTTTACGGCGTTAGTGAAAAAATTTTCACACAATACGTTTACTCACATCCTTCTAATAATTATTGGAAAATAACTTAAATGACAGATAGTTTCGTAAACAATTGTGTGGGAACCCTCAATTTTTGTTTTAGTTCACATAGTTTTCTTTTCTATTTAATCTTTTTAGGCGAAAACTTTTACGAGAAATACAGAAACGAAGTAAGTACTGGCTTGCAGTTTTGAACTAGGAACGTGACTGCAGGTCTGAGCATGGCTTCTTCAGCATTTTGAATTGCCTCTCGAGAACTAGAGCCATCTCCCAATGCATTTTCTGCAGTATCAACTTAACAAATGGAGCTCCCGAGTGAATCTTCACCTTGTCAGGAGACACACGTTGATCATCTGAATCGATATATCCTACATTCGGGTCCGTTGTTAGGAATAGGTTGTTCTTGGGGGTTCTTAAATATGTTTTGTGGGATAGAGAGTAGCCCAACAGGATTCCAAGTATGCTCCAATTCAATTTTTTGGGCAGTGCAGAACAAATTGTTATGTCAATGTTGGAAACTCACTAGCATGGTACAAACAGATACTGTATCAAGCAGTGGCATCGGTTGTTAACTTTCTAGCAAATAATTCAACCAAAATATTACCCAAGCAGAATTGTGGCTCTTCTAAAAGTTATGTACCACCACAACACTAAAAACAAAATTACCATTTTAGTTTCTATACCGCTTACACTGTAAATACAAAAACACCAACTTCATTTTCGTAATGTCATGTTCGCAATAATAATGCAGCGTTGCAATACCGTAAATACAAAAATAAGACTTTGGTTTCCAAACGAAGTTTGCTATCTCTTATATACTCTCAGAGTAATTTTGTGTTTATGTTTACTTATTGTTACCAATGTTTTGAATGATATGTTGTAAAAGCGTGCTTCCATGATTCAAATACTAAGTCGTACTAGGTTCACAAAATCAATTAAAGAACTAGCGTTATCCTTTACTCTTTTAACGAATGGCCAAAAGCTCATTACATATCGAGGCAGCGATAACTTTAGTAGTGACGATCCTCACACAAAGCTCTTTTGTTATTACGCCTCGTACTAAATGCTCCCTTTATGAATCTGACTGCATCTTTGCACGCTTGATTAAACCAAAACTTCATTATGTGCTTCATCGAGATTTGCTTTGATGGAATGAAAGTTTTAATTCCAAGCAAATTGTGTTTTCGACAATCTTCGTCCTTTAATCGACATCATTGTTTAGAAAGCAGAGCTTCTAACTGGAGTGTCAAATAATTCGTTGAATTCGGCCCTTTCGTTTGAATATTTTAAACATTTCGTGGCTGAAAAGCACAAACTAATAATCGACATATAAAAACTGATAGTTGCAAATGGCCCAAATCGTCTGAATCGCTGGACAGCGTAGAAAGCGACAACTATAAAATACAAAATACTACGAATAAATGGATGTAACAAAACAAAAATAAGAAATTTTAAAAAAACAAAACAAAAATAAGAAATTGCGAAAAATGCTTATATATTCAAGAAAGTTGAGATTTTTTAAATTTGTACTGAACTAAGAGTCATTGATAAATGTGTAGTGCGGTGTATGTGTCTGTCTTTTACTTTACGTATACGGTGATGGTGCAATTATCCGCATTTCCCAGAGGTGTATTAACACTCACATCACATATGAGGAAAAAACTGTTAACCTTTTTTAAATTTTATTATTTTTTTCTTAAGCGTACAATAGTTTAATAGCCTATTTCTGATTTAAGAAAGAACACCTTCATTGGCATTTTATGAGAAAGAACATTGATTTCGATTTCTCTACATTATTTCTAAACGAAAAGTGACTATAGACAATTCGAATGAAAACGTAAATGTTTTCATATAAAATACGATTTCTGTGCTACGAATGTGTCGTTAAACATTGAGAATGAAATGTTAAAATCAGTCACTTGTGGTTTTGCTTTCGCAACAAAATTTTTGAGTTTAATAAAAATAAAGATAATTTAAAAATTAGCTGAAAAAGGCTGTCCAACAATTTAAATTCGCTTGTCCTCCTACTCATACTATTTGTGAATGAAAAAGGTTGGTACGTTTGTTTGTATGCTATAGAAGAGACCTATTGAACATTTTATATATGTGACGCGCAAAATAGAAAGGGGCCTAAGGGTAAAAACCGGTTTTGTTCAGGAGAGCCATTTTAAAGCTTTAAATACGTGTATCTTTGGTGTACCATCAATTTCATAAAACGCGCATATCTCTGGGGGGAACACTTTTGGGGCATGGGATCGGTCTCATTCGATGCTCAGATGTTGTCCACATCAAAAAAAAGTGAAAATTGAATTTTTTACCCTTAGGTCCCTTTCTCTATGCGCTGTCACATATAGAGTAATTTCGTGTATTGTGGTATACAACTAGAAGCTGACAAAATCAAGCTTGATGAATTCTAGATTTCGTAATAGTAATAAATCATAATTCGATTTGCTTTTTGGAAGCTATGCAAAAAGGTGGTAATAAAAAAATTTATTCGATTTCTGATTGACTTTTTTTGGGTTCACTGATGTCTGCCATTAAACTCGAGTTCGGCTAATTTGGTATAGTAGGCAAAGGAGGCTAAAGTGGAATAGTGTATTACATACCAAAGAAAAGTGAAATAAGGAAATGAGAAACAGAAAAAAGGAAAAAAATATATGTTTAGATAAAAGCTTAATTGCAGGCCCAGTTTGATTACAGAAACAAATTTTAGATATTTTTTTAACTACCCGAAGATCACTTGTTACGGCCATACTTCCATTAAAAATCGGCCATCGGCCACGCATGCTAATGCACCACATAAACAGAACAAAGTATTACCTGGGTTTTTTCACTTTCTCTCAAATATCTGTAAAACTTGGGCTCAAATGGAATTAGCTTCAAAACTTTATAGTCAAATAAAAAATAGGTATTCCACATTACCCGAACTGACTTAATTTCCTTAGAAAGGCGGGCTTATACAAGACGCTCTTTCTATAGTCAGCTGTAGCACCCGGCGGTAAAGTATTTGGTGTAAAGCCCCACTCAATTGCTGATTATTTTGCTGCAATGGTGGAGTCACTAGCTAGGTTCATTAAAGCTGTTGCAGTGGTTACACCTAATACAAGCCCGGAAACTTCCCAGCACCAAAATAAACTATGTAACAATGAATGCTTTTCGCCCCAAAATGACCAGCACATATCCAAAAATCAACAAAAAGAAAAATGCCACTGCGACAACCAATCTCCCTCCCGTTCGGCAAAAAAGGCAAATTCCGCAGACAGCTAAGAGTCGCGAAGAAAAATGCAGCAGCGACAGCTACAGCAAAAGATAATTCATTAAAAAGAATGGCTGATGCTGCTGAAGTGCAAACTGAATCAGCAAAGAGGATGGCTAACGCCTCTGAAACAACAGCAGCAGGTTTAAATTTATTAGTTAAATCCACAATATGGAAGAAAATATAAAAAAAAAATTTATTATATTTTTTTTATTATTTTATTGAGAACGTATGTTCATACGTAAGCTAATGAGAATGAAAGTGAGTGCGAATGAGAAATCCAAGTTCGTTCGAATTCGAGCGAGTGCCTTTCATTCGCTTAAGTTTACTTTCTTAAATCAGAAATGGGCTATAAAAATTTCTCAAAAATATAAACAAAACACATTTTATTTCATTTAAAGCATTTTTTTGAATAATTTTTTTTACTAATAGATATTTTGAAAAACTTTTTCAGGTTAAAGAAGCCACACAACATTGCCGCAATCATCGTTTATCATACGAATTCAAACAGTCGAAAGTAATTGACGAATTTGGTATGGTTCACACAAAAATACTTATAATTGACAAAAAGCATGAACTGAAGGCAGAATGGCCCATTGCTCGACTTGAAGTTTGGCTGGAAAGCATTCGCGACGAAGAAAGTTTAAATTCAAAGAACATATTTAATTGTTTTGACGTTGAGTGGGAGAAATTAGATGGCAGTTTAAACGAAAGCGTTCATGATGCCATGAACAGTAGCCGAATTAATCTAGATATAAGTGCATTTAAGGAAACTATTTTAAAATCGGAAAATTCAAAAACACATCAAATTAATAGCAAAAACAAGGATTTTGAAAAAGATTTTAAGCTTCATGTTAACGAAATCCAATGTTCCATTTTGAAATTAAAAAATCTTTGTAAAACGCAGACAAGCGACCTTCAATTCAAATATAGTAGAAAATCACAAGTAATATCTGACTCAATCGAACGCCTAGAGTATACGTTGAATATAATGCAAACATGTGTCGATGAAAAAAAATTTCAAAATGATAAAAGTGTTGGATTCATAGTAGATTGACTATTGTAAAATAAAATGTTTAAATAAATTTTTAACTATTCAGTAAAAAAAACCATAAATTTATCATTAATAACACTCATCAATAAGATTTTTCAACAAGGAATCTGCAAACTCATTTTTAAGCACCTATCGGGATCATTGTTCCATTTTTTTCGCTTAAAAATTTTTTTTAATGGACTTAAAAATTAAAAAAACCTTGATTTGATGAACATTACATACAAAACTTATAATTTTCTTTATATATGTTTCAGTTCAACTTGATAAAACCGCAAGAATGTTAGAAATTAACTATTTTCAATTTCATCTTTGTAATTTTGACTTTAGACAAAACAAATTTTAATATTTTCATTAATATAAAATAGGTCCCGCAGTCGTAATTATTTCTTAAGTGCGGTAAGGCTTGCGTGTATTGTTTGGTTTTCGTCTCGCTCGCACTGGTTGACTGATTTGCCACGGATAACCGTATAGTCTTGCGGTTCTTTTGTGGAATTTCGTTGACAACCACGTTGCTACTTCCTATGTGAAGGCATAGGTCGGATGTAGTCAGTCACAAGAACATTTTTAAAATACTGTTAATAACATGTAGATATCGTTGTTAAGTGCTCTGAGCTAATTACCACTCCGGAAGATCGACATCACCCTACTATAGAAGTTAACTTACAAATTTATTTTTCATCTTACTCGCAACTTACTGAGTTAAACGATAAGGCACTGCTTTAAAAAAGACAAACTACCATTTATTTAAAAGCCTTTTGGATGATATAAACTGGGATGAATTATTTATGCCCTCAAGTATTACTTTGGATGAAATAACAAAACGTTTTTATACAAAAATTTATTCTCTTATGGAATTGTGTATCCCTAAGCAGTCTCTTCGCAAACCTAGTGGCCCTTCCTGGAGCACAAAACAGCTGTCTTCAGTCAAAAATAAGCTGTATAAAAATTACCAAAAAAACTGGCCGACTTATCGATTATACTAAATATGTAACGACTCGTACGGAGTATAATGCGTCAAATAAATATTGTTACACTAACTACTTACGTAAAATGAGAATTGATTTCAAAAGTAATCCTAAATCATTCTACAATTTTGTAAACTCTAAAAGAAAATCTTCCGTATTTCCTAAAGTAATGAAGTTCAAGGACTGTGAATCCTGCGATGACCTTAACATAAGTAACATGTTTGCAGACTTCTTTTCTACGACCTATTCTGATGCCTATTTTAATGGCTCTAGTATTTCTTCATGTTCTCAATCAACTAATCAAATAATTTCAGTCTCATTCCTTGATATTTCCACAATTTTATATAACTTAAAAAAAACTTAAATTTTCGTATAGAAGTGGTCCTGACAACATTCCTAGCTGTATATTGATAAACTGTGCTGCATTTTTCGCCGTACCATTGACACGCATCTTTAACATGTCAATTAAATATGGAAAAAGTCTTTCATTATTCCGTTTTACAAATCTGGTACTAAGTCTGACATTGTTAATTATCGAGGAATTGCTAAACTAGGTATTATTCCCAAACTTTTTGAAAAGATGGTAACTGAATGCATTTCTCATCATGTATCATCTCTATTGTCATCTGCTAAACATGGCTTTCGAAAAGGCAGTTCTGCTACAATAAATCTTTTACAACTAACAACCATTATAAATCGGGGTTTTGTGCAACGGAAACAAACTGACATCATATACACTGATTTTAGCAAGGCGTTTGACAAGGTAAACCATCAACTGCTCTTGAAGAAACTAACACAATGGGGTTTTCATATAACTCTCTCAAATGGATTGATTCATATTTATTAAATCT
The DNA here is from genome assembly GCA_956483585.1 of Gymnocheta viridis. NCBI lineage: Eukaryota > Metazoa > Arthropoda > Insecta > Diptera > Tachinidae > Gymnocheta > Gymnocheta viridis. The sequence goes on from OY101444.1 coordinate 38,845,800, forward strand.
AATGGCCTTTTTATAGAAAACAAGTTACTCAAAATTGTTGTTGAAATCAGCTTGAAAATTCGTTTATCGTTTTTATAATGCATGTGTCGGCTAAAATTAAGTGAAAACGTAAGAATGAACGCTTAAGTATATATTTTGCGATTGTTATAACACATTTACAAATGTTGTTAATGTCAAAAGTACACAATCGAAAAAAAAACTAGTCGTGCGACCAAAATTTGTTTTGTTTTATGCAAATAATACAATACGAACATCTTACAGACATATATACGCCAAACATTTTGAATATTATTACACTTGATAGCTCCCCTCCAGATAATATTGTACTACGTGGTCCATTATAAATGAAACGAGCTAGTTACAACATGGTCCGATGTAATGCAGTCATGGAGTATGTCATTTTCAAACAAAAGCTTTCACGATAGTACTCGTGCCTAACAAACTACTTGTGCGTGGTCCATTTTTAATGACATGGAGTAGTTTTTGGGTTAGTCCGATGTAGTGCAAACCAGGACCATATGGCCCAAAAAACAGTACCACCAACATATCAAACACCAAAACATATCATACCATCGCTGGCTTTTTAAAAAAATTGCAACTTTTTGCGGGATTTCGCGTTTTTTGCAATTTGGGCTACTTTTTTTATTGTTTCATCGACTTTTAAATGATATTGAACATTTTAATTTTCCCAATAATTGGGCTTAGGCATGAAGCACATATGCATACGAATTTGGCATATACTTTTTCCCTTTTTATTGAAAATTTGCAATATAATTATTTTTTGAAATAGTGACTTTATTAGAAATTATTGTATCATCACTTATGAGAGAACATTTTTGTCTAAAAAAAAACTTTGAAAAGCAATTTTTCCCATAAAAAGTAAAAGAAATGTTACATTCTTTTAAGAAAAGAAAACGGCATAAATAAATTAATAGAAACTTTGTTAATTTTTTTTAATATATTATTTACATAGTAATTTACCAATAAGTTTTGAAATACAATTTCAATTTTGTTTTTGCACCTACATATGTACAGTGACGAAATAAATTATTGGCACAGGAAGCACTTTCAACTTCACCATTGATTTAACGCCCTTGTTAAAGTGATATTTAATAAACAAATATTTGTACTGATAGAATGATAAATTGCCCACAAAATGCGATTTATTCCATTTCAATATTTTTATAACATTATTGATTAAAAATATAAAAGAAAAAAAAAAATACTTTATTTCATTGAACAAAATTATTGGTACACCCCATTAAAAACAATAAAAAATTTGTTATTTGCAAATATTAATATGTAGTTGCTAAGCCTTTCTGTTTTATAACTGCCTCCAGTCGATTTGGCATAGAATGCACTAACTTTTTAGTGACATCTATCCCAATATTTTCCCATTCTTCGACCAGTGCCTGCTTCAGCTCATCCTTTTTCGTTATTGCCCTCTTTTTTCACTCCTATCTAGCTCTTCCCATAAATGCTTGATCGGATTGTGGTCTGGGGATTGTGGCGGATGTGGTAGAACATGCGAAACATTATATGCAAGCCAGATATGCACAACATGAGCCGAATGCTTCGGGTCATTATCGTGTTGGAAAGTGAATGATGATGGTAAATTAAATTTTTCGGCAGTTTTTCATGTTTTCTTTTAGAATATTCATATATTTTATTTTTTCCATAATACCATGCCTGCGGTGGACACACACAATCACACCTCCACTCTTGCTTAATCTCCGCAGCGATCTGTGTTGAGGATATTTTTAGATTTACTTTGACTTTTCTGACTATCTGGCTTCATTCACGACTGCTTAAAGCCTTAGGGGGACCTGAATGTTTAGCACTTTCAAATGTTGATACTCCCTTGAAACGCTGCACGATGATTCGAATGGTGCAGCTAGCGACTTCTTTCCATCATTTCTCCAATCTCAGCATAAGACTTGCCTTGATAGTGCAAATAAAGAATAATTTTGCGCTGAGATACTGTGGTTTCTTTCTGTGTGTTGCCCATTTTAAATAAAATAAATATATATTTTTTAATTTAAGGCCCACTCGCATTCGCACTTTAACATGTGAAAACTTTGAAATTTAACTAGTAGAAATAACGCCGATCGATCACAAAAAAAGTGGAAAGATCGATAAAATTTTAAGAACGTGGTCAAGTGTGCCAATAATTTTGTTCAGCAAAAATTTATACTTTTTTATTTCTGTTTTGATAGGTCTACAATTAAAATTTTAAAAGAAAAAAGTGAATTTTGTAGGAAATTTACCATTTCATCTAGTAAAAATATTGTCTTATTCAAAATCGTGTCAATGAGACCATGGTAGAATAATACAGGAGTTGGGTTCGAGTCTGTCAAAATTTTATTATGTATTACTAACACACATCCACACTACTAAAAAAGCACACTTTACCATTCTTTATAGAACAGAAAAATGCGACTTTTTGCCATTTTTCTTTTGTGCTTTTTGACAGCTTCGAACCTAAAAGCAGTGTTGTTGTAGCTTCGACAATACTTGTATTATTCTACCATGAATGAGACTATATAATTGATCGTGAAGTTGAAAGTACTTATTGTACCAATAATTTAGTTTGTCACTGTATATATGTATACACATACATACATATATTATAAGCACGTTTCAAATGAAAATCAAAATGAATAGAATGTAAGCTAGACGAGTAGTTTAAAAAACTCAGTTTCTTACATACTCGTCTGGGTACCGCTCGTTCGTCTGAAACTTCACATTCACATGGATTATAAAAACATGCCACAAAACAATATGTCCGATTTAAAAACGTCACATCTAAATCGATAGACGTTTTATCTGGAGTGCCACAAGGAAGTCATCTTGTACCATTGCTATTTACACTTTTTAGAAAAGATCTTCCTAACGTGATTAAATTTTCCAACGTTTTAATGTATGCGGATGATGTAAAGATTTTCCTAAGTTTTAATCATTATGGAGATCACAATCTACTTCAACAAGATTTGGACTCATTTCAGTCATGGCATAATTTAAATTTGATGGTGCTTAACTTGAAAAAATATACATAAATACATATGTCCTTCCACAGAGGAAATCATAAAAAAGTAAATTATTCTGTGGGGAAAAAAATTGTGTTACAGTGTTGGATCTTGGAGTTTTGTTGCATGCTAAGTTGAACTTTATTAATCATATTTCCATAACTGTGTAAAGCACGTTATATTCTTAGTTTTATCAAAAGATAGGCAAAGAATTTAAGAACCCATTTGTTAATTAATGGTGATATTTCTTCTAATTTCCTGCTCGATAACATTTCGTTTATTGTTCTTCATCGTCCATCTCGACACTTTGAATTGCTAGCAATTAAATTCTTCAGATCAAATTACGCAAATGCTGATCCATTTAGAAGAATGTGCAGTCAGTTTAACAAATTTTATAGAATTATAGAGTTTTCTTTAAATGTAAATGTTATTAAACTTAAAATTATCGTCCTGTTAAATAATCAATAATTTTGTATTTTATTTGTATTTACTATATGTAATTATATTGTTTAACTGTCTGTAAGAATATTATACCTACAGACAAAATAAATAAATAAAAAAACATCATGGACATGTGGTCTAGTTACCGGCGCCATTTTTGTGCAACCATATTCTGCAAATTCACTTTGTAGAATATGTACCAATAAATAAATAAAATAGGTCCGTTTGTTTACTTTTGCGGTAAATGAGTAATTACTGAGTAAACTGAAAAATTTACTCTCAAAAAAAGGAAAAATATTAAATATTGGTAAGTTTAAGGAAACAGCTGATTGCAAATAATTGTAGTGTTGAAATATACATATTTACACTTTTGACTACTCAACTCTTTTTTTCTTGTTAGTACCCGATTCAATCTATATAATTAATCGGCAAACACGTTTTTTTAGATCCCTTTTACGGTCGTAATGCTGAACCGATTTTGGAAAGATTTATATGTTCTTAAACGAGGTTTTACATAGATTTGCACAATCTTAAATTTATTTAAATCGGTTCGATATTTAGGGAGCTATAAGCGTTTAAAGTTGCTACTAACACATGCACACTTATACATCATGTATCAGCTTCAACAAACCACAGAGGTTTGTCCAATTTACTTTTGCATAGAAATGAGACAGAGTTTTAAGTTGTTTATTTAGAATGCTATTTGTATTTTATCGTATGTATTTGTAAATTTTTAATATTAATTTCTAAAATGCGGTCGATTGAGTCGACCGTTGCATACCTAGTGTTTATTATAGCACGAACATTTTAAGAAAATATAATCAGGAATTGTTTGGCTTGAGTTCAAATCGAGTTTACCCATGTCTTTTTAATATAAGAAATTTTTGGATAAATTCGTTATTATATTAAGAGAGTACTATTTGGAACAATTTATTATTCATCAGGCTAGCAGAACGGATCAGTACTGATTTCGAGTATGGAATATATGGAATAATTAATCATTAGAGATGGGAATTTCGTACTGGCCAAAATTAATTTAAGTTGTAAAAATGAATTAGTTGCACTTTTCTTATTCGTTAAATAATACGGCAAATGCACACCGCCAGGTGCCCGTGTCCCATTTGGTTAGTAATCTGTGGCAAGAGGTAACAAGGAACGGTACTCACATAACGTCACAGGGCAGACCAGAGATGAAACTTTGAGGTTATGTTTTGGTGCAAATCAGCTTTTTTCCCCTCTACTTTCTGTTAAAAAGAGATAGCAATATAATGTAGGAAAATAAACAAAATTAAAGCATTTTGCAAGTAAGAAATGATAAATTGTAATGCAATTTACTTCTTTATTTTTTTTTCCTTTATTTATTCCACTTGGGAACATAGGGCTTCTACAAGTAAATTCCAACTTATTCTATCATTACAAACATCTTTTATTTCATTAAACGATTTGTTCTGCATATTGAGTTCTTGTATGACTGTTCTACGCCAGGTGTTTTTTGGGCGGCCAGAGCGTCTGCTACCTTGAGGATTCTATTCCAATGCCGTTCTTGTGATACTGCCAACTGGTCGTCGCAATGTGTGGCCTATCCACTTCCACTTTCGTCTTGCAATTTGGCGAATAATGGGAACTTCGTTTGTCAATCGCCAGAGATCGATATTGGTGATTACGTTTGGCCAAAAGATACGGCATATTATGCGCAAACATTTGTTTACAAAAACTTGCAGTCTTCTCGCTATAGTACTCGTCATGAGCCATGTCTCGCTTCCATATAGCAGTGTGGATTTTACACAGGCATTGAATATACGAATTTTTGTATTCTTTGAGATTTGGGGGGATCGCCATGTTTTATTTAGCCGACCAAAAGCTGATCTTGCTTTGTTTAACCTGAGTGAAACGTCTTCTTCCACTCCTCCATCTACCGACATCATGCATCCTAGATAGCAAAAGGATTTCACATATTTTATACGTTGGTTTTGTACTACAATATGGTTGTCAGTTGCGTTATTTATACGCATTGCATGTGTTTTGGCAATATTAACTTCCAGCCCAACTCTATTTGCTAACGCGACCAAATCATTTACTTTGCTCTGCATATCATTAAACTTATGCGATATAAGACAAATATCGTCGGCAAAGTCCAAGTCTTCTAGGTGGTTTTGGAAATCCCAGACAATGCCTCTTTTTTTCCTGCATAATTGTGACATAACCTCATCCAAAACAACGGCGAACAGTAATGGTGAAAGGGGGCAACCTTGTTTAACTCCAGCGTTTGTCATAAAGGGTTCGCTGATCATACCATTGTGACGAACTTGCAGTGTGGTATTGTTGTACATAGCTTTAATCAAATTTATTAATTTTGTTGGTACACCTTTTGCTTTAAGTGCATCCCATATAGCACTACGTTTTATCGAGTCAAATGCTTTCCTAAAGTCTATAAATACCAAATAAAGCGGTGTGCGCCACTCGACCGATTGTTCTATTATTACACGGAGGGTATTGGTTTGATCTACACAGTTGCGATGTGGTCGGAAGCCTGCTTGTTCATCGCGTAGTGATTTTTCGATTATTTGTAATCGGATATTTATTATAGTAGCAATTACCTTGTATACAGTGTTGAGCAGAGTAATACCTCGCCAATTATCACACTCAGTCAAGTCATTTTTCTTTGGAAGCTTTACTATTTGACCTTTTGTCCACGTGTTAGGCAACTGTTCGTTTACCCAAGCATCCCGTATATAGGGATGAATTATTTCCGCGGCTACTGCTGGGTTAGCTTGGAGTAGCTCTGAGGGTATCCCATCTTCGCCTGGCGCTTTGTTTCTTTTAAGTTTTTCTACAGCGCATGTAATCTCTTCAATACTAGGCGGGTCTGTAGATATTGTGTTGTTGGTTGCTGTAAACGATTCGGTGGAGCTTTCTACGTTATCGTCGACAATGTTGCTGATTTTTTCAAAATGTTGTCTCCATCTTTGTGTTTGTTCTTCGACGTTCGTTAGCAGCTGACCGTTTGTATCTTTTATCGCATAGCTTCGATTTATATTTTGGTTTGAAAGACGACCTATTATTTGATGTAGCTCCCTCATATTGTTCGCGCCTGCTGCTGCTTCCGCTTCACTGGCTGTTGTTTCAAAGTATTTTCTTTTATCATTTCGGGCTGATTTTTTTACGGCTTTCGCTACGGTCGAGTATTGTGGTTTCAAGTTTGGGTTATCGATCTTCCGTTGTTTCAGGTTGTTTCTTTCCTGGATTAGAATCCAAGTGTTGTCTGATAGCCATTTTTTTCTTTCTGTTTCTTGCTTGTATCCTATTTTTTCTTCTGCAATGGCCCTGAGTGAGTTGCACGTCTCGTCCCATGTTGTGTTAATTACTGGTATACATTCTCTTAAAACCTCTCCAATTTCGTTACTTTTCTCCTTGTCCCGAAGCTTTCCGACATCAAAACGTTTACGTATTTGTTGTGCATTTCTTTTGTAAAATTTCTTAAGTTTAATTTTTATTGTCGCCACCACTAGCTCGTGATCGCTGTCTATATCAGCACCTCTTTTGGTGCGCACGTCTATTAATGATCCTCTCCATTTACGGCGAATGCAAATATGGTCAATTTGGTTTTGAGTATTACCGTTTGTGGAAGTCCACGTGTATTTATGAATGTTTTTGTGGGGGAAGATTGAACCACCAATAACCAATTGGAAGGCCTGGCAGAATTCTATGAACCGTTCACCATTTTTGTTTCTCGTTCCCATGCCATGTGTTCCCATGATTTCGGACAGGCCATGGTTGTCGTTCCCAATTTTTGCATTAAAATCTCCAGTAAGAATAAGTATGTCGCGGATTGGAATATTGTTTACCGTTGTAGTTAGTTGGTTGTAAAATTCGTCCTTAACTAAATCGTCGGCATCTTCCGTGGGTGCATAGCACTGAATAATGGTGATGAACTTTCCAACCTTACTGAAGAAACGAGATGTTATAATTCGATCCGATATAGGATTCCATGAGTGTAAGGTTGATTTTAAATCTTTGGATATTATTAATCCAACTCCACTTTCGCATCTGTTCTCCTTTCCGCTATGCAATACTACATTTCCATTTGCAGATACCATTTGGCCACTTCCGCGCCACCGCATTTCACTAATTCCCAGAACAGCAACATTGTATTTTATCATTTCAGCCTCTATTTGAGCGAGTCTTGATGTTTCGCTTAGCGTTCTAACGTTCCATTGTCCAATTCGTATCCGTATTCGTGTGCCAAAGGTTGTTATCGATGTAGGGGTTAAGTTTTCTATTTTCCTTGTACTAGTTTCGTTAATCATTTGTAGTTCAGATAAGCGGATGATTGGTCCACTGTATCCTATGATGGTACTGGGGCTGCCAGTTCATAGTCGCCATCCCGACTGTAATACACAGCTGAGTTTCAGTGACTATGTGTATTCCTCTTGTCACCTATTTACCTGAGACGCGTCAGTGTTAGCAAGCCAATCAGGTTACTCAGCTATGCGCCTTCTCACTCTAGCTGCCGACAAACGGGTGTCTGTGCGACATTTCCAGGGAATACTTGGTTTAAGACCGGAAGTAGTGAGCTGCTTGGGAATTTCATCAGAGGAATCGCTTCTTGCTTTCCCCAAGTGGAAGGCAGACAGAGAGCTTTCCGCCCAAGGGCACCTCTGAGAAAAACCCCATTCCCCCAGGTGACACGAACGGCATGCTATTGTTGCTGTTTTGCTGGCTCTGTCGCATAGGAACTAGTAAATAAAGAATTTTTCATGTTTTGTTGTGGTTTTTTATTCTTATTAATTTCTGGCTCAATAAAAAAAGTTGTAGAAAAATATTAATTTAAGCAATAAAAATGCTTATGGTAAATAACATTAAAAATAAAATAAGAATTATTTCATGATCTATAGAAGAAGTAAATTTCATTAAAATTCATCATTTCTTACTTGCAAAATTCTTTAATTTTGCTTTGTTTATTTTCCCTTATTCCTACATTATATTGCGACAGATTGTATAAGTACATTTACACACAATGTGTAAATAAAGGTCCTCAGGCACGTTCAAAATGCTTGCGGTCAAGTTCGCGTAAGTGTGTATGCTGGCACAGGGTAGACCAGAGATGTAACTTTGAGGATATGTTTTGGAGCAAATCAGCTTTTTTGTGCCTCTAATTGCTGTTAAAAAGAAATAGCAATATAATGTAAGGATGAGGGAAAATAAACAAAACAAAATTAAGCATTTTGCAACTAAGAAATGATGAATTGTATTGCAATTTACTTCTTCTTTATATCATGAATAATTCTTATTTTATTTTTAATGTTACATTACTTTTTGCATTTATATTGCTTAAATTAATATTTTTCTACAACGTTGTTTATTGAGCCAGAAATTAATAAGAATACAAAACCACAACATAAACATGAAAAATTCTATGTTTACTAGTTCCTGTGCGACAGAGCCAGCAATAGCATGCCGTTCGTGCCACCTCTGGTCTTCTTTGTGATGCTGGCTTGATGACCCACCAAGCATTCATTTTTACCACAGATTATTAGCCTCTTGCTATCAAAATTAATCGGTATTCAATTAAATCGGTATATAATCGTTATTAATTGCAATGTCGGTTGCCAACCTTGGTGACGGCGCCAATATATGCTCTTTATCCGCGCCTTAATATCCACCGACCGAACAGAGTTTTGTAATGTGAGGTCAGCATAGTGTTTTTGATCCGGTTTAGTGCTTCGTAAAAATTTTCGGTGTTGTAAGTCTTATATGCTTTTTTCGATGACACGAAGACGATACAAAAAAATTTTAATGAAAAACTGCAGGATTGCAATTATTATTACTGGGGTCTCCATTAGCCATCAACTTGGTATCAAAATCATGTTGAACATCGTATATGGCTATTAAAAATTTTTTTTAGCAACTAAAAATTTTATTAAAAATAGTACCCTAGTCTATAATTTACCCATAAAAATTTTGTAAATTGAGGGCCACACGTTTAATATTTGCTTTTCAAGTTCTTTCAATTTGTAATAAACACACTTTTTACTAAGACGGCTTTGCCACTGTCGAATTTTACTTTGCAAAGTTTTAATTCAGCTGAGAGAAAGACAGACAGACGAATATTTTCGTATTTTCTTCTTTCTCCAATCTGCATTAAACTTTGCAAAGTAAAATTTGGCTGTGGAAAAGCCGTCTGAGTAAAAAGATAAGTATAAGACAATCAAACTTTTTAAGTTGAAACTAGATTGCTATCAATTTCACCTATCCATTTATCTGTCAATTTGATATTCAACTGCAATTAATTTTTGTGCTACCTTTCAAAAATATACCAAAAAACCTAATTTTTATAATTTTTTGGTTTTTTTACAAGTATTCCGCCGCATTTTAAAACTTTTAATTAAAATTAAATAAGGTATATTTGTGAATAAAAGTAATAAGTGTAATGATGTTGTGTGTTGAGCATTTGAAGGTGTTTTCTTGTCGATGACATTTGAAAAATAAAATATCGTGGAGGATTATTCTGCAGCCACACGTTCAAATTTTTCACACGTTCTGCTTATCAACATTATTTTCAATTGATAGTTGTGACGTAGGCTGCACGCAATATTAAAGCAATTTCTTTTATCTAGATGTCATCGTCAAAAAAACAGCGTCAAATGGTTGCTCTATACACCACACAACATTATTATTACACTTATTAATTTTATTCACAAACACATTTGATTAATTGATTTGGCTTAAGTCAAGTTTAGTGACACAGCTCCAAAAGAAAAAATATATTCTAAAAGAACTCTTTAAAATGATACCATTATTGGCCATATACGTTTATAAATGCAGGGGAAGCTCATATATATATATATATATATATATATATATATATATATATATATATATATATATATATATGGAAACTTCAGAGGTCCATAACTCAGGAACTATACGTTCCCCCAATTTTTTATTTCACATTTTCTTCTTATTTCACCATTTTCAACCCCCATATATTTTTGTTGAGCTGTGTCACTAAACTAGATTTGTTCCTTTGGTTTTAATTACTAGTTTTGAATTGCGGCAGAATATATGTAAAAAACAAACCAAAAAATGTTTTCATGGCAGTAAATTGATACACTCGATGGAAAAAAAATTTCAAGAGCAAGTTCGTATCAATTTTTAAAAGTATGAGCATACTAGTAAAAAAGTGTGATATTGAAACTTGATAGACAAAACTTGATCTTGTAACCCCTAAGTAAGCCAAGAGAAATAAAATTAATTCAGCGCGCTGTTTTCGATATTAAGCGTTTTCCGTTTGGAAATTTCATAGTTGACAACATTGTAGTGTAACAAATATTGATAATCAAAACAGAAATGTCTTATTAGTCTCTTAAGTCACAATCTACTAAAAAATAAATTTTACAATATGGATCAATATGGTGAAAAAGTAGATGGTTTGGAAAAGGAAGAACTAGAGGTAATCTTCAAATGTCTGAAACTTATCCGTTTTGTATTGGCTTTTAAAACAAACTTCTTTCAGCTGCCATCACCAGATATAAACTTGTATATTAAACTAATGGCATATTACTTGGTACAAAACAAACTGTAAGTTAAAATTACAATATACTGTGGCCAAAATAACTATTCGACATGTACTAGCTTCTGGAAAAATGGATGTATGTAAATAATATATAGCGACATAGCCAAGTATGCATAACCATCCAAAAATGTGTTTTATGTGAAAGCAAAAGTTTCTCAAATCGTCAATAATGTATAAAACATTGTATAAGCAATTATCCTGTTAGTCCTATTCCAAGTCATACTAACGGTCTATGTGGTTCGCACAGCATTGATCTTTAACTGCACCCCACAAGTATTAAAGGTGAGAAATCATACCCACGAACCGGACATCGCCAAAATGGCTGATAAAACTTACCGAACTTAGCGCGCAAAATATGAAAATGTGACGATATGAAAGATGCAACAACTTTGAAACTCCGTACAGACTGTTATCAGATCTTAAAATAATACTTGTTCTGGCAATGAACTGACAATGAGAAATTGCCTTCACAACGTAGATTCTCAGTTCTCAAGGTTGCAAGTCATGCGACAAAAGCTTAAAATTTTATTGTCAGGAAATGGTCTGGGTTTTAAGTTAAATTTAGCTACACCGCTCAAAAAAAAAATGAGTATCCCATCCGATGGAAATTTGAAAAATAAGGAGAAAATGTTTTTTTTTTAATTAATATATTGGTTAATAACTTTACAGATCAACTGATAAGTTTAGTGGTGTATATAGGTATTAAGAGTACCGAGGTACACTCGAGAATCTAGGTATTGTCAGTAATTTGCGCTATGGGTGATAGTGTTAGGTTAGGTTAACAGGTTGCCCGTGAAGAGGTGTGAAAGAGTACCAGCCGACTTGGGTCCAAAGTAATTATGATCCCTTTGTGTTTACTTGAGGAATGAGGAAAAAATAAGACATAAGGTGCTGAAAGAAATTGAGTAAAAGTGTTAGAAATGGTGTAGAGGAGAGCAGAGTAAGGAAGTCAGAGAAGATGTAGAGAGCGTAATGGCTAGAAGTAAAAGGGAAGAAGAGAGATATAGATTCCGTGTAGAACGAGGGGTCGTGTAGACCACAGCCAAGGGGGGAGTCAGGAGAAAACCAATCGCTGCTACCAATGAAGGAACTGATGTTTTTGAGATTCGAGCCCGACAGCTCCGAAAGGCTATTAAAGCGTCTTTTGCCTAGAAAACGAAGGTGTTGGTGCGTTTTTCCTCCTCGTCCTGACAGCTGAAGAAATAGTCATTGTGAGGGATGCCCAACCTTATAACATGGGTTCCAAAGGTGCAGTGCCCTGTGGGTGTGGCCACAACGAACCGCAGTTGTGTGATTGAAAACCCGAAGAGTTGTCTTGTTCTAACTGTATCAATGCAAGGTCAGAGTGTTCTCGCTATAAGGCAGGTCGACTCAGTGTGCCATCTATTCTGGGCCACCTGCATAAGCGCTGTGTCAATGTTTTTCCAGCAGGAAGAGAGTGGGATTCCACAGAAATTGTCAATATCAACAACCGCAAGCGTGGTCTCATCCTTTGCCAGATCGTCAGCAATGATATTGCTTAAGTGTGCCCATTTATTATATTATGTAGTGTTCATTTATTATATTTTTGAGAGCAATTTCACAAAATTTATTTTCAATTTCTCGTTGTTGGTTTCTGATGGAAAAGTAAATGAAGTAAGTAAGTAAGTTTCTAATCAGCTGTCGAAATGCCTCTACTTAAATAAATATACTTTGGTATCACTATGAGAATGTTTTTCAGGAGATACTCAAGGTTTTCACAGAATACAATGATTTGAAAAGATTATAAAAATTATTTTGTGTGATGAATTTCAATGTTATCGATTTTATGTTCAAAACAGTAATTCAATGGAACATAAAACCGATAACAATGAAAATGTTTGTGAACCGCCAAAGGTCGCCTATGAAGGAAATCTTTAATAGGTAGCGCCGTTCCTGGTAGTACCATGGTGGAGAAAATCATTCAAGTATGGCTGATGGCCGGCTATGGTGGAAAAAGTCGCAAAATGAAAAAATTTTAAAAGCTAAATGGCATAAAACATTTTCATATGTAAATCTAGTCTTAGTGCTCCTTAGTATCGTTATAAAATAAAAGAAGTGAAAGAAATCATTAGATTTTAATGGGCTAACGAATTTATTTGTTTATTAGTTGATAGAAAATATACCGTAATTCATAATTTTGTTCTGGAACAACAGAAGCCCCTATCTCGGAAACAAGCTTCCAGTAATGTTTTTTATTAAGTATTTTGTTTTTTAATTTTATATCGGATAGGGCACTTTTTAATTACTTAGCGGTGTAGCTAAGATGTAAGATCTGTAATCCGCCTGCAAAGAGCATTAAAAATTATTTCATTGGGCCATAATTATAGTCATATAAGTGTTTTAAACACAAAGTTTTACACTTACATTTTCAATAAATTCTACATCAATAGATTGTTTTTCTTTTTATATGAAGTTTTGCCAAACAGACTATGCACAATAAATGTTTGTTAAAGTTGCAGATACTTCAATAAATTTACTTTTGTACTGCCCAAGGTGAATTAATTTTACATGTGGTGTTACAAAAAGCCCCGTCTGGCCGGCACTAAATGTCAAAAACAGGAAAAGCCAATTTATTTAAAATGTAATTTATAAAACTTTTATTAAAATTCATATGTTCCAAATTATTGGCTTCAGCCAAAAAATCATCGTTTTAGTTTTTGTGGAGGTTTAGGAACATAATTTATTTAAAACTGGTTTCTTTATTATATACATGTATTTATATGTAGCTTAATTTACCACAGTCACTACTCTTAATGCAACATATAACATATTTGATAAACACCATCCATATAAACATGTGAAAATAATTCATTAGAAAATGTAAACAGATAAAAGTGTTATAATTCGTGCATGGGCGAAATTACAGCAGATATTAGAGAAAATGTTAATGACTTTAATGGTCCGTAGTCTTTAAGTAATTCCTGATACCAAAATGGACCGACAAAATAAGTTTTTTCTCAAATTAAGCACAAAGTTTTCAAATATTGGGCAACTTTTAACGTACGTTGAGTACTTTGAAAAATATTTTTTTGCTTTGTTTTTATTAAGCTTTTTATGTTGTGTGGTGACAAAATTAAATTAAATTATAAAAGAAAGACAGAATATCCTCGAATTCCATTGAAAATGTGTACTTTAATCAAATGAAGCTGATTTAATGTCCGTCAACAAAGTACATACATACATGTATATCATGATTACAAATTTTGTTTGTAAAGAGAAATAATTCTCTATTTGGAGTGCATTTAATTCAGATGGACATAAAGTGTCAATATACGCATCCGCTTCTACATATTCTAATGTGGTCCAAATACAAGTAAATTTTTAAATCATATATTATTTTGACACTGATAGATTTTTTCTGTACGAAATATCGACCACCAGCGAGAATCATACTTCCCCGGTCCGAAATGAGTCGCTTTACGCTTGAACAGCGTTGAGAAATATATCAAGCTTATTATCGGACATTGAAGTTGGCCGAGAAATCGTTTTATCAGCCGTTTTGGCGATGTTAGTTGATCGCCTCGGATCGCTTCAATGGCCCATTTAGACGTTTTTGTTTGGTGCCGTTAAATACCGCTGCTATGTTGATCTGAAATGCTATGAAAGCTAATATCGTTTGAGTCACGTATGCCTCGATAGAACCAGAAACAACCAACAAAGTCTTGCAAAATTACACTGACAGGATAAGCTACTGTTAAGCCATCCGTGTTCCATATAGATTCTTTATATCTTCTAAAGCCATAATAAACCAAAAGAGATTAAGTTAAGATAATTTTATTTAATTTTTATTTGAACCAACCGATATTTCGAGTGAAAAACATTTATCCTACATACAGGTAAAACATGAAGCTTTGGTTGCTGTGCAATCATCCAGGTGTAGAAATATATCTTGTGAAGCAATAAAAAAAGGATTTTCCACCAGCAGAAATCAAATGCAGAAGATCCTAAACTAATTATCACCCAAAAAGGACAGAGATAACAAAAACATTGATGAATTCGACCGGAAATAGATTTAAGAAGTCAGTTTTTGCAGAATAAAATTTAACAGATATAAATTAATTTATTGTATATCATTTTTTTCATTGATTTTGTTTATATATCAAATACATTTTGCGTGTAGTTTTGTTGTAGTTAAGTTACAAAAACTTCTATAATGAAAGCTGAACACATATTTGATACAAATCATAAAAAAATATTTACATGTGTTACATAAATTTTTGATTTTTCCATAATTTTTGCAGAAGATAATGCATCCCGAATAGTTATTTTGTTCACTGTATGCGCTCTTCATGAATTTTTTTTATTTCATAAAGTTTTGTTAAGCGTTGGGCTAGTCTATATGTGTACATCATTGATGCGCAAAATTTAAACTGTGATTGTGTTGTTGCTTATTAGTGTTAGTGAAGAAATCGAGTTTTCCCAGCAAACACAAAGTCGAGAATTTTTAAATATGCTGAATTATATTTCCTTAGGTAATACTTTAAGCCTTCAAACTAAAAAAACGTTTCTATCAAAATGCTTTTTTAAAACCTCTTCCCTCTTATTTTTAAATGTTTTATAACCTAGAAGGGCGATCAATAAGTCCGTGACTTTTCGAACTTCACTCGTAGTTATATGAAATGCAACACTGTTCCCACCAAGTACCACCTGTTAATAGACTACTGTCAAATTTTGAGCAAGTGTTGTCATTTACTTTGCGTTTAACAGCTGTTCAAAACATTCAACCTCGTGTATTTTTCTAAAAATGTAAAAAAGTGAGTTTCGAGTGCTCATTATTTTTTGCGAAAAAAGCATCAATCAAACCAAGGAAAAGCTCGATAAATACTATGGGGACTCTGCACAATCGATTTCAATGGTAGAAATGTGGTTTACGCTGAAAGTTCTGAACGGCCTATTAAGGCCAGTACACCCGAAAATGTCGAAAAAATCCACGATATATATAAATTCTCACTTACAATTTTGTTTTCGCTTTTCAAAAACAGGCAGTAAAAGTGCGTAAGATTGTTGATGCCATAGGCATTTCATATGGCAGTGTGGTTTCGATTTTAAGTGATCAGCTGGGTTTAAGAAGAAGTTGTCTGCAAGATGGGTAGCGCGTTTGCTCTCAATTTACCATAAACGTAAACGTGTGACAATTTCAAAGGATTGTTTGGAGTTGTTTAACCGCAATCCGAATTGGTACCTCATCCGCCATATTCTCCGGATTAAGCCCCTAGTGACTACTTCCTATTTCCAAACCTAAAGAAATAGATCGGTGGAAAGAGATTTAGCTCCAACGATGAAATTATTGACCAAACATATGCCTATTTTAAGTACTTCGAAAAATCCTATTTTTAGAAGGGATACAAAAACTTGAGGAACGTTGGACTAAGTGTATTGAGTTAAAAGGAGATTATCCAGTATGTTCTAAATTCCACTTTATAGTGGAATTCAATTGAAATCACTTCAATTTAAATTTTTTGTGTTCTTCGTTCTTTTTACATTTGAATTTCAATATTCAATACAAATATACTCTACTTTTCCACAACATCAAAAATGAAAAGTTTACTTTTAATTTTTTAATTTCACTACTTTTGTAGAACATGGCTGTATGTTGAAAAATAAATTTTTGTTTTGCAAAAAAAAACTATTTCACACAGTTTCACACGGACTTATTGATCCGCCCTCGTATTAGGCATTGGATATTACCAAAAGAATTTGAAATCATAAAATATCTTTCTAATTGCACTATTCTATTATTTTTGAAAATATGAAATGAAGGTTGGATAAGTATTCTTTAAAAATATATTTAAAACATCTATAAGCATCCGCCGCATGTACTCTCGTCGCTGTATCATTGACAACTAAATGAAGAGCAGAAGAATCTGTGTGAATAATGTGTGTAAATTAAATAAATGCTATAATTATAATGCTCAATTAAAAAGTATTTGTTACCAAATGAATTGTTCATAATAAAATATTTTTCGCATCAATTTAAAATGAAACGCGAGTGTTTGCTGGGTAACTATTAATAAAAAAATATATAAAAAAAATGTATAAGCATCAGCCGCATGTGTATTCGTCGCTTTCTCATTGACGACTAAATCACAAACTACTAACAGACATGTAAAAAATGACTTTTGCAAATCGTCCAAATCAGCTAAAGTGCCGGTGGTTGAAGAAAGAGACAACTATAAAGACTTAATGCTGCGAAGAAGGGAAAATAAACAAAACAAAAAAATAAAATTGTAATAAAATTTTGGAAAAATTGTGGTTTGTGTGTGCTTTGTGTTTTGTGAATAGAAAGTTTTTAGCTCCAATATGATTATTAGTTTGTGGGAAAAGCAAATATCAATCATTTCGTGTTGGGAAGAATAAAATACCACAAAGCAGTTTGTGTAAACTACGTTAATACAGAAAATAAAACCACAAAGAATGCAAAATATTTTTTCAATTTCTTTTTCGATGCTTGTGCGTATAGAGGGAGTCGGAAAATAAACTTATATAGTTTTCCCCTTCTGTCACCTCTGTATGCTTTGTGGACTAAATGAAGAGCAAAAGAATCTCTGTGAGAGAATTTCCACAATTGTGGTATGGGTTGTGCGTCAATGATGTACATGCACTTTATTGGTGTTTATACCAAATCATCATATGTACATAAGTACATACATGTATAGACTAGCTCAGCCCTCAATAAGTAAAAGGTTTTGAAATTAAATTGGGAGAATATCTCGAATAATAAATTCATCCAATTTTTTTTATTAAAAAAGGTTTGACGCAAAATTTCTTTGGAGCCGTATTCCTCAAACTATGAAAACGGAGAATATTGAATTGCAAAAACTGAACGAGTTGCAAAAAAGCCTTGTCTGTAATAACTTTTCAGATGTCTTTAAAAATATAGCTGCAACAGAATGGTCTGAAGAAATTAAACTTGTCATGGAAGATTTGAGAGGTATGTATGTGTATTTAAAATATGTAAATGAATTGATGTCAAGAGCGAAATATGCTACACTAGTGGATTGCCAAAGAACAAAAAGTTCTATATCCGCATGGATGCAATGCAGTAATGTTTACTTTTATTTTTGAATTGGCATACGGCCCGTTTTAAAACAAAATTACCTACGCAAAGCCCTTTAATCAAAGCCATGCAATAAATTATACAATACAGCTTTAAAATTATTGTTAGTTAACAAACACTTTAAGTGAACAAATCTTAATTAGCAAATGGAATTATAATTAGATAGGTAGGTAGGTAAGTATTAAGGTAGACGAGGTAAACACACCAGAGAAGGAAAAATAAAAATAGAATTAGACATAAAGGGAATAGAAAAGGGACAAAGGGAAAAAGAACAACCCTGTCAACAAGTCGCCTATACGCGTCCTGCACTCAGTCTCCTCTTACGTAGCCAGGCCATTTCCATTATTAATCCTACTAGGTTCTCGAGCCCACAGCCCTTGACATCGCCTAATTCGCGTAAGAATCTGCTACCTAGTCATCTCAGCCTGCTGTTCTGTAGCCAGTGACATGGAATGTGTTCCACTGTCTCCAGCTCCTCAGGGTCCTAACACAACCTGCATATATCCGACAAGTCGGATATTAACCTCACCGCCATCCTGCAAATCAGGCAGTGGCCCGTGATAACACCTATCGTGGTTCTAACGCAGACATTACTTCTGTCCAGGAGCGAATCCGAATCGGACTTACTAAGCACCGTCCATAGCGCACGTGATACCCCGCAGTCCATTCGGGTCTTGCAGGCCCTTTTAGTTCTGGTCAGATCCCATAAAAGAAGCCAATCGGAGGTCCAACATCCTCTAGACAGACCTGATCCTCCATTTCTGAACCCTCTAGGATTTCTCCCAGAATCCTCCTACAATTATCTACTAGCTCGGAGTTCACGTGACAGCCCATTAAGGCCTTAAGAGCCGCCTGGCTGTCCACATAAATAGTGATCTCCGAGCCCCTAGCAATATTGTTCCTTACCAATTCTATAGCCCTCAAGATCCCTAGAACCACCGCCTAGAAGACACTACATTCGTCAGGGAGCCTATATGACCTGATGTCCAGATCCTCAATGTAGACCCCCGCGTCCTCATCTTTGAGCCATCAGTGATTATGCAATCTGTCCTTACCTGACCAGATCTCCCTAGTCGGCAATATTACCTCCGGCAGACGCTCAAAATCTACCTTACTGCTCACATAATCATGGTGTAATAAACAGGTGGCATTACTACGCCATATGATAATTTTTTGCTCTAGAATTTTATCAATCTTATGTCAGTTTTGTTTATATTAGAAATGTGGCACCACTCACGTGATTAGCGTGAATCATGAGTGATTAATTTTTTGTTTTAATCACGTGAGCGTGCACGAACTTGAGTACAAGGAAAATGAGCGTGCATAATTAGATTTTTGTCGTGATTATTTTGCTATTTTGTTATTTTTTCGTTTAATTTTTTAATTAATATTTGTAATTACTTGAATTGTTTTAGATTTATGTTGAAAGGAATTGTTTGGCTCAAGCTCCTTTACTCATTTCTTTATTAGTTTTGCAATCGATGAATTTTATGACGTATATTTTTCTTAATTCCCTTTTGAAGTTGCTACCAAAAATACTTCACACTCATACGATGGTTTGTTGTTGCTTCTTTATGGCAAAAACAAAACCACAAAACAAAAATTATAAATTGAATCCAACAACACACATTAAAAAGAAAACCGGTTTCTAGTGCATTTTTTACAAAAATAAAATATCCTAAAAGAAATAAATAAAACAAATTAAGTACCTTATATATTCAAACAACTCGAACTCAATAATTATGCGCGAAATATCTCTTTTGACATTACGAGTTTAACTAAAACACCAAAATAAGAAAAAAAATCAAACAAATAAACAAATTACAATCAAACAAACAAATAATAACGTCAAAACAAATTTAACAAAAATACAAAAACTAAACTACACCAAACCTTCTTAAGCTTAGTGCAAAATACAACAAATGTATACAAGAAGCAGTAAACCTTTAATAAAAAAAAGAGAAACACATCTTTAGAAATAAACAAAACCACAAATATGCAAGAACCTAGTAATGATATAACTATAAACACTCCTGTCCAAAGGTGTACAAATAAAGTAATACAAAACTCCTACACTAGTGAATCACCTTTTAAATTAGTGACAATGTTAGACAATCGTTTTGAATAATTAACAGCACAAATACATATTATGATTGAAAATAAGTTTAAAGAACACAAAACAGAACTACTAAATGAACTCGATAAGAGATTTAATGCGTTACAAGCTGACTTAAATGCATTAAATGAAAGAGTATCATTGATAGAAAATACAACAATATGTCAACTTAAAGAGAGTGTAAAGAGCTTAGAATCCGATACTTCAGAGTTTAAAAGCTTTAAAAACGATATAATAGAAATAAAAAGAAAGTTTAACAAACAAGATAACTCGGTTGTAGCTGGTAGTGTGCGAATACGAGGCATACCCTACTATGATGGTGAAAACTTAGTCAACATTTTCAGTAAAATTTGCAATAATATAAACATTTCTACGCTTCAAGTCAATAAAATCTATAGACTCAAAAGAGTGTACAAAGACAGCAAAACATATTTGCCAAGTGATGATGAAATCATCGTAAAAATGTCGCCTTATGATAAGAACTTTTTATTAAAAACAATCTCCAAACACAAACGAGAACATAAGGCTGAGTTGTGTCTTAGGCATGTTGGTTTTGACAGCAATGTGCCCATCTATGTAAACGAGAACCTCACGCCACACAACCATAAAATTTTTAAAGAAGCTCTGAAAATGAAGAGAACTCGTTCCATAAAATCAGTTTATACACTTCGTGGTCTGGTCTATGTAAAAAAAACTCGACTCTGATGATCCAATTTACATTGAATTTTTCAAAGAACTCCAGCAGATTTTTCGAAATCAAAATATTAATAGCCATATATAATACCGCTTTCTACTGTTTTATACTTCTGTTCATTTTCACGTCTTGTATTATATATACTTATATCTTAGCGACCATTAACTTTCCTTGCGAACTTTTATTATCCTGTTATATAATTTTTCATCTAAATACATATTCTATGATGAGGATAAAATATAAAAAATTCCCCCTTAATATCTGCGTTGCCGTCAGTAATTTAGAATTTATATATCATACATATGACCTCAATAAGAGATAGTAGGGCACATTCCAGAGACGTTACTGCAAATATGGTAAAAGTTCTTTGCGCGCAAAGAAAGGAGCTAAAAATTTGCCATATAAATGCGCAAAGCCTGCTTCGGAAAAATAGACGAATTCCGTTACGTTTTTGAAAACTCAGGCTTACATATTATCTGCGTTTCAGAGACGTGGTTTAGCGATTCCATAACAGATGCCATGGTATCGGCGAATGGGTATGTACTATACAGGAATGACAGGGAGGATGGATATGGAGGTGTAGCAATTTATGTAAAACGTGAATTGACGTGTAGAATCAAAAGCACAAACCGTGCAATCACCGGGGATATGTTACAACATTTGGCTTTGGAGATATGCTGTGTGGGTAGGAAATTTTTGGTTTGTAGCGTTTATAGGCCAAATAAGAGAATTGATCTCTCCCCTTTTTATGAAATTATGGAAAGATTCACTCCGGTCTATGCAGACGTTATTATAGCTGGTGATTTTAATTGCAATCTTCTATCAGATTCAAGTCTAGTCGACAACATGAAATTTCTCGCCCTCAGCCCTACAGACATAATTATGCCAACTCATTTTTCGTCGACTGCCAGCACACCACTTGATTTGTTTTTTGTATCCGACCAATCCAATGTTTTAATATATGACCAGCTATCCGCCCTATGTTTTTCTAAACATGACCTTATTTTTCTAACGTACAACATACCGTTTCACCCTATCAATAACAGAGAGATTTTTCGTAACTTTAAACGGGCGAGACAAAGTTTGATAGAGGAAGAGATATTTAAAATCGATTGGAGCTGCATGTATTACCCACCAACAGTTGATGAACAATTGGCGTTCCTAGAGCACCAAATAGTGGCTTTGTATAATACAATCATTCCATTAGAAACAAAGAAATTTATAAGTACACAAAAACCTTGGTTTACTTCGCGTATTAAAGGTTTGTTAGCAGACCGCGATATAGCTTTTGCGCGTTGGAAGAAGTACAGAACTAATGACTTGTATAAAACCTATAGCCTAGCCAGAAAAATCACGACTAAAGTAATCAGGCAAGCAAAGGCAACTTACTACGCGGATAAATTTGCAAATTCAGTTGATTCAAGAAAGACATGGAAAACCATAAGGGAAATTGGGATAGTTCGACGAAACAGCACTACCAGGACTCCAATCTTGGATCCAAACACGTTAAATGCAAACTTTCTCTCAATACCTACACCACCTGCGGATCACTCGTATTATCGCGACTTAAAACTTGAGTCACCCGCAAAATCGTTCAGTTTTGACTGTGTTAGCGATTTTGATGTTATGATGGGCTGCTTGAACATTAAATCTATTGCCGTAGTAGTCGATGAAATCCACCCATCTTTCTAAAAATGATTCTTCCTTATTTACAGCCGATCATAACATACCTTTTCAATTCCATAATTACAACTAGTACCTACCCAAAACGTTGGAAGCAAGCAAAAGTATATCCCGTCCCGAAATCAACATCGGAATATCGGCCTATCGCTATTTTACCATATCTGTCGAAAGTCTTTGAAAAAATTCTTCATCAACAGATAACTAAATACCTCGAAGATAACAAATTATTAACATCAAAACAATATGGTTTTCGTGGTTTTCGTGCCAATCACAGTTGTGTCACTGCGTATATGGAATTATTAGTTTTATTAGATCATTCCAAGGCATTCGACACTGTCGACCATACCATCCTAATTCAGAAATTGAATAGAATGGTGCATTTTTCAACTACATCTTGCAAGTTGATTCAGTCCTATTTCGCTGGCAGGGAACAGTACGTAGAAGTTAATACAACAACAGTGTCAACTTTCCTCCCTGTTACCAAGGGTGTACAAAAAGGATCGATTCTCGGGCCTCTCCTTTTCTCTATATATGCGAACGACTTGCCCAGTCAGCTAAGGCACTGTCGTATTAGGATGTATGCGGATGACGTGCAATTATATATAAGCAGTAGAACAAATGGATTTGAAGATAAGCTTCATGCAGACTTAGAACGAGTTGCGGTATGGGCCGCCATCAACGGTCTAAGCCTTAACCCGAAAAAAATAAAATGTATGTTGCTTCATAAAAGATTGAATCGCATATTTGATGCACCAAGACTATATCAATAACCAACAAATTGAAGTCGTTCGAAAAGTTAAGAACTTGGGTATTACATTTAACGACACGTTAACCTGGTCAGACCACATTTCAACAACCTGTGGGAAAACATTTTCCACACTCCGTAGCTTGTGGTCAACACAATTTTGTACTCCATTTAGGATACGAATGCTCTTGGCGAAAACTTACCTGATTCCTAAATTAACCTATGCCTGTGAAATATTTTCAAACTACGACGCAAAAAGCAGATCAAGGCTAAATGGTACATTTAATAATATAACAAGATACGTCTTTAGCCTCAAATCCTATGGTAATCGTCAACACATCAGCTACTATTCCAGGCAAATTTGCGGGGTTCCTCTCGATGACCTCATGAAAATAAAATCGCTACAACTACTCCACAAAATAATCAGCACTCATCAACCCGAAGAAATGTACAAACGTCTCAATTTCACCCGATGAGATGCCGTACGCTAATTTCTTTATACCCACTATACGTCTCTGGAATACTATCCCAGTACACATTAGGGCAACAAGCAACGCATTCGATTTTAATAGGAAAATTTTTCAGTTCTATTCTCGAACGTAACTTTTATTTTTTGACAACTTGATTTATTTTTATAATATTAAATTTTTATTTATTTTTATTTTTTCTTTTCTTCAAATTGCAACACTGTAATGTAGTTCACATCATGATAATTCATTTTCTTTTCTTATTTTTCTTTTTGTAATTATTGTTAACTAATTGTATACTTCTACTATTTTAAAACTCAAGTTTTGTTGTAGAAGCTCACACAAATAAATAAATACAATCTTTTCAATTTTCTTTTCGTAATATTAAAAATTCTATCAAACCTATATAAAACATAACAACCAAAGCTTTCAAGTGAGTAAAGAGAAATTAGTGTAAAGAGCAATATGAAAAAAAAATTAAAAACAGAAATCGTGACATTTTTTCTACCGCCCTTTCTTCTCTACACCGTTCGCTAACAATCCAAAAAAGACGTCGAAAATTGGACATCATAAAATTCATCGTGTGAATCGAGCGTTAGAAGTTTTTTTTTTTGATAAATGAAAATTATTTTTATTAATAAAGTATTATTGTAACAATTTATTCATCAGACTACCAGAACGGATCACGTTAGCGCGAGTTTTCGTGTTGTAACTTTTTTTCCACTCACGTGAGCCAAAAAATATAAGGTCGGGAATGAGTAAAATTTATTATCGTGAGCGTGTATGAGCGCTGAGTGAAAAGTCACTCACGATCCTATCTCCAGTTTATATATACAAAATATCCTCGTTTTTGTTTGTTCAATTTGTGTTTATTTTTTTTATTAAAATTTTCAATAAGTTCTTTTAAAATTGCAGTATCTCCTATACGGCTCTTTGATGCCGCGTTAGATCAGCGGCAAGATCTAATTCAATATTACCATATTTAGTTTAGGTTCAATTAAAACAAGTTTCAACGTTGTGTGCAGCGCTTCAATTTAATTTTTGTTTACAATAATTTTTGACAAAGAACATTCCTTTTTTTGTTGTAATGTTGTACCCCTAGTAATGCCACCTGTTTATTTCATCATGCACATAATCAGTGGAGCCGGGCGAGCCCAAGCAATAACCTCCATCGCTCATCTCACTCCAGATCCGCGAGTGACCCTGCGTCCAAGAACGCTCCTGGCCGTCATTCCCATCACAAATTGCAGAATAGGCAGAATAAGTAGAATAACGTCCAAGGCTGCCTGAGGAGTGCTCCTTATTACACCTGTTATGCCTATAGAAGCACACCTCTGAGCCTTAGACAGAAGGTCCCTTCGACTAGCAAGTCTCAATGCCTGCCTCCATATGTAAGAATGGTTCTAACCCACCGATGTGTATCGCCATCCAACTACTGACGGCCGGAGTCCCCAGCTTCTACCTATCGATGATCTGCAAGCGTAGTAGGTATTAAGACCCCTTGCAAGTCTCTCCTGAGTATTTCTTTTCCAGGACAGCTTGCTGTCTAGAAAGACTCCCAGATACTTAACACTATCAGATAGCCTAAGTTCTACTCCATCTAGTACCGGTAAACTTTCCGTTCCGAGTGAACAGCTCTGCTGCTGCAGAGTTATCCACTCGATCAGGAATGGCGGAGCACCTAAATCACCCAGTGCCTGTCTGATAGCCTTCTAACTCAAATTGTTGAAAGCGCACTCTATATCAAGGAATGCTGCCCTGTTATTTCCTGGCTTGCAATTCCCGCTCTATATAACCCACCACATCATGAACCACACTCTCAACAGACATACCTTTACGATAGGCGTGTTGTAGATCAATCAGTACTCTCTAGTGTCTTCTGATCATCACCCCCTCTTAACGGTCCCTTTATTATAGCCCCCAACAGGGGCGCGTCTGAGACCACCTGAATTCGCTGTAGACGTGGACTGGCCTGTCTCAGCAACAATTGCTTTAGTGATACCTTTCCTGGAGTCACTTCCGGAAATTGACAGGACCTTATCGTCCCCAGGCCTGGCTCCCTTCATTGTGACTACTGTCACTATTACGAGCTGGGTAGTATACTCTTACCCTTCTTTTGTAGGTCTTTTTTAGAGGATTTCACAGCAGGGCTTGCCGAGGACACTTTGTCTTTACTGACTGATGAATCCTCAGCAGCTCCTGCCTTGTATCACACAGGATAGGAACGCCCTAGGTTGGCACCGATAGAGCCGTGGTTTCGTTCGAATCTCACAACGTTCTTTCGATGCTTCCTCAGCATATGTCTCTCCCGCCTATCAAGCAATGAAGAGTCCTTCTTGGCCATCTTTTTCGAGGTGGAGTGCCAATTTGGGAGTCCTTTCATTTCTGTGAATAACTGACTCTCCTGCAGCAGAATATCTCTGTGAATACCCAGCAGATCCGAGTCCGAATCTGACATCGAATGTGCCGAGTTGTCAGCAATATTCCCTGTGCCAACTTTTGTCCTTTTGTTTTTTGTTAATTGTTTATCCAGTGTTTTTCCCACGAGTGTGCCGTAAAAGAGGGACCATCTCGAGCAGTGACGGCTTGCACGGACTAAGCTAACTTACAAGTGCCCTTGTCATCGGCGTCAGAGGGAAGCTGTTAGCGACAAGTTTATTTAACCACTTACTAGCCATACATATCCTCGGCACTGCTATCTACCACCTTGAACTCAAAAGTTGGGAAGAGGCATTAAAGGTAGTTGGAATAGGATAGGGGGTAGATAACCCCCAGATACAAGCTTAAGGACAGACACTAAAGCCACCACATCGCGGCAAGATAGTTATCCAGGTAGTGTTCTTAATAATTATTATATAACTGTTTTAATTTCATGAATTTTGAACGTTACTACTGGCAACATCATCGTGTTCATGAACCACTTTGTAATTTATGATATAAAAAATCTAATGCAATTTTATCCGAGAAGTGAAGTATGCGAGTATTACGGTTGTCGGCAAGTTGTAAAGAAGCACACCACATTTTTCTTTAATCTAGTACACACTCCTGAAATCGAAGACGAAAATTCGACAACCGTAGTAAGACAGATTATTTTGAAATAAATTAACTTATTTTGAAAAAGCATATGAAATTTCTCACAATAATTTGTAACTAAACATAAAGCATCTGTCAGCTGTCAAATCGGTTGTCACGCAAAGCAGTTAGCAGTTCAAAGTTCTATCGGGATTAAAAAACACCCTTTAGAACATTGCTATACTTTCTACTATATGATTTTGTTAAGGAGAGCCGAAGGGTGGTGAAACGCAACTGTATAATCTTTGGTTAAGTGGTGTCTGCTAACCAAACCGGCGCCTGTCCCATTATATCGAACGTTTTCGTTCGCAAACATTCTGAACAACAAACAGCTGATTCGCTTCCCAGTAAGAATTTTCTCCACAAGTGGAACAAAATTAAACTTAAAATAATGTATGACATCATGTGTAAAATTTATTTATTTGGTCGACTTCCAAAATTGGATTAATAAACCAATAACAACCAATTTGTTCGAAAAATAATAACATTAAGTAATCAATTAGCTGCTGGCTTGAGCCTTGTAATGTTTGCTGTACTTTGTCACATAACTAGTTAAAAATAGATCAAATAAATCTCAATTAGTGGAAAAAAGCAATAGTACTTAAGTATTAATCAAACCAAAAAATTTTGTCTTAAGTAGAAAAAAAATGGGAAAGAAAAATGCTACATGAGATAAAAACAAATTAATTTAACGGTAATTAGTGCGGAAGTTGTGTTTGCTTTAAAAACAACGTGTAATACCTTCCACAATACATATGTGTAACTCTCGTATTCCTTTTCGAGTCATAATTTGAAGTCACATTCGACCGAGCCACCTAAACAGTGGCGGATACATGGCAACACACATGAACACTGATGAAAAAACAACGTTGTTTCTGTTCTGCCGTGTAAGTTGAAATTAATTGATGTTAAATTTTCTCTTGTTCCTTTGAAATATTGTCTCATGCCCAATTCTTTCTGACTAGAAGTGTTAGCCAAATCAATAATCACTTTGGATTAAAAAACACTCCTAAACGCACGTTGCAAAGCATCATTAAAAAAACTGCGTATGCAATGCAAAATATGACTTTGGTGCAACTATGCTTTGCAGAGAAAGGTTTTGCATATAAACGGCGTTCAGAAACGCAGCTGTACAAGTCATACATAAAACATGTGTTGTAAACACATGTTATTAAATCGAAAGAAATTTTGTGCAAATATGGACGTAACAAAAAATTATTTATTAATAATTTTTGCGCTCATGTGTACATTTTTTGGCACTGTAAAATAAAGTATTTAGATGTTTATAAAAATTTATCACAAATAGATAATCATGTTATAATAAATAAAAATAAATACTTCGCCGTTGCAGCTAAACAGTATACGTAAATGTATGGGTGTTGTTGGTGCTGATGAGAAATCTGGATAGACGGCTAATTACTCTGATCACAAATAAATCAATTGATTTATTACTTAGAAATGATAAATAAAATATACCACATATGAAATTCAGAATAAAACCATAAATAACTATGAACAATGTATACTTTATTTAACAATTTCTTGGGCGATGATCTTGCTAGTACGTTGGCTAAAATCAGAAAGGGAAGTATACTTTTAGTATTCGTCGGAAGTGACGATCGCTTGATGTTTTGACGTATTGCAAATATAAACTAGAGAATTTGTGGCATTAACAACGTTTGCATACAAATAAATTTATGAAAGATTTTTGAAAGCTCATAATAAGGCAGATCTAGCAGGTAGTAGCGATTCTACAACAATACAAAATTTGTTGTAAAAATACATGACTAACTGTCATATCTTGTACAAAACCGAGTGACACAGTTATTTCAACGCTGGGCCGCCACTGTTTTCAAAAGATCTTTAAATCTTATATTGAACTAAATATACAATTAAAATAAATAGACACCATAATAAACCTAAGTACGTATATTTACTGAAATTAGTATTTCAATTTAATTTCTCTATTTTCGATACTTTGCATTAGCGTATGAAAGCGCAGAACTCTCTTGATCAGCTGTGGGGGCTAAACATAATATAGGTAGTATCGAAGCTACAACAGCAAAAACAACACTGCTTTTAATTGTTGCTTGTACTGGAAACTGTCAAAAAAACAAAAGAAAAATGCCAAAAAATTATATATTCACATGTGTGTTTCGTTGTGCTTTCTGCTCTTTAGAGAATTTTCTTTGACTACCCTTTTCTTATTTGCATTTGTAAACAAATGTTCAGTGTGCTTTTTTAGTAGTGTAGGTAAAACATGAACAAATTTTAACAGATGTGGACCCAAAAAAAGTTCGTTAAGTCTTCGCTACCACCTGTATTGCTCTATTATGCATAACATCACAGTTTTGGAGCAGATCACCTTTTTTCACACGATTTTTTCGTGGAAGAGAGATAGCAATATCATGTAAGAAAAAGGGAAAATAAACAAAACAAAATTAAAGCATTTTGCATTTTTATAAAACTTTTTACAATTTAATATATAAAATAATTAATATAAAACAGAGGAGTTATCAATTTGTTCTCTTATTGAAATGTGTGCAGTGAGAAATGTGTTGTGCAACTGCTACTGGTTGTTTAGTGTAATTAATATTAAAAGCCTATATGAAATATTTTAATAGTGTGTGTGGGTGGGTGTCTTTTTACATGCACGCGTTTGTGCAACGAAATTTGCTGTAGAAAAATTCAGAAGCCAAGGAAAATTTGTGACATGAACAATTTTAATTTTCCTGTAAATAAAAGAATAATTTACCTGTTAATAAAACAAATTAGAATAAAAAATTTCTTGTGGTAGAAAATGGATCAAAACTAAACAAGAAAAATCTTTGTTTAGATTTTTTCGTGTGACAGAGTCAGCAAAACAACAACAATAGCATGCCGTCTCGAGTCACATCTGGTCTTCTTTGTGACAACATGTTAACTATATATAAAAAATGTCGGCAAATACTTAACTGTCGTGTGGAGCTGAACTACTCAACTCTGCTTTCGCTACTACCTTGTTGATCTGCCTTGGCTGATACTCATCAAACTAAGCTGCCAACCGATTAGGAACATTAGGCGTTGCCAGAGATTTCATGTATGCGTTTACGATGTCTATGCATTGTAATATGCATTGCAACTAGCGTTTAGGAAGTCGACGTTTGTTAAAACGCTTAGAAATTGATTTTATTGGTTGTTTGTTTTCGTGTTATTTGAGGACCCAGACATACATATTTTATTGTACTGCTTGTTAATTCAAGTTTTTTACTGAATTTTCAATCTAGTAGCGCTATAATTTCCAAATAAGTAAATGGCTTACGCCACAAACGTAAAGCCAGGCGAACGATAAGTCAAAAAGGTAGTGGGGCGCTATTTCGAAGTGGTTTTCATTCGCTCAAGTGTTTTTCAATAATGTGGAACAGGCAGCAAATTGTGATATATTAATTCCCACAAAAAATTTAATTTGTTAATTATTTAATGTAATTTTTCTTGTATTTTTTCAGTAATCACAATGGAGAATATATTTCAGCTGATTGGGAAAGCATATACTTCGATTTTACATGAAACATTAGTCGAATTAACCAATCTTCAAGAAGATCAATTTAAACAAAAATGTTTAGAGCTTGATTGGACTTTGGAAAATAATGCTCAACAATTGCTTGTTTATCCCAAAAAATCTACGTCTACACCAAAAATTAAAGCAGATTCGGAATATCAATTATCTAAGTTAACCGAATTTGTATCTTTTCTTGAAAATTAAAAAGTATCCTTGTAGATTCAACTTGCTTTTAATACATTTTATTGAAAAAATTCAAGTTAATATTTGTTTTTATTGTTTAATGTTGCTGGAAAATTATAAAGCTTATCAGCGGTAATCAATATGGGTTTCAAAAACGAAGAAAATGTAAACCAGCTCTTACGAAATTTCTTAACCCACGGAAACGAATGTTTAAGTAAACATTTACCTGAAAGAAAATGTCTGAAAGTCGCAATCACTCACACTTCTTCACCAACACACTTACATATTTTTTTTACTTTCATTCAGATTTCAGAGATATTTTCAGGGATAATTTTTTGACATTTTCAGAAAGTAAAATGACAAAAAGGTAAGCCCTGTTGCCCACTTAACATATTCATGCATATTTACAGGATTGTGGTAAGATAATAATTGTTAATTTAACTTATTGTGACAAAAATACAGTTGATGTATTTTTTTAACAATAATCTCATTAAAAAATTAACCATAATTATTATTGTTAATTTTAATCGAATATTATAAATTTGAGTATGCGATATTCTTGGAACTTTAATGAGCAGTGTTGCCAGGAGGTGGAAGAAAAAAGGTTAAAACAAGTTTTTAAAAAGGCCAGAAAAACCTAAATTGCCCATAAATAAAAGCTAAAAAATGCTAAAAAAAAGTTTAAAAAAACATTAAAAAATGCATAAAACATGGTAAAAGTTATTCAGAAGAGTGTACTTCAAGTACATAAAAAAGGATAAAGGTCTACATATTTTTAAAATCATATAAGTCAATATATAACATAAATATTGGGTATTTCTTTTGACTTCAATTCAGTATACCTGCCATAAAAAAAATAATTATTTATTAAATATAATATATACTTTTATGTGCATTTATTATTTATGCAATGGCCAACAGTCATCATAATTTTTTCATCGGAACTATCATTTGCATAAATATCACGATACCCAATAAAACGTTTTATTTTCGATACCCCGTCATATTCACAGTTTTTATGTCTCAACCTGTAACTGCATTGTAATTGTTAAAATTCACAAAAATATGGTGAAAATTTCGCGGTTACAGTTCGCAAAACTAAAACATTTTTGCGTCGCCGTAAAGCACCCAAACTACCCACCACCTATAGGCCGATAAGCATCGTAAGTTTACTGTACAAGGTCTTTGAACAAATTATGCATAAAAGATTAGTAGATTTTGCAGATCAAAATAATATTACTAACCACCAACAGTTTGCATTCCGTAAGGTAGAGTTACCGTACACCAAATTAAGCGAGTTGCGAATTATATCGAAGATAAAAAAGAAATCGCAAGAGTACTGCCGTTGTTTTTATCGATATAGAAAACCATCTGGAACAATGTGGAATGTTATACAAGCTCAATGCATTAGGTTTCCCATTGGATATGCAACAAATTATACAAAGTTTTCTAAAGAACCTTACATTTATTGTGTTTGTTGACGGGAAACTTTCAACAGAAAGAACAATCCCAGCGGGATCGTCACAAGGGTCAGTATTGTCACCTATACTCTACTCCTTATATACGTTTGATGATGAGGTGCATAGAAATCAGGAAGCAGCATTTTATGCTGATGACACTGCTTTTATATGCAGTGGAAAACTTTCAAATGCAATAATCAAGGGAATGCAAGAGAGCCTTATCTCAAGCCAAAAATATTTTAATAAGTGGAAAATAAAAGTAAATGATAATAAAACGCAGGCCATAATAATTCCATATAACAAATCACCAAAACGTATTCCTACTAAAATTCTGTACTATCGGGGAAACGTGATCCCCATCAAAGATGATATTAAATATTTAGGTATCACTTTAGATAAAAAATTTAAATTCAAACAACATGTAAATTACATATGTGATAAAGCTATAATGTGCGGACGTGCTCTTTACCTCATACTTAATAGAAGGTCTAAGCTCAACCTTAAAAATAAGTTATTGTTGTATAATATGTGTATTCGACCGATAATGACTTACGGCTGTCCAGCCTTGTTTCACAAAACTGCTAAGGCACATACAAAAAGACTTCAGATTATTCAAAACAATAATTTAAAAATACTTACTGCACAATAGATTTAAAATCGCCAACGATTTGACGCTGTCATTTAATGAAAAATGCAATAAACAATAAAAAAATTACTAAACAGTCGCTGAGAATCTTTTGTTAAAAATAATCTTACTAGCGATTGTTTTACCAAATTTCGTTATAACATTTTGAAAGTTTGCAAGAGGTTTTTGTGACAAATTTTCCTCAAGACAGTATTATTAATAGTTTCCTTATTAAATTATTAGATTTAATGGTTGTAGTACGCTTAAATAAAATCTCATTACATTGTACCTTATTTAGCTTATAAGATTCGTGAATAAAACATTTTAATAAAAAAAAACATCTATTCAAGTGTTCTTCCTGGCGTTGAAAAAATTCCTTCGCTTGTAGCTGAGCTGGATGGTACGTACACACAGTATTTCTTTAGCCAATTTTTGCAGCATTGGAAGATCCTTAGCATTTTTCCAAATTTCTAGGTCTTGTTCGTCTGTGTGAACGCGAATGAAAAAACGAAAAAGAATTGCAGATGTTTTTCTTCCAAATGTTCGCCAGTCGAAATCGGAATTGTACTGCTACTTTGACTCGTTCATTCACATCAGTACATTAATACATACCGGCACGTTTTATTTCTTCATGACAAAATTTAAAACCACGTACTTATTAAAAATATGAAAAAAATTCCGGAATCGAAAAAATCACAAAACAATCATGGAAAAAATCTCATGCACGCTCACTCATGCTCATGCACGCTCACATGATTAAAACAAAAAACTGCTCACGATAAAGCATGATTCACGCTAATCACGTGAGCGATGCCTATCTCTAGTTGCAGTACAAGCTCCTAAAATTATTTTGTTGTCGATTTGTTTTATTTTTTTTTTAATAAACATTCATTTTGTTTTAAAAGAAAAACAATGTTGCTCTTTTCAAGGCCGATAAATTTGTTATAAATCGCGGTATTGTCGCCACTGATCAGTTGTCAAAATATTCAAACGAAATAATGTTGCTCAACATTTTTCGCAAATTTGAACAGAGTACTAAGCTTTACAATTTTCGTTATTTTAAGTGTCACCACTAATAAAATGGCAAAAAATCGATTTTCTTTGTGCCATTACTGCAAACTGACATTGCTGAAAATAAGCAAACGTACGTCTACCAAAAAATCTTCATCGTCATCTTTTCCAGAATGTGACTTTAATATTTCAATGTACTGCATTAAAATTTGGATTTGTTCTTGCAAAGCAACAACTATTCCGATGATTAATGCTTTTTCTAAACCCATTTTTTATATTTTCAATTTTTAACAAAAATTATGTGTCTTATTTAAAGTGATCATTTTTCGAACAAATTGATTGTTAGTAGTTTTTAATCCAATGTGATTATTATTAAGCTAATATTCGTAACATTTTTAGTCAGAAAGAGTTGGACATGAGACAATATTCCAAAGAACAAAGAAAAATTTTAACACTAGTTAATTTCAACTTACACGCAGAACAGAAACAACGTTGTTTTTTGGTAGCCGCTACACTCCCAACATCAGTGTTCAACGTTGTTTCTGTTCTGTCGTGTAATTTGAAATTAATTAGTGTTAACAATTTTCCCTTCTTCCATGTCCAATTCTTTCTGACTAAAAATGTTACGAATATTAGCCAAAATAATAATCACTTTGGATTAAAAACTACTAACAGCCAATTCGTTCGAAAAATAATCACTTTAAATAAAAACAATTAGCTACTGACTTGAGCCTTGCAATGTTTGCTGTCACAGAACTAGTTAAAATTGGTCAAATAAACCAAAAAACTCAACTAGTTGATAAAAAAACAATATTACTTAAGTATTAATCAAACCAAATAACTTTGTCTTAAGTAAAAACAAAAATTATAAAGAAAAAATGGTATATGAGATAACGACGTGAACCATTATTTAAAGTTAATTATTGATGGTAAAATTTGAATATTGATAGTGGTAAAGAAGTGTTTAATGTAAAAACAACTTATAATACAAATAACTCTCGTATTCTTTTCCTAGGCGTTATTTGTATAAATACAAATTTGAAATCACATTCAAACGAGCCACCCAAACAGTGGCGGATACATAGAAGCACACATGAACACTGATTGTGATAGTGTAGAGGCTCCCGAAAAAAAACGTTTTTTCTGTTCTGCCGTGTAAGTTGAAATTTTCCCTTGTTCCTTTGGAATATTGTCTCATGTCCAACTCTTTCAGACTAAAAATGTTACGAACATTAACCAAAATAATAATCACTTTGGATTAAAAACTACAATTATGTGTCTTTTTCTTTTATATTTTTGACAGCTGAATAAATGAACTATGGAAGATGTTGCCTATGTAAATTCATGTTTCACGTTATCAACATCTTCCATGCGTTTCACAAATATGTTGTGCAGTGTAAAACCCCTATAGCATTAAAAGAATTTCAACGACGGCGGCGAAAATACAACCGTCGGCTGTACGAAATAATGTATGGTGCGAGCACAAACTACTATGCTTTGTGGTGCGAGTTCAATGTTTGTTGTTTACAAAATATCTGCAAATAAATAATAACTAAATTTTTGTGTATAAAATTAAAAAATATTGGTGCGTTAAAATTAAAATAAAGAAGTTGTTTTTTCCGTATTATTATTCATTATATTTTCCATTTTGAATATGTTTTTTATTGGTTAAATTTCATCCAAGGCGAATTCATAACAGGTGGTCTTGACTGCTCAGGTGGTTATAAATTGCTCCTTGATTCTCTGGCATTTTGATCTGTTTTGTAAATTTTTTTATATTTGATTTATATATAGTCCCGTATTCATAAAATGTAATTTATATTTGAAATGTATTTTAAGACAAATTTTCCTTAAAATAGATTTAAAACCCACGTAATTTTTTGTGAATACGGCAAATAGTGTTTGACCTTTCATTTTGACAACGAAAGCTGGTATTTTTCAAAGCGAATTGAGGCGAGTCTACCTGTTATAATTTTGTCTTAATTTTATCTTACCGCTTGTTTGCGATTATATTTGACAGTTGAGAATGTCAGCTTACGTGACAGCTATTAATCGCCCGAAAATATTACAGAAATAGTTTAGTGAGAAAAACAGCTGTTTGTATCATTTTATAGCATTTTTGTTACATTTCAATTGAAAAGTTTCTCAACACGGGAGTTACAGAACATGGGCACATACCTGCATTATTGGATCGCGGTACTCAGTACTTCAACATTCAATAGTTTTACAACTCTAATAATTTGTTTATATCCGTTTGCAGTTATTCGTACAAAACAATAATATGAGCTTTACGGTTGTTTTTCGGTATTCTAAATCTTGTTTAGCTGGCTTAAATACTCCCAAATGGGGTGCAAATGTCTTATCAAAAATGTTGATTAACAGCAAGAAAACAATATATAATCATAGTAAAGTTTTACAGTGTAGACGTTATTCATATAGCAAAGCTTTTTTTATTGCTTATTCACTGAGTTTCTTTGGATTACATAAAGAAAGTGAGGAACCGCCAGAGGATAAGCTAATCACCACTATCAAACGATCTATTTTATGTATTCAGCGTGAACAATATGATAAAGCTGAGCGAATGTTACATTTGGCTTTAAGGATGGCGCAAGATATACCAAGTAAAGATGGTGTTACTTACGTATACGATATAATGGCAAATTTAGCCATGGATAGAGAACAATTCAAAAAAGCAGAGACGTTGTTTGCTCACGTTATGCGTAGGCTATTAGCAGATGGCCTAACCGATGATAGTCCCAAGGTAAAAATTAGTGATACATCCGTGATTAAATTCATACCCGTTAAAAAATTTCTCTTGCACGTCTTGTTTTTGTCTCACGCTCGTACAAGCTCACGTGGTTGTAAAGAAAAATTAGTCGACGTCACGAAAGCGCACGATCACGAAACCCTTTACCAAAAAATTTGGTTTGTCATTCAATATGCAATTTCTTCATAATTCATTTAAGACCCCACAAAGTATATACATACATATGTATATGCCTTATAGATAGAGAAGTCGAAAGCGCAATGTCTGCTGTCCGTCTGCTAATGTAGAATATCGAGAACTAAGGCCTCACACAACATAGGGACCTAAATTTTGAATCATTCTGTTGAATTTGTCTCAGAATTGTTAAGTTTAAAAATTAGAAACGAGATATAGCTAAAAGACTTTTATGTGTCCTACGGTCAATTTTATAAAGAAGATCTCTTGTATGGAGTTCTACGAAGGTTTATACTGAAAATAATTGAAGTCGGTCTATTAGCGGCTAAAATATGGTCAAACAAAATTCGTATTCGAAAATTTTTTAAAAAAAGTTGCGTTGGGATTCATACCTACGAACTACTGGTTGGTAGTCACAAGCGCTTCTCATACACCACAGAGCGGTAGTATGTTTCATAGTATTTTCCGCGTTTAAGTAAATAATATATTTTATTTATTACAAAATACTAAAACTTCATATTCTTGATGGAAATTGGTGTGGTTGTAATTTCTTCCCTTTTTACTGATACAATCATACATTTTTGAAAAAATGCATTAATTTTTAAGTGCACGTGTACACATTGTGTGTGAATAAGCATAATAACTAAACAATCAAAAATCAAAGATTTGTTGTTTTTTTGTGTGTTTCTTTAAATTTATTTTTGTACGTTTATTAGTATAATATTGTGCATGCATATTACAGTATTTATCGCTTATATTTTCTTTTCGTATATAAGTAACCATAATTATTTTTTATATTTATATTAAAGAAATGTAACATTTTTTCACACGGTGCATATAAATTACATAAGCCAAAAATTAAAATCTGTGCAGTAATTTTCAACCTCAAACAAACATAAAAGTAACAGAAAATTGTTAGTCCTATATTTCATTTCGACTTTGACTTTTGTCAACACAAATCAATGGGTCGTCAAGACAATTTGTAAATATACAAAATCAATGAAATTGAATTTTAGTTTTGTTTTAAAAATGTTAAAATTTAATTTTTTTATGACTATTTGTGATTTCAGCAGAAAGACAAAATTGATGCTTATATCCTGTTTTATACTTGTGTGCACAGAATAATAATTTTAATTATTTTCTATATTCAGAAACAGAGCGTAATTGCAGTATATCAGAACCCAGTGTTATTATTGTAATTGTACAATGTGATAAAAAATCTCTTGACAATTAAAATGTTGTTTGGATACTTAGTAACACATAACAAAGCAGAAAAATTTCTTCCCGGCTAGTATTTGATACCTGTTCCCAAATATTTTCTAATTGAAACTTTCAGTATGCATTAAAGACGTGCATAGATATCTGTTATCAGTTTACACCAGTTTGTGTGATTTTCAGCTTTGCGTGCGTATTGATAAGTAGCTTCGTGTTTTTGTTACAAGTTGGTATTGGTATTCTCTCTAGTAGATGTGGTGTGAGTTAGTAAAATGAGAATGAGAGCAACATATTTGCTTTCCTATGTTTCGCTGAAACAAATACTGCAAGTTCTGATGGTTTTACTACAGGTACTTTTGGTATTTTTCTCGTTCTGGCTACAAGTGATACGTAATTTTTTTGTACATAATTTTATATTTGTACATATGTATGTATGTATGCAGCACAAATATTAAATTTGTATAAAACGTCCTGAAAAGTTTTGTTTTTCTATTTTTTTGTTTCTATGTACATAATTTAAAAAATAAAACAAGTTTAATTGAAAACATTACAATATTTGTAGTAAGTTAGTATTAACGTACTGTTAAGTAGTGTTACACGTTTTTAGATGATGGGATATTTCTTTTAGTTTTTTTTTACAAAAACCGTAACTACATACATATGTGTGTAGGTGCATATATAAAACTTTATACAAATAAATTAATAAATAAAGTTTATTATTGGTTTTTATCTTCTGCGAGAGAAACTAAAATTAATACTTTTGGAGCATATTTTCACTAGCTGTGCCCGCTCGAAACTTGTAACTATTATGTAGCAATAATAATAATTATTTTGCATAAAGAAAAGTAGCCTGCTATGTCCAGGAAAAAAACTACATATCGCTCCTTTATTGCAACGTAGTCATATCTCAAAAAACGTGTTTTTTCAGTTAAAATTTATTTATTTAAAAAAAATCATATAATTGGCAATCGGCATCCAAAAGTCTTCAAAAAATCTCTAAAATGCCGAAAATTCTTAAAAAATCGAATTTCTTAAAAAATGCATGATTTAATATTGACTAAAAAACAGCAAAATTATAGAGTAAAAAAACTGACATAATATCATTTCCATTGTGAAAATTAAACTTTTATTAAAAACTATTTTGTATTCGAAATAGAAAAATTAAAATGCATTTGTATTTTGAATAAAAGTATTGCAAATACCTACTTTACACAAATTTATATTTAGCTTCTAGATTGCATTATCCAAGTGAATAATAATTTAATTAAAATGTATTCAAATGTTTTTCAATCAATTAGTTCCTATCATATAAATACATATGAACTTTGGAAAGACTGACCGAAAAATATATTTTTAAATTTGCCTGAATTTCAGGTCGGCATGTTTGAGAAAAATTTCCAAAACATTTGTAGGGCGTAGTTATAATAGATCGCGAGCTGTACCGTGTCTAAAAATGGCATATGCATAAATATTTGTATTTTGTTTGCATATTTTCGTATTTTCCCCAATTCAACATATACAAAATGATAAGTTACTATCTTAGGAGATAAAAAATGCATTTCTTCATATTCATATAAAATGAACTGGTCTTAAATGCATTAAAAACTCCTAAGAAATCATAGTTTTGCGGAATATCGCATTGTCGATAGCACGCACTACGTAATTGGACGCAATTTAATGACAGAATATTACGAAAATAAGCCGAATCTATGGGTTGGATTTGAGAGCAAAAAGCTTTCTGTTTGCGATTTTATCGTAAATTTTACAAACGCAAAAGAATATTTAAATAAAAAATGATTTTATTTAAATTCATCTGTTTTTAATTGTGTTTGAAATTCGATTCTGATCAGAAATATACAGGTTATATTGAACCAAAACCTTTATCGCCTGATCATGATCCTGATACAGATAAGTAAATGGAAAAATTAAAAGAAAATATTATAAATGAAATTATGTCGTGGTTTTTTAAATAAATTGTGAAACAAACTTTTTCAAATAAAAAGTAAAAGCAAAAAAAAATAAAATGTATCAAAAATTCTTTAAAAAAAGACGTGTGGCACTCGGGGACTGCCGCGGCAAAGCTATAGCATAGCATATTTTTTATCAACTTAAGCAATTATTATTTATTTATTTTTTATTTATGCAGTATTTTTTTTTTCTTTGACATTAATTCAAGTTTGAGCGTGGGGATCGATAAGAAAAAAAAATTTTCTTTTATTGAATAAATGAGAAGTTAATATCGTTTAAAAAACTACGAATTAAAATTAGGAATTGTGAGCGTGAGTGTGCGCCCATTAGTTAATTTCGAGCGTAGTTTTTTCACTCACGCTCAATTGCTTTATACTTCATGCACGCTCACGTGATTGAAAAAAAGTAAAGGACTTAAAAAACAAACTTAGTATTAGGTTTTTTTTATTACGGAATTTCTTTATTCGGTCGTCGCGCTTAAACCCCGCGGTAAAAGCTATGCAGTAGCTTAAAAAGAATAGCATATTGTAGTTCAGGATTCGAAACCGGTTTCATACATATGCTGATTCAACATACCGAACAAATTTGTATTAACTTGGATTGAATAGATTCAATTTTGTATTAAATAATAAATGACTGCAACTTGTGAAAAAAAATTATTGGAAACACGATAGTGAGAGGCTTGTTGGATTACAAATTTTGAATTAGCGAATTATTTGTGGTTAATAAATTGCCCAGAAAATAAGATCTGGGCTAGGAATAGGGTTGCCATTCGTACAGTTTTAAACAGTACATGTACTGTTCTTTTAATGTACTGTTTTATTCACAACACCTAAAAAAGCACGAAAAAGTACTATTTTTTTTAGATTTGTACTGTTTTTTGTATATTTTACATATTTTTTATAAAAAGATTTTTTGCGTGCCAAAAAAATATTTTTTTAAACATGTTCTTTTTCGAGTATACGATATTTTTTATAAAAATTGTTTGAGTCGCTCAGTTTTCATTCCACTTTGTTTCGTTGCATACAATTTTACTTTTCCAGCAAAGAGTGTTATGCAAATAAAAAGGTTTTGAGTTTGTACTTTTCATGTTGTGTATTTAAATTAATATTCATATAAATAAAATAAACACACGGCCATATCTCTTAAGTAAACGTTAAGATCTCTGAACATAAAAAAAATATTTTTCTGATTTTCATTGTATTTTTCTTGATTAGTTAAAATTGGAAAACGATTCTACTGTGTATATAGAATCAAACAATTCTACCGATGTCGAATAATTTAATTTCCAATCCCCTAAAAAAGTAAAGAAAAATAGTCGTAAATCACCGCAAAAAGAAGTTTAAAGATCGTTGGACAAAGAATTTCAATTGGTTGTTAAAAAGCAAGGAAGAAACGATGACTAAGTGTTCGGCTTGCGGGATGTCTTTCTCTATTGGTAATGGTCGTATTAGTAACGTTAAACGTCATATAAAATCCGCAAAACCGTAATCCAGATATAATCGGTGTAGGATGCTTGTGTCATATCCTAAATAAAGCATTTAAAAATTCACTAAAGCTATTAAAATATGATGTTATAAAAGTTTTTAATGAGTTTAGCACTTCGAAAAAAAAACTACCAACCTAAAAGAAATATTCGACTCTGTGATTTAGAATGGAGTAAAATTCTCCGACATGTATCGCCACGTTGCCTTAGTTTTTAAATACAATTGATATTTTTTTAAGTTATAAATAGTTTTCCATAAGTATTAATTGAATATATTGTGATTCAAAATGCTAAAAAATCAATAAAATTTTTAAAATGTTAAAGATAATTTTAAAATTAAATTCGTAGTTTTTGAAATTCAATTAGCAATTTCGAAGATCTATTCACA
Source organism: Gymnocheta viridis (assembly GCA_956483585.1). Classification (NCBI taxonomy): domain Eukaryota; kingdom Metazoa; phylum Arthropoda; class Insecta; order Diptera; family Tachinidae; genus Gymnocheta; species Gymnocheta viridis. The sequence goes on from OY101444.1 coordinate 38,887,513, forward strand.
ATTTTTTTAATTTGATCAATAACTATTTGTTACATTTATTATTCGAGAGATGTATCGATATCTTATTTCAAGGAATTTCAAGAAGTTTTGTTTGTTGAGTGTTTTTAACTAGTCTATATACATATATAATATAATTTGTTTGTTTTTTTTTAATTAGTTTCAAAGCCTACTTGCTTGTACTTTTGTAATTTTTGAAATTCCCATTTGTTTTTTAAAAGTTTTTGTATAAGATAAAAGGTTTGAAACTTTTCAAGAACATGGTTTTAAGGCCATATATAGACTAGGTAAAAACCTTCAAATTTTTTTAAATTCTTTAATTAATGAATTTGAAATTTATTAGATCATTTTCAAAATTTAGTTGGAAAATATAGTGGGTAGTTCAGAAATACGGTTAAAAATGGTGTAGCATTGGTACGACTAATTCTTTATTCAAACTAATATTGATATCATCCGAAAAACGTTTATTTTGTGTTTATAGTTCGACTAGATCTACGTACTCGTATGCAATATTTTTCGCTACGTTCTCATAATTCTTAATATGTGTTTCATGTTTTTATTAACTTATTTAAAAAAATGTGATATATTGAATTAAAAGTTGTCACTATTTCATAGTTTTAAGTTTCTTATTTTAAATAAACATGTGATGTTTAACAATAAATAAAAATATGTACTGTTTTTGTGTGAAAAGTATTGTTTTTTCTCTTCAATGTACTTTTTTCGCTTTTAAAATATGGCAACCCTAGTTAGGAAGAAAGCCCATTTCCTTTTACCACATGGAATACTTATCTTGGCGCAGGAGGGTGGAAATTCCTAGACGTTTATATGAATAAAACAAATCAATTAAAAAAAATCAAGTTACATTTTATTTTAATTGAGCGAAAAGTAGGGAAACAAGTAAGCAGCGCGTTCTTGCTTTGTTTAAAGTTATATTGCGAATGAGAACAGGTAGATAAAAAAATACAAGTCATTACAAAATATTTGGCGTTATCGCCCAATCGAAAAAACTATAATTCACAATAATCGTAATATAAAGAGAGGGATGGAAATACTAACAATTAACCGTTTAGTACAAATTTATTATGTGTAATAAAGTATAATAAAGCCATATGTAAAGATTAAAATTCAAAATATAAAAATTATTTGTCTGAACACGTTTAACTTCAAAAATATAAAAGTATGTTTAAAAATATTTAAATTCGGAAATATAAAAAATTATACATAAATTATTTAAAGGCTGGATTTAAAAACTGATTTTTTTATATTTGTTTTTAGATTTTACACATTAGTTCAAAGCTTGCTCATATGGCTCAACTTCAAGGAGATATTGAAAAAGCCAGGATAGGATTCATTTGGACATTAGCAAAAATAGAGGAGTGTAAGAAAAAAATGCCCGATGACAGCGATGTGAAAGAGCTGTGGGCTCTAACTACAAACTGGTAACCTAAAAACTATTTTAAAAAATACATAATAATGACCTTATTCACAAACGATTAATAAAGTTAATGTGTGCATTAAAACCGTGTTTCCCATATAAAAATCAACATTAAACTATAACTTTATTAATCGTTTGTGAACATTTGAAACCCAATTATCTCCAACACGACTCTTCGCTTATTTCTCTCAATAAAATAATGTTATTCATTAAAATAACCCAGAACTCACCACGTGGAGGTGGCTATGTGGATAAACAAGTTAAGACAAATCACAGCGTATATTACTGGCTCTCGAGTTTATGAAATTTGTCATAATTTTCTCAACTTTGACCTCAACTAGGCACCTCAAGATATTATTCTAGAAAATCAAAATTTTGCAGGATAAATACTACATCCACATGACAACTTTTAGTGACACAGGACATATGATATTCGGAAAAAAATTTTCGGCCCACCCTAATGGGTAATCAACCGTATTTATTTTAAGACTCAATTTACAAAATTTTAAACAGAAAGGTTCGATTATAAAGAAGAAAAAACTGAAAGACTTTTTAAATTTTCATCTGAAAAACTCATCCTGAAATAAGAAATTTTGCATTTTTATGAATTTTATAAAATATTTTCTTTTTAACTTGCCTTTTTAATATCTTTTAATAATTCATTTATTTGGAAATGTCAAACGGTTTATGACGTTTTATGTTCGCAATACGAAAAAGATGCGTCTTCACTGGACATAACATAATTTTGACATTTGCTGCAATATATGTCAATGAATTTATTGCCAGTCAAGACGGGGGGTAACGTGACAATGACCATCGTTATTGTCGACGAAAAAATATGGCGCAATGACACCGCCGGCATGTAAACCGCACGAAACAGTTATTTTTTGTGGATCAAGTGGTGATTCATGAAGCGCATGTAGATTTTCACCAGACCAATAACGCATATTTTGCTTATTGACGAATCCATTGAGCCAAAAATGAGCTTCGTCACTGAAAATGATGAAATTCATCTTGGCGCATCTTCTCCAGAGCCCAATCGGAGAACGTACGTTGCGTCAAATGGTCGATCGGCTTCAATTCGTGAGTCAGCTTGATCTTGTATGGGTGTAAACCAAGATCTTTACGCGAAATATGCCATAAAGTAGTCTTGGCGATGCCCAGTTCTTGAGAACGCTGCGGAATCGACTGATATCGACGCCTGAACGGCAGCGATATTTTCGTCACTTCGACCAACCCGTTTTTTCACTGGCACGGCAACATCACTCAATGAATATGTTGACTCAAATTTTTGCACTAAACTTGTTATTGCTTGTCTACTAGGGCGAGAATAACGACCGAAAATTGGAGTTAACGCTCTTAAAGTTGCGGTCACCGACTCCGAACATCGGTAGTACATTTTTATAATTTGCATACGTTGTTCGTTCGTGTAATTTACCATGATGAAAATGTTGAGTTTACTGAAAAAAAGAAAGTGTCAGTTACATACAAAGTATATTTATTCAAGTACAGTAATATGTTTTGTTGTAATATGTTAAATAAATTTTTTAAATTTGTTAATTGAGATTGCCTCGATATCTTTTTTAAAAGATTTTCAAAAACTTTTGTTTATTGAGGGTTTTTTAGGTAGTCTATATACATACACACAAAAGTTTTTGAAAAACATATAAATAAATTTTATCGTTTTAAAAATTTACATTTTCTTACAATTTGTTAAATTTCCTACCCACAAAAATATATATATGTACATACATAAGCACATATTATATATTTCTTTTGGTTTTGCATCGACAAATTGCAAAATTAAACACCTATTAACAATTTTAAGTAAATGACAATAAGCTGTTTTCGACAATAAGGTTGAAAATATCAAAAACAAAAGTCCTGTAGTTTTTGCTGTTGTAGAATCAAGCGTACTTGAGTAAATATACTTTGTTTACATCAAGGCGTATTTAACCAGGTGACAGCATTACAGCAGCTGACTATTCGTTGCGAATGTCAAAATACATACAAAATACTTTTACTTTTTTTCTCTATCTGTTTTCTTTGTTTTATGGGTTAGATTTTTGACATACGCAATGAAAATACACAAACAAAAATGCCTGTTGATCTTGTATTGTTGTAATTGTTTTCCTAATGCTGTCACGTAGTTAAATACACATATGTGACGCGCAAAATAGAAAGGGACCTAAGGGTAAAAACCGGTTTTGTTCGGGAGAGCCATTTTAAAGATTTAAATACATACGTGTATCTTTCGTGTACCATCATTTCATAAAACGCGCATATCTCTGGGAGAGAACACTTTTGGGGCATGGGATCGGTCTTATTTTTTTTTACCCTTAGGTACCTTTCTCTATGCGCTGTCACATATATTTTTTATTATATTTTTTACTATTATATATAGAACAAGATTATTTATTTATATATTTATTCATAATACAAATAGCCTTAGGCCCATTTAATTCGTATAACATGTGATTATTACATACATCTACATATGTACATATATGTAAGTATTTACCAATAAAACAATACACTTTCCAACATACCGACGACTCCATCATCACCGTTTAAAAAAGATACACGCTAAAATAAAATGAAACGTCAAATTGAAGCCAGTATTAGTAACTAACTGATGTCCATGTAATAAAAACTTTCAAGTTTCCTTTTTAAAGTTGAAACAGCCAATTAGAAGACACGTAACTCTCTTGGCAAAACATTCCATAATCTAGCACAATGAACTACCAAAGATCGTTCATAATGGAATTATTAATCCGTGAGATTACCATTTGAGAATTTTTAAGGCTCTTGTAAAATATACCATTGTACAATACGTACAGGATTTTTGTATTTAATAATTCTAAAGATATAGATTGAAAGTCTAAATTTGAGATAATCCTCAAAAGAAAGATTAAAAAAACTTCTCACACAATGCGAAACATGTGTCCTACGTCTCAACCTATATACAAATCTGATAACTCTGTATCACACCCCTAATTCTGCTCCTACTACCAACATTACATCCTGAATAAACCTCAATGCAATAGCTAACCTGAGACATTGATAGTGCATGATAATTGTATATATGCCTAACATGTAGGGGAAAAAACAGATTCAAGTGGTAAAATCTCTAAGTGTAAGGCAAACCATGGAGCATATGCTATCAATGTGAGGCTCAAAATACAGTTTATCATCTATCACCACACCAAGACATTTCATCTGGGTTACAATACCAATCCGCAAATCCAATGTAGTCATATCACATCTATTGAATCTGAAAACCATCGCCTTAGTCTTACTAGGGTTAACTTGAAGAAAATTAGTATCCATCCAATAGCTCAATTTATTTAAATCTTGATTGATAACATCAGACCATTCAACTTGCGATCACAAATCACCAGACCACAGTAGCTGAATGTCATCTGGGAAATAAATCATTGAAAAATAGCGTGAATAAAGTAGGACCAAATACCGAACCCTGTGGAACACCCGAACTCACACATTCCAGACCAAAAACCAAGCCATTCAGAGATACAAATTGCCAACGACTAGCCAACGAATTTAGTAACTAAAAGAGATTGTCCAACTTGATCAAACGCCTTTATTAGGTCAATAGAAACCAAGACAGTAACCTTTTACCCCTGTTGAAATAATTCCTTGCCGAGTCAATCAATTCAGTTAGCAGAGACCAGTATTGCGAGCATGACGAAACCCGTATTGACATTTACTAAGCATCCTATTATTTTGAACCCACTGCGTCATCCGATCCTTCATAATGTTCTCAACAACCTTAGATAGCACAGGTACTATACTAATAGGTCTCATATTGTCAATCGAGAAATCTCCTCTCTTTTTTAGGAATAGAAACAATACGCGAACCCTCCAGTCATCAGGGTACCTAGATGTCATCAAGATGTTATTAACAGTATGCAAAATATGCGTACAGAGTTGCGGAAAAAATTTTTTTAACAACCTTATAGAGACTCCATTAGAACCCACAGAAGTAGATTTAATTCTATGCAGCGCCTTGTATAAATCCGTCATTTTGGTATTAGAAAAGGTAAAACTACGATCATAATATGTAAATCCGTGAAAGTCAGGTATCACATCCTCAAAATCTAATTGATTGCAAACAAAGTTCCTACTGATATCATCGGCATTAACCTCAGCAGAAGCACATGTAGCAGTTAGCAAAATCACTTTTCCCAACCTATTCCACATCTCCCCAGTACTTCCGGTCCGAAAAAAAATACTACTATTCATCATCTTAAATCTTCTTATTTTAGCTTTGGTCAGATTGCGCAATCGTCTGTATACCTCCCAATTTCTATCACTCCTATGATTATAATATGACCTCAAAGCAATACCTGTTAGTGATCTTATTATTATTATTATTATTAAAATCTTTTATTCACGAATCTTAAGGTAGGATCACACGATTGCCGCAAATACACCAATCAGGCCCAATTTTTATTGTGCTCACTTGGTGCACAATAACAATATTGTCCCAATCAAATATACTGCAGTCACATGATTGCCCCATTTTATAAAATTTTGATTGCCGTAGATTGACGAAGAATGAATTTGTGTCAATAATTGCCGCAGCCCAGTCATACGATTGTGTTAACTTGCGGCAACACCAACAAACATCTGTTATGGTAGTTTTTAGTTTGGTTTGTTTTACGTGCACCTTTTTTCCTTTTTTAATTCGGCATCGTAGCTTTTATTGGCCCACTGCTTATTATAGTAAAATAAATACAATCTACGAGATGTATTTTACACTTAATAAATTTAACTAAAAAATATTAAAAATAAAATTGAAATTTTTTTTGCATTAATTCTATGTCTAAATAATATATTTTTTTTTAAAGCGAAAAAATTCATGCATTTAAGGGTCAACGCTAAAAATAAGTTTATGGTACATAAAACAATTGGCACACACAAAAAATTAAACTAATTAAATAAATTGCCGCGTATTGGCTACTTTGATTGACGCACGAGAACACAATAAATAATGTCGCATTTTTTACTTTTTTATTGCCGCATGGTTGCCTATCAACCGTTCACACGATTGCCGACACAGAGTTGCATTTGATTGGGGAAAATGAGCACAATATTGTTCTCGATTGACGTAGGGGACAATAAATTGTGAAATCACACGATTGACATATAAAATAGAGCAATAATTGGTGCATTGCGTCAACCGTGTGATCCCACCTTTATAAACTAAATAAGGTACAATGTTATGAGATTTTACTTACGTACTACAACAATTAAATCTAATAATTGAATAAGGAAACTCTTAATAATACTGTCTTGAGGAAAATTAAAAAAAAACCTCTTATAAACTTTAAAAATGTTATAATGAAATTTGTTAAAACAATCGCTAGTAAGATTCTTTTTAACAAAAGAATATCAGCGACTGTTTCGTAAATTTCTTGTTTCAAAATTAGACAGTCTGCATTTTTCATTAAATGACAGCGTCAGATCATTGGCGTTTTAACTTTTTATGTTTAAATCTAATGTGCAGTAAGTCAGTGGGGAATCTAGGGGGAAGATTATGAATTATTTTTAAATTTTTGTTCTGGATAATCTGAAGCTTTTTTGTATGGGTCTTAGCAGTTTTGTGAAACTGCAGTAAGTCAATATCGGCCTAATACACATATTGTACAACAATATCTTATTTTTGAGGTTGAGATTAGACCTCCTATTAAGTATGGGGTATAGAGCACGTCCACACTTTATAGCTTTATCACAAATGTAATTCACATGTTGTAACCTGTTCGTGATCTGTTATGATATATGTATGTCATTAAAGAATCTAAGTACATTGTGATTCCTATTAAGAAAAACTTCTCTTAACGGAACATGATGTAAAAGCTAACTAAATATTGTAGTAAGGAAAACAATTTCTATTATATATCAGAAGCTGCAGACAGATAAAGTTGAGAAAAATCTGTTCATACTAAATGATTTTCAATTGCAGAAATATCAGCATTATTATACTCTCTAAAATAGGTAAACTCAGACGAGACATTGACTCCTTTAATATAGATAGTTGTTACATATGGAGTGGTGTTGGAAGCTGAAATGGAAAATCCTTCGAGAACGGTGGCTTTCTCTCCACTTCATGGCTATTTTTGAGAGGAAATTTTCAACCCTTTTGGAAGTTTCACAGTGCGTTGGCCATCATTACATTTACTTGTATCTATGATGTTTTTAAAAACATGGGTTTCGACAGCAGAACATTTTTGAAGCTCTTTGACACTGACATTGTAGCTAAAAAGTATTACTTTTGAAAAAGTAGCAGCTCATATTGGACACTTCACATAACAAAACAACATATTAAATTTGAAAACAAAAATTAGACCGACTCCAGCCGAATCACACAAGTTTTACTTTTCAATATGTGAATTTAAAAAAACAACGAATTTAAAAGACAAAACACAATCACAGACCACAAACATATTTTTTCTAGTTAATACTTACCTTTTACTCTACGTATAAAGACAAAATAGAATTTGATTTCAACTCTAAAAAATATTACTAGAAATTGCAGCTGGTGCTTAAAAATGTCGGGAAAGCTTTTGACTGCAGCTGGTGCAACGTATGTTGTGTTTAAAGCTTAATAGACATGCGAATATTGAGAACAAAACAAAATGAAAAATGTCAATGATATATATATCTGATATATCAGTTATCGAACACAGCGATTTTGACGCCAACATATAGTTTGAAATATTTAATTAATCGGAGCTAGATTGACCATTGCTCCCACATTGCGTTGCCAGCATTGGGGGAAACATTGTCTTAAGTAAAGTTTGAATAGTTTTGAAATATAGGAAAATAGTGAAATTTTAGAACATATAAAAATTATTTTAAACAAATAGTTAAAAACTGTTGTAAAGTTTTAAAATATCCAAAAATCTTGCAATATGACAACGCTGCATATATAGTATGTATGCTACATTTCGTTATTATTTATGTTCCATTCTAAAAAATATGCAACATTTTAAAAAACCATCATATGGTTTGCACAAATAACTAGCACAAAATGTAGCACGTTTGACCCTATACTTCAATTCATGGTGAGATAGTGCTGCTTTTTCCACCTCAAGAATATTTATTTTTGTGTTCATATTTGTTAGAGCGGAAGTTGACAAAAAAATTATTATTCATCAATGAAATTTCAATTCAATTTATTCAACAGTCAAAATTCAACAAAACAAAAAGTGACAAATCTCCAATTGGTAATAAATGGTGCTTAATGGCATCTTCTCCATGATAAAGAACTTTGTTGCATAGAATTTGGATGTAAATATACTAGTGGTTTCCTTGGTATAAACACCAAATTTCCTAACATTAATTTGCACGTTGCACGGAAGTACTTCAATAATTGCTTTAAATCTTGAAATAAGGTCTATATGAACACCTTTTATATTAGAGGGATCTATAATGAATTTTCTTGCGGTATTGACATCATATGTATTTCCCCATCCTGGTTTTGGTTGATCTAAAATCAACGCATGTTTGAGAAATTCATCTTGATCATGTTTCTTTTTCACTTTCCTTAGCTCTTTGTTGGTGTCGTTATTTCTTACTGATCCTGAAGATATGAAGTCCAAATCATAGCTGATTTTCAGAATGTGTTCCATAAACCAAATTCGTAAGCATCAGTACTATCTAATGCCTTTGTCGGTTATTAGTTTAACTGACTTGATGTTGCTTTGCATATAATACAGCTGGATGAAGCATTTGTGTCAGTCAAAGCCTTTGAAAATTTTCCATCTATCATTGAAAGCACTAATTGGTAGTTTATTTCAATAGTATGTGCATCTATCTCCATCTCTAATGGCTGTAATGTTGAAATTTGAGATCTAATATTACTAACTTTATTCTTAATGATATCATAAGTTTCCTTTTTAAATTAAAATTTTAATGTTTGCATTGTACTCGTCGAAGGTTCTGACTCTTCTAAGTTCTTTATTAATCGCCATGGCACAAATGACACCATGAACAGATCTGTGGCCGAAATATCTTTACATCAAATTTTTTATATTGGTTTTGTGCAGAAGATCCATCGCATCCCTATTTACAAAATAGAGTTAACTTGTAGTTTCCATATTTCTCCAACTCACTTCCTATAAATGATTGTAGCAACCGTTCGGCTGTATGATCAAGTAGAGCTTGCAGTTGGTGTGATTGCAATAGATTCCTTTGAAGGCCATCAGTCATTTTTAGCTGCAATTATGTGATGATATGATGGGTATAAATTTGAGCCTTTTTTGATCGCACGTAATCTGAGCTGAGTATACTGCGGTTTTGTTAACTTCAAATCCAGAAATAATGCAAGCGCTTCCTCATTTGTGATCTGATTTTCCTCGTTTGGTGTTGTTCCCACTGGACTAGCGGAAAGTACTTTTTAAAAGATATCAACTTTTGTTAGTTGTTTCTGTGATTGCAATTGGTAAAGCAAACTATATTTAATGTTTTCACATCCGACTTCTTCATTTATATTCTTCAGTTTTCGCCTCATATCTATCGCTACATTTATCTAACGGGTTTTGTGGTCTTCCACCACTGTTTTTACTTGCAGTTTCCGAAGTTATCTGGATATTAAGTTGACCTAGTAACATTTTGCAAAGCACTTATAAAACTTACTTTTACTCCAGTCAACTTCCTTGAAGCGTTTTTTTAACATTTTTGACAAAAGCTGATAATTTTTTTGTAAGTAAGATTGTGTTTCACTGCTGTAAGAATTTAAGTTTAATTTTCTCCTTTTTGTTTATTGTTCAGCCAATTCTTTATAGCTGAAACTCTCCATATTTTTATTAAGCTGAAATTAATGTATTTTCTAAAGGTCTATAAAATGAGGCTCGCAAAATTTTATCAATATTTTAGAATCAAACTAAATTTAATTTCCAAATTATTGTCCTGATATACTCAATATAAAATTTACCTACCTAAATTTTCAATTTTGGAATAAAATTAACTCCTCCGCTCGCGCCTTCTCCCTCTCTCCTTGTATATTTTCTTTCAGGAAAGCATGAAAAGACCTTTAAAATGATCGTGAGCTTATAGCTATATCTTCCCAGCAACCTGTCTATCTGACTTAATATTGAAAAATCAATTTACTATGCAAAATTGCAGGAAAACAATTAACATAATACTTTCTGCTACCTGTGATTTTTACTTATGATTGTTTATTTGGAGTTTAAATTTAACTAGGATATCTGTACAAGTCTCCATTTTTTCATAATGGTCACTAATCTTCTCCAGAAATATGACTTTTTTCAAATTCAATTTTCTAAAGATCCAAAATTATTTCAGGAATACCACTAATTGTGCTCTTTATAGGCCTATCCGGGAGCACTATTTCTATATAGTGGGATATCTGTACAAGTCTCCATTTTTCCATAATGGCCAATTATATATCCGAAAAAATAAATTTGTTAAAATTACTTTTTTATGTTATATTTTTTATTTGTTAAGTATTTTTTATTTATTATTTTATTTTTAAATTTATTAATCGAGATTGTCTCGATATCTTTTTTCAAAGATTTTCAAAAACTTTTGTTTGTTGAGGGTTTTTAGCTAGTCTATATACATACATGCATATCATTTATTATTTGTTGAATTCCCAATTATAATTATCTTATGTAATATCGTGGACACCATTTTCCGTTCATTGGTTAGTCTGGCGTCCTAAATAATGTTAATCAATTTCACTATGGCTGTTAAATGCTCTGTTAAGTGTGTAAAAGTAGTCTGTTAACTGCAAAAATAGCACGCTAAAAAATTTGGTTCATGTCCCTAATAGTTAAATTTCAATATCTGTTTTTTACTTCAGTTATATGAAAATTAGTTTTCCATTATTCTTTTAAGCTATTGCATAGCTTTTATCGTGGGCTTTGAGCGCGGCGACCGAATCAAGAAATTCCGTAACGAAAAAACCTAACACTAAGTTTATTTCTTAAGTCTTTTTTTAACGATTTGAATCGCTTAGCGTATGTTAACCCCTAAAGTATGCTATTGATTTCATTAACATACAGTATTGCCAGAACAGATTTTCACATGTAGGAAAACACAAAATGAATAATGATCCACAACAGAATATGGGACCACCATTGACGCTGAATTTTCCAGATATTTAGAGGATATCAAGTCCCAAACTTATGTTTCTTATTTCAGTTACCATAAACCTATACTTTCAATGATAAAAATTCCTGAATAACCTACATGTATTGTAAGATAATAAAAATATTTTAAACAATATTAACTTCTCATCTATTCAATAAAAGAAAAAAATTTGTTTTCTTATCGGCCACCACGCTCAAAAAGTGTAACTTGAATTAATATCAAAGAAAAAACTTGAATTAATATCAAAGAAAAAAATACTTTTTTTATTTTGTTCAGGTAGAATGGCACTAAGGTAAATTTAGTAGCAATTTTGGAACAATTTTTTAAAATAATTTTTGCGTATTTTCATTAAATAAAAAAAAAATGTTCTAAAGGCGGGTCGTGGTGGGGCAAGTGTATATTACGCTTAAAGAAAACAATTTCATCTTTCTCTGGAAGGTTTTGGTTTTTTGATCCCTTTTACCACCAGAGTAGAAGTTTTGTCTAGATATTACTTGAATGATACGCAAATCATATTCAGATCATATTACTTCTAATCATTGTTGCCAATAGTAGAGGAAAATCCCTACAAATAGGATATTTTCATGAAAAAGTGACAGATTTTGCGTTTTTATTAAAATTAGTGTATCCAGCGATCAACGGCGATTCGACCGCATTCTAGTAATTAAATATTAAGCATTTACATAAATATATACGATAAAAAACAAAAAAAATCTAAATAATCAACACAAAGCTCTCTTACTTAGCTTCCTTTTGTTTAAAAAGTACATATAGAAAAAACTCTGTCTCATTTCTAAGCAAAAGCAAATTGGACAAATACACAAGCACACTTTATTTATTTTTCAACTTGATGCTGATATGATACATGCATGTGTAATAAAAAGTGTGCATGTGTTAGAATAAACTTTAAACGCTTATAACTCCCAAAATACTAAACGGATTTAAATAAAATTAAGATTGTGCATATCTATATAAAACCCCGATTAAAAACATATAAATATTTTCAAAATCGGTTCAGTATTGCGGCGGCAAAAGGGATCTAAAAAAACGCATTTGTCTATTAATAATATAGAAGATAGATGTATGTATGTATGTACTTTTAATTGCAAGTTACACACCAACTACACATACGTGTAGTTTGTTTTTGCTTATCAAATTTCAAGAAAAGTTTGCAGACTTTTTGTTATCTTTTTTTTTTAAGTTTTATGTTAAAGAACATTGTTTTAATTCGTTTTTAATCAACTGCTTACGAAAATAGCTTTAAAATAATTAAATTTTAAATCAAAAAATTTTAGATTCGCGACTTTGGCAGCACTAGTTGACATGTTGTATACGACGCGTAAAAGTAGAATGTTGTTCAACTTTTTTCGCGTCACAAGCGTTGCAAACTTTTGTTTTGTAACTTGCTTTATGAGAATACTCTAATTCAACTTTTTTGAGAGACGCGTAGGAAGCATGACGCGTAGAAAGCGTGGTGTGGACTTTCAGCTTAACTCGCAGCTAGTGCTGCCAAGTTCCGAGTCTAAATTTTTTTTTTTAAAGATAAGTAAAACTCAAACAATTAGTATTCCTACCAACCCGTAGGTGTGTTACCTTCTTTAGGGGAGGGATAGGGAGAGAGGACAGATGGTGAAAGAGAGAAAGCTTAATTTTTACAACTATGATATTGCGCGCTATGTTAGTTTTTAGATCAGTGTTGCAGCGCCTCTGATGTCAAGTAGGCGCATTAAAGGTGTTTTAAGCTGTTGTAGCCATTTTATTATTTTACTTCGCCGGCGATTTTGCTACAATACCGACGAAGGAGGGCGCTGTGATGTCCGCTAGCATACACCAGTATCAATTGCTGCCAGTACTGTTCAGTGACCAGTGCTATGCCTTCATCACTTAAACACTCTGAAAACAACAAATACAATGACATACTAATGCCATTGTTACATTGATACCCACGTTCTTAGACATTATTTGCTTTGTAGTCAACGCGCTAACTACTACTTTTGAGATTGAACATATAATTATTTGAAAGCTATTTTCGTAAGCAGTTGATGAAAAACGAATTAAAACAATTTAAAGATCATAAAACTTAAAAAAAGATAACAAAAAGTCTGCAAATTTTTCTTGAAATTTAATAAGCAAAAACGTGTATAAAGCGTGGTGTGTAACTTGCAGTTTTTTAAGCGTCAAAAGCTTAAAACTCATGAAACGCAAGCGCGTAGAACGCGTGGTGTAGACTTTCAATGCTCAAGCTAGACTGATTTATATTTTTCATTTCTCTACAATACATGAGTACACGTACATAATAAAAGAGAAAACCAAAAGGAGCGGCGCCCTGGTTTTACCGATCGCTGTTCTAAAGTTAATTAGTTATTTTTTGTACGCGACAAAATGCATGGTTCAATCTCCACGCTGCCAATAAAAAAGAGTTGTAGGTAACGAAGGCGAAGCTGTTTTTGGGGAAAGCAAAAATGAGTTTAAGTGTGATATTTTAAAATAGACAGTTAATAGTTAATAATTATGGATGTGGTTAAATTTTAGCCCAAAATAATTAAAATAAGAAATTTTAATAATGAATTATTAGCGCCATTTTTTTAAATGGTTACCACTTTATTATCGTTGCCTCACGTGAACGCAGATACTCAACAAATTTTTTTTATAACCACCAGTGTGCCCATTTTAGCACTTCCGGTGCTACATTTAGCACTTTTGTTGATTTAGCGTCAAAATTTTCCGTTTAGCACTTGGCACTTTTTTAGCACTTTCATTGTGGTGAAAATGTGTTGATTGGTAAGCTCTTTTTTGCTAGGAGATAATAGCATCTGAAAATGAATGCTTTTTGTTTGTGTAAAGTTTACCACAATTGCCAAAACTTACTATATAGTATGTAATTTTTTGTAGAATATAAAGCCTAGTAATTTATTTTCAACCTCTAAGCATTTTTTGATATTTCTGAATTAAAAAGTTGTAAATTCAAATCCTACTGCTGTTACCTAGAATAAATTTGCCTAAGTACATAATATACGCGTATGTATGTATGTGTATGTGATATTTTATTTTTATTTTTTTTTACTTTTTATGTTTAAAAAATAATTTATTGTTTTAAGAAATTTTTTTATTCAATGGAAATATATATTTCTAAGGCAACATAAGCATAAATGATAAAACTATGAACTGTCAAAGAAAATATTTGATTAAAATTAAGACATTAAAGTTTAGCACTATGTTTTAGCACTTAAATTTTTTTTTGCACTATTTTGGTGCCAATTTAGCTCCAAAAGTTTTTTCGATCTGGTCACACTGATAACCACCGACATTTGAACTAAAAAGAGAAAATAACTGAGCCATATCATTTTAACTTTAATTAACAACAAAACGTAGACTGCACAAAATAAAAATTTAATCCAATGCATTTCAAAATATGTGTACAAGGAATCTCTACAAATAATATATTTAAGGAGTAACATACACCTTAATGTATATTTTAAAATATTAAATATTTTCGTTTTAATCTGCACAATACAAAAAGTAAATACATTACATACTATAAAATATGGTTTTTAAAAACGCATAGTTGTAGGGAATTTTTGCTTATAAATGATATTATGTTCATGTTTACAAAGTGTTATAAACTTCAACAGTGATCATGTTATTTTCCAAAAGACCCAATTGTATACTTAATATAGTTGACATACATATTTATGTACATATAATACTGAACATTAATTATATTTGTAATTTTGGTCGTTTTTTCTTTGCGTGTAGTTATAAATATTTACACCTCAACTATGTTTTTTTAATTTTTCGGTTTTCTATTTTTTAATTTAAATTAATTGCATTTTTTTAAAGGTTTGGTCAATTGCTTATGCAAGAGAATAATTTTAAGCAAGCAAAGCAATGCTTGAAAGATGCTTATGATTGTTTTATACAAATTCATGGAGATGGAAACGAAGAAGCCGCAACAATCTTAAATAATTTAAGCGTAGCGTGCTCAAATGTAAGTATTTAAAATATGTTATTTAGAAACTTACATAAATGATGACTATAAATTCAACCTTTTTTATTTTATTTTCGTTAAATAAGATGGACGATTTTGATGGTGCTAGACGATACATATTTAAAGCTTTAGATATACTAAAAAATATAAAAGATGCATCACAGGAAGGTATTTTATTAGCAAACTTGGGGTTAATTTACCTACAAGAAGGTGCGATCGAAGAGGCAAAAAATTCTTGTTCCCAAGCATGGAAAACTGGAAAATCTCAACAAAATGACGCAGCTATTAAGCAAGCGGAGTACTGCCTTGATAAAATTAAAATACATTTACGAAAAAAAGAAATTTAGATTTATAACTAAGTATTTCTTATAAATATTATACATATGTATGTGTGTATTTCATGTATACTGGGCATTGGAGTCCGACCGAACGTTTGGGTTCGATGTCAGAGTTCGGATAAATTTTTTATGCATGTTTGTATATCATCAAAAATATGTACACAAAAATTAATTAAGTACAAAAAGCAAAACGTTGTCTAAATAAAAAGTTTTTATTTGTGTTAAATTTGTCTTTATTAAATAAAAAAATCATGAAAATTAAAATATGTAGTTTCTATGCAATGGAAAAAAGATCTGAAAAATATACTGAATTTCGTGTTTGGTCTAAACAAGTGCGTTCGGTCGGACACTACTAGACTCTAACTGCCAGGAAGACGAAGTCACACGTTTTCATACTTTCGTACAATTACATTTAAAACAAAAACAAATTCCTCGAGGAAATCTAATGTTTTTGAAATTTCGTAGTACTCCGTTTTAAATACCTCATTATCCTATTAAATGCCAATCTTAATCTTCCCACACAATAGCGAAATAAACCTTCAAGCCATATAAAAGGGGCATTCAAATACTACACACTGTTTAAATAGTAATTAAATTTGTTTGCTGGTTTATCGATTTTTTGTGCGTGTACCAAAAGTTCTCTTTTGCACATTGCTTTATATCATTGCTGAATATACTGATATATCCGTCTTTATCTGATAAACCGGTAGCGGTATTTAAATATTGTCGATCAGTTACTTGAACTTTGGCATAATGAAAATTATTGCATCTATAGACGCGAACTAGTGCACTACGTGCTAATAAAACCTATGTTGTTTAACAAAACCAAAAAAAGTGAATAAAGTTCCGAGAATTCGTTCTCATTTTAATTAAATTAAAAGAAAAATTATTGTGCTTTTCTCTACAACTAAACCAGTCAGATTTACTCCGAAACATTGTTTCCTTTTTGCTTCTACCACATTCTATCTAACCACTTTTTTATTTTATTTAATACAAAACTATTTCTTGTCACACTTCTTTGTGCTGTCCCGTTTAAAAATAAACTCGTCGATCTATGTTCGTTATTTCACCTTTTCAACTCTTCGTCTTTATGCTATCGAACGTTCTCGATTCGCACCAATTATCCATCTTTTTTCTCTTATAAAAACAACTCTTTGATTAATACAAGGAATACATACACCTGCCAACTTCTGTGTATATAGTGGCAACGTGCACACGACAATATGAAACATGAATGATAAACGTGTTGCATAAACACGTTGCAGTGTCTGTAGCCAGCATTACATACATCGTTCTGTAATCTGATCTCAATTTTCAAAGATACAGATTTAGTACCCTTTTTTCTATTTGGAAACATTAATATTTTTGAAAACTAAACCTTTTATCGATCATAAAATTGGAAAAAACGCAAAAATTAGAAAATATATTATAAATGAGATTGTGCAGTGGTTTTTAAAATATATTGTGGAACAAAGTTTTTAAAGTAACAAGTGAAAGCAATAAAAATAATTAAAATGAATACAAAATTCTTTAAAAAAATAAACAAGTTTGGAAGTTCATGATTTGAGCCGGTTCCAACGAACGTCTTAATTTGGTTCGCGTTCAAATCCTGAACTACAATATGCTATTTTTTTGTAAGAATTTTTGATACATTTTAGTTATTTTTATTTGAAAAGGTTTGTTCTTTTTTGATAGCTTTAAATTATTTTCAATATGAAGATAACATTGGAACATTTTTATCATTAGACTAGCTGATTTGTAATAGTTGGCGATATTCTTATAATTTTGGGAGAATTTATTCATTATTAGACCTTTTCTTACGTTTAGTCGAAGACCATTGGCTTTTTGATAAAGACGTTGAAACACTTTTTGGATGTGAGAGAAGTGATTTAAGTGCTAATAAGGGGATGTTAATATTTTTATAATGCACTCTAGGCAAGAAAGGGTTACAAATTTGTTACGGAATTCATAATTTATGGTTGACTTCATAAACGCAGTTTGCAAAGCAACACTAGAATGCCTTTTAAACTTATGCTTCCAGTGTTGCTTTGCAAGCTTGTTTATGAAGTCAGCCTTTACTATGGAATAGAGATGAGAACCAATCATGCATGATCGTGATTAATTTTTTATTTACATCACGTGAGGGTGCGTCCGTGAGATGGTGAGCGGCAATTTTTTTGCTTTAATGTAATTTAAATTCTTGTTTTTTTAATTTTTTTTGTATTTCGTGAGCGTGAATTTTCGTGATTATGACTTCTTTCGTCACTCCATACTATGGGGAATGGTATATAAGATTCGGCATAATCCGAATATATCTCTCTTACTTGTTTTATTATATACTTTATATTTTAATAATTTGAGAAATTATAGATTTTTATTTGATTGCATTTCTAAGGTGGCGTCATTAATAATTCCGGAAATGGTATAGTTCGGTCAGCGTTGCGGGCATGGTTGGGTGGGTAAGAGACCAAAAGCTGTCTCTGCAGTTTATGTGTGGTATACTGTTGAGTAAAATTTTGTTCGGTTTAGTATTTGCAATGTTTTGTTACTTGTTCTTACCTGGTGCGAGGGTTGGAATAACCTGAGACTAACTAAAACTATCCATGTAAATCGTCCAGAACAAGTGGTTCGATCAGTATTATAAGTTTATTGCTCCGCAAGGCAGCAACAAATATATAGGAAAACAAATATTTTTTGTTGTTTCCGTAATTCTGTCCTTCAGACATCCCTGTTCCTATCTAATATGGTTCCCAAATTGATTATTGTAGATATTAAAAACGGAATGGCAAAATAAATAAATAAAATAAATAAAGATGCAGAGGGAGCAAATGTAAAAAAAATAAATGCCTCATTTTTATATCACAATAAAAAAAATGTTTTATTTAATCAGCATTATACAATCTTTTTCCGTTCGTTGATTTTCCAATCAGTTATTTTAATTGTGCCTTGTATTGTTTAACGAAACTAGTGTATAGGTATAAACAAAATTCCCGTTTTTTGTGATTGGACTCAAAGCATACAAATGGCAATGAAACTCTGGTACCTATTACTCTTTGAAGGCTTTGTAGTTTAACATTACATCAAATTCATAATCAATGAACTCAACTGTAATTTCTGGCTCTGGAATAATATATGTTTGCGATGAAACCAGGTTGAGAAAATCGTGTAGATCTGGAGATGGAATTTTATCACTGCTTTGTATATATTTTATTGGAAAAGCCATTTTATCTATTGGTAACAATAACGAATCATTTACATTAAATGGAGCAAGTTCGCCAAATACTTTTTGATGGGCACCGAAATTTAATTTCGTCAACTATAATGTAGAACACATTAATTAAAGATAAATAGCGTAGGATATGGCTTAAGTCTAGTTTAGTGACACAGCTTCAAAAAGAAAAAATCATATATAGGGGTGTAGAAAATGCTGAAATAAGAAAATGAAAAATAAAAAATTGGGGGAAACGTATAGTTCCCGAGTTATGGGCCTCTGAAGTTTCCATATATACGTGATTTTCCACTGCATTTATAAACGTATGTATATGACCAATATTGATATCATTTTAAAGCTTTTGAAGAGTTCTTTTAGAGTATACAAAATTTAATGAAAATATTTAACTCTTGAGTTCTCAATACAGTTTATACAAAATTTTATCCGAAAATGTTACGATTGTGCAATATTTTCTTCTTATTTTACCATTTTCTACACCTCTATATATAATTTTTTGGAGCTGTGTCACTAAACTAGACTTGTTCCTAAGATATATTCGTAAATGCATTAAATAGGTGCAACTTTTCTGCAAACTATTGCAACAGAAAATTAAATGTAGCAGGAATGTGCGACAGCACTCTCAATAGTTAAACTTTAAACATTGATTACTGCATTTTCAAATGTATCCATAGTTCTTTGTATCCTGTTTTTAACAATTACCTTTGGCTTACTGGGCAAATTGACTTCGCTATCACAGGGTAGACCAGAGGTGACACGAACAGCATGCTATTGCTGTATCTGTCGCACAGTAACTCGTAAACAAAGAATTTTTCATGTTTTGTTGTGGTTTTGTATTCTTATTAATTTCTGACTCACTAAAAATAGTTGCAGAAAAATATTAATTTAAGCAATATAAATGCAAAAAGTTATATAACATTAAAAATAATATAAAATAAGAATTATTCGTGATATATAGAAGAAGTAAATTGCAATACAATTCATCATTTCTTACTTCCAAAATGCTTAATTTTGTTTTGTTTATTTTCCCTCATCCTTACATTATATTGCTATCTCTTTTTAACAGTAACTCGTTGAACAAAAAAGCTGATTTGCTCCAAAACATAACCTCAAAGTTTCATCTCTGGTCTACCCTGTGTTCGCTATTTAGACTAACATATCGTGTTTTATGCAATTGCTCTATTTGATTTTTCTGCCGGAGTAAGGAATTTAATACCGGTGTAGATAGCTTCTTACACTTGAAGCACTTTTCACAAAAACCAGATTTTTCACAAGTTACTTTAGATTTTGCACCCAATTTTTCATTCATTGCAAGCAAGTGATTTTCTTCAATATGGAACTTATATTTGAGTAAACGATATTTAATTTAGATTTTGAACCGACCGCTCGCCGCCGCCGATCGCTTTCTTGCGCGACCAACTACCGCCGATCAGACTAGCCCATTGCAGAATAATATAGGTAGTGTCGAAGCTGCAACAAACTAATAATAGCAAAACAACACTGCTTTTATTGTTGTTTATGTTCGAAGCTGTCAAAGAGCACACTAGAAAATGGAAAAAAATGTATTCACATGTGTGTTTGGTTGCATTTTCTGCTCAGTAAAGAATTTTGTTTCTTTTCCTTTTCTTATTTGCATTTCAAACAAATGTTAAAGTATGCTTTTTTAGTGCATAATAAAATTTTGACAGCTGTGAACCAAAAAAGCCCCTTAGCGCATCGCTACTAATTGTATTAATCTACAACTGTTTCGGCGTATATCCGACGGTTCAATATATTAATATAAAAGTGGATAAATAAAACAAGGAATTTCAATTATTCAAGTCAATCCAAAGAATTTTCTTTATTTTTACTTTGTAAAGGGGTTCTTCAAATAATACTTGCACGTAGTGCTTCGATGGTATTCACAAAAACGATTGAATAAGTGCTATACATAAAAACTTAAGCTATGTGAAAATGGAAGCAACAATGTTTAAATACCGTTAACCGTTTTCCATCAAGGTTGTACAAAGGGGGTTTGATAAATAAATATTTAACCCACATGTACTTAAACAACCACGGACCGGCTCAAAGCCAGCCATATTGTCCGAGACAAGGCTACAATCAAGGCAGATCTGCCAGTTAGTAGCGATTCTACAACAACACAAAATTTGTTGTAAAATTAACTGATTAATTATCAAAACTTGTAAAAAATAGGACTTTTTTTGGGTTCGCAGCTGACAAAATTTTATAATATACTAAAAAAGCACACTTTAACATTTGTTTCAAATGCAAATAAGAAAAGGAAAAGAAACAAAATTTTTTATAGAACAGAAAATGCAACCAAACACACATATGAATACACAATTTTTTGCCAGTTTTCTCATCTCCATTTTGACAATTTCGAACATAAAGTAAGTGTTGTAGCTTCGACACTACCTGTATTATTCTATATTCTGCAGATATTTTGGACCTCTGATATTCAGAATGATCTGGGACAATGCTAAGCAAGTTTTTGATGCTTTGGAACCAATATACACTCCGTTAACTTAGAATAGCCTCACTTCATAATTATAAAGAATTGTAAAAATTTTGGTGTTTCTTTAATAACTAGAAAATATGTATTAAAGTCGTTGACAAGAGTGTACTCTGTTGTTATATTGACAGAAATTCCAAATAAGTCAGTAAAACTTAACGGTACTTTTCGATTTGTTTTCGCTAGCAGCAGAAAACATTCGAAGATATCAGTGTCAACTTAGATTAGCCTCAGTGCAGAATTTTTAATTTTTGTTGCATTTCTACGAAAAATTTTATTAAATAACGTTTAGTTTCGATAGATAAACGTGTTATTTGTTAAAAAATGAAGTATGGGAAAACAGCCATCGCTTAGTTCCACGGAAATCGCAAAAATTGACGCGTACTATGATCAAGGGCTTTCTAATCGTGCTATTGCCAGAAAACTTAGCCGAAGTCCTAAAGTTATTAACAATTATCTCAAGAATCAATCGGAGTACGGTAAACGGTATAAAGGAAAGACGTACAAAAAGGTTACACCGCGGGATAAACGCAAAATACTCCAAGTTGCTTCAAATTCAGCAATGAGTTTAAGTAAAATCGGAGATGCTGCCGGTGTCCAAGTGAGTGAAACTAAAATTTTTAATGTGATACAAAGCTCGGAACACCTGAAGCGTCGAAAACTTTAAAAAAGCCACCACTGAAAGACGTACAAAAGCAACAGAGATTAAAATTTGCGAAAGACCACATGTCGTGGGTAGTTCAAAAATGTCATCAAGAGAACGACTGGAAAAGAGTGTTTTTTCAGACGAAAAGCGTTTTAATATTGATGGTCCAGATATCAGGAAGGAAGAAAGGATTTTAAGTCGTCACCATAGAAAAGAGGGTTGCGTAATAGCCTGGGGCGCTATAACGTATTATGGGGCTGCTAGTTTAGTTTTTGTAAATGAGCGAATGACTGGATATGGTTACAAAAACTTGCTTCAAACTGCGTTTGTGGAGTTTAGGGATATTTTTGGCCCCCTTTCTTTAATTTTTGAACACGACAACGCCCCCATCCATACTGCTCGCATTGTAAAAAGCTGGCTTCAGGAGCAGGAAGTTGAATTATCATGGCCACCATATTCTCCTGACTTAAACATTATCGAAACTGTTTGGGGATGGCTAACACGTAAAGTTTATGAAGGAGGAAGGCAATTCTGCACAAAAGAGGAGCTAAAAGAAGCTATAAAATCGGCTTGGTCTAAAATTTCATTAAATTACTTAAAAATTCTGTACGACTCAATGCAAACACGAATTTGCGACGTTATTTCAATAAAGGGAGGGCATACAAAATATTAAATGTTGTAAAACAACTATAAAAATTTAAATATTAACAAAAATATAACCAAACATTAAATTTTCGTTTTATTGATTTTTAGTAAGGTGAGGCTAATCTAAGTTAACAATAAAAAGCAACTAGTTTTAATAACGTTTGCGAAATC
Organism: Gymnocheta viridis; assembly: GCA_956483585.1. Taxonomy (NCBI): domain Eukaryota; kingdom Metazoa; phylum Arthropoda; class Insecta; order Diptera; family Tachinidae; genus Gymnocheta; species Gymnocheta viridis. Next base: position 38,910,614 of record OY101444.1, read on the forward strand.
ACCTAGAAAAATTACGATAACTGTAACTGATATAATTGGTTCTTTCGTCAACTAATAAATAGACAATAAAGCTGCTTTCCACATTTTCATATTTAAAAAAAAAAATTAAAAAATTTTTAAAATTTCTACAAATTTATATGTGAGGCTACGCCATGTTAACGGAGTGTACTTCAAGTGCTCATGAAAAGACAGACTACTATCAATCATGACTCCAAGGTATTTTAGACACTCCTTGGATTCTATGCTACACATGCCAATATTTAGCCTATTGGTTTCCCTACATTTTCGACTACTAATCAAAACTGCTTCTGTTTTATGATCAGCTAGAGCTAGCCCCATTGATTTCAGCCAAGATATTAAGATCTGAATACTGGCGTTTGCAATGGTTCCCGCCTCTAATAGCTTTTCTGATTCGCTTACCAAGGCTATGTCGTCTCCAAATCCAACTATCTTTAATATCAAAACTTCATCGTACAGGAAGTTCCACAGCAGTGGGCCAGGTTCTGATCCTCGAAGCACCCTACCAATGATCTTGCACCTCCTAATACCCTTATCAGTATTATAAACTAACTCTCTATTCCGGAAATAGTCCTGTATAATTGCCAGTAGATAACCTGGGATGTCTAATCTGGCTAATGCATCAACAATATGTTCCCAGTTTGCCGTGTTAAAGGTGTTCTTTACGTCTAAAATTAAAACTACACAATACTCTTTTGCTCCATTTCTTCACCTCTTCCCTTGGATAGCTCGAGCAGCAGTTTCTACTACAACTTTGATAGCATCCACTGTTGATTTTGCTTTCCTAAAGCCAAATTGGTTATCTTATACACCACGGTTATATTCAACATAATCTTCCATAAATTACTCCTTCTAGCAGTTTCTTTTAGAACCACATTCGGAGTGCAATCCAAGCTGGTGCTTTCGTAGTAGATGGGTAATGGCGACTGCGCATTTCTATCTCCGCCATTACTTTTGAGCGAGCCAGCGCTGCCATCCTCTAGTTTTTTTATGTGTCTGTGAGAAAGAGTTTGTGTGTGTGTGTATGTGTATACGTGGTTGTATGTGTGTATGTTTGTTTGCTTGCCTGGGTTGTGTTGTGTGTGTGTGTGTGTATCTTTGTTTGCTTGCCTGTGCTACATATTTTGGTTGGGTGTGTGTGTATGTTCGTTTGCTAGACTGTGTTGTGTGTGTTTGTGTTGTTTGGTTTGTTGCTGTTGATATCGTGGCAGAGAAATATTTTGTTGGCAGAGAATGTGTGTATCTCTGATTATTTTAGGTGTGTCGTCATCACTGACGTCAAGGCGTGTGTATGAGGGTGTGTGTATGTTGCGATCACTTTGGTATCGTTGTATTAATGGTGTTTATTAGATTTTATTTTTTGTTCTTTTATATATGACTATGTTTTTATGTATGTTTTTAATTTTTCTTTATGTTTTCATAATTTTGCTGACGTCGAGATTTATTCCTTATAATTTGGCTATATAGATAAATATTGCATATTTTGTTTTTTGTTCTTTTATATATTTGAGGCTGTTTTTATGTATGTTTTGGAGTTTTCTTTATGTTTCTAAAGATTATTTTAGGTGTGTCGTCATCACTGACGTCATAGCGGCTTATTAGGTTGTGTTTGAGTGTGTGTGAGTGAGTGTATGTTGCGATCGTTATGGTATCGTTGTATTAATTATGTTTATTAGATTTTATTTTTTGTTCTTTTATATATTTGTGTCTGTTTTTATGTATATTTTGTATTTTTCTTTATGTTTTCATAATTCTGCTGACTTCGACAACTACGAACTTTATAGTAAAAATTAATTTATCTATTTATGTATATTAGGTGTGTCGTCTTCATGTGTGTATATGTATGACGTCATCACTTTTTTGTGTGGCTCTGTTAGTGCTGTGATGGATTTGATATCGTTATATTGATTTTAGTGTAAGCATGTGAGTTTGCTTTTATGTATTTCTTTTTTGATTTTTCTTTATTATGTTTTCTTATTCTATCGTTTGGGCATTTTTCTGTTCATAATTTGAACTGCAACTGTTAAATACTGCATAGTATAGACCGCAATCTACACTGAGGATAAAAAAAATATTATCACATTTTTTTGTGTGTATGTATGCATGTGCGTATTTGTGTGTGTGTGTGAATATTACGTCATCACTAGAGTGTATGTATGTGTGTTATTTTGATTAAGTATCGTTGTTGTTGTTCCACATAGTTGAGACTCTTATATATTTATTATTATTTCTTTTTGTTTTCTTAATTCCGCTTATTTCGTTATTTTTAATTATATTTTGAACTCTACTACACAATACTGTGGAGGCAGAGAAATATAATGCTGATAGAGAATGTGTGTATATTTGTTTACTTATTTTAGGTTGGTGGAATAATACAATTGGTGTCGAAACTGCAACAACACTGCTTTTAGGTTCCAAGATGTCAAAAAGTACAAAAGAAAAATGGAAATGCTTGCATTTTCTGTTCTATAAAGAATTTTTTTTCTTTTTTTATTTGCATTTGAAACAAGTGATAAAGTGTGCTTTTTTAGCAGTGTGGGTGTGTGTTAGTAATACATAATCAAATTTTGACGGACTCGAACCCAAAAAAAGTCCGTTAACGCTTCGACACTACCTGTATTATTCAACCATGGTTTGTCGTCATCACTGATGTCATGTGTATGTTATGCTCGATTTAGGATCATGGTAATAATTTTGTTTATCAGTTTTTGTTGTTCTGTATATTTGTAACTGTTTCATATATATATATATATTTTTTTTTGTTTATTTAATATTTCTTTGTTTTCTTTTTTTAATTCTGCTTACTTCAACATTTATGAAGTCTACGAGATAGTCTTGATTTTATATTTTTATTTATTTATAAATATCATATTCCATATTTATATATATAGAATAGATTTGTAGGATTATATTTCATATCTTGTAAAAATAATTTTTGTTTGTTTATAAATGCAAAATTTAAATTTCAAAATTCTGAATTAAAATTATTCCTGATGAAGTTAAATCATGCATAGTCTTGAAATAGTTTAAAAAGTCAACAATCAAAAAGTTGACAATTAATAATTACAAAAGTAATATATTTAAATCTAAAATTATCACATATGAAATGCTTTCATTTAGATTTAAAACACATCACAACTATACTCGAAAATTATATAAAATAGTACTCTTATTTAGTTATGAACAATAATATAAAAACGTATGCTTGGAGGATATTACATAGTAGAAATAATGAATCAAAGGATATTGATTATATTGATTTATGGCAATTGAAATATAATTTTATACTGTTTGTATTAGTTTTTAAATATATATTTATTTATGACTTAATTTTCTTTTAATCGAATCAAAGTAGGTATATTTAGAAGTATTAAATCTTAAAATTGGTATAGTATCTTGTTGTATGAATATAACGAAATGTATATTTTTATTGAGAAGAAACTGAAACAAAAATAAACAGTTAAAAAATTTTAGATTTTCTCTGATAATGATTTTCTATAGATGTGTGTTGATTGCTCCATTGCTGTGGGTGACGATTGATTTCTTCGTCTCTCAGTCTTTTTTCTGAAGCGTGCCAAAACAAATTTTAATTTTGTTGTGCAGAGTGAATCTTACTGAAGTTGTTTGTTTTCCTTATAGTTCTTTCTACTCAGTTAAAACAAAACATTCATTTTCGCTTACTAATATATTTTTGACAATAATCTCGAGTATATATTTACTGGAAAATATTATTTTATTGACTGCTGATTACTGTATTAAGGAGAGTGGGAAACATTTTTTTTGTTAAGGAAGGTTAGGAATTTCTGATTTTGGTATGTAGTATGACTATATAGTCATATATGAAGCTGGTTATTTTAAAACATTCTAAAAATTCTTCAATACTTTTTATATGGGATATACATATATATTATTTGCATAAAAATAATCATAAAATAAAATGTGTTGGACAATTGAAAAACAATTAAATGTTTAAATACTATTTCAAAAAATTACATTTATTTGAATCTTAAACTAAAAAATAATTTGATTCTGAAAATATTTCTGAATGTTATCAAATTACGGATTGAGAACTACATATCGGGAAATGTAAAAAAATGTGGACTAGGACAACTAATGTAGATAATAATTTAGTAAGTCCTTAAAGTAAATGCATCACACAATCTAGACCCTCTTCAATAATATATTAGATCTATTCAAAGCAACAGAAAAAACGAAGTTTTTTTAACAATTATCAATAATTTTATTATACGTAATATTAGAGAATATATTATGGAATCTTGTAGACGATATTCAATAGTCATTAATAAATGTTTAAGTAATTATGGTTGTACAAAATAAAAGAATTGTATATCTAATTTATTTAAAAGTAAACCACTTATACGGATATGATATCTCTCATTATCAACCATAGGGAAACTTTTTTTTAACCATTTTTAAAGTTCCAATTTAGATTATGTAAGGTATGGTTCAGTATTTGGATACATATTAGAAATAGCCTTAAATTATATATCAATATGGTATGATTATCAATATGATTTATCATTTTATGCAGAAAACATGAAACAACGTAAATTAATAACAAATTTAAATACTAAAACGAAATGTATTCAATATAGATTATTTTTAAAGAAAATGTAGATAATTGTTATTTTTAAATAGCACTAATCAGTGTTCATACAAACCTCCTTCTAATTTTCCTAAAACATTATTTTTTAATATTTTATTAGTTTAATATTATTTCTTTAATTATGTATAGTAAATATTTATAATATTTATCACATTTACATAATTTCCTCATATTAAAAACAGTCAATATACATATTTCATCACCAACCTGATAGCCATCAAAGTATCACATACAGCACCAAAATCTCCATTTTCTTTTATCATTGATTTGAAGAATAGCACCGCTTCCTTATGATCGTACATTAAGGAGTCTTTTTCATCTAGAAAATTCCCTTGCATAATATTTAGTGGAGACATTGTGATACAGCTTGATAATCCTTATTATTCACAAAGAAATTCTTTATTAATACTTTTAATAAGTGTACAATCAAGAATTGCGAGAAAAACATTTAGAGAAACTTACTTAAAAAAGTTAAGTTCAGTTAAATAAGCCTAAGAGGTATACACAAGATCACTTCGAATGAACCGTGAGAAAACAATTTATTCAGATTTACTTGAAAGGTAAAGTGTTGACAATTAGTGCAACATCTTATTGTATTCTATAAAATGTAATTTAATGTAGAAATCATAAATTTTGTTAATCACTGTAATTCAACATATTATTCAATTATTACTAAATATGCCAAGTAGTGTATTTACACCGGTTCGGTATATTTTTTTCCCATAAGGAGCAATGTAAAAGTGCACATTATGCCTGGCTGGGAAACGTGATCGTTAAAAATATATTTTGTTAGGTAATTAAGTGTATTTATTATGGAAATGCGTTTTCCATCCTTGGTTGGTTGTTTGTATTAGGAGGTTTCATAAAATTTGTATTGTGTATTAAGGGGTTTCAAAAAAAATTTATATGTAAATTTTTTTTTTGTTTTCACATGCCTGATTTTAGAGTCAGTCAGGGCTTCTCTATTGAATATCACCCCTGAAACTTCTGTACGAACACCCCTACCCGGACACCTATATTGAACAATTCTGTTGAATGTTTGTCAGGAAGCTGGAAATTTTCTTCATAGGTACAAAATATTTCACCGAGTTAAATATGAACCTCCCTACTATTTTTTTTCAGTTTTGATTGCTGAAAGAAAACGAAACTAATAAAAAAAGGGCATTTCGGTCTATTTTTATTACCCTTATCCTTTCTGTCTATTCATTAACATTTTCTTTTTATTGCACTTGATAAGATGCAACAACTTAGGGCTTGTGTTTTTTCTTATGTTTAAAGTAAACCATAAATGTTTGACTGTGTCCTCTATTGTCTGCCTATTTTTAATGAAAAATAAGTGTGCGAGAAAGTGAAACATTGTCTATTTTTAAATGCATTCATATGTCGTGTATGTACATATGAGTAGTATGAATAAGGGGTTTCTAGATAGAAATGTGCAAAGGAAAAATGTGCATACCTTAACCCTTTAACGGTCGATGGGGTTAAATTCGACCCCATGATATTTTGTGTTATGAGGCGGCAGCGTGTTCGGTTTTGCTTAAAGTGAAGTCGTGGTGGGGGGTTCGGTTTTGCTTAAAGTGAAGTCGTGGCAGCGTGTTCGGTTTTGCTTAAAGTGAAGTCGTGGTGGGGGGTTCGGTTTTGCTTAAAGTGAAGTCGTGGTGGGGGGTTCGGTTTTGCTTAAAGTGAAGTCGTGGTGGGGGGTTCGGTTTTGCTTAAAGTGAAGTCGTGGTGGGGGGTTCGGTTTTGCTTAAAGTGAAGTCGTGGTGGGAGGTTCGGTTTTGCTTAAAGTGAAGTCGTGGTGGGGGGTTCGGTTTTGCTTAAAGTGAAGTCGTGGTGGATGTTATTTTTGTTGAAGTGAAGACGTAACATTTAATGTGTTCGTTAGAGGGTTAATACAATATGAATTAAACTACATTAGGGCGGTTTACGAAAGTCTGTGATTTTTTTGCTAGTATTTAATAAATAAAATTCATTTACTGCGGTATATATTAATATCCCTAATACTATTTGTTATCAGTATAAAATGTTAACCACATTATTTAAAAACAAAACATGTATTTATTTTTAGTGTTAATCATATACCTACATACTTATAAAACATATGTATATTAGCAACAATTCTATATTTTTGTAGACTAAATAATTTACAATTACACATAACACTCGAATCAGCCGTAATTTGTTTCAATTTAAAACAATTTTCAAAATGAACACCATGAACTGATGAATCTACTAACTCCAAATATTCATATAAAGGTATGATTTCTAGGAAATTTTCCATATATCTGATGAGATCTCCCGGAATATATCCTCTATAATAGTTTAGAAAATTTTCCACTTCAACTCTCAATTCAAATTCAACAAATAATTTCGGCTTCCGTTTTATGAGTGTCGTCGACGACATTTAAGATTCATATTGTTTCTTTAGTGTATCTTGAGCTAGAACGATAACAAAAAAATAATATTTAGATTAAATAATAATAAAATAAATAAAAAAAACTATTTACCAAAAATTACCTGTTGCAGCTGCATGTATATTCAGCTCGTAATATTCATTGCTGCTGCTACCTTTGCTACCTTTTCTATCTTTAGTAAGATAGTAGGTATTGCGCTGGAATTCTTCTATACTATCATCGTCTAGAGTTTCGTTGAATATACCAGGTAGGTATATGTATTTGGTGTTTTCCACCAAACAACGTACTTTTTTCCCATAAGGCGTCTGGACACGCTCCATTTTCGTAATTTTATATTTATATTCAAAAAGCATCTCCTTTATGGGGAGAATGCTTTTTGTTTGGTTTTTTTTGAAAATTGATTTTAGGTGTGCTTCCATTTCTGTACTTAATTTGAATAGTAATTAAAGAAAAACTAGATGGGGGGTGGGTTTTTATATAAAATTATGAGAAGTAATTTTATAGCTTATCATTCTTTTCAATAAAATTTTAAAACAATGTTTCTGATGCGGTTTGTCCGTTGTTTATAAAGTTTCTATTTAATTAAAAGGTGTGAGAAAATTTTAAAAAGTTTCTGTTGCGGTTTTTCCGCGGTTTGTCCGTTGTTTATAAAGTTTCTATTTAATTAAAAGGCGTGAGAAAATTTTAAAATGTTTCTGTTGCGGTTTTTCCGTTTTTTTATAAAGTTTCTATTTAATCAAATGAAATTTTAATGTATGCAGAGTTTTGTTGATATATATATATATAAATATATATGATTTTAATTTTAAAAGGTTTCTGTTTAAAATGTTTCTTCTATTTCATCATCGTCATCTTCTTCTTCTTCAGTACTGTCATACAAGTTGTTGTAGAATACATATTGCTTCTTCTTTTTAATGATTAGAGTATATAATCCATTCACTTCTTTAACTTTCTTTAAAATGTGTGGATTTGCGTTTAGATAATCCATCTGATTTTTAGTAATAATCAGAAATCGTTTAGGTAAATAAATATGATATTCTTTATTTACAAGACATCTTATACTTTCACCATATTTTGTATCTACTCGTTCTATCTTGTTGATTTCATATGCAGTATTTTCTTCCATATCCTTTAAAGGTAAGTATATAATATTAGGATTTTGAAACAATTTTCTTAAACTTGCTCTCATTATTTTGCTTTTAACTTTTCACCGTAAAACGAATTTTCAAACTGATTCTTTATATTCAATAATTGATACTATAAGGTGTTTTTAGATATTTTAATAACTTCTTATCAATTGCGGTTAAGCATAAATATTAAAAAAGTATACGTATGTATGTATGTAATAATATATAAACAGCTGGTGTTTTAATCTTATTGTATCCAAGTTTGTGTTATATATATATATACGTTATTTATAATGAGAGATTTAGTTGAATTAAAAAAATTTGTTAAATATGTATTGGGGTCAATTTTTAAAAACTGGTGATAAATATTGTACTTGTCATGCACAGTGGAAAACTTTTCAAATAATAAATGCAATAGTTTTGGATATTATAATGCAGGTGTTCCTAACCGCAGACGGAGGGACAAGAACTCAAATTTTTTCTCTTAATAGAGGACAAGAAATGTCAACAAATATTCCAATATTTCATTTTAGTCACAATCAACATATAAAAATTGAGGTTATCGGTGGTATGATATCACTAGTTGGAACAGTCTATGAGGGTGGTTTTAAAGATATAAATGTACACTCATACAAACCATCATGCGTTTATAGTGAAATAGATGAACATGTTTTTAGTGATGCAACTAAATCTTATAATGGTAAGACTGGTATCCGCTCATTGAATAAAAATCAACAAAAACCTCTCCTCCCTCAAAAAATGGTTAATAATAGTAAAGTTAAGAAAGCAGCTGGTGGTGCTAGCGATGGTGATGACTCATTTCAATATGAAGATTATTAAATTAGTATATAAATATGAGAAACAATTCTTATCATCTCATTCAAAAATATATCGCTAACTTAAGAACATATCTATTAAAAAGAAAAACTAAAATGAAAAATATTTTTATCATATTGTTTTCATATATCTATATCATACAAGTGTTTTCAGCTTCATTACCTATTGATTTGAGTGAAAATGAACTTAAAAATACAGAATTTGCAATAAAATTACCAAATAATGATACTGTGAGCATACAACTAAATTTCAAACTTTTAAAGTTTAATAATGATTTAAATAAAAACATCGAGTTAACAACAAAAGCAGAAAATAAATCAAACGAAGAACAAGAAGACTCCCCACCGCCTATAAGTCAACCTTTTACTGTTGAACAAGCTATTGAAACATTTAGGCAAGATTTAGTAAAAAAGAAAAAAATATTGCAGGAATAATTGAAAGTTCGGCTCCATTTTATAGACATTTTCAACTTCAATACAAAGATAATATAAAATTGAGAATCCGTTGTACATATGACAGCAATTACTTGAAACGTCGATTAAATATTTCATGCTTCGAATACCGTCAAGTTGAATACGAGAGAATTTTAAGTAATGGTGAAATTGAGGTGGCTTCTGAGGATGATACAACGTACCGATCCGATGTTACATTAATCAACATTCAAGATTACACACATGATTTGGATATGGAAATAATATAAATTAGCTGATATGATGAAATACATTTACTACTACTTAATATAAACTTTGTTGTTGATGTGTTAAGAAGTTTTATTTAACATAAATAAAAAAATTAAAATAAGAAAAATAATGAATAATCAGTTTTATTCGAAAATTTTACATGACTTCTTGAATGAAGAAAGGTTTTTGTGGTATGAACATGAGATTATTTTGAAGAAATTAAAAACTCAATTCGATGAATATGCATTTTATAAGAAAAGTAAATCAAAATTTGGATATCATTACACCAATTGTGTGTGGTTCAACAATGAAACAACTTGTGGACCTGATACCTGTAAATGTTCCCTTATCGATAAAAGTTGGGAACAAGCATTATGTATAATGAATTTTTATAATAATTTAAAAACATAGACTTTATAAACAGTTCTACAGTCGTCGTTGTGACTTGATTAGTATTACACAATGTCTGAGGAGAGAATATTAGTTGTAGATGTACAAGGTTTTTATCTCAACAATAAATTCATTGAAAAAGAACTGAGTATTTCGATTAACGATATACAAGTACAAACATTTATTATTAAACCACCTTTTCCATATTCATTGTTGACAACAAAAGAAAAAGATTCAATTAATTGGCTTTATAATCATCATCATGGATTAAAATGGAAAGATGGCGATTCAACCTTAACAAATATTATGGAATATTATATTGCGCATGTTAAAGATAAAAATTTTATTTATTATGCTAAAGGATTAGAAAAAATTAAGTGGATTCAAAATATTTTTAAGGATAAAATTAATTTTTATAACCTAGATGATCTAAATTGTCCAAATTTAAAAACATTATATCAAAATGATAAATCTGTAAATGTTTGTTGTTATCATAGAAAATATTGTATATGTGCTCAAAAAAATGTAATACTCTTAAGAAAGTTTATTAAATCAAATATTAATAAAGAAAACATAAAATTATAAAAGACATTTTTTTATTTATTATTTAACACTTAAATCAGATAAAATAATCATCAAACATCAGTTCATTCTGAATACTTGAAATGTCAATAACAATATCTTTAATCGGAAGTGGTGATTGTAGATATTAATCAATTGAATACTACAAGGTTATTTGAATCTGACTTACTTGCACATATTACGGATGTTAATACAATACGCATTGAAAGCAACTTAACAACCGGATCATTTATTAATAATACTTCGAATCATGCTATTCATGAATTTCCTCTTGATGTTCCTCCAGGATATAAAATAAGCGAAAAACCTCGAAATGTTATTTATTTACCCGTCAACTGTCAGCAAATAAACAACATAACGATTACAATCTTAAATCAAGACGGTGAACTTATAAATTTTAGAGGAGAAAAAATCACTCTTAGACTCCACTTCAAACCAGAATAATGATCATTTACAATAAAAACGTAATGCAAAGAGGATTTCCATTCAATCCCTCATCAACTCACATTCGAGAAAGTATAAAAAATAAAAAACCGTTAACATCATATAATACAGAATACTTAAAATCATTAGGATTTAATCTTCAACCATGAATGAAATACTAAATGTCCTTCAAAAACCTATATATGATGAGAGTATTGTAAAAAGAGAATATCATAGTTACTCTCCATATCTAAAATCATTCAACAACAATGATGAAATTCGTATACCAATTCAAAATCAGGATCTCTTTGTCTTACCAAGTGATAGTATGATTTACATTCATGGTTTTATAGTAAAGAAGGAAGCAAACAAAGAGGTTCCAGCTATAGATGTGAAATTTAAAAACAACTTTGTTTCATATTTGTTTGATGAAATTCGTTATGAAATTAATGGTTTTCAAGTTGATCGTACACGCAAACTTGGAATTTCATCCACCATGAAAAATTTTGTATCATTGAATAAGGCTGAAAGTGCTACATTAAAAAACGCTGGTTGGTGTCTTAACGAAACTTTTGTTTTAGAAAAAAGTCATTTGGTCATTGATGGGGTTTGCTGAAGATTATAACAAAATACTGTTAAATTCGAAACATGAGCTCATTCTTCAACGTTCTACATCCGATGAGAGATCATATTATTCTACAAATACAACTGATCATTTGCAATTAACAATTCTGGATATAACATGGAAAATGCCACACATTCAACTATCGGACTTTGCAAAATTGGAAATGTTTAAGATAATCAACAGCAAAAATTCTATACCAATTGCATTTCGTAGTTGGGATTGTCATGTAAATCCTGCACTACCAACGAATACAAAGGTTTTATGGAATGTGAAGCTTTCTCCACAAAACGAAAGACCACGATTTCTTATAATTGGTTTACAAAAAGAGAAAATTAAAGAAGAAGGAAATATATTTGATCATTGCAATATCTCTAATTTAAAAGTTTATCTAAACTCAGAGTCATATCCATATGATGATTTAAATAATCGTTTCGAAATGGGTCAGTATTCTGTTCTATATAATATGTATGCAAAATTTCAACAAAGCTTTTACATGCGAGAACCTGAACCATTGCTGGATGTTAATGATTACAAGTCTTACGCACCGCTTATTGTTGTTGATGTTTCACATCAAAATGAGACTGTTAAAATTGGACCTATTGATGTACGAATTGAATTTGATACTGAAGCAAACAAACCAATTCCAGAAAAAACATCAGCATACTGTTTAGTTATTCATGATCGCTTAATCGAATACTCACCTCTAACAAGCGAAATTAGAAAAATTATTTAATTATAATATTTCTTTTAAAATTTTTAATAAATGAAAAAAAAAAAATGTTTATATATATATAAATAAAACAAGATCTTTTTAATTCTTAATCGATGTATTTTATTAAAACATTTATAGTTTCTTTTTAGTTTAGCTTCGAAAACAAAAATTTTAAACATAAATGACCACAATTTATTGTATTAAAATTTTGATATCTATCATAATTATAACTAATGTTTTTTCCTAAATATTTTATTAATTGTTTTGGTGGTTGCAAATTGCCAAATCTATCAAAATATTCGATTTGATTGTTATTTTTCCAATATGCTACCCAATGTGTGCCAGGTCCCTTTGAAGTATCCAGATTGATTATTCCACATTCTTTTTTAAATGGTTTGCTTGGAAGAGTGTTACACATAAACACACCTCTAAAATTTGGAATATGTTTTGCATATTTTCTCAAGTCTACATCAGAAAGAGCTCTTTTAGGTAGCTTCATTAAAAATTTTGTTGATAAGGTTTTAAATATAATCCAAATCCTTTTTTATATGGTTTTAAGAACATGCCTTTTCCCATCGCAATGGCTTCCATTGTATTATTGTGTCGTTTTGCTTCAGTCAGCTGTTCCTTTCCATTTTTAACTGCATTGATTGCTTTTGTAATACCAGATACACCACCAGCTAAACCACCAAGTGCACCCAGTGCAGCAAATATAGGGGCAAGTGGAAGAAAACCTCCAGATTTTGGTAGCGGTATTATTCGAGGTGTTTTTATTAACGATTTTTTCTTCCCCTTGAAAATATTGTTTACAACTTTTCGTGAAATCTTTATAGCATCTTTCAAGTTTTCACTTTTCTTTATATTCTTTCTTGCACTTTTCAATGCATGTGTAAATAGTTTGTGGGTATTTACTGGAGACGACTTTTTAGTTTTACTAATAACGTTACCCATACCGAATTTTGTTTTTGCTTTCATTGCAGTAGCAACAAACCAAGCGTTTGATTTTTCACCCAAACTACTATCGCTTGCTTTGACCCTTTGCCAAGCCTTTTCAGTTAAAATTCTATCAGCAATATGTCTTTTCGTATTTTGAATTTTTATTCGCACTATTTTTATTCGTCTTTTCTCTAAATCTTTATTGTTTGAGTATGCTATATCGTGCTCTCTGCAAGCAGTATCCAATGGATTGATTCCTTGATCACCTCTAGCTAAACGTTTCTTTAATTTTGTACCAGGTCCGCAAAATTGATAACCGGGTAGATGAAGTTCAATGGGAAGTTTATTAATTATTTTATTTAGAAAACCTTTACCAATGAAGGATGGATGGCGACTGAATAACTTTTTATAAATGATAGTCATATCTATTGATACTTTATCGATTAAAGATTGAAATTAAATTGATTGAAAACAAATAAAAGAGACTGGTTTATATATTATGTTATCATTAGATTTCAGAATGCGTTTTTTTAAACAACATAAAAGGATTGATGTAAAGAATATCGAATCAAAGTTCGATTCATCAAATAAAATTCGTCATAGTTCATTACTACCGAATTCTATTCGAGCTCTTATTGTGGGTCCATCAAATTGCGGAAAAACAAATGTTATGATCAGTCTTATTGAAAGTCCTCATGGATTGAAATTTAAAAATATTTACTTATATTCAAAGTCAACACAACAACCGAAATATAAGTACTTAGAAAGTCTAATTAAACCCATTAAGGAGATAAATTTTTCATCATTTTCTAATAATGATGATGTTCTATCCCCAGACGAAGTTAAACCGAATTCAACATTTATATTCGATGATATAGCTTGTGAGAAACAAAATCATGTACGTTCTTACTTCTGTATGGGTCGCCATAAAGACATTGATAGTTTTTATTTATGTCAAACTTATACACGTATACCAAAACACTTGATTCGCGATAATGCAAATATGATTATAATTTTTAAACAGGATGTAATGAATATTAAGCATATTTACAATGATCATGTTGGTTCTGATATGACTTTAAAAACATTTTATAAGTTATGTACCGAGTGTTGGAAAGAAAAATATGGTTTTCTAGTTATTAACAAAGATGATTCTATGAATAATGGTCGATATAGAAAAGGTTTCGATATATTTATAAATCTATAAAAGAAATATTACAGATATTTTAAAATCAGTACAAGATTAATTATTAAACTAATAACTTCTCAACTATAATCTGATACTAGCTATTAAATTGATAACTGTTAAACTGATCTGTTTGATTTGTTTCTATTTCAATATATCAATATGAATACAAATCTAGTTAATAATCTTATTAAAACTCGAAATATTTTGAAAAAGAAATATAAAAATATTTTGCTTGGAGAAATCGCAAATGATGAGATGTTAGAAAAAACATTTAAACCAATATCAAAACCATTAAAAGAAATAGTTCAATCAACTAATAATAATAATAATACTATAAAACATGAAAAGTATCCGGATAACTCTTTTAAACATGATCTTGAGAATAATAAAGTTGCCTTCAGTACCCCATATAAAAAGAGTAAGCTTGATTATAATACGTTTTCTCCAAGCTTTGATAACAAGAAAATCGAAAAAAGTTCAAACACGTTTAAATCATTTGATGATGAAAATAATGTTGATGACTATGATGATGATCTTGTTGATAATAATGATAAGAATAGTGTTGATAATGTTTATGATGATGATGATGAAAACACCATTGCAATACAACCCGATCAAAGTATTCAATATGATTTATCGAAAGTTCATTTAAATATATATGACAAAACCTATGGACCTCGTAAAGATAAAAAAAATCAAATATGGAGACTGGGTAATGAACCCATTACTTTCAATTCAACCAATATTACTGTAGGTAATTCAAAATGGCCCTTCACATCAGGTTTATATGAATTGTTAGTCTATAAAAAGCCAATCAGTTATAATAAAACAGATTTAAATAATTATAAACAAATATTGGAGATGACTAATGTTTATAAGCGAAATAACAGCATAAATGGTCAAATTAAAGGAAATCGTTCAACTAAATATACAACGATTATTAAAAACCTATTTAAACAACAGAAAATTCATAAGGGAAAAGGTTTAATGAAGTTGAATAGAAAAAAGACCAATTATGTTTATTGGGATGATCCTAACGAATTGGTTGATAGATTGCGTCTATTGATTTCATCCACAACAGCGGGTCACTCAAATCATAATAATGAAATTGTATCAATTATTGAGGAATTGAGAGAAGCAAAGATTATTATATAAATAGACTTAAAAATATTTAACAATTAATATTCATAAAATGCCTATCGATAAGTTTGGACATTATATTGAACAATCTGCAAGATATCAAAATCCGCATTCCAAGATTCATTTAGATAGTGATCGTAATTTCAACTTTAACTTACGGAGAATAAAAAATATTGCTAATCCTGTATTGGAAAATGATGCTGTGAACAAAATTTATATGAAAAGTTATTTTAATGAAATAAAGAAACAACTGGATGCAATGTGTATGGAGAGAATTAAGGAAACGGAGAATCGTTTTAACGAAATAATACAACAACAAAACGTGTTGTGTACAGAAAAATTTGTAAATTTAGAAACAAGTTTAAGTAAACTAATACATGATCAAAGTATCTTACAAAATAATCTCGATCAATCACTAAAAGAAATGAGATCATTATTTAATTATAAAATTGATTCAGTTGAAGAACGTCTTAAGCTCATTACAAAACATTTAAACATTGAAATATAAATCGTTTTGATTTAAATCCTACGTCAACAGCATTTAAATTGATGTAATCTAAGATAGATGTTAGAAATGGAGCGACAAGAAGTGGTTCAGGAGCTTCATAAGCAAGCACGTAGAAAATTCATTCGACGTCGAGTGGTGATCAAGGGAATTGATGATCTTTGGCAAGCAGATCTTGTTGAAATGGGCGTTTACTCAAAATATAACAAAGGCTATAGATTTATTTTAACAGTTATAGATACATTTTCAAAGTTTGCTTGGGCTGTACCCGTAAAATCGAAAGGTAGTGAAGATATTACCAATGCTATGAAATCTATTTTTTCACTAAAGAGATTTCCAAAAAACTTACAAACTGATAATGGTAAAGAGTTCTATAATAAAATATTTCAAAACCTGATGAAAAAACATAATATCAATCACTATTCTACATATAGTATCATGAAAGCGTCTATTGTAGAACGATTTAATAGAACTCTAAAAGGAATGATGTGGAAAAAGTTTAGTCTACAAGGAAATTATCAATGGATACATATATGTAAGGATTTAATTAATGAATATAATAATAAAAAACATAGAACAATTGGAATGAAGCCAAATGCTGTTAACATAGAAAATGAAAGTTCTATATTAAAACAAGCCTATAATCATCCCAAAATATATAAATTTGGTAAACTAAAAGTTGGAGATCACGTTCGAATCAGCAAATATAAACATATTTTTGCAAAAGGATATACTCCAAACTGGACAACTGAAATTTTTAAAATTCGTACTTTACAGAACACAAACCCCATTACTTATTTATTGGAAGACTATCAAAGGAATCCGATTGTTGGTGGATTCTATGAACATGAACTATTAAAGACACATTTTCCAAATACATACTTGATTGAAAATGTTATTAAAACTAAGGGGCACCAGGCGTACGTAAAATGGTTGGGATTTTCCAATCAACATAATTCTTGGATCAATAAAGATGAACTTCAATAATATTATATATACTTCAATATGAGATTTATTTTTATTATAAAATTCTCAAAAAAATAAAATAATATATAAAAAAGTTTTGTTTTGATTTTTTTTTATTTCTAAACGATTAAATTTTATATCAACTTAGTTGAGTAAGGTTAAGAACAAGCACGATTAAATTTTATTCACACAAAAACAAATTGTGGTTACTTGTGTTTAAAATTCCTATTCAATAGATAACTATAGTTTAAAATAAAAACAAACTAAAATATTTTAATGATATTCTTTATTTATTTATTTATTTATTGTTTTTTCACGTTATATATATTCACTTATAATCTAAAATCACTTAATACTATTGTACAATATTATCAGTTGAAGATGATGTTAATACATTTTCATTGGGATATGATGATGATGATGATGGTTGTTGACTATTTATTGCATAATGTCCCCATGCATATGTATTAATACTATTATCTCTAATAAATCGCTTATCATCTAAATAACTTAATGCTAATTTACTAATGTGTTGAGTATATATTTCATGAATCTTTGATCTAAATACATACATAGAATCATAGTACATTTTTTTTCAAATAAACATTTTCTAAAGTCATTAATCGTTAGTCTATTGGTTACGCATTTTTTAACTCCTTTAATTTTTTTAATTTCTTTTTCCTCTTCATCAATTTTAATTGAATACATTTTAGCGCGTAAACCAATGAACTCTTTAATTATTTTACCATTACATTCATCCTTCATCATTCCTAAAACCTTTTTGTTTAACAAGGGTATATTAAAAACATTATCTTTCGGATAAGCAGACGTATCAAACTGTAAGATAATATCATCTAGAATATCCTTATATAGATCATATGTCTTAATATCGTAAACAAAGGAATCAGTATCCATATAATTCAGATAAATATTTTCCTGATATTTAGGTTTCATGTATTCATAATGGAAATTATACATTTTCAACTTAGATAATTCTAGAACAGAAAACCCAATATAAATTGGTTTATTATATTCCGTTCGCACTCGACTCATTTCAATGACAATCATTTCTTCTTGAATCTTAAGTAAACTATGGAAATTTGGCTTAGCTATAAGAGCTCTAGCTCCCAACCTCTTACCTCTACTCTCCCATGAACAAACTATTTTAACATCTTTTCTCTTAGCTACATTTTCCATTGTTTTACCGTATACCGCATTATTTAAAAGTTTAAAAATTTTTTTTTCAAATTCATTTTCGGCATTGGTTCTATGATCATTATTTAAATCAATATACCTTTTCAACCAATCCGACTGATTGAATTTAAGAATTCTATGAATTTTCTTTAGAATAAGACCATGTTTAATACATTGTTTAAGATTTCTATAGTGTATTACATATTTTGTTTTATCATTTAAATCCGTTATTAATTTAGACTGTTTCATATGTTCATTTTTTTTATTTTCTGCACAAAATGGGAAATCATTGTGATGATCGTGTATGGTGGATGGATATTCTAAATCCACTTCCAATATATACCCTAATGGTGAACCATCTTCCACAGCATTAAAATTAAAATTTTCAATGTTTTCAACCCATTCAAAATTTTTATAAGGAAGGTATTGCGACATGACATAACCGTATAAATTGTTTACATCTAAATAAATAAGATAATTCGATTCTTTAGTAGAATCATAATCACTTACATATTTATTGTTAGCTACAGAATGTCGTTTACAACATTGAACAATTCCTCCCCTAATACCACGTGTAACAAAATTATACATGTTAATGTCAGTTAATAGTTCTAACTCTATTCTTGTTTTTTTCAACATTGCATCCCAAGATAATCCAGGAACAGTATAATATTGGCATGGATCTAAATTATAAATGTTTTTGCAAACTTTACGGAAATTTTCAAAAACATCACATAGTAATAAAACATCTACTTTCAAGTATAATAGTAAATAGTCCAAGAGAGTCGTACATCTAAATGTATTCCATACCTTTTCAGCATGTTTATAATTATCTTCACTACACGCTTCATCAGTTAGTTTATTAAAGAAGAGAGAACGAGGTGGTAATTGTGTTTCCATGAGACGATTCTTTGAATCCAAATAATCATAGGGAAAGACACCTTTACGTTTCATTAAATCAAATTCATTATCATTTAAACAAACCGATTTTATAGTTTTCAAATCATCATCAGACAAGAAACCTGCAAGTTGATCTAAACTTGATGCTATAAAACGATATGAATCGAGAAAACGTAGCTCAATAGTATCTTTTTCACTCACCCTAATTCTCTTCGATACGGATACATATAATTCCTTATTTAAAGGAATGATTTTTATATCACCTGCTACTGATGAAAGTTCTCTTATAAATAAATGACAATCATATGCCGAAAGGTTGTGAAAAAATATAGGGATAAAATTTCCAATTTGATACTCTAAGTTACATATATTATGTGCAGGACCTCTATAATCACCTGTTAGATGACAATGGTCAGTTACTTTATCTCCAATAGATATGATTTCACCGCATATATGACAATTCATATCTTCATCTTGTCTTTTTTGTTGTATAAACGTTAAAGGTTTCATTGGTATTACTACACTCAAATAGTTACTATAAATATATAATGCGTCCTCGACTAAACTTTTAAAAAATGTGTTGATGCATTTTCACCACTATAAATTCTATGTATATCTAAACTAGAATTATAGGAACATTTAATATAATAACTAAATGCAAATGGAATATGCTTTTGTACTGAATTAATATTAGCTGAGTTTTGAATATCAACTGATTCCAGAATACATTCGAAATCTGCATAAACTACAAACGGAACATCTAGTTGGTTTTTATGATTCTTAAATCTAAGTATAGAATTTTTATCGGTTGGCATTATAGTTACAATTTTGTTGCATTCCTCCTTATGTTTCTTTAAAGATGATTCTTTGTAAAAGTGTATGAGGCATGTATTACAAATATACACCTTATTTTTATGTTTTGTAAATTGACTTCTTAATAATCTATAATTAAAGAAATATAAAAGGAAACATTTTTTAATTAGTTTAATTTCACTTTGAGTATAAATTTAAATAACGATAAACATACCTTGATATATTTTTTATCCAGACATAATGGAATCGTTCTTCATCTTCCATCAATAATAAATTTATATGTTTACTTTTTTCTTCTTGAGAGAAATAATATGGTCCCACAACATTATAAACTTCTAAATACGTATCTTTTTCAAGTATAGATGTTTTCTTCTTCTTTTCAAAAGATCTTTCCAGACCAAAGACATTTATGCTTATTCCCGGGTTGTTGTCTTCAAACTGCTGTATTTTGTTGACAGATAGCGGGAAATTTAAATTTTTAAAATTTAATAATATATTATTTTCCAGGACTATAATATCATCTTGAATGTTGGTTATGTTATACGAAGAACAAATTACACTATTATTTTCTATTGGATATAGCGCTGATATTATAGCCCACTTAAAACAGTATACGTCATTGTTTTGTATATTAACACAAGCTTTTTTTTTGATATGTATGTTGGTAAAGAAATATACTGTGAACCTTTTATACATGCATATTTATTAATATTAACATCAAGGTGATTAATTTTTGTTAACGCAAAACCACTATCACGTTCTTGGAACTCATCCATTTTTTGCATAATTATTTCACATTTATTTGCATAAAATCTTTCAATATCATTCATATGGTTAGTTAAAGACAAAATATACATTTTTTTTGATGTAGTATTATGGTAATTATGGGTTCTTCATCGTCTTTCATCTTCATATATTCACAGAGTAATTCGAAATTAAATTTTAAACTTGTATGTTTTTGTAGATGATCTTTCAAAACACATGCTACATTATCCTTTATGTTATTGAAAAACAATTCGGGATTTAGATTATCCATATTGTTGTTTTTAAACCGAAATGTAGTAATACGGTTTTTGAAACAAGCATCTAAACACTTTATATTATTGATTTCATCAACAATTTTTAAACAATTATCTTTATGTTTGTTTGTGCGTTGATGATATATCCACAGTTTCCTTACTACATCTTCTTTACACTCCTTACAGTGTATAATTTCTTTCTTTTGATTATTTTGATGCTCTATTAAGTGGATATGTTTAAGATAATCTTGCTTACTTGAAAAATTAATGTTGCAAGTCGTACACCTTAATGAATAACCTTGATGATGATGCATCCTGATATGTCTATTTAATGAAAAGTTGCGGCTGTACACTTTTCCACAGATATCACAAATAAAGTTGCCACCCATTTTAATTTGATTTATTTTATTAATTTTTTTTTTGTGAATAAATAACTAAAAGTATAATCACACCTTAGAGTTTAGTAAAACAATGAATATATTTTATTAATTTGATTTCATTTTATTACCACTACACTTAATTAAATAATGTGGTTAACATTTTATACTGATAACAAATAGTATTATGGAGATTAATATATACCGCAGTAAATGAATTTTATTTATTAAATACTAGCAAAAAAATCACAGACTTTCGTAAACCGCCCTAATGTAGTTTAATTCATATTGTATTAACCCTCTAACGAACACATTAAATGTTACGACTTCACTTCAACAAAAATAACATCCACCACGACTTCACTTTAAGCAAAACCGAACCCCCCACCACGACTTCACTTTAAGCAAAACCGAACCCCCCACCACGACTTCACTTTAAGCAAAACCGAACCCCCCACCACGACTTCACTTTAAGCAAAACCGAACCTCCCACCACGACTTCACTTTAAGCAAAACCGAACCCCCCACCACGACTTCACTTTAAGCAAAACCGAACACGCTGCCGCCTCATAACACAAAATATCATGGGGTCGAATTTAACCCCATCGACCGTTAAAGGGTTAAGGTATGCACATTTTTCCTTTGCACATTTCTATCTAGAAACCCCTTATTCATACTACTCATATGTGTGTACATTTATATCGCTATTGGTCAGTTTGAGTGAGCTCGTTAGAATATTTTATTATATTGCGCATGTGTGCGTTTGTTTGCATTGGATCATTTTCTGTCTGTCCTTCTCTACCGTCTAGCTTGTTATCTATACCTATTTCACACCCCAGTGCGTATATTTATGTGTATAAGGATACACAATTTCATTACACATACATATTTCTGATTTTTTTCAAAGAAAAAGGATCAGAAATTTAAAAAGAGGTTACAAAACCAACATGCATTTGCATTACATAAATGTATGAGATACATGGAAAATTCTTAAGCAAAGTTAAACACCTGTGCCGGTCTATCTCTTTTTTATTACACTTGTCCTTTTTGTTTTTCTTTTCTGTCTACCTTTTTTTATTGCAGTTCATCTTTTTTTATTGAAAAATTTTGAGTTGGCATTTTCATGAGTGTCTGCTCCTCTACCAACTTTCTTGTTGATCGCTTTCATTTATCGAAAAAAATAAATGTTTGCGATGCCGAGAAAATTCTTATAACGTAAATAGTTGTGATTGATGTTTTGGTTTTTTGCAGATTTAATTGTTGAAAGAAAATGAATCTAATAGAAAAACGAATTCAACATGTAACTGTTTATCAGCATACAGATGTGAAAATTGTATGACCGAATGTTGTAAATTTAAAGAAATTTGTTTACTATGAAAAATAAATATTTTCTTCATGGTTTTATAATATTGCTTTTTCTTAAGACATGTGCGAGCATAATTTAGTATAAATGCGAGTGTTTTTCAGAAATTTTTTTTAAACAAAGCTTAGAACAATCAATAACATTCTTTCTATTTTCAGCCTAATCTAATAAAAATACATACTAAAATAAATATTTTAAATAAAACTAATTGATATACAGAAATATATATGATGTGTTTTTATTTATTATGAAGATTTTTTATCTTACTTTTTCAGATTTCATAACAATTAAAATTTTTATATGTATTTCTTTTACTTTTCAGATATAGGTTAGTAGTTTAAAAAGTCTTATATATAAATTAAAAAGTTTCTGTGTTAATATTCATATATTTGTTATAATATAAATTAAAGGCACATATATTAACATTTGGTATACTGATATTTTCAATATTACATCTATGAATTCAATTATGAAAATATATGAAAGGATAAGACTCATTACTATACATTCTTAATTCCTCAATCATTCTCAGGAATAATTTCTTGTGTTCCTTATCGATATGACAACTGTATCCATCAAATAGATCCTTTAATTCAGCTGATGTGACCTTTTTTTAATACAGTTGATCTAGTTCGCAACAGAATACATAAATAACTAAACAAAAGTTTTAAATGTTTTCAATATTCTCTTTGTTTACATATAAATTAATAAAATTTCTATATAAAATTGCACTTTTTTTAGCACACATTTCCTTACAACTATTTCTATGATATTTACAGATATTGATGTTAATATTACTTTTATATAACGTTCTTATATTTGGACAATTAAAGTCATCTAAATTATAGATATATATTTCCATTTCTCCAAGCAGTTGACTTAACCATTTTACTTTTTCAATTCCTTTAACATATATAATATGATAATATTCTTTTTTAAGATATGATATTATATATTCTCTAAATTCGTTGAGCGTTGAATTTCCATCATTCCAACATAATCCATGTAAATGATTGTACAACCATTTATTTGTAATCCTATCTTTATATGTTAATTCTGAATATTTAAAAGGCGGTAGAATGAGAAAAGTTTTAATTTCTGAATCAACTCCTACAACGCAGACTTCCTTTGCGAATAAATTATTATTAATACAGAAACCCTGTACATCTATGACTACATTTCTATTTTGATTTATTATCTTATTATAAGTGAAAATATTTACAAAAAGTATTGTTCTTTTATTAATTTTTTAATATCAATAAATAAATCAAAAGTTATTTATGTTCATTTGTTTGATTTCAAAAATAATCTTATAATAAAATCCAACTGAAATTTTTCTTATGTAATGAGAGATCAATAATGATATATATCATCAGTGATATAGTTGTATATTTCAGGTAAAAAACAAAATAGCTCTCCAGTTTCAACATAATTTGTAACATACAATACAATGTTAGCTTTCTTTCACATCGTATGATTTCCAAAGGTTCATTTATATATATGAAGTAAATACCTCTTGTTTTATACAAAAATTCGGAGAAACTTTTTCTTAGTCCTCAGTTAAACATAAGCACTTCCTTTAAAAAATAAAATATATGAATATATAAACATATGAATTCTCCTATAAAGGTGAACTTAATTCAAATATGCACGACCGAACTGATCAGACATCTGGTCAAAATGATCAGATACCTTATCAAACTTGATTTAACACTTGATGAGTTATATATTTAAAGAAATTATGTACTTATGGAAATATGCCCCTTATTTGTATCACTATACGATCACATACTTAAATTAAAAAATTACACTCTTTTATGTGATATATTCAATAAATAAGATTATATGTATTCACACTTTTAAAACAAAATGATTTATAGTTCAGACTGTCTAATTAGTTCTATGATTATAAATAAAGTTTAATACAATACTGTTTTTTTTATAAATGATTTATTTATTCTTCTGATTTTAAAATTATATTGATACATAAAAAATAATAATAATAATTTTGTTGTTTATTTTCTTCCAACTACAATATTTCATCTTTCTTCTAAGAATTGTGTTCATTAGTAAATCCTAACTATTTTTGATATGGGCACGAATGGAGGTAGATTGTGTGGACAACCGGTACTAGAACCAGTAGAAATTAAGGACAACATAATAACAGCAAAAGCCATCGCTAAAACTTGCAAAGGCGGAAGAGTCCCTATAAGAGTGCTTAAATTGAGTGGCCAAGAGCGAGTCATTAACAAAAATACCGAGATAGGTCAGTGTGGTCCAGCGGAGGTAATAATAAATTGCGAGAAAAATCTTCAACCTGCCAATATGTCTACCAAGGAGCGTGAATTATTTGACAAGCATGTGGGGAAATGGGTAGCAGAACTAGCAGCTCCTGATATAAAATAAAGCCAAACAGCTGCTAAAAAGGCATGCCTGAGTCTTTGCCCTAAGAAGTCAAAGCCAAGGGAGAACGGCTATAGCAAAACACGAAACAAATACCGGCGAAGCGAGGCCAATAAGACAGGCGCCCAGAAGTGTACCCCTGGCGAAATGAAAGGAGGTTAAGGAGCTAGTCAATGAAATGGAGCGGAGTGGCGTAATCGAACCATCTTCAAGTCCTTGGAGCTCACCTGTAGTCTTAGTAAAGAAGAAAGACGGCAGTACCAGATTCTGTGTCGACTGCAGGAAGCTAAACGGCGTCACTAAGAAGGACAGCTACCCGCTACCGAGAATTGATGACACCCTGGATAACCTGGCTGAAACAAAATGGTTTTCTACCTTAGACTTGCAGAGTGGCTATTCGCAGGCAGAAATCGCAGAGCAGGACAAAGAGAAAACAGTTTTCGGTGCAAGCGATGGCTTATGGCAGTTTAAAGTTATACCATTTGGGCTCTGCAACGCTCCGGCCACATTTCAACGCCTGATGGAACATGTCTTAAAAGGACTTCACTGGTGTACCTCGATGACATAATTGTGATGGGGAAGACTTTTGACGAACATCTCAAAAATCTGGATGAGGTGCTTCAGCGAATATCATCGGCTGGACTAAGGCTTAGCGCAAAGAAATGCTTATTATTCCAGAAAGAGTTGAAATATTTGGGTCATCGCGTTACGGCAGACGGTATTTCAACGGATGAAGATAAAATACGAGCAGTAAAGGACCGGCCTCGTCCGAAAAATCTTCATGAGCTCCGCAGCTTTCTGGGACTTTGCACATAAAAAAATCGTAAAATCTTATTGGACCCAGTGGAATAGCCTAAAGCTGATAAATGGATGCTTATATCGTACATGGGAAAGTGCGGACGGCAAAGAGGTTTCTAATTTCCTAGTCGTGCCAGTGACTAAGATGAAAGATGTAATTAGGGAGTTCCATAATGGCCCCAGTGGCGGTCACCTTGGTGTAACCAAAACCCTCGAAAAGCAGCGTTTTTAGTGGGTTGGATGTCAGCAAGCTGTAGCCGAATGGATAACAAATTGTACACGATGCATTGCAGCCAAACGTCCTGTAAAAAGAGGTCGCGGACAGCTGCAGCAATACATTTCGGGAGCCCCATTTGAGCGAATAGCAATGGATGTTGCAGGTCCTTTCCCTATCAGCAACGCCGGAAATCTTTATGTTCTTGTGGTTATGGACTACTTCAGTAAATGGCCAGAAGTATATGCCATACCAAACCAACAAGCAAAAACAATAGTGGATGCATTCGTAAACAACTGGGTTTGTCGCTATGGTGTTCCAATAGAATTACATTCTGGCCAGGGTAGAAATTTTGAGTCTGCAATATTCCACGAGATGTGCGAGATATATGGAATAAAGAAAACCAGAACAACGGCGCTCCACCCACAGTCAGATGGCATGGTAGAAAGACTTAAACGTACTCTGAAAGAATACCTGCGAAAAGTGGTAAGCGCGCATGAAAAGGACTGGGACGAGCACATCTCGAAGTTTCTACTGGCATACATATTAAATGATGTCGTTTATAGAATACAAAAGTATAACAGCCCAAGGTCCAAAATGAAAGTGGTTCATCTGGAGCGACTAGCCAACTATGGAAAAGGTGATTGTGTGCCTATTCGGGACGAACAGGCTTAAGTGGGCGGCAGTGTTACAAAATTTAAATGTAGATCCAAATTTAACAGACATAAGAAATACAGCGGTGATTAAGCACTCAAATTTTAACTAACGGAAACAGAACATTCAAGAAAGTTCTAGAAACATTAACGAGAATCCACATTTTAAGTTTGCTACTGCCATCTGCACGCCGCAGCCATAACATAGCTGAATAACAACAAAGGCTTACACAAGCAAACTTATTTCCATGGTGATTTTGTGTATCATTCAAGAAGGTCTAAGTTGTAGATGCATTTACTTTTTAAAGTTTTTAAGACTTACTAAATTATTATCTACATTAGGTATTCTAGTCATCATTTTCTCGTTGTGTAATTCTCTTCTCAATCCGTAATTTAATAACACTCAGAAAGATTTTCAGAATCAAATTATTTTTAGTTTAAAATTCAAAGAAATGTGTAAAAATTATATTTTATAAATTGTATTTACACACCCAATGTGCCAAACACATTTTATTTTATGCGTATTTTTATGTAAATGATATATATTTAGATCCTAAATAAGAAGTATTGAGAATTTTTAGGCTGTTCTTTTAAATGCTGTTGTTTTAAAACAACCAGCTTCATACACATTCACTCTACATAGCAAAATAAAAAAATCCTGACCTTTCCTAACAAAAAGCTGTTTCCCACTCTCCTTAATATTGAAAACAGAAGTCAATAAAATAATATTTTTAAGTAAATAAACAAATCAATGTGATAGGATGTAAAATCAAGCGATATACTTGAGATTATTGTCAAAAATATATTAGTAAGCGAAAATTAATAAAAAATGTTTTGTTTTACCTGAGTAGAAAACAAACAACTTCAGTAAGATTCACTCTGCACAACAAAATTAAAATTTTTTTGGCACGCTTCAGAAAAAAAAGACTGACAAATTAATAGCCACCCAAAGCAATGGAAGAAATCAACATACATCTATAGAATATTATACCAAAATCATTATCAGAGAAAATCTAAAATTTTTAAACTGTATACTTTTGTTTCAGAGTTTCTACTCCATAAAAAATACACTTCGTTACATTCATATAACAATATATTATATCAATCTTAAGAATCTCAAGATTCAATACTTCCGTTCTAACTACACATATTTTGATTGAGTTATAAATAAATTAAGTAATAAATAAATAAATAAGTACAAGCTAATACAAAAAGTATAAAATTAAATCTCAATTGTCATACCGTAAGTAATTTTTAAAATAAATCGATATAATTAATATCTATCATTAGAATAACTAAATAATACTTTATATAATTTCTGAGTATAGTTGTGATGTGTTTTAAATATAAATGAAAGCATTTCATATGAGATAGTTTTAGATTTAAATAAACAACTTTTGTAATCATTTATTGTCAACTTTTTGATTGTAGAATTTTTAATCAATTTCGATTTTTTAACATCTTCGAAATTGCGAGTTGGCATTGCATACACATTCCACCTTAAGTCTATGAAATTCAAATTTTTTATACACCCATAAATAAACAACAATTATTTTCACAAGGTATGAAATATAATCCTAAAAATCTATTCTATAGATCGCCAATGAATCTGGGAAATAATATTTATAAATTAATAAACAAATAAAGAGAAGACTAGGGCGTAGAGTTCAGAAATGTTGAAGTAAACAGAATTAAAAAAACAAAAAAATATAAAAAATATAAAACAGCCTCAAATATATAGAACAACAAAAACTGATAAACAAAATTAATATAACCATACCAAATCGACCTCAACACACCCATAAAAATACACCTACATAAAGTCAGTCACGCCATGAAGTCAGTTAAGACGACAACCCTGAAATAAATAAACAGATATATATACATACATTCTCTGCCAGCATAATATTTCTCTGCCCACACAGTATTGTGCAGTAGAGTTCAAAATATAAAAAAACAGAGTACCAAATATTCACTCATTTATCACTCATATTCATGCATACGAATTTTTAATTTTTGTTGTGTTTCGTTCTATTCGTGTTTGAATAGACAAAAAATAGTTTGCTGTATTCGTTCTTGTACATAAAATAAAGTTTTTGCATAGTATTCATATATGAATATGAATATCAAATTTTATTTTGCAGTAGCATTCGAAAATGAGCAGCAAAGAATTTGTAATCTGAATGTTCATGTACATGAGTGTATGTGTATTTTTTTAACTGCGCATATTCATTTCTGAATATTCGCTGAGTATACATATCTATGTTCGTGCATTCATATGGATGTATGTATGTACATATGTATGTAATAAGATCAATGGAAATAAAGTCAATTGCAATTATTGCCTTTTTTAAGTGAAACAAAGTCATAAAAACTTTGCGAATAGTATTAACAATGCTTGAAGAATGTCCACTCAACCAAATTTTTGGAAGTCATTTAAACATTTTAAGAAACATTACAGTATGTATGTATGTTCCTATGTATATGAATTTATTACCCTCTCCTATGAAATAACTATGTTGGTTAGAGATTTTTGTAACCTGCGATTTGCTTCTGGAATGATGGGCATACCAAGTTGGATTACAGTGAAAATTTGATATTGAAGATACTAAGTAATCGTTTGATTAGCAATCCCTAAAAGAAAATTTAATATAGTAAAATTTATATCGTACGACGAAATTACGGGGAAAAACACTTGCTTAATAGAATCGTGCAAAAAGGAGCTATGCGGAAAATTAACAGCAAGTATAACAAGAAAGAGAGATATATTCGGCTGTGCCGAATCTTATATACCCTTCACCATAGTATGGAGTGACGAAAGAAGTCACAATCACGAAAATTCACGCCCACGAAATACGAAAAAAAATTAAAAAAACAATAATTTAAATGGAAAAAATTACTTTAAAGCAAAAAAATTGCCACTCACCATCTCACGGACAGGGTGCGTGATGTAAATAAAAAATTAATCACGATCATGCATGATTGGTTCTCATCTCTATTCCATAGTAAAGGCTGACTTCATAGTAAAGGCTGGCTTGCAAAGCAACACTGGAAGCATAAGTTTACAAGGCATTCTAGTGTTGCTTTGCAAACTGCGTTTATGAAGTCAACCATAAATTATGAATTCCGTAACAAATTTGTAACCCTTTCTTGCCTAGAGTGCATTATAAAAATATTAACATCCCCTTATTAGCACTTAAATCACTTCTCACACATCCAAGAAGTGTTTCAACGTCCAAACAAAGAAATGATTTGAAACGTAAGAAAAGGTTTACTATTAAAAAATCGGCAACTATTACATAAATCTGTTAGTTTAATGATTAAAATGTTCCAATATTATCTTCATACTGAAAATAATTTAAAGCTATGAAAAATTCTTAAAAAATGAACGAACTTTTTCAAATAAAAAGTAAAAGTAATAAATATAACTAAAAAAAAATAAATTAATAAATGGTTGGTCAAGATTTGAAAATGTACCTTCTTACCCGGTGGCACGGTTTCGAATCCAAAACACAACACAATGCTATTTTTTTAGAATTTTCGATACATTTTAGTTGTTTTTATTACTTTTACTTTACCCCATACTTAATAGGAGGTCTAAGCTCAACCTCAAAAATAAGATATTGTTGTACAATATGTGTATTAGGCCGATACTGACTTACGGCAGTCCAGCGTGGTTTCACAAACTGCTAAGACCCATACAAAAAAGCTTCAGATTATCCAGAACAAAAATTTAAAAATAATTCATAATCTTCCCCCTAGATTCCCCACTGACTTACTGCACAATGGATTAAACATAAAAAGTTAAACGCGTTTGCCAAACGCTGTCATTTAATGAAAAATGCAGATTGTCTAATTTTGAAACAATAAGAAATTTACTAAACAGTCGCTGAGATTCTTTTGTTAAAAAGAATCTTACTAGCGATTGTTTTACCAAATTTCATTATAACATTTTCAAAGTTTATAGGAGGTTTTTGTGACAAATTTTCCTCAAGACAGTATTATTAATAGTTTCCTTATTCATTTATAAGATTTAATTGTTGTACAAAAGTAATCCTCCTAGCAGAAAATGCTATAAATTTTGCGATTGGCCCCTAATGTCAGTTCTGTTTTGACATTTGTGTAGTAAACACATGCGAAATACACGTTAATAAACAATGTTACGCTACACTGCTCCAGAACGCGGA
Organism: Gymnocheta viridis; assembly: GCA_956483585.1. NCBI lineage: Eukaryota > Metazoa > Arthropoda > Insecta > Diptera > Tachinidae > Gymnocheta > Gymnocheta viridis. Next base: position 38,941,706 of record OY101444.1, read on the forward strand.
ATATTGGTGACTATTTATTTGAACAATAATCGGTCGGTGACTTTGGCACAACGTGAATTTCGTCGCAGATTTCCTGGCCGTCCAACGCCTACTGGTGAAACACTGTGACGTTTAGCCTCTCGCCTCGAAGAGACTGGCACAACACGAGATGCTGCCAGGCGTGGCAGATCCCGGAGTAGCCGTTCTGCAGAGAATATTGCTGCTGTAGCCGAGGATGTCATGGAAACGGTTACTGTGAATGGTGAGCGCTACAGAGCAATGATTAACGAGTTCTTTTTGCCGCAACTTGATGAATTGGGATTGGAAAACATGTGGTTCCAACAGGACGGTGCAACGGCACACACTGCACGTGCCACAACCGATATGCTGAAGGATGCATTTCCCGGGCGCCTAATCTCCCGTTTTGGCGATTTGCACTGGCCAGCAAGATCGCCTGATTTGACCGCTGCAGACTTCTTTTTGTGGGGCTTTTTGAAGTCGCGGGTTTATGTCAACAAGCCTTAGACTCTTGCAGCTCTTAAAGATAATATCCGTCAAGAATGTGAGGGCCTATCGCCGGAAGTTTTGGCCAAAGTGATGGAAAATGCCATAAAAAGGGCTCAAATGACAATCAACTGTGGCGGCGGCCATTTACATGACATCATATTCTCGACTTGATGTAAAAAAATTAAAAGACCAAATAAAAATAATCCACAAGAAGAATCAAAGTTTTTATTTTTTTTTTAAATTACAGCCAAAAAACATCGGAAGGTTATTTTTGCGCCACCTTGTAGTACGTAAGTAAAATCTCATAACATTGTACCTTATTTAGTTTATAAGATTCGTGAATAAAAGATTTAATAATAATAATATTACTTTTACTTTTTATTTGAAAAAGTTTGTCCCACAATTTATTTGAAAAACCAGGCACAATCTCATTTATAATAAATTTTTTAATTTTTGCATTTTTATGATCGATCAAATGTTTATTTTCCAAAAATACCCAATATGTTATCAGATAGGATTTTGTACAGTGATAAAATAATTATATAATTAATTCAGTAAGTTGTCAACGTTTTTATTTGATATAATATAATAATAATACCAAAAATTAAAATAACCTGACCTTGTAAGAAAAAATTTTAAATTATAAAATATTACAACATATTTTAATTCATTATTTTAATTTTTTCTTTGAAACTCGAATGATGTATGTAAGCTAGTGGTATTCTGATAGTTGTGTTTTTAACATTTTGTTAACTTATCAGTATTGCGGGTGGACCCGACGGTAAAGGTTTTGCTAAGAAAACAGATAAATTTAATTAAAAACAAATTTTATTTAAATCTTCTTCTGCGTTTACTAAGTAAGACAGAGATCTAAATATGAAAAATTACGATAAAATCGCAAACAGAAAGCATTTTGCTTTCAAATCCAACCCATAATTCGGCTTATTTTCGTAATATTTTACCATTAATCCGTGCCCAATTCCGTAAAAAAAATACAAATATGTATGCATATACTATTTTTAGACGCGGTACAGCTGGCGAACTATTATCGCTACGCTTTACAAATGTTTTGGAAAATTTCCCCAAACATTCCGATCTAAAAATCCAAAGTTCATATGTATGTTTACGATAGGAACTGATTGTTTGAAAAATATTTGATGAATTGCAAACTATTCTTAGAATACCTTTTAATTAAGCCCACATTAAATTATTCAATTGGATAATGCAATCTAGAAGCTAAATATAAATTTGTGAAAAGTAGGTATTTGCAATACTTTTATTCAAAATACAAATGCATTTTAAATTTGTATTCCAAATACAAAATAGTTTTTAGTAAAAGTTTAATTTTCACAATGAAAATGATATTTTGTAAGTTTTTTTACTCTATAATTTTGCTGTTTTTTAATCAATATTGAATCATACAATTTTTCTGATGTTCGCATATTATTAAGAATTTTTGACATTTTAGAGATTTTTCAAGACTTATGGCAATCGGCACAATTATATAATTTTTCTAAATAAATTTTGGGAATAATTTCCAATATTGCAGTTTCAATTTTTAGAATATGCGCTATTTTTGCGGGATTTTCAACTTTTTAGTTTCTTTGCTAATTACATTTTGGAGCTTGATATCAAATTAAATTCTTACATCAAACTTTGTTTTTATTTTATAGAAAAGGCAATTAATTGAAGTGCTTTTGAAGATTAACTCACTCATGTTTACAGAATGAAAGAAACATAAGTTTAAAGAAACAAACAAAAACAAAACAACAGATCATTGCTTTTTGATTGATACACATGTATACACACAATGTGTACATGTGCCCATGAAGAAATTTCAGTATGTATGGATGTGATATATGTGTGACAAAAAAGGAAGATTTACAACGCACACCAATTTCCATCAAGAATTTAAAGTTTTAGTATTTTATAATAAATAAGATATATTATGTACTTAAACGCGTAAACTACTATGAAAAATACAACAGCTCTGTGGTGTATAAGAAGCGCTTGCGATTACCAACCAGTAGGTTGTTGGTATGAATGCAAACGCAACTTTTTCAAAAAAAATTTTAAAAGTAAAATTATTTCGAATACCATTTTTTGCCCATATTTAAGTCGTTAATGGGCCGGCTTCAATTATTTTCAGTCTAAACCTTCGTAGAACTCCATACAAGAAATCTGCTTCATAAAATTGACCGTGGGACAGTCGGGGCCATAAAAAAACAACATAATAGGAAATATAACAAAAAAAGTCTTTTGGCTATATCTCATTAATTATTGGACCGAGTTTTGTGATTTTCAAACCGAACAATTTTATGAAAAATTCCAAGAGAATGGTATAATATTTATGTCTCTATGTTGATTGTTTCGTGATCTTCGACTATCTCTCAGAGCGATCGGTTGTGCTTTATACATATTAATTTACATAAATAAACTAACGGGTTTCAACATTCTTCTTTTTTAGTAATAAAAAAGTTACTATAGAAAGTTGAAATAAACAAACAGAAACTAAATAAATTCAAAAACTATTAAAAAATAAGTGTTTTAATTGGTAAAAACCCCAAAATATGGCTGAGTGCAGTAAATGCTGAACAGCGATTAGAGGGGAGAGTGGAATAAGATGTAATGGAATATGTAATAAAATATACCATTTTACAAAAAATTGCGCAGGAATAGACCAATATTCTGCTAAAATTATCGAAGAGGACAATTTTATTAGATATATGTACATATGTATGTACATATATGTAATGATTGCATTCAATATATTCAGAATGTAGATCTTGTGTTAAAAGACATTCAAGACAGTGTTAAGCAAAACAAACAGTTATTGAAAGATTACAAACATGAATTTGGAAGATGGAAAAATGGATAATATCCAGAAGCTTTGGGAGAAAAATATGCAGGAAGTTAAGAATCTATTTGAAAATGTAAGCGAAATTGTAAACAAAAACAAAGATATGTGTGAAAAAATTGAGATGACTAATGTGAAAATGTGTAATGAAATAAAGAAAATGGTCAAAGACACAAATGTAAAAACAAATATTTCATACGCGCAAACAGTTGCAAAAAATATAGTGATGCCAGATGTATCGAAAAATTTCCCCTTAATTATCAAACCAAAAGAAAAACAAAGTATTGAGAAAACTAAAGCGGAACTAAATAAAAAAATTGATCCAATTAATTTTAAAATAACAAATGTTGAAAGTAGAAAAAATGGTACTTTATTAATTCAAAGTGAAAACATTGAAGAAAGAGAAAAAATTAAAGAAGCAATACAAAGCGGAATAAGTGAAAATTACGAAGTAAAAGTTCCAAAGGAAACAGAGATGCAAATTGTAATTACGGATAGGAGTTTTAAAATGCCTGAAAAAGATCTAATAATTAAATTAAAAAAGCAAAATCTAGTGCTAGAAAAGAGTGAAATAGAAATAATAAAAATTTTTGAAACAAAACGAAATAATAAAACAATTTTTAATGCAAAACTTAAGATTGATAACGTATCGTATAAAGAAGTAATTACTGGTCTAAAACTTAATATCGGATGGGATAGATGCAGAGTATACGATGGCACAATGGTGATTCAATGTTTCAAATGTCTAGGATACAACCACAAAGCATCGGAATGTAAAAATGATGAAGTATGCTGCAAGTGTCACGGCAATCATAGAAGCAAAGATTGCAATAATGAAGATATAAACAAATGTGTTAACTGCATTAAAGAAAATAAAAGACTCAATTTGGATCTTGATGAAAACTACAGCTCGTATTAACGAGAATGTCCAGTTTATCAGAATAAGCTTAGTTTAAAAAAGAAGAGGTTAGGCTTAGCCGCCTAGCAACCAAGAAGCATACGTGGTATACATACTAATATTCAAGGTTTAGTAAATAATTTTAGTCAAATGGAGATGATGGTGCAGACGGCCAAACCGGAATTTATAATACTTTCAGAAACCCACCAAACCGAACGAATCAGTGAAAGGGAAATCGAATTGCGCATAGTCCCTTATAAGGGACGCTCGAATTTTCTGCTGTACCACTTTTAATAATTTGAATTTTTAAATAACAAGCAGGCTTTGCGTTACTGACATTCCAACGAAATATATTTTATTTCATTTGTTTCAGTTATTGTGATTTGTGTGTTGTGTTTTATGCAAAATATGGAAAACCAATTTGTGAAAAAACAAAAATCTCGAGCTGGGTGAGTAAAATTGGAATATATTAAATATTATGTGAATATTTGTTATGTTTTGTGTGTTATTCTTTGTAAATAAGTGTAATGATTCAATTGATGCAAAAAAATTATGACAAAATGTTATGCCACGTGCATGTAGTGACTTTGAATGCAACGTCCCCTAAAAGGGACACTGCGTCCGTAGTACAATTGTGATGCGATGATTGAGTAAATATTTTTTTCATGCATAGCCTCACAGTTTCTCAAATATTGGATGAACTGGATGCCCTTGACGACAATGAGCTCAATGGCGTTGCAATTTACACAATTCCTCCATTAGATGGAGCCGACACTGATCAAGATACCGATGAAAGCGATGATGAGCATGTGGCAAATCTTGATCATCTCGGTCCAAAATTATTATCTACCACATGTGAAGTAGTACAGGAAGATAGTGAATGGGATGATAGTGATGATGAGCCCCTAGAGAAATTAATGCGCATCTCCGGTGGATCAAACAGACAGGAAAACACGAGTTTAAATTGTTGGCGAAAAGTTGAACCATTATATGAAATAAATACGGAATGTGCAATGATTCCACCAAGCGCTGAAGCTCAGTTATGCAAAACTCCGACAGAATTTTTTGAATTGTTTTTCTCCGAGGATATTTTAAAACATTTTCAGGAGCAAACAAACTTGTATGGACTTCAAAAGAATATAAATTTAGAAGTAACATTGGACGAGATAAAAGTATTTTTAGGAGGTATTCTCATGTCTGGATACGCCAAGTATCCCAATAAGAGATTGTATTGGTCAAGAAAACCTGACTGTCCTAAACTGCTCTGTAATAGCATGAGAATGAACAGGTTTGAACAAATACTAAATAACTTCCATTTGAATGACAACCTACAAATCGATGATATGGATCGCCTTTACAAATTGCGACCTCTAATAAATCACCTAAATGCATCATATCTGCGACATGGTGGGATTGATGAAAATTTGTCAGTCGATGAGAGTATGATCCCGTATTATGGCAAGCATTATGCCAAACAATACATTCGCGGTAAACCAATCCGATTTGGTTTTAAAAACTGGGCGTTAAATTCAGCTAACGGTTTTATGATCCAATTTGATATATATATGGGAAAAACTGCAGAGTCTACTCTAAAAGGATTTGGTGTAGGTGGTGATAAAGTGCTTGACCTCCTCTCAAAAGCTAATGTTCCTTCTAATAAAGGATTCAAGGTAATATAACCATAGTATACCCATTCAAAAAATAAAACTTATTTTATGTATTTCAGGTATTCATAGACAATTATATTACCTCCGTGAAATTACTGCGACACTTATCAGCAATTGGAATATGTACTTCAGGAACGATAAGAGAAGGGCGAACAGAAAAATGCCCTCTTCGCTCAATCCCGGTAATGAAAAAAGAAGAAAGAGGATCTGTAGATCATAGATTTACAAATAATGGAAACATATTACTCACACGATGGAAGGATAATAATGTTGTCACAATTGCAACAAATTTTGATGTGAATGAAATGGGATCGTGCCAACGATTCGTTAAAGGAAGGGGTGCTGTAAGTATTTCCCAACCAAAAGTGTTTCATCGATATAATATGGGCATGGGAGGCGTTGATAAGATGTATCAATTAGTCGCAGCCTATCGCTCGCGAATCAGACAAAAGAAATGGTGGTGGCCAATATTTGCATATCTACTTGATGCCTCAGTTGTTAATGCATGGCTGCTGATGAAGAAATTAAATCTCAATGATCCAACATGTGCGTCTCTTCTTATTTTTCGCCGAAATCTAGCTACATCCTACCATGAAACGTATGGTACCCCATCTATAAGAGGTTCGCGCACTAACAAAGTGACGACTGATACGCGATATGATGGCAGAAACCACCTTATTGAGTATTGCAAAACTGATAAACGATGTGGACATTGCGGAAAAAAAATAACTTTATTTGCAACAAATGTGAAAAGGGGCTTCACCCCAAAGAATGCTTTAAAATTTATCATACGCCTAGTGTACCCACTGTCCAGTGTCCCTTATAAGGGACGGTCCGTAACTCTAAAACTATAAGTTTTTTTAAATAAAATGTTTTTAAAATGAATTAATCAGTTAATTTTTATTAATAATTGGTAAAAATTATTTAAGAAAGGTGGCCAGGGAACTTCGTCCACTAATGGGTTAACTATGACCATTATTATTTGTTATCAAATTCAACTAGAACTGGAGGGGTAACTGTATACTTCAAAAAGCATTGGCTTATATCTAAAATAAAAGAATGTATAAAGGAGTCTGATTATTGGATCGTTGCATTTCTAGCAAAGTATGGAAAATTTTCAATGGCAATAATAGCGGTATACAGATCACCAAAAAGCCAGAAAGCGGAATTAAAGGAATTTTTAGATGATTTATGCGAAAGAAATTATGAAATTGTGATGGCCGGCGACTTTAATATTAACTGGCATAAATACTATTATAAGAAGAAAATAGTAAGCATACTAAATGATAACGGATTGAAACAAATAATGAACGAATTTACTAGAATAACACAAAACTCTAAAACGTTAATAGACTTTGTAATTACAAACACAAAGAAAGTTTCGGCGAAAGTGAATATAAACAATAAAATAGCTGATCACGAATCAATAGATATATTTATCGAAGGAGAAAATGATGAAAATGAACCAAACAGTAATGAAGTGTTCGTTTTTAAGTATAATAAAAATAAATTTAAAAAAAATTGAGCTCGATGTTGAAATGTGAAGAAATAAATAACTTGAATGAATATGTATACAATTTTGACTTTTGTCTTGATAATACAGTAGAGCAGTTTACATTTAGGACAAGAGTAAACAAACAAAATAAAAATAAATGGTTTAACAACGAACTAAGAGTATCCAAGAAGGATACAATTAGAAAATATCAAAAGGCTATACTCGAAAACACTGATGAGTCATGGAACAATTATAAACTAGCCAGAAATTTATACAAAGTTAAAGTTGAAAATGCAAAAAACAATTATGTAAATAGCAAAATAACCAACACTAATAATCAAAATTAAATGTGGAAAAAGATTAAAGAACTAGTATTAAAAAATCCCAAAAATGTGATAAAAAATGTGATATTTGAAAACATAGAATATACAAATAATTTAGAAATTGCCGAAAATTTTAACAAATACTTCGTTGATAGCATTAGAGAAATACGTAACTCAATCGAAAACGTGCAATATGAAAACAAAGTACCTGATACAAACTATAAGTTCCGGTTCCGTTCAATATCTTTATTAGAATTAAAAAATATATGTAAAAATATGAAAAGAAAACCGGACTACAAAAAAATTTCAACTAACATTATATTAGATAATTGGGACACAGCCGGTAATATGCTACTTAAAATCATAAATAATTCATTAGAGACTGGAATTTTCCCAGAATGCTGGAAAGAATCGATGATCACACCTGTGGAAAAAAGAAGAATTCCGTCCGATCAATACCCTAAAAACATGTGAAAAAATTATTGAAAAAATAGTAAAAAACCAATTAGAAGACTATTTTGAGCAACACAAACTGCTATCGAAATATCAATCAGGCTTTAGAAAAAAGTATTCATGTGAAACTACAATTAATTATGTGATAAATAGATGGAAATTTATAAATCATGATTGTAAAGTTCTGGCAATATTTTTAGATTTCAAAAGAGCTTTTGAGACAATAGACAGAGATATTCTGCTACAAAAACTTTTTAAATATGGTGTCCAAAATAATGAACTAAAATGGTTTCAAACGTATCTAACAAGGCGTAAACAAATAACAAAAGTAAATAATTTTGAATCAAGTATAAAGGTGAATGATTTTGGGGTACCGCAAGGCTCAATACTAGGAGCTTTGCTGTTTGTAATATACATAAACGATATTGAACAAGTAATAAAAAAATGCGAAATTGTTTTATACGCTGACGACACTCTCATTTTTACTGAAGAAAAGACGTGCGAATTATGTTATGAAAATCTAAACTCAGATATGGAAAATATAAATGAATGGTTGAAAATGAACAAACTTAAGCTAAATAAAAATAAAACAAAATTAATGGAAATTAACATGAACACGAATAGAACGTTAGCAATTAATAACGTGATAATAGAACAAGTTAATAATATAAAATATCGCGGTTTCTTAATTGATAAAGAACTAAAATTAAAAGACCACTTGAATACATTTGAAAAAAATCGGTAAAAAGATAGGATTCTCCAAACGGTTAAGAAATAAAGTCTCAATGATAACAGCAATAAATATATACAATACTATCATAAAGCCACATTTTGAATACGGATCAACTATGTGTATAGTACACATGCTGTTCCGATCAACAAATATCAAGACTGCAAAAACTACAGAATAAAGCGATGCGTGCTATACTAAAATGCAATAGATTTACACCAATTACATTTATGCTGGATACGCTAAGATGGCTTAATGTGCAACAACGATTAGAATTCAACACGCTAAATTTTATTCAAAAATTAAAGATGGGAGAAGCACCAGAATATCTAACTGAGCAGCTACAATATGTTGGAGAAGCGCAGCCGTATAGATTGAGAAATGCCTTGGATTTTAGACTACAGCGAGCAAATACAAGTGCCATGCAAAAATCATTGTTCTATAAAGGGTTGAATACATATAACAAAATGCCAAGATATTTAAAGACTGAACGAAATATTAATGTTTTTAGAAAAAATATTGTTTTATTTGTTAGAAATAATGAGCCGAGCTCAAATATGTTAAATATAATGTAAATGTTTTGTAAAAGTATTTCAAATACTACTCAATAAATAAATAATAAAATTTTTTTCCATTTTGGAATTTTTTTCATATTTTTAATAGGTACGTAGTTTTCAATTTCGTCATGAAGATATAAAACGTTGTGCCGGTATGTATTAATATACTGATGCGAATGAACGAGTCAAAGTAACAGTATAAGTCCGAGTTTGGACTGGCGAACATTTGGAAGAAAAACATCTGCAATTCTCTTTCGTTTTTTTATTCACGTTAACACAGACGAACAAGACTTAGATATTTTAAGTTTTTGGATAAAAAGCAAAAATTGGCTTAACAAATACTTTGTATAACATCTACCTCAGCAAGTGAAAGATGAAAGAGTTTTTTCAACGCTAGGAAGAATACTTGAAGAGATGTGAAACAGACTTCACGGGAAAAATTTTTACAAAATTTTATTTTTGCAATAATTTATTTATCTGTTATCTATTAACACTAAATTACAAGATCCTAGTTAATATTACACATATTGCTTATGAGCAAGAACAAAATTTTAAACAAAATATATGAAATATGTACATAAATTTAAATTTCACTTCAAAACTTTGAGAATTTTCGTTTAAGAATTTTCAATTGTATTCAAATTTAATTTTAACTACAAAGTTTGAAATCGCATGATTCATATGTACATACATACATACTTATGTGTAAATTCTGCGTGATGAACGCTACATTCGTACGCGTTTTCACATTAATATATAAAATTTTTATGGTCTTTCAAAAAAGGTACCTTCAACTTATGCATCGTGTTTAGTGGGATATATAATTTTATTTATAATTTTTTAGCAGGTATTTGTTGCGAAATAATGGACCGCAAAGTTTTGTGACGCACGCTACAAAAAATGGAAGTAACTTTGAAAGTTAAAGTGTTTTCGTAATTTTTTGCGAATTTTCCATAATAAAACACACATAATTTAGAGAATTCTAAAAGAACTTAATTGCAGCCACAAAATTTTTTCGTTTTTTGTCAGAAGACATGTATCCTTTGTGACGCACCCTATGTGAGTCACATTACATTTTTTCTATTATATTTCTTTCTGAAATTTCATACCTAATTTCAATGTTTCGAAAATAGTAAACACACATTTTTTTACTAAAATTTAAGTGAATTCAATGTATAAATATATGGCTTTCGATCGGGACTTCTTCACTAACACTAAAGTAATGATATGAATACCTAAAAATGGTTCATTTCTGGTATGAAATTAGAAGATCTGAGGTAGGGTAGGATTTGATAATAATTTGTGCATAATTGATCGTCGAAATACATTTATTTTAAAAATTTAAATTTATATTAACCGAGATTGCCTCGATATCTTTTTTCAAAGATTTAAAAAACTTTTGTTTGTTGAGGGTTTTTAGCTAGTCTATATACATGCATTTCCTTGGTGCTAAAGCCAAATCATCAGTAGACCTTAAACCTAATTTTTAAATGTTTGAAACCTCTTTACTTATACAAAAACTATTAAAAACTCAATGAGAATTATAAAAATTATAATAGTATAAGCTTAGTAGGCTTTGAAACTTATTCAAAAATCCCAACAAGCAAATTATTATATTCTATATGAATCTATTTTATTTTCTTTACAACCTTTGTACAATTAGACGCCCTTTGGGTGACAATGAAAGTATTTAATAAGGCATAACGGAAAATAAAATCTTAACTAGGTAATTATTAAATTTTGACTTTGAGATTAAACCTAATTTTATTCTCTAATTAGCTAATCTGACAATTAAATTAATCTAGTATCAAATGAATATAATGTTTTTGGGTGGTCGTTTAAAGCCTGTTGTATTACCATATTGAATAACAAAAAATGGCAACATTTTCTTTCAACTTTCAAATTTGTTATCAAAGCAACACACTTTTCTTTACAGAAGAAGAAGAAAACGCGCGAATTTAGAGTGTTGAATGAATTAAATATTTATACAAGTGATATGAATGTGGATTCAAGAACATCGGCGAATTTTACAAATAGTGAAGTGGAATCACTAAAATCTTCCTCTCCACTAGAATAATCCATTTTTATTTGATTTTCCTAAAATTATGTTATGTTAAGCATGTGTATGTTGACAGTTCTAGTTTAGGATGAAACCACAACGATTGGCCGCTTAAGCTAGCAAGCAAAACCACATAATCCAAAAATTAAGATTAATGTTAATTTAATCTCTAATCTCAAAAAGTGGCCCTAAATTGTATAACTTAAATTTAAATACTTAACTGAATTGTAAAGCAAAAAGAATTGTACCTACTTATCATTGAAAGGACCTAAATACAGTTGGCATTTTTATACCATAATTAGTTATTATGCATACAGGTCTCGTACAACAACTCTCGTATTGTAAGTATATGGTAAGAGTTCTAATACACTTTACCCATCAACAAATAAACTTTTCTTTCTTTTCTTTCCCCCTTTCCTACGTTATTATAAATCACCCACATACAGTGGAGATAATAATAGAAGAGATTTATTAAGCTATTGCATAGCTTTTATCGCGGGCTTTGAGCGCGGCGACCGAATCAAGAAATTCCGTAACGAAAATAAAACCTAACACTAAGTTTGTTTCTTAAGTCTTTTGTTTATTTTAAGTATTTGAATCGCTAGCGTATGTTAACACGTAAAGTATGCTATTGATTTCATTAACATACAGTATTGCCAGAACAGATTTTTACATGTAGGAAAACACAAAATGGCGTACTTACGAGCAAACGTGGTTGACAAAAATGATATACACAAACAAACAGATAATTCGTAGGTTTTTAAGCGGTATTTTCCAGATATTTCGAGGATATCAAGTCTCAAACTTAAGTTTCTTATTTCAGTTACCATAAACCTATAGTTTCAATGAAAAAAATTCCTGAATAACCTACATGTATTGTAAGATAATAAAAATATTTTAAACGATATGAACTTCTCATTTATTCAATAAAAGAAAAAAAATTGTTTTCTTATCGGTCACCACGCTTAAAAAGTGTAACTTGAATTAATATCAAAGAAAAAAATACTGCATAAATAAATAATTATAATTGCATAAGTTGATAAAAAATGCTATGCTTTGCCCGAGTGCCACACGTCTTTTTTGATATTTTTTCTGTCATTTGAATTTAACCTTTATTACAAGTTTTATATAGCGATACAACAGTCCGTTGGATATATTATTTTTTCTTAAGTTTCACATGAGAGAAAGTTATTTGCAAATTGCTTTTCGATGAAAGTTAATTTGAATTAATTAAAATATCTTCGAGACTTTTCCATCCAGATCAGATGATCGAATTTGCCCTTGAATGTTGTGAGTGTAGCAGCATGTTTCTTTACAAATTTCTTTATAACTGAATACTAGAGTTCAAGTTTAAGTCCATGTCGAATTTTACTTTCAGTATATTGTAAAAGGACTCGCTGGTTTCTTCGGTTTTCTTCATTAAAAATTTTAAAACGATCTAGATTTCTTTTTAGCTTTATTTTCTTTTATTTATCTTTTCCTCCGACGTTAGTCGTTAGAAGTCTTCTTTTTTTTTATTCAATTTACTTTGGTATTTATACTACTTATGAGAAGTTGACATATCGTCCAGAACTTCTTCTCTAAGAGAGATTTACTAAAATCACTCAACAACTTATTGATCTACTATTGTCATTGATTGGGCGGAGTTTCTCTCTGATCCCGTTATTTTTAATAATTGTTTGGAGTTTCCCCAAACTCACTCAAAAATACTCTACTTTTCGTACTCTAGTTCACGTGCTACTCAATCTGTAGCTATGTGAGTGGCCGTATATTCTACTCTAGTGTTTATTCCAATTACCACACACATTTGTCATAAGTGGGTCGCTAAGTTAATGCACTCGTCAAGTGCATTAGCCGCACACCAAAAAAGGATCTCATATTTCTTTGTTAATCAAAGAAACTCGACCGTCTCATGAATGACAATACTTGTGTGCATGCATTGTGTGGTTTGTCTACATTACACACACGCTATGCTATGCACACACTAAACTAATTTATACCCTATGTTATGTATACACTACAATATTATGTATGAAAACATTGAATTATAATTCTTCTAAAGTTTGTTTTACTTTAGTTCTCAGAAATTACGTTAAAGAAACTGGTTTTTAAGGTTTGAAATTTAAGGATATGCATATGTATATAATTTTGTTTTAGCTGCTTGTTTTTTAATTTCTTGCAACAATGGGTAAATTTTCCTTAAGTTCACTTAAGTACATTGTGGATGCCTAAAAGTCTGTTTGAATTTGCTTAAGCATTTGACAGACTTTTCGTTAAATTTTGACAGTAGCTTAAGCTAGCTTACGCATATTATGGTTGGATGGATGGGATGGTTTGTTGGAACACGTTCCAATTTTGTGACCGGCTTCGCCCCACCGTAAGCAGTTATTGGAGTTATTTGAAATTCTCTTTCCATCGCATGTTTAAATTTACTGTCAAGAAAACATTTTATGGTTTGTTTTTTACAAATATTCTACCGCAATTTAAATAATATATACGAGGGTGGATTGATATTGAAGCTACTTAAAAAGGAAAAAAACAATTTTTTTTTCAAAAACTATTTATTTCTCAACATAGTCTCCTTTTAGCTCAATATACTTAGTGAGACGATATTCCAACCTTTTTATACCATCTGAATAATACGATTTTGGGAACCCCTAAAAATACGCGTTAGTTTCGGTAATCACTTCTTCGTTTGAAATGAATCTTCATCCTGCGATACATTTTTTCAAGTTTGGAAACAGGAAAAAGTCACTAGGGCCTAAATTTGGACTATAAGGTGGATGATCAACCAATTCGAATTGTATTTCACGTAATTTTACCATTGTATCTAATGCTGTGGGAGCCGATGCGTTGTCTTGAAGAAAGAGCACTTTTTTCTTCTTTAAATGTGGTCGTTTTTTCTTGATTGCATCAATCAATTGATCCAATAATGCACGATAATACATTCCTGTGATTGTAGATCCTTTTTCAAGATGATCGATGAGCAATATTCCTTGTGCATCCCAAAATACAGTGGCCATAAACTTACCAGCCGATTTCACTGTCTTCGCCTTCTTCGGAGCACTTCCACCCATTGTTTCGATTGATTTTTGGTTTCAGGTGTGTGGTGGTGGACCCCCGTTTCATCAACAGTTATTAATCGACGCCAAAAATCAACAGGATTACGCTTTATCATGTCCAAACACCGCTGTGAAGTGGTCTGTTGAACTCGTTTTTGTTCGACACTGAGCAAACGCGGCACCCATCTTGCCGATAGCTTTTTCATATGCAACTGTTCATGCAAAATGTTGAACACACGTTCATATGATATGTTTACCATTTCAACAATCTCACGTAACTTGACTCGGCGATCATTCATAACGATATCGAGGATTTTCTTGATATTTTCTTCAGTAACCACCTCTTTTGGCCTTCCTGTTGATGGTATTGTTTCAGTGCTTGTTCGGCCGCGTTTAAATTCAGCAATCCAATATTTTACCATGTAATCTGACGAAGCAGACTCGCCGTAATGTTTTTCTTTGTTCTCTTTCACCGTTTTCCCTTTCAAATAATAGTGTTTAATCACTGCACGAAACTCACTTTTTTCCATTTTTCAAGAAACACAAAAGTGGCTTACTTCAAACGACTACAACAAATTAACTAATCGATGAATTTGGGTTTGACAGATCGCAATTTCAAAAAAAAAAGTTTTGTGTTTGTGCTGCCATCTAGCGCTAGGTAGCTTTAATATCAATCCACCCTAGTTCGCTATTCTGTTAGCTATCTGCGATATAGCGAAATAGCGGTAGAATACCGATCGCTAAGAGGTGAGCAATAGTATCTTTAATTTATTAAATTGAAAAGTGTTTTACTCATTGAAAGTATTAATCAAATATTGTTTAATTATATTTTTAGGAAAATCATTACAACATTTTCTCTTTATTACTCAAATGGGGTTTTGCTGCGTTTACTTTCTCTTTGTGGCTTTAAATGTTAAAGAAGTCGTTGATCATTATTTTATTAAATTGGATGTACATATTTATTTAATGATTATGCTTATACCAATGATCGTATTAAATTTGGTTAAAAATCTTAAATATTTGACACCAGTGTCTTTATTTGCGGCAATTTTAACAGTGGCGGGATTAGTTATATCCTTCTTTTACATACTTCAAGATTTACCACGGACGGATACAGTTAAGCCCATAGCATCTTGGTCAACACTACCATTATATTTCGGAACAGCCATTTGAGGGTATCGGCGTTGTACTGCCCTTAGAGAATAATATGAAAACACCCGAAGATTTTGGAGGAAAAACCGGAGTTCTTAATACTGGAATGGTTATTGTAGCTTCCTTATATACTTCAGTAGGTTTCTTTGGTTACCCAAAATATGGAGATGATGTAAAAGGAAGAATTACTTTAAACTTACCGCCGGATGACATGTATGTATGTATAAAACCTCTATTTGGTAATTATGTTTTCTTTTTAATTTGTGTTTTTCTCATTGCAACCTTAGACAAATGGTTCGAATAGCTATGGCTGTGGCTATTTTTCTTTCATATTCCCTTCAGTTTTATGTGCCCGTTAACATTGTTGAACCGTTCGTGCAGAGACAATTTGAAACACCAAGAAGCAAAGATTTAGCAGCCACCACTTTAAGTTTTGGTTACATTTACTTGTAAGGAAAATGAAATTAATATATTTTGCCATAATTATGTGTAAAAAAATTAATAATTTAACGTCTTCAGTCATTTTGGCTGCCTGTATTCCAAATTTAGGACCTATTATTTCACTTGTAGGTGCTATTAGCAGCTCGGCATTAGCTCTTATAGCTCCACCAATTATGGAAATAATCACATTTTGGCATGTCGGTTTTGATGACTACAATTGGATTATGTGGAAAGATATTGGTATTCTAGTCTTTGGACTGTTTGGATTTACATTCGGTACATATGCAAGTATAGCACAAATTCTTAATCCCAGCATTGTTTAATCGATTTAAAAAATTATTAAGACAAAAATTTGAAATAATCACGAATTTCAGTGTTCCATATTAAATAAATAGCTTAAATTCAATTTTATTTTTAATATTGTAATACAATGGTGATTGTAAAAAGTCGACTCAAATAATTTAAGTGATAACTTTATTTTCACTTAGTGTTTACAAGATGTTTTAAGTTAAGAATGTCAAAAAATGACAATAATAATTGTTTTTCGCTGTATACATACGTACATATGTTCAAACATACATACATTTGTATGTGTGTTTTATTACCTTATTTTATGCTTTTAAATCCAATCACAAAAAACCTTTTTGTTGTCAATTCGTACTATTTAGTAAAACAAACGAAATTTTATGTCTGTGTTTCTTGCTTCCTGTCAATATTATCTAACACTCACAAGCGCAACGAATAGTAAACGATTAGTATAAATGCTAATTGAATAAAGCGTTATTTTTTTGTTATGCAGAAAACATCGGCATTTATTTGTTCGAAATTTTCCTCGCATTGATTTTTTTTAAATCTAATCTTTCCGAAAACTACCGAATTGGATTAAACTAAAGAAACTGCTTTCGTTACATAACGTATAACACCATTGTATAATACTGTGTTCAGACATGCATTCTTAATTGAGGCAATATTCGGTTTATTGACAAAATTATTTTAGAGCTCAGATATACTAAATTTAGCTAACTCAATAATCATTTACAAAAATGGAAATAAATTCCTATTTTAAAAAGAAATTAATATTATGTACTGTTGCGTTGACATACTCGGTTCATAAATAAAAATATTTAATAATTATAAATAATAACAAATTTTAATAAAAAATGAAAACATGAAAAAAAGGCTTTTCTGCTAATTAAAATGATTTCCTAAACTAGTTAGAATTAGATTCACAAAAAGACTCGAATTTATTAATTTTCTTAAATTTTACTTAATTTTATTTCAAGTTTTACTTAATTTTATGTCAATTTCATACTTATTGAACTTATTGCGATAATCTCAATAAAGGTGTATGTATCTCTGAACACCGTATAAGGTTGAATAAAACACTTTAGGAATTTCGTTCTAACGATTCTGTCCGTTTCTTTCAGAAATATTTAGAGCTAAAAACCACAACCAAACAGTATTTCTACCTCTAAACCTGACGGCCCACACGCCCTTGTACGGATTCTTGGACTGCTGGAAGCCTTCGACATCTTCTAACAAATATTTATCATTCCTCAAAATCTTTGCTATCCTGTATGGCCTCCTTAATTTAGGGATAAACTTAGTGACCCTCAGTCATCGGCGGGAAATCATCAAGGACGCATTCCCTCAATGACTCCACAATGGGGCCCCTTTGCTCCAGTCCGAATAACATTACACTCAGTCGCTCATCAAACGTGATGTGAACAGTGTTGTTCAATGCACGCTCAACCCCATCTAGAAGCAAGTCTAAGTATACACCAACATCGGTCCAATGCTTCTGTTTAGCATCTCCACTTCTCCGTTAGCTTAGGAAATCCTGGAATTTCGTGGAAGCGCATGCTGTTCGTTCCTCTGTCACTCACAATGCACCAGGGGCGACTATTAGACGTAAAGTAGTCCGTCAAGTTCCCTATTACTTCCCCCGTCTTAGTAATCTTTGTGGGGTAAAGCCTCACGAATATAGTGCTTTCGTCGACCACGACGAATATATGCTTCAAAAGTCTCCCAATATACACCGGACCATGATTATTATGACTGACATCGAATGGAGCGGTGGACTTTGGCATTGTATTAAGTGTTTATCCGAGTATGGGATGCATTTCAAATAATTCTGTATGAGTTCAGAAACCTTTTTCCTCATCTGAGAAAACCAGTAGCTGCCAAAGGGCTAGGTGACGCATGTCATTGTCAACGAGTTGCATTCAGTGACAATTTAAAAATATCTTCCCTGTAAGTAAATTCTAAAATGTCCTAAAAGCGTAAAGAACAGCCAGTATTTCCAACATAAAAATGTAGTACCTCGATTCTGCATCACCAGTTCTTTTTGAAAAATAAAACTCTGAGTGCATTTTCCCATCCGGCTTCTTCCGCAATAGAAGCGCTCTAAGCCCCACACTGCTAGTATCACAGTTCAGTTCTGTCTCATCTTTAGGGCTCAATAGAATCAATATTGGGGACTGTTTCAGTCTGCCCTTCAGCACCTCGACAGCTCTAATTACTGTTGACCGAATTCAAAAACTGCGTCCTTCCCTGTCAAATCCGTCATTGGCTTAGCAATAGTGGAGAAGTCCTTCACAAATTTTCTAAAGTATGACGTGAGCCTTAGGAAACTACGCACTGAATAAACATTCTATGGAATCGAAAAATCCCTCGCAGACCGCATACCTGCGTCAACTGCCCTAATACCCCCTCCGTCAATCTCGCGGCACAAATACTTGACACTAGTCCTTATGAACTCACACTTGACCAGGCCAAGTTCCAGTCTGAATACGTATGAAATCTCGTACTATATATGTATGTACATATATCTCATCGGTTATTTCAATATTTTATTTTGCACGTACAATAATTTTACCATCCGGGATAAATGTTGTTTGTGTGTAAGAGCGGAAGACAATTTTCATTGGAAGTAGTGGTGTTTTCGATTTTAATTGTTTAAACTGACTTGGATAAGAATGTGTATCCTGAACCAGCATCCACTTCGAAATTCACATGTCTTCCTTCGATATTATCTTCATGTTGTAATTGGTTTGTTGAACTTCGACTTGGTGACGTTGAGCTACCAGTTAACACCTTTTTCTGTAAGGTGGAAATACAAACCTTCAAGACATGGCCTTGTTTGTTGCAGCCCGTACATTTAAGCTTGTTCTTATCTATTCGGCACTCTTCTGCAAAAGGGTTATTTAGGCCACCCTACTATAACTATCTCCTTATAGCCCAGACAGACATAGATATATATAATACATGTGTGTCATGCTAAACTATAAATAAACAATAGAGCAAATGGATATATGGATGGTTCCTATACTATGAAATTTTACGTAGTATAAATGTGGTATCTCATTACACACAGCTTTTTGCTTTGTTCAATAAGAACTGTGGCAATCCAGTCAACTGTGCAGCTATAGCCACATCACAAGTAATAACACTACATCAGGTGACTAGCCTGAGTCCATCGAAATTCGTGCATGTTGATGATATATTCATATCAAGCTTTATTTGAGACGTATCAAATATTGTATTCAGTTTTATATTGCGATTGACATTTTCTTCAAGATTCATTTGTGCCGACAGTGCGCCCAGATATTTTCTACAACAAATTTGTTATTGTTGTAGAAACGGTACCACCTGGTCGAATTGCCTTTTTGAACATATAAGCAAATATAAAAACCAATATTGTAGTGAACATACTACAAGTCTGTCACACTAAAATAGTATAAAAAACCGTAGTATGTAAACCATATGTCTGTCAGGGGTATTACAGTTGACGGTAGTTTTTATTTTGTTAATTTTCTCTGCACGGGACTCACTTTTGTGTTTCATATGGTTGCGGACTGAAACCCTGTTAATTACTGGCGTTAAAAAGGTTTTCAATGTGATTTACCCCCCCACCTACTTTTGCACCCAATAAAGCTATTGCCTTTGACATAATTTCACTAAATTTTGTTGACTCCGGTTGTAGCAGTTGCCCTCGCAAATTATTGTTGGTAATACCTCCAATAAATTAAGCGCGTAGAAATATATCGGAGACACAAACCCACATTCTCCTATATCAGCTCTTAACGAATTCTGAAACGGATTGGTTTTTTTGGTATTTGGACAGAAATTGGTTTTGCGCCACCAACACTTTCTACTTCGGCGATAAATGTTCTTTCAAAAGAGCCAACAATTCATCGCAGGCTATTGTATTAAGCGGTTTGGTGATGCCAATACAGCCACCGTATGGAAAATACCTTTCATTTGCACGTAATTTTTAAACTGTAGTATATTCTCACAAATTAAAAGAAAGGTTTTACTTAAATTTTAATTTTAAGTTTTATTTATTTCTTAGAGCTCTCGATGAAGCTCCTAAGAATGCTAGTTGTATAATTAAAAATTAAATTCTAAGGCCCAATAATTGTCTTTGCATTTAAATGCCATTTAGCTAATTGGCACTTAAATTTAAGTTGCATTTAAATACAGTTTGAGTTTTTCAGTGTGAAATTATTGTTTGTATTTAATTACGATAAAAATATGGCAGACTCTCAATTTTCTTAGAGAAACAGCTGTTGAACAAAATTAAAGAAAAATTTCTAATGTGGATTCTATTTCAGGCTGAAAATAACAACAATGATAGGTTGCTGCAATGTTTTAAAAGTTTAAAACAATTTTAAAAACCATAAAAAAGTGTTATATAGAATGTAGGAATCTGGCAACCACGAAAATGTCGAGATTTTATATTTGTTGAATCACTAGATTATCTTGTACGCCATGAGATACTAAATTTTAATAAACTGGATTGAAATTAAATATTGAACTATAAGCTTGCGTTTTTTTATTTTAATAACGTTAAAATATAACATGGTGTCAGGTGATTGTTAGAATCCAATAGCTGAAAATGACTGATAAGGAGTTTATAAATCAACAAATGCAGGTAATGCAACAAATGATGCAGCAAATGGCCGCCATGCAGCTGAGCATTGCAGCCTCTGCTGACGCGCAGTTGCCATTCCCGAAACCACTACAGATTACTGGTAATGTTAAGGACAATTTTGAGTTGTTCAAGGCGAATTGGACATCTTATGTTGAGGCGACAGGTATTGCAAAATGGCCTGCGGAAAGCGAGCCGAAAAAGGTTAATATTTTGTGGTCAATGGTTGGAGACGACGCAAAATTAAAATACAACAACTTTGGTGTTAACGATGAGGATAAATCTTCATGCGTGTTACTGCTTAAGAAAATTGAGTCATGTGTTTCAGTAAGCAAGCATACATTATTTGAACGATGGTCTTTTCACACATGCAACCAAATGGAAATGGAAACATTTGACGAGTACTTGCGTAGACTAAAAAAGGCGGCAGACAGTTGTGATTTTGATAAGATTTTACAGAATGAGATTAAATCAACAATGGTTCGTGACAGGTTGATTTTTGGTATTAACGATGATAACTTGAAGAAGGCTTTTTTAAAGGAGGATCTGTCAAAGTTGACTGTTGATGATGTAATTAACAGATGTAAGGTAAATGAAATTACCGAAACGCGTTACAGTGAAATGGAGAGTTCTACTGAAAAATCCATACATAAAATGAAGGCGACACAATTACAGAAAAAGTTATGTAAATTTTGTGGGGGCTCACATCCATTTGTGAGTGGTAGCTGCCCAGCGTTTAATAAAAACTGTAATTTATGCAAAAAGAGAGGACACTTTGCTAATTGCTGTTATTCCAAAAACCGAAGTAGAGATAAATCGAACAAGGTCCATGCTGTTGTGGCCAACGCCGATGAGGACGCCGCTGCTAATTCCGAGTCTTCAATATATAAACTGGGTAATGTAGGAAAACATAAAGATAATAGTAAAGCTGCATTGGAACTTTTGATTCGTGGATTTTGGAATGAATATGAGTGTGACATGGACACTTGTTCTGATGTATCCGTGGTTGGTATTAAGTTGTTACGTAAATTACTTCGGGAGGATAATCCAAGGCTGGATGCGACTGATTGTTCTTTAGAAGCGTTTGGCGGTTTTAAGGTTAAAGTTTTTGGAAAAATTCGAATTCCGTGTCGTCACAAAGGAAAGAAATACAATATTCATTTCCAGGTAGTTGATGTTGATCATGGATTTTTGCTGTCGGAGAAGGTTTGTTTGGCGTTGGGTTTAGTCAAATACTGTCGATCGATTTCGACAAAGCAATGCTATCCGGAAAATGTAAACGTACTCAGATTGGAAGCTGGTAAAATTGTTGATAAGTTTGGCGAAATATTTAAGGGTTATGGAAAACTTCCTGGTAAGGTCACGTTGGAGATCGATAATACTGTGCAGCCAATAATCCAAAAGCCAAGACGAATACCCGTGGCTCTAAGCAACAAATTGAAGGATGAACTAAATAAATTGGAAACAGATGGTATCATTGCTAAAGTTAATAATCATACTGAGTGGGTGAGTAACATTTTATTGGTGCAGAAATCTGACTCTTTTCGCATATGCATTGACCCTATACCACTTAACAAGGCCCTTAAAAGACCAAATTTACAATTTACAACAATCGACGAGATTTTGCCTGAGCTGTCAAATGCTAAAGTGTTTTCTACTGTTGATGCGAAAAAAGGGTTTTGGCAGCTGGAGTTAGAGGAGGAAAGTAGCTTGCTTACCACCTTTTGGACTCCTTTCGGCAGGTATCGCTGGAAACGTTTACCTTTTGGCGTTTCTCCGGCCCCCGAACTATTTCAATTGAAAATCCGAGAGATGACCCAAGATTTGCAAGGTGTTGAAATAATGGCTGATGACATGCTGATATATGGTTGTGGAGATACTTTAGAAGAAGCTATGGTAGATCATAATAAAAAGTTGAAATTATTATTAGAACGGTGCAGCAAATGGAACTGCAAGCTTAATAGAAACAAAATGTCCTTATGTAAGCCTTATGTTAAATTTTATGGTCATATTTTGTCTGATGAGGGTATTAAGCCGGATACGTCTAAAATCGAAGCTATAACTGGTTTTCCTTTGCCGAAAAATAAGGCGGACCTTCAGAGATTTCTTGGCATGGTCAATTATCTCAGCCGGTTTATCCCAAATTTGACTATGAAAAATGTTGAACTTCGTAAGCTTCTTCTGGATAGTACTCCATGGATATGGTCCGAACAGGCAGCGTATGAGTTTATGGAACTGAAGAAACTTATAACTAACATTGAGGGCTTAAAATACTACAATATGGGAGAACCCTTAGAAATACATTGTGATGCTTCTTCTGTTGGACTTGGTGTCGCAGTTTTCCAGAAAGATAGGCCAGTGGCGTTCGCTTCGAGACAGCTGTCTAAGGCCGAACAGAATTATGCTATGATAGAAAAGGAACTTTTGGCAATTGTTTTTGCGTGTGCTCGATTTGATCAGCTGATCGTGGGCAACCCTTTTGTTACCATAAGAACGGATCACAAACCGCTCGTTAGTATTTTTAAAAATCCTTTACTTAAAGCTCCAAAAAGGCTTCAGCTAATGTTAATGATACTTCAACGTTATACGTTTGATTTGCAATTCGTAAATGGCAAAGAAAATATTATAGCGGATACGTTGTCGAGAGCTGCAATGAATTTAAATGATGATGAATTTAGAAAACAAATGGAGAGAAATAATATTTTTTCGATTAAGACCATTGGTGAGCAGAAGCTTATTAAAAGCCTGTCGATATCTGATAATACCACAGAGCTAATACGTAAAGAGACCGCTAAAGATGAATCGTGTAAATTGTTAGTTGATTATATTGTAAGCGGGTGGCCAGGAAATATAGATTATGTCAATAATAACCTTAAAGTTTTTTTTAAATTTAAACATGAGTTGACGATTCAGGATGGCCTAATTTTTCGTTTGAACAAAGTTGTGATACCGCTTAAGTTACGCAGGTTAATGTCTGAAAAATCACATGTCAGCCACACTGGCATTGAAAACTCCATCAAGTTAGCTAAGGAGAATATTTTTTGGCCGGGCATGTGCCAGCAAATAGAGGAGAAAGTCAGAAACTGTGGTATATGTCAAAAATTTGCAGCATCACAACAAAAACTACCGATGATGTCACATGAGACACCTGTCTATGCTTGGCAGATAATTTCAATGGATGTATTTTTTGTTAAATACCAAGGAAAGCAGGAAAAGATGCTTGTAATGATTGATCACTATTCGGATTTCTTCGAATGTTGTAAGTTGCCTGATTTAACTCCGCATTCAGTAATATCAACTATGAAGGAGCAATTTGCGAGATATGGTGTACCCGAAAAGGTGATTTCCGATAATGGTACAAATTTTGTTAATAAAGAAATGAAGGAGTTCGCTTCAAAATATGAATTTAAACATACAACGTGTTCGCCATATCACCAACAAGGCAACGGAAAAGCGGAATCTGCAGTTAAAATAGCAAAGAGTATTATAACTAAGGCTGATGAAGAAAACGGCGATATGTGGTGGTCACTATTACACTGGCGAAATATTCCGAATAAAATTGGAAGCAGTCCTGCTCAAAGATTAATGTGCAGGAAAACAAGATGCGGTTTTCCAGCTATCGCTAGTAATTTTAAACAGGAAATTATCCAATATGTTCCTGAAAAAATAGAGCAGAATAAGAAGAAGTTTAAAAGCTATTATGATCGATCAGTAAAAGAATTGCCGGAGCTGCAAATTGGCCAGGAGGTTCGAGTTCAAATTAGGCCAGATGCAAAGAAAACGTGGTCTAAAGGTACCGTAAAGGATAAAGTCTCAGAAAGATCGTATGTTGTGAATGTTGATAAGACCCCATATAGAAGAGATCGAGTTAATATAAGGCAGACAGTTTCTGCAGATTCTCCAGCTGAGGATTTGAGTTCTACCCAGCCAATGGAACTACCATCTCACCAATTGTCATTACCAGATGATACAAAAAACTTAATTATGGAAGATGCAGTACTGCCTCCTAGACCAGATGTAATAGCACAGCGGCCTAGAAGACAAGCAGGTATGCCAAAACGATTAGCCGACTATGACTGTTCCCAGGACTAGCTACATTTACGGTCTGATCATGGAAAGGGGAAGATGTTATATAGAATGTAGGAATCTGGCAACCACGAAAATGTCGAGATTTTATATTTGTTGAATCACTAGATTATCTTGTACGCCATGAGATACTAAATTTTAATAAACTGGATTGAAATTAAATATTGAACTATAAGCTTGCGTTTTTTTATTTTAATAACGTTAAAATATAACAAAAAGAATAATATTAATAAAAGAAGTCCAAATTTCAGTCCAAAAGATGTTGATTTTTCAATGGCAGCAAATTTTTTGTTTACTTTGTTGCGCGAAACACCAACACGCAAACAAAAACATATGTTTGTGTATGTATGTGTGCAAAACTTAAATGGACTTTAAATGCAGAAGAATGGTCATTTAAGTTTCATTTAAATGTCACATAATTTTGTACTGAAAAAATGAAATTGGTACTTAAGTGGCATTTAAAGATAAATGACACTTAAATGAGTAGTCAATTATTGGGCCTTAGTCTAGTGCGAATAGGCTCAGTGTGTTGAGTTTTTCGAACTGGCAGGTTTAAGCTCTAAGTAACTGGGGGTCTCCACTACCTATGAACACCACATGTGGCTAATGTAGACCGCTGATGTCCATGTTTCATCCATGCCCAAACATATGGCTGAGTAGAAATCTTCTACATCAAATTTAATTTTTAAAGGAAAGAGACAGCGCAAAAAATTAAATTTTTTCTTAATTTTGCATGCTGAAAATTATATGGTGTTTCAAAACATGATTCTACACTTATTCGCCTAATACACAAACATGGTTATATTAATACCGTTGCGCTGCCGGTGTTATGTTCGTAAAGAATCTAGGGGACATAACACGCACTCAGTGTCAAAGGTTTTTAAAAGCAAAAATGAAAAAAGGTGGCAGGACTGGTGCTAAAGTATGTGCATCTGAAACACCCTGTTAAATCTAAGTGAACATTGAAGTGGATTTGTTTCAAGTCTTTAGCAACTGAAGGAAGATTTGTTAGCATTAAAAGTTGTTTGTCATTGCTTGTTATTAGATAAATATTAAGAGATGGTAATTGGTGTATGAACTTATTTTACTTTTACTAACTTTTACCATCATTTAAGTTTCGTAATCAATATGATAGTGATGTCACTGTGTGGAGCCCGCAAGGACGTCTTCACCAAGTCGAGTATGCCATGGAAGCTGTAAAGTTAGGTTCAGCAACCGTAGGCCTAAAGAATAAGGACTATGCAGTCTTAGTAGCTCTACGTAGGGCATCGTCTGAGTTGTCTTCGTCGCAACGAAAGATAATACCAATCGATGACCACTTGGGAATATCCATTTCTGGAATAACCGCAGACGCTAGGGTTTTAAGCCGCTATTTACGGACCGAGTGTCTGAATTATAGGTATTCCTATGATACCGCTTACCCTGTTTCCAGGTTGATAACGAATCTTGGTAATAAGATGCAAATCACCACACAACGGTATGACCGTAGACCTTATGGTGTAGGTCTTCTAGTTGCTGGATATGATGAGATGGGGCCACATATATATCAAGTTGTACCATCGGCAAACTTCTTCAACTGTAAAGCCATGTCCATAGGATCACGCTCTCAAAGTGCACGAACTTATTTAGAAAGACACTTAAACACTTTTGCAGATTGTAGTAAGGATGAATTGATTTGCCATGGCATTCAAGCAATTCGTGGTTCTCTGCCAAATGAAGAGCTCGGCGGAAAAGAAAATCAATCATCGGTGTTGGTAATATACGTTAGTATATCAAAAGCAAAAAATTACAAGTTTTTTCATTACAGAATATATCGGTAGCTATTGTAGGACGCAATCAACCGTTTAAAATACTCGATGATGATGAAAACTCATTGTATTTAAAAATGTCTAAGGAACGTGGTGCAGCTGATATAACAACACGTACAGACGACGATCCTGCACCACCAACAGGTGATGGAGATAGTTCTGAGCATCCTACTCGTGATCCTATGGTGTCTGTTGGAACAATGGAACATTGATCATTTGAATATATTACTATGTAAACAAATTCAGAACTAAAACATTTAAATTATATCTTTTCATATGGAATCTCAAAGTTTTAATTATCGAATATCAATATTCTCAAGCAAATTATTTCTCATGGAAAGATTTCCTTCAATTACAAATTTGCAGTTGAAAAAAATGAGATAACGAAAATTTCTCAAAAATGTTTGACAAAAACTAGTAAATCGTTCGATTTACGGAATACTAAATTAAAAATCTGTTTTTGAAAAAACACTCGACTTGTGTACAGCGCAGGCGGTTATTGTATCGTGGATAATAGCACGGAAGGAAAATAGTACATAGTTCCGTTACTGTGCATAGGCGGGAGAAAGGTTTCTTTTATTCTATTTCGTACAACGGCTTTTAAATTAATCATTATAGACCAGAACGAATGACAGGTTTCTCCCAAAAATATCGCTGAAGTAGATACGAAAATAAATAAATTTACAAAATATAGCTTCATATAAATAGCAAAAAATTCTATTTGAGATAAGCGTTCAAATTTTACGGGAACTTGTTAAATTCGTACAGACTTCCCAATTGATAGAGATACATTTTATAAATTACTAAATGAAAGCAATTAGGTTAATAGAAAAGTTTCTTTTATTAAATAATGTTTGCAATAAAATCGTCTACAAAAGACCCAAATGTCTGTGCAGAGTTTCATGAAAAAGAATACATATCGCACCCTAAATACTAAAGGGCCACATATAAAAATTTTCCAAAATTGACTTTTTTCATAAATGAATTCACAACTCTAAATGAATTCTCATCACTATCTTCTTTAACTGGAAGAATCCCGTTGTCTGTTTTTATGTTAATTGCATTGCTTTTGCACATAAACAGTTTTATGGTTCTCCTGAAAATTTAAGAATTTTGAGTTGTGACCCTTTAGTATTTAGGGTGCGATATGTACCTATTTACACGTAGTCTTCGTTTAACACGGCTTTTGCGTGAAACCTAACCAAACGGACACCAGTGCTAAAAGATTTAGGTTCCACGATTTCTAAAAAAGGCGATTTCAGCCATATATTTTATTAGATTTTAATTTAAATATCGTTACCTTAATATAGAAAGGCCCTATTTTTTTGTTCAAAATCGAGTGTAATCTATTTCGATAAGAGATTCTTGAATAAAATATGAACCGTGCTATAAGAAGCACGTGAAGTCTATCTGTATTTAATTTGATTGCTGTATGCGCACTTTTAATCAACATTTCATATAAAAGTTACGAAATTTCAACACCAGAATATCGTGCGGCAGAGATAGGATAACAACATATACAGTAGTATGGAATCTCTGGTCACTTTTGTGCCTGTGCAACAAGATACAATAAGCAACGCAAGCCCGTTAGAAGTACTATCTTACTGTGAAACAAATTCCATAGATAAAACATTGTTCATGTTTTTTTCATATTGATCAGCTGCCTTAACGGTTTTACCTTGTTTATTTATCATGCTGGGAACGATAACAAAACGCAGCCCATTACATTTCCATATAATAAATCACCAAAACGCATTACTACAGAAATGTACGGTCGGAGCAACGTTATCCCCATCAAAGATGATATCTAGATGTAATATTAGATAAAAAACTTAAATTGAAACATGTAAATTACATCAGCGATAAAGCTATAAGGTCCGGACGTTGTTTTACCCCAGACTTAATAGGAGGTCTAAGCTCGACCTTAAAAATAAGATATTATTCTATGTGTATTCAATCGATCCTGACACACGGTCTCACAAAACTGTCAAAATCCATATAAAAAATAGTTCAAATTATTCAAAACAAAATATTAAAAATTCATGTGTTCCCCTATATTCCCTTCACTTTGTGCACAATAGGCCGATTATACATAGTTAGTAACCGAACTTCAGCTGCGTTGTCGTCGGCGTTGTCCAAAAGAATTTTTCTAGCGATTATTTCAATAAACTAAATCTGTGGATCCCCGAAAAATAAAATGACAGCGGAAATTGACAATTCTAATTGCCAATTGCCACCCATAATATTGTTTTCAACCACTAGCAACCCAACTGAGGTTTGGTTACTATCCATAAGTTTATAAGAGATGTTTATGAAAAATTTTCCTAGACATTTGTCCGGATATATTTTTTTCATATAAGCACATTAATATTATTTTCGTTTTTATAAGAAAAAACAGCTTATAAGAAACTGGACAAAAAACACCATGTCTTTTTCTATACTTTCCATACAAATAATTTTCTATAAAATAAAATCGATAATTGCATATAAGAAACAATTTTCTGAAATTTTTAAAGTTTCTTCTATCCAATATTTACTGTATTAGTTTTAATTGTTGTACACTAGTTTTGATTTAGCTGTCTTTTGTTTAAGAGCACTTTTGACTTAACTGCATAAAATTAATAATTTCTGTCACTATTCTTTAAAATCCCATACAAATTCCTTTTTATGCCTGCACATTTAAATGCCAAAAGTTTTGTCATTTTAAAATTTGTCGTACAAAAAAATCAACGTTAGCTGCGTTTTGACTTAACTGCCCGAAAATATATATTTTCTGTTATTATTCTTCCTAAGCCTTGTTAATGTTTTGTATTATTAAAAGGGAATAACAAATTTAATGTGTGATTAAATCAGGAAAAAGTCATTATTGCCTTCCTCTAGTATCAACCACTAATCTAGCTTGAATATTAAAAAAAGGTAAAAGCCAATTGTAAGAGCAGTTTCGAGCAATGTTTCTACATTTGGAGCGTTATAATTTGGGAACCACTGGACTAGACCTCTATTTTTTTGTTAAACATTAGTTGTAAAAGACAACTGTCATATCATGGTTGGTTCGATTCGGAAGTGGTCCGACCAATCACAAAGTCTTTAAGAGATAATTTCAAATGGGTCGCATGCATAAGAGATAAAGGATAAGTTAAAAGTTCTAAAAATAAAAGAGAACAAGAATTAAACTTAACGCTAATTAATTAAACATTCATAAATAAATGATGAAACAGAAGACGAATGCAACGTAATTTTTCATACAAATGGACATTTAAATACGAAGACAATAGCTGTTTGAGAACGTTGGTTCTTGTACATTTATTTTGTGAACCGATCTCCCAAACAAGCTACCATATATTCATAAAAGGCAGTTTTCCAAAATGTTATGTCATGGCCGTATTTAAAAATTTTCTTAACTAAGGTATTTGTAAGTTATACAAATGTTATTGTTGGTTTATATTAAAATTTGTTGAAAACTATGTTTATGTGGAAATTACATATAAAATTGATACAACATACAATTCCGCCAATAGGATGGGAGTTGGGCAATTATATTTACAGTTTTTTAACACCTTGTATGTTTTTTAACAAAATATATTTTTCAAAGCAAGATTTGGTCTACGATGTACATATATCTACAAACAACATTTAATACCAAAAGTGGGTAAATATTTCGTATAATATATTAAGTTTCAATTTATTGCCGACAAATATATATTATTCAATATGAGCTATAAATGCCATCAGAGCTACTCCAGTTAATAGGGCACAAATTTCTTTTATTGACTGAACCAGTTTTGTTGATTCTTCTAAGAGCTCAGGAAGTACACTCACAGTTGCAATATATATGAAACCTCCTGCAGTAAAGGGTAATACCCATGGTGCTGCGTCCGCATCCGATCCAACGCCTACTAATGCTAAAGCATTTCCGGTTAAAGCTCCAAGAGCCGTTACAAGTTGCAACAGCATAGCTTTGCGACGTGAACATCCAGATTTAATTAAAATTGCGAAGTCACCAATTTCATGAGGTACTTCATGCAACAAAATTGTTATTGTAGTTACTACACCTATACTGTTTCCAGCTAAAAATGATGCTCCTATTGCGAGACCATCTGTGAAATTGTGAGCAAAATCTGCGGCCAAATTTAAGTAACCTGATATTTCAACTTTTTCGGTTTTGCTTTCATTCCGCTTATTTTTTTGTTGAGATTTTTCACCGCCATCAGCTTTATTGTTAACTTTTTTAATTTCTCGAGGTGCTTTAGTTCCATGGCTGTGTCCATGACTGGAGTTTCCTTCTCCCTTTAATATTCGCACTAATTTTTCTACAGTAAGAAATGCAATTATGCCACCAAGAACCCATAAGCCAATTGCAGTATCTTTACTATGGTCATGAGAATGACTTGAAGTATGTGAATGTCCATGGAAGTCATTATGCGAGTGTTCATGACTATGGTGTGGATTTGTAGCGTGTGGAATCAAGTGTAAAAAAGCGTCACCTAGCAGACCTCCTGAAGCAAATGCTAAAAGGACTTTTAAACGTGGTCTCATTTCATCGCTACTATCCAAAGGAATAACAAAAAGAAGCAAGAATGGGGCAGCACTTATAAATAATGTGGACCCAATCGAATATAGCCAAATTTTTGACATATCTGCAAAATATTCAGATTCAGTGTTTAAAAATATTTGGAATCATTATTTCATTAAAACCTACCCTCTTTCTGAATAGGTCCTTTTATACCATCTTCATGACCATGAAAGTGGGAATGCCCATGTTCGCCATGAGTGTGATCATGTAGTCCGTCACTATGTTCAGGATCATATTTACCATGTGAATTTCTCTCAAAATTTTCATTAGCTTCACGGGAATACTTAAAACTTGGATTGTCATTAGAGTGACTGGAACAATATTTTGGTAAAGAAAATATTATCACCAAAAGGCATAATGAAATAGCACATTTCTTTAACAAAATAATCAGTTTTTTGGATTTAAACATAATTTGTTATCTACTTTTAAACTTATACTAAAAATTTACACGTCACTTTAATGAAGATTACAAAAATTTATTCTAACTAGGGATGTCAGGCCATACTGGTTTGCGTAAATCTTGGGATTCGGGATTTCGAAAAGATGGGGGTTTTCGGTATCGCGGTATATATCGGAATTTAATGGAAATTAAAACACACAAGTGGATTCTTTTGCAGAATCGTAAACTATGCATTTGATCATGTGATGATCTTTAGCAAAGTTGTTGTGCATCAGCCTGCGAAGGTTTCTAAGTTGGTACGAAAGTGGTGGGGAGAAACGGGTACCCCCATAGGAGGTAATTATTAATTTTCTCATATTTGTACAAGTATAGGAGTGAGGCTTTCTAAATTGAATATGTTTTATTCTTAGAATGACCTGCGATTCGCAGCCAAATATTGACCACATAGGATGCGGGAAAAGTGTACCCCCCATTTTCTTATATCTGTACAACTATAAGAGTGAGGCTTCAAAATTCGTTGAGTTTTTTTCCAGAAAATTACTGGCGGTATAGGATGCAGAAACGGCTGCTCCTCCATATAAAGTAATTATTTATATTCCTATATCAGCACGAATGCAACAGCCAAGATCGCAAAATGTTATGTGGGTCACTCTTAGAAGAAATTGCAATATCTAGCAAAATATTGCGGGTATCAATGGGCGGAGACGGGATCCTCCCAACAAACATATGGTAACTTACTGGGCGTCTCCATTGACTATCAACTTGGTATGAACATCAAGTCGAACATCGCATATGGCTAATGTAGACTGCTCATGTCCACGTTTCATCCATGCTCTGACATCGATGCCCGATCATGTGGCTGAGTAACTATGTTAAATACTCACGGTTAGTAATTTCAATATTATGTAAGATTCATTAAAGTTTGTTCTAAGATACTTAAGTTTTGTATTTAAATTGAACTCAAATTTGCACAGGCTATCATTTGCCAGCACCCGGTCCATTTGGGTGCAGAAAATAGGTACCTTTGTGATGATGTCAAACAAATAACTCAAAGATGAATAACATATGAACACGTTGTCAAAAAACTGACCATTATTATTAACACGGTGTTAAAGATAATGTTATTTAATTCATGTCTATGTTAATATCATAACAGCACTAAATAGTGCAGCATCTTCTTAGTGTGGAATTCTACAATTTCTGGCAATAAAATTTGCTACCTGGAGGCATAGGGAAACAAATAAAAACTTCAATTATGTGCTCGTTACACGTTGACAACGAAAAAAATTATGTTCAAAACGCATGCTAAAACATTAACATGTAGATAGCACTCATTAGCATTATGTCGTAATACCAATTCTGCCTAATGTAGACCGGGGTTAGAATAATTATAAGTCAGGTAGCTCCTTACATATTTTTCGAACGATGTTTTATTGTGACTAAACACATCTGATAAGTAAAAATGACGTAAATATTTCGAGAAAATTATACATTTCTAAACATTAAATTTAGATATTGTTTACTAATAAGGAAAAAAGATATCAGTTGCTAAATTAAATGTGTGTTTTACAAATGCTATTTGTCAAAATAGCAAAAAAGTGTTATTTAAATTAAACGTGAAAGATTTATATAGTCCGACGGTGTTGAATTGTTCATAAACAATTTCTTAAGGGGTATGTTTCCTATTATTAAAAAATTTCACACTTGAATAAAAGCCTTAACAACGTTTAGTGAATATGTACACTTGTGTACATACATACATATGTATGTATATTCTTAATATGATAGTTACCCCATTAATAAATTTAAACATCCTAAATTCAATGTCCTACCACAAAGTATATGATTTGCTTTACTGCTTGGATTGGGATTTGAGGTGCTATGAAAAGATGCCAAAATTTTTTCACGTGAAATACTTATGTATGTATATTTCATCAACAAAAAATAGTTGAAACAAAATTAAGAAAATACAATATAAACCTGACAATTGCTATTGGGAATGCTATTTGTTAAAAATGTCAGTGAAAATTGTGTTGACTTATTGGAACAAATTTAGGCTTAAATTTTATGCTATCTACGCGACTAAAAAAATTGAAGTTCCCAATCCAATAGAAAATTTAAAAACAAAAAATTTAAGTTGCCGTAAAAATTTTGAATATACGATATATTTTTCATCAAATATTTTCAATATTAGTATAATTTAAAAGCTTTTGAGGATATGCTAAAATGTATTAGCAACCAGCGCCGTTGTATGTAATATCACGGTGGAGGAAATTCTTAAGTTCGGCTGAAGGCCGGCTATGCGCGATATCTTTATTTATTTATTTAATTGCTTGCTTACCTAAGATTAATAATTTATGATTTAACAGCATTTCCATAAATTTCTGGCCATTGAAAAGCTCCATGCACTTAAAAGTTTTATGGAAGTCTTTGTTTGGGTCAGATGAATGATAAAAAGCTACAATGATCAGCCAAGTAAAAGAGGAACTTGAAATAATTTAATTATCTCACCAACTATAACTATTAGTTGTTTTTTTTTGTAAGTTGGAAATTAGGAGAAATTATGGAATTACATACATATATCTGACAAATACTCGTACCAAAAGAGATCTTCGAAGTCAAAAAACCCAATAAAAAATTAGAAATCCGGAGGGACTACAAAAACGACTTAATTTTGTGACCACAAGCTTATGTAAATCATTAATAAAGTCTAAACTGTGCAAATGGACACATTTATAGACATGCCGTAATCTTTTAATTAGGCATTTAAGTATGTAGCTTTACTTAAAAAAACAGCAAATTTAAATATAGTCCTTAAAGCGGGATGCTGAATTTGTTCCGCAGTGATTCTTTTGATCATTTCCGCTCTGCTTCTTCTCTACCAATAATACTTTTTTAAAGCCAAATGTTGTTTAACAAATAGTCGTAATGACCGAACTCTTGATTATGGGAACGATATTTCAAGTTGTATGCCAATTATAAAAATTTTGACGAAATTCCACGCCGTAATCTTTTTTGGTTTGTCTACAACATAAAATAATCCCTCCCAGAATCAAGAGTTCGGTCATTACGGTTTTTTGCAAATGTTCGGATTCTTTACGAATTCTTTACGATTTCTTGTTCCATTAAATTAAATTAAATACAGTAACTTTGTATAATCATGCAGACTGGACAGCAATTACAATTTTTGGTGGTAAGCGATATTAGACGTCAAAACATTGATCAAACTGATTGTATTTCTAGCAACGTAGGTTTCTTGTTAAATATTGTTATTGTTAAAGCTGCTTATAGTAAGATTCCCGTAGGGAAGAAAGACAAGCCCCAATGTTTTGATATTGTTTTGACGTGACGTCGATGTTGACAACTGGAATAAGGGTGATTATTTTTTGATAATTTTTATTCTGTATCTACAAATTATTTGATTTTGGAGATTTTTTAACTACAGATTTTTTACTGCAGTAAATAGTTTGATTTACGGAACACAACATCAAAACTTATTTTGTTTTGAGAAAACACTAGACTTAACATTCACTCGGCTTACAGAAAATAGGGACACATTTGCATAAAATTTTATTATTTTTTTTAAAGAAAACCTTATATCTTAGAGTGATATTCTGTCGTAGTTACGGGATTGTTCTGTTTCATCATTAAAGCAATCTTGTTAATTTTTAATATACATATAATGTTTTAGTTTTAGCTATACATATTACTCTTTATTTAATTTTTGGAAACTGGTCTGAATTATGCTTGCATTTTTAGCCAGAATATTTAATGTGTGAAGATAGATAAATTCGAATTTTTTTACTAGCAGAGAAACGAAACATATTGTTTAAAAATAGCACATTTTGCAGTTAACGCTTAACACGCAAAATTTGTTATAGGGTGCAAATAAGTTATTTAAGTGTGTGTTCTGAAGAAGATGGGTGACCATATTGGTCAAATGTGGAATTGCATACGTACTACACCATATATGGGAGGGTAGTTCTAGGGGTCTCTGATTGCAAAAAATTGGTCAAATATCTGGAGTAATTTTGGAAATAGAATAAATTGATTTAAAAAAAAAATTTTTTTAATTTCCTACATTTTACATCCTTAATCAAATTGGCTACTACTGTTAAGCGTTTTACATATCTCTGCCAATTGAAAAATGAGCTATGCTAAGTATGGCTCGTGTCTCTTCCATTTAAATTCTAATTTATATTCACTTACATGCCTTTCAGTTATTTTTGAATTTATTTCCACAAGGCGTCTTGCTTCTGCCGTTAAACAATATTTTTACAATGTGTTAATGTATGCATCTTTGTATTTTATATAATTTTTCTAGAAATGCGTGCATCGATTCCTCCTGGAATAAGGGTGGTACGTGGGCCGAACTGGATATGGCAGAATCAAGGTTTGTAACATAAATTGATTTCCCATTCAAATAAGGGTTTATTTTCGGAATGTAAGATAAGAATTTGAAATTTGGTATACACAATTTGTTTGTCGTATGAGTTGCCTCATCATCATTACGCGAGTATGTACTTCTCGGTTTTTTGTATTTTAAATGTCAATTCAATATAGTCTGTGAAATTAGTGAGTTTGACAACAATTTTTAATTATTATTCAACTTATGTACTTATACGTATAATTTTTGCAGTAAAATTTATGAATATAAATAAAAATAAACATAAATGATGTCGCCGGAGGAAATATCACCAGCTATTGCAAAATTTACCAAGTACAAAATCGAGATAAATTAATCTATAAACACATTTACGACAGCAGGTTACACGGGTACATAGCTACAAATTTCTCTGGATTTTTAAAAAATTTACAACTTTTGGCGGAATTCCACGTTTTTTGCAATGTGGGCGACTTTTAACAAATTTTTCAGCATAAATATGCTGATTCAACTTATCGTCTAAACTTAGTTTTACAAATAGAATTTTTCCATACTTGTCCTCAATACAACCATTTATAAAACATATAAAATTCAAACGTATAATTATAACACACTTTTGCATGAAAATTACCAACAACAAAAATACAATACTGTATAATTAGACGATTACATAACACATACGACGTTAACACGAGCTTGTGAATTGAACAAATATTTTATGCACTGCTTATAGCATATAATACCAAGGATACAACTTTATATATGAGTCCAATTTCTCTTTGCAACATTAATATAAAATCCACATGAAAGGGTTCATAAAGTAAATAAGAAGTTTTTAATTAACATTTTATCCACGCCTGTTATCTGAGCAGAGAGTTCTTATTAAAACAAAAAAAAAACGCCTTGACGTGTTTCCATCATTTGACGTTCCATAGCCTGTTTTAAACCTGTCCGCTATCACACCATTTCTCATCCACTTTGTCCTTCATTTCTTAATGAATATAAATTAAATTATAATTTATATGCTTTTCTTATACACAATATGTAAAAGTCATTCAAGGCATTTTATCCATGCATGCAATGTTGACAGTTAATACTGGTAGCACTCTTTAACGTTCCTTTTAAAAATTGTTATATCGTTCATTTCAGATGGCTTTCTACCACACAAAACACAATTCATACAATTTTTCGTATTTTATTGTTGTTTTCAATATTAATTCTCACTCACAATTTTGTTTTCATTTTATAAAAACCGGCAGTAAAATTTTTGTTGTTAGAATTATAAAAACATGTTTCTAACATTTCAATTTCCTTTTAAATGCTTTCCTTCACCGACCTAATTACATCTGGTTAGAATTCAAAGCCTCATATTGGTGTCCAACTTCTCCATATTTTGAAATTATTCACACACTTCTTCCATCGTAAGTACGTCATACTCCCAAAAAGTGTTGGCGCCGTCCGTTAAAAAATATACACATACGAATCATCCTCCATGAAATATTGATATTAAACCTTCAAATTTCCACAATTGTCTTTCGCTTATTTCAGAGAGTCCTATTGCGATCC
Source organism: Gymnocheta viridis (assembly GCA_956483585.1). Classification (NCBI taxonomy): domain Eukaryota; kingdom Metazoa; phylum Arthropoda; class Insecta; order Diptera; family Tachinidae; genus Gymnocheta; species Gymnocheta viridis. The sequence continues at coordinate 38,979,636 of OY101444.1, forward strand.
CAACTTGTAGCAACACGCTCAGATTCATGGTTGCTAGTCCATGTACAATTTTTACGTTATGAAGCAGTTTCAGTAAAAGTAATTTCAGCTTCCTTTCAAATGAATAGTGATTTTCCACCGACAGCCTAGCTGCTAATCGTACTTTCTGCCTTCTGTCCATTTGATCTCGATTTATATTCCCAAAAAATACTGTCGTCTCTCAGGTTAAGTAAAAAAAAAATAATCGAAACCATACACACATACATATGCTTGGGTATGTACACATACACATTAAAAAAATCTATAATTTCTATTGATTATTTTGTTAAACGAAACATTTATGGTGTTTTCTTTTCTAGAAAAAAGTGCAACATTTATTGCCCTTTTTTTGGAAGATTTTCAATATAGTGATTTTTTAAAATAGTGAGTTTATTAGAAATTATTGTATCATCACTTACGATGCAAAATTTTTGTCTTAAGAAAACTATAAATTGCAATTTTTTGATAAAAAGTAAAAGAAATGTTAAATTTTTTTAGAAAAGAAAATGCCATTAGTGTTGACAAGGTTTTAATGTGTTTTCTTATTGTATTTTGATTTTTTTCCATATAAAATTTATCAACGCTATGCGTTGCGTCTTACAAAATAAATACGCATATTCAAAATTCGAGAAAAATGCAGAAAAAATTATAATACGAGGATTCCCAAAACATGAAATATTTTTTTCCAAGACAACATATTTATATATCATTCGGAATGTATTTTCAAGTCACAATCAATGATATATGGAACACGTCCAATGTTACTATCAGTAATGTGATATTCCATAAAGCCCTTATTTTTAAATAACTATTGGTTTTTAAAAGATGCTAAAAAAATAAAGAAGATTCATTTGTTTGACACGGCTCCACATAAAAAGTGGTCATTACACAATGTATTCTCAAAAATAAATAATGCACCCATTGATGGTTTTAAATTATATGTATGTGTTAAATTAATTTCAGATACGTTATTTTAACCTACAAAAAATAGAAAATTACAAAAAAATACTGAACAAATTTAGCTATTAGAGGAATTAATTCTTAAATCAACCCAAGCAGGTCTGACCATTAAACAAACCAGGCTACGATTTCACCTTCATACAATTGTAAAATTCACAAGCTATTGTATGAGTTGTATGTTGTATATACCTATATATTGTTTGTAATTTCCACATAAACATATTTCTAAACAAATATTTATATTGTATAAAATTTACCAACAGCATTTATAAAACTTAGAACTCAGATTATGAATTGGCAAAATATAAAAGCTCATAAAAAGCATGGTTCGTACGGAACATCGTATTGTTGATGGTACGAATATCCAACGTCAATGCGCTATTGGACGTTTTTACCTTAAATTTTGAGTACAATATACAATAATTAAATCAAATGAATAACAAAAAACCCAATAAAACCCATTTAAATTCAATAAAACCCAGGAAAAAATCCTCTGGGATGTTTTTTTTTTTAAATTCTTGGTTTTTCCTATCCCTGATTTTTATGGAAGATTTTGTCTGTTTTTTGTAATAACCAGGGCAAGTTTAAATAAACACAAAAATCATTAAAATATGCAGGCAAATATTCCAAAAAAGTTTTTTAAATATGCACAAAAATATGCACCCGAAAAAACACTGACTAATAACTTTTAATTAGTTTTCTTTAAACAAATGTTTATTACAAAGTATAATCATATGTTTTCTCAAGTTTTCAATTTTGAAAGGACTTTCGATTGTCGCACAAAACGATCGAATATAATGAAAATATACGTCCAACATCAGTCGATATTACTGTATATGTTGTTTTTAATTTTGATCAACGTTTGAAGGACAATATTTCGATTAAAAACTTTGTTAAGTTTTTAAATAAATATTTTATTTTTGATATTTTAAAGTTATTATTTTACGACTTCTATGACGCATAAACTTTCATGTAAAGGAAGTCCTTTGATTTCCAATTTCATTATACTGTGGCACATACATTCGCAATTGTCTTTAATGTATACTAAATCTGTTTTAACCGATAAATTTTTAAACAAAGCCTCTGCCTCATCATCAGAAAGATCATTTAAAACGCTGCTTATTTCTATAAAATTGTCGCAAAAATATATGTATAGCATCAGCCTTTAACAATGTTCCCCATCTAGTGGAACAGGGCTTTGGGGATTGATCATACTTGGGTACATTGAATGGATTAAACTGATGCGAGAGTGCGTCTGGAAATTAATTAAGGCAATAATTTTATTTGGAAAAATATTACATAATACGTACTCGTATGTATGCAAAATGTAAGCGAATAAAATTTGAATTCTATGCAACCCATGAATGAGCAAGACATATATTCTCCATGCAAAAATTATAAAAAGCTTGCCCTGGTAATGACATTAAAAAATAGCAGTGTGATAGTTTTTTGTCAATTTGTTGTTGTGGGACTGAATTTCAAATATTTGCATTCGTATTTGCGGATACTCAAAAATGTATATTCGTTACATCACTAATAGAAAATTTTGTTGATGTATGTCCCAGCAAACTCATCAGTATACCAAACGTGTTGCCTGGATGAAAATTATCATTGCGGCAATAATCGATTTCATATTGCGTACCTCGATGCCAATACACCTAAGGAATACTAAAGCGATTCTTCTGCATGATAAACTAGCAATATCGCCAGATAACCAATTAGAAGAAAATTAAAAGATATCCTCAAAATATTATTGGGAAGAAAAAAGATTTTGCACAACAAATTTACGTACTTATCGTCATACGAATTCATAAAATCCCTAGTTACAATGAAAAAAATTTTACAGCACAAACAAAAAATTCTCTAATATGAAAAGTTAACCAACATTTTTAAAATTTTTTTCATTTTAAGGTTATTTCTTAATAACGAATTAATAAAATTTAATATAGTCAGACCATAAAGGTCACCAACATCGTCTTGACACTCTAAGCAAATTTGTATTCAGCTTATATTCAGCTTAGTATCAGAAAATACTTTTGTGCCACAAGCGCAATTAGTTAACTAAAGAAAACTCCAATACTGTTATGAAGACAAAGTTTCTCTATAACGCTATACTTTTTACCGCATCTGTATGTGTAGTTTATGTTTGCACTAAATATAGACACCGGATGTTGTCGGATAAATCTACTAAAGCAAGTTACCGAAGAAATGTTTCTTATATTACATACACACACAAAATGTACAAATATATCCCTGCAAACAATTGAAAGATATTTCCCCGATTCAATAGTTGAGCAATACCTCTCAATTATCATTGAAAAAAACGTCTAAAGTTATAGTTTTATTTTCTTCTTTTATAATTTTTCATAAATTTCTGCAATATTAAGAAGGAAAAATTTGTAATTTAATTTTTATTTTCCCAAAACATTACATATCTATCTGTTATATAAATATGCAAATACAAATTTTTAGATCCCTTTTTTTCTTTTGTTTTCCAACCGATTTTCTTCCTTTTACCAAAGGGTAGACTTTTTTGAGTTTTATATATTATTTAAATCGGTTCAGTATTAACTTATGTAAGTATTGGTTCAAATAAAAACATAAGCTCTTCAAATGAGTGAAGTTGAGAAAGAACAAGAGATCTGCTTCATAAAATTGACCGTATGACATTCGGGGCTATAAAAACACAACAGAATAGGACATATAACAAAAAAAGTCTTTTGGTTATATCTCATTAATTATTGGACCGAGTTTTGTTATTTTCAAACCGAACAATTTTATGAGAAATTCCAAGAGAATGGTATAAAATTTATGTCTCTATGTTATGTGAGGCTTTAATTTTACTTAAATCAAAATATAGCAGACGAACAGACGGACATCGCTCATTCGACTTCTCTATCTATAAGGATCCAGAATATATATATACTTTATAGGGGTTTTAAAAGAATAATGAAAAATTTACATAAGGAATGACAAACCTATATATCCCCTTTCCAAATTTTTTGGTGAAGGGTATAAAAAGAGATCAGAATTGAAAAAATCAGTTTGATTGAAAGTTCTCAAAAGAACATAAACAAACAGCCTTTCGCAAAAAGAAATAAAATTAAAACAAGGAGCAAATTACGGCATACGATATCGAATGAAATTTCCATGCAAATTCAAAAAATTTTGCATGGGATTTGCGCCCAGGTTGGTAAACCTTTGTTAAGGAAAATTCCTTCAAGTTTCATGCAAAAACGACGTCATGTAAACCGATGTTAACATTAAATAATTTAAAGCAGCTATTTTAAAGCGATGTTAAAATTTAACAATATTGTTAAAATAAATTTTTATTTTAAGTGGAAATTATTTTCCAATGTGCAATTGTGGCGGGTTATTATCGGCTGAGAGCTTATAAAACATGGATTGATGGCTTCTACTTTCTAGATGACCACTTCAAAGGAAAATTATAAAATTTATAAAACTGGACATTGAAGAAGACCGAGGAGGTTGTGGAACACCACCAGAGCTGCAAGTTTTCGTAGCTTTACGTTGCTGGGGATGAAGGGAAAGAAGTAAAAGATTCCGTAACAGTAAGCTGAATACAAATTTGTTTAGAGTTGGTGACCTTTATGGTCTGACTATATTAAATTTTATTAATTCGTTATTAAGAAATAACCTTAAAATGAAAAAAATTTTAAAAATGTTGGTTAACTTTTCATATTAGAGAATTTTTTGTTTGTGCTGTAAAATTTTTTTCATTGTAACTAGGGATTTTATGAATTCGTATGACGATAAGTACGTAAATTTGTTGTGCAAAATCTTTTTTCTTCCCAATAATATTTTGAGGATATCTTTTAATTTTCTTCTAATTGGTTATCTGGCGATATTGCTAGTTTATCATGCAGAAGAATCGCTTTAGTATTTCGAGGTACGCAATATGAAATCGATTATTGCCGCAATGATAATTTTCATCCAGGCAACACGTTTGGTATACTGATGAGTTTGCTGGGACATACATCAACAAAATTTTCTATTAGTGATGTAACGAATATACATTTTTGAGTATCCGCAAATACGAATGCAAATATTTGAAATTCAGTCCCACAACAACAAATTGACAAAAAACTATCACACTGCTATTTTTTAATGTCATTACCAGGGCAAGCTTTTTATAATTTTTGCATGGAGAATATATGTCTTGCTCATTCATGGGTTGCATAGAATTCAAATTTTATTCGCTTACATTTTGCATACATACGAGTACGTATTATGTAATATTTTTCCAAATAAAATTATTGCCTTAATTAATTTCCAGACGCACTCTCGCATCAGTTTAATCCATTCAATGTACCCAAGTATGATCAATCCCCAAAGCCCTGTTCCACTAGATGGGGAACATTGTTAAAGGCTGATGCTATACATATATTTTTGCGACAATTTTATAGAAATAAGCAGCGTTTTAAATGATCTTTCTGATGATGAGGCAGAGGCTTTGTTTAAAAATTTATCGGTTAAAACAGATTTAGTATACATTAAAGACAATTGCGAATGTATGTGCCACAGTATAATGAAATTGGAAATCAAAGGACTTCCTTTACATGAAAGTTTATGCGTCATAGAAGTCGTAAAATAATAACTTTAAAATATCAAAAATAAAATATTTATTTAAAAACTTAACAAAGTTTTTAATCGAAATATTGTCCTTCAAACGTTGATCAAAATTAAAAACAACATATACAGTAATATCGACTGATGTTGGACGTATATTTTCATTATATTCGATCGTTTTGTGTGACAATCGAAAGTCCTTTCAAAATTGAAAACTTGAGAAAACATATGATTATACTTTGTAATAAACATTTGTTTAAAGAAAACTAATTAAAAGTTATTAGTCAGTGTTTTTTTCGGGTGCATATTTTTGTGCATATTTAAAAAACTTTTTTGGAATATTTGCCTGCATATTTTAATGATTTTTGTGCTTATTTAAACTTGCCCTGGTTATTACAAAAAACAGACAAAATCTTCCATAAAAATCAGGGATAGGAAAAACCAAGAATTAAAAAAAAACATCCCAGAGGATTTTTTCCTGGGTTTTATTGAATTTAAATGGGTTTTATTGGGTTTTTTGTTATTCATTTGATTTAATTATTGTATATTGTACTCAAAATTTAAGGTAAAAACGTCCAATAGCGCATTGACGTTGGATATTCGTACCATCAACAATACGATGTTCCGTACGAACCATGCTTTTTATGAGCTTTTATATTTTGCCAATTCATAATCTGAGTTCTAAGTTTTATAAATGCTGTTGGTAAATTTTATACAATATAAATATTTGTTTAGAAATATGTTTATGTGGAAATTACAAACAATATATAGGTATATACAACATACAACTCATACAATAGCTTGTGAATTTTACAATTGTATGAAGGTGAAATCGTAGCCTGGTTTGTTTAATGGTCAGACCTGCTTGGGTTGATTTAAGAATTAATTCCTCTAATAGCTAAATTTGTTCAGTATTTTTTTGTAATTTTCTATTTTTTGTAGGTTAAAATAACGTATCTGAAATTAATTTAACACATACATATAATTTAAAACCATCAATGGGTGCATTATTTATTTTTGAGAATACATTGTGTAATGACCACTTTTTATGTGGAGCCGTGTCAAACAAATGAATCTTCTTTATTTTTTTAGCATCTTTTAAAAACCAATAGTTATTTAAAAATAAGGGCTTTATGGAATATCACATTACTGATAGTAACATTGGACGTGTTCCATATATCATTGATTGTGACTTGAAAATACATTCCGAATGATATATAAATATGTTGTCTTGGAAAAAAATATTTCATGTTTTGGGAATCCTCGTATTATAATTTTTTCTGCATTTTTCTCGAATTTTGAATATGCGTATTTATTTTGTAAGACGCAACGCATAGCGTTGAAAAATTTTATATGGAAAAAATTCAAAATACGATAAGAAAACACATTAAAACCTTGTCAACACTAATGGCATTTTCTTTTCTAAAAAAATTTAAAATTTCTTTTACTTTTTATCAAAAAATTGCAATTTATAGTTTTCTTAAGACAAAAATTTTGCATCGTAAGTGATGATACAATAATTTCTAATAAACTCACTATTTCAAAAAATCACTATATTGAAAATCTTCAAAAAAAGGGCAATAAATGTTGCACTTTTTTCTAGAAAAGAAAACACCATAAATGTTTCGTTTAACAAAATAATCAATAGAAATTATAGATTTTTTTAATGTGTATGTGTACATACCCAAGCATATGTATGTGTGTATGGTTTCGATTATTTTTTTTTTACTTAACCTGAGAGACGACAGTATTTTTTGGGAATATAAATCGAGATCAAATGGATAGAAGGCAGAAAGTACGATTAGCAGCTAGGCTGTCGGTGGAAAATCACTATTCATTTGAAAAAAAGGTGAAATTACTTTTGCTGAAACTGCTCCATAATGTAAAATTTGAATATTAATAGTGGTGAAGTTGTGTTTGCTGTAAACACAACTAATAATACCTTCCACAATACAAATAACTCTCGTATCCTTTTTCGAGTCATTATATAGACTTTCATCCTCTAAATCCAAATCCGTTTTCAGTTTTTATTTATTTAAATAAGGCGGTGACCCACATTTATATAATCATAGATCGAGAACGGTTTGTTCGATTTAGTTAACACCAAAAGATGATGGATGGAATTACCTTTGATATTACTTTTAACTAGAGATCTAAAATATTTGAAATATTCATAAAACCAGTTTTCGAATAATTCGAAAAAGCGGAATTTGTAAAACTCTGCTTTCGTGTTTTCTATTAAAAACCGACTCGAATAACCGGCTTTTAATTTAATTTAAGAATTAAGGTATAAATAAATTTAAAATATTTTTTTTTTAAATTAAATTCATAACATAACTTAAATTTACATATTCAACATTTTATTTTACATAAAAATTATTTAAAACCGATTTGACAACTCTAATTTTTAATTGATTCAAAAATATTCAGAAATTTGTTTTTGTTTTAAAACATTTTAAAAAAACTAAAACACCAACGATTTTTAATTTTCAATACGAATATTTTGTTGTTTTATGATATTTAACGATCTCGAGTTATGATGAAATATATTAGCTCACTATTTCGTGGGTCATATAAGTCTCGTCCATTAAAAAAAATCTGTACGTGATTGGCAAAAAACTGAAATAGGATTTTAGCGTTTTAATATTCCATATATTTTTATTTACGGGACAATTCCTTTGCATATCAGTGTTATTACTTGTATCTGTATATACGAAGTCAATATTTTTTTGCATTTACTTAATGTTTTTGTATGTATCTTTTGGGATGTTGATATACGTAACGCATTCGCATGAATTTGGTGAATACGTATTTCATAAGATAAGCGAATATTTACGAGTACAAATATTCGTTACATCACTAGTTGATATGTATGGTATAAATACGTGACTGCGGTGTAAAAAATGTTAAATATTTTGTTAATATAAATCAGAGATTCCCAAACTCTTTCGTACATCAAACCACTGTGTTCACACGGTATGTGCATTTTTATAATGACGCGGAGTGAAAACGGCCAACATTTTTTAAATCTGTTGCATTACTAAACAATTAAGGGTGGCGCACGAATAGTGAAGTTCGTAAAGCATACTAATTATGCTCCCACTTGTAAATTCAGGTAATTCCCATTTTTCTGTAACCTTTTTTCGACGCCACATCAAGTGCACACCAAAAACTAATCTCTTGTCCACTCGCTATCGACAACAATACTACTTTCGTTATCATCTAAAGCTTAGAGAAGAGCAAGAGGAAGTTAATAGTAGTAAATGCTTGTCGATAGCATAGATAATTGCTTATTTTTTGTGTTGACTACATATGACGTCGACATATAGTTACGGAATAAAGGGAAATAATGCCATAAATATTTCTAATCTAATATTTTTTTGAAGCGTATAATTTTTACTGTCAAACCGAAATCATTGTTTTTTATACCGAACCGGGAAAATTCAATAAAAAAAGCATAATTAATTACTGGGCAAGCCTACGTACACTGATACCAGAAGTTCTAGGGTGGAATGTATCGCGATTTCATTTAAAAATATCCTGCATTCTGTAACCAGTGCAGATGTTGTGTAAACACCAGATATTGTCATTAAACGCAGCCCTACATTTTTGGATATCCTGGCCGTATACACAGGGTAAAGTGCTAAATATTTTGCAAGCGCTAAATCTAAAATCTAATAAAAAATAAATAAAACTATATTCTACGAGTATAATACGAGTTCAATACATAGCACATATACATAGATATTCAAAAGTGTAGAATTATTAAAATGTAGGGGTACAAACAAATACGTTCACAGCAAGCTACCAACGGATTCCATTATAAAAAAGTGCGCATAGGAGTAGCATAAATAAATAGAAAATGCTTTTTGTATTGCTAGGAATACGTGCAAATATAGATACGTATCGATGGGTATCCATAAATATGACTATAAGAGACAATGTTGTAGCGTTTGAAAAAAAATTGTTTGCAGAACTAACAAAAAGAAACAATTTATTTTCAACGTATATTTGTTTTAGACAAAAATTGGATCAATATTCTGTGTTAATATTTAAAATCTTAAAAATTCAATGAAGCAATAAATCATATCGCGATAATCGCGAAAGTTCGCAAAATTTTCCAAAATTTTTAAACGCCGTAAAATCTTCTAAAACGGGCTACAATTGCAAGGAATGTGAAAAACTCGTAAAAAAAACTGCAAAAATTACGAAAATTCGCAATAACTTCCAATCACTGGGAAAATTAAAATGTGGAATATCATTTAAAAGTCGATGAAACAATAAAAAATATAAAAAAAGTAACCCACATTGCAAAAAACGCGAAATTCCGCGAAAAGTTGCAAAGCTTTGAAAAAGGCGTAAAATCTTCTAAAAAGACTTAAAAATGTAAGGAATGTGAAAAGTTTGCAAATTATGCAATTTTTTGCGGATTTTCGAAATTTTTGCAAGCAGCTTACATGTTTTCGTTTCCTTCCAGTTTTAAGCTTTTCCTATTTTCAAAAATGTTTGCAAAAATTTGCTTCAAAGTAAAATTGTATACTTTCCAAGTTAACGCAAATTTCTTAATACCACTTCATCGCATTTTGTTTAAAAATGGTTCCTAATAATTACGAAACGAAATCCATAATACAACTTTAGACAAAATTTCTGTCAATACTTATCAAACAAAAATTGGAAAATAAATGTGCTCATAGTCATTGGGGTGCCTATCAATACATTTAGCTACGCATGGATATAAACAAATATGAGCATGAATACATACATAAGTTGCTGAGCTTGAGGAAGACAATTCCAAAGACGTGACGCATGTATATAGAAATGCCTTTCAGATACAAGAAGGCGGTGCATGGGAATTATGATATTTTTCCCTCTAAGTGATCTTGCAAACCTAATTTTATCACTAATATATCATGGAATCTCCGAATAAATAATTTTATGCAATAGTAAAAGTACACGAATATTTAAAAGATTGTTAAATGAGACGCTGTATAATTTTGAGGAGACATGTGACACATGATTAAATTTTTTTAGGTCATACACATATCTTACAATATTAATATATAAAACGTTCAGCTTCCAGAATCGCAATTTGCGAAAAATTTCACAACCATACATTAAACTTGGCAGAAGATAAGATTTTGCAATCATTTGTCTAATATTTAAAGGAGCATAGTATTGCGTCGACCAAAGACACCTAAGCTTTATATAAGTTTGACCGACGAGTGTATTAACATGATTTGTCCAAGTAAGGCTATTATTGAAAATTAGCCCAAGGTTTTTGGCAGAATTTACAGAATTTATTTTTTCTCCGTTTATTAAAATATCAAGATCATGTATTTTCTTATAAATTATTATGCACTTGGACTTACGAGGGTTTAAACAAAGTTCATTTAACGTGGCCCAACAGTAGATTCGATCAAATTCATCGTCCCATAATGTTTTCAGTGACAGATTGCACTGGACTACTTAAATATAACTGCACATTATCTGCGTACATATGAATTTTGTAGTGCACAAGATGTTTGGCAAACGGTTGGATTTTACTCCGAGTGCCGTGATTTGCCCCGTGCTTAATGTTATAATTGTATTCCCAATCGTACGACTTCGCTTATTGATTACTTCCTGGTAAAAAATGTTTGATTAATTGAAAAGGTTGTTCAGGCAGTTGAATTTAGAAACTACGACATCAATCAATTCGACGATTCTCTCATCTATTATACGAATAATGTAGGATGAATTGTAGAAAAAATCACTTAGACTTTATAAAGTTGCGAAGAGTTGTCCGTGCTAAATCTTTAAGGTTAGACTTTTCGTGAACTGGAGGATATACTCGTATTGTAAATATAAAAATGAAGTTAAGCCCACAATTAGAAGGGAAAAGAGCTGAATTTGGAATCTGTATTTTTGAAACTAAAGATAGTAAAGTGATTTGGGGCAGGGTAAACGGTTTTGGATGTGCAAGTAGTGACACTAGTCACTTGAATAAGATTGATGCGTAGAATTATTAAAAAAAAATTATTTCTAGACAACTTCGATGTAAACAGAATCCTTCCTTAATCTTAATTATAGTGGGCTTGTTTCCTTGTCTCTTCGAATGTCGCCGAAGATGAGTAGATGTTGGCTATTAAACAAATTAAACCCAACTTTATTGGCCATGCCATGATTTCAAATGAAATTATCAAACTTATTTAACTAAACTCTTATTTCAAATGTACCGTTAAAATTTTTAATTAATTTCCAAAATGTTCTTTGAGTGGACATTCTTCAAGCATTGTTAAGACTATTTCCAAATTTTGTTAACTTTATTTCACTTGTAGAATGCAATAAATTCAATTGACATTATTCCCATTGATCTTATTACCTGTCACAGAAAATACTTATGTACATATGTATGTATGTATAAAACATTGATGCGCAAAATTTAAACTGTGTTTGTGTTGTTGGTTATTAGTATTAGTGAAGAAATCAAGAAATCCCAGCAAACATAACGTCGAAAGTTTTGAAATATGATGCCGCATTATATTTCCTTCAAACTAAAAAAACGCTTCTTATCATAAAAATTACAGGAAAAATATATTAAAATTCTGGTTGCTTGAAGTAGTAATTAATGAAGAGCGGTCTGTAAATTTTTTTTACTGTTTTCAAAAAGGTTTCTTTTTCTTTCGTATTAATTTTATTTATATTACAATGAAAATTTTTAAAAATGTTTTTTAAAAACTCTTCCCTCTTGTTTTTAAATGTTTTATTATATATTCGGCATGTAAACATGGAGGTTTATGACGGGTGCCTTCGTTTTTAATAATTAATTTTTATACGTAATTGTTGAACTGTTTTAAGGTATATACATATTGTTTACATTGTTACAGGTGGTCGAATACTAAGAAAGTCAACTACAAGACAAAAATAAAGTAAACAAAAATGGATCTCAAAGCCAATGGCTTTGGAAAAAGCGAGAGAGTATGGAATATTTGAAATAATTAAAAATGGATAAAATAATTAAAGATGGAATTTCGTACTAACCGAAATTGATTAAACTTGTAAGAAATGAATAAGTTGCACTTTTCGTATTCTAATTCGTTAAATAATACGGTTAAATAGTTGATATTCCTAGTCACTAGTATCCACCGTCAAAAGTGGTAAAATCGAACAAAAGAACGCTGATGAGATGGTGTAGCGACCTTGAAATCAGTACTGATCCGTTTTGCTAGTCTGATAAATAAATTTTTTCAAATAAAAAGTACGCTCTTAATAAAATAATGAATTTATCCAAATATAATTTCTTAAATTAAGAACATATGGGCAAAACTCAGATTTGAACTCAAAATGTAATTTCAATATACACCTTAAAACAATTCAACAATTACGTATAAATATTAATAATTTTATAAAATTTACCAAATCGCACGACTTGCCAAAAAAAATCTGTCACACAGTAGCATTTTTAATCCGCACTACCATACTTTTTTAGCACACATGCCATATTTGGCAGATCGTACGATTATGTAGGATAGTGAATCACGGCCTTAAGAAGTTAGTAAAATTTCCAGGGACATGTGTTTTGATATGATGCATCGTAATCAATCAAGAAGTCGATTTTTAGTTTTTTGTAACTTAGGCCTTTTTTGAAATCATATGACGATATGTACATTAGGATTATAACTTTTGGGAATTTTTTGCAAATATCAAAATGTGCGTTTTTTACGTTTACGTAATCGTTAAAAAAGGTTTCACACCAAATGCGATGAAGTTTGGAGCAAAATTTTTTTTATGGCAGTATTTAAAATAAATTTTCAGATTTTACTTACTCTTTGTTTCAACACCGGCAAATAGAATTCATAACGTCAATGCAATTCTTACTTTAATATCTAGGGAGGTATTGAAATGAATATTATGTTAATAAGATTTAAACTTTTTCGCTGTTGGCTTATTGAATTTCCATTAATATTCATTATTTCTCATATTTATTTTTAAAACTAAATTTAAAATCATTCGGTGCGGAACTGGCCTAAGATATCGGTTTTTATAATCAGTACAATATTCCCCATAGCGTAGTGCCTGTCAAATTTTTAGTGAAAAAAAATTATATGCCTAATGAGTTGAACTTCTAATTATTAGTCATGTTCTAAAAAATTAAAATTGTATTACCATGTATTTTGTTTTAATTTACATACAGCTTGAAGTAAATAAAATCCGCACAAGAACATAAATGGGAAAATAAGGCCAAGTTCCTATCCAAAAATTTCGGCCGTAAAAAGTACTAAGATCAAAATAAAGACCAAGTTCTTGATAGGTGCAATACCATCTTATTGACTTTCTAGTATGGGAAAGAATTATGGGAAAAATGTTGCCAAGCTTACATTTTCCCGAGAAATGAGATGGTATTGTACCTATCAAAAACTTGGTCTTGAATGACTTTTTTAAATTTAATTATGAATGTGTTAATTTCTCTTTTGATTTACATCTTATTTTTATTTTGAATTAATTTACCTTATAAAATTAAATTAAAACATTGCACGTAAAAAGTGATACCAACTTGTGTTTTCTTCGTTATTTTGACATTTAAGTTAAAGTGCTACCAAGTAATTGTTATTTTTCCCCACATTCGTATTAATACTTCGCTGCAAGCTATTCGAAAGAGTTACGCAGTACACTTTAATTTTCGTATCGAATATACCATTCGAATGATTTGCATTTTCGAATCGAATTACACAGTAAATCCCAGCTCTCTAGCTATAGTGGAAGTACCCAATATTGATAAATCAGTGAGTCAGTGAATATGTACTAAAATATGGGAAGCTTTTATGCTTTTTTTTTTTTTAAATTTCATCTATGAGGTTACCTCTCTAGGAAGACTATGTTTCAAGTTTCATTATTTATGATAAAGTGGAGCAAAGTTATGAGGGGGTAAAAACAGCTCAAATGGTTTCGTGTAATAATACACTACCGCGCACTGATTTGATTTGATTTGATTTGAATACTACTCTACTTTTTTGCAAAATACTATTCAAAATGTTTGCTGTTAAGACTTAACAATGTTAACAATTTATTACTTAATAAAAAAATTATTATTGTAATATTTATATTAGAGACAAGTACCGCTCACGTGATTAGCGTGAATCATGCTAGAGTACGCATGATCGTGTTTGATTTTTTGTTTTAATCGTGCATGAACGTGAGTATAAAAAAATTTAGCGTGACTGTTAGTGCATAAGAAGAATTTTAGCGTGACCGTTTGGTGATTTTTTTAGCTTTATTGTAATATTTTTTTCATTTATTTCTCAAAACTATTTTATAGTTTTTTCATGAGCGTGTGTTTTAGTGATTTTAGCATGCATGAACGCGAGCCAAAAATAAAATATTTGTGCCCTAGCGGCATGAGTAAAATTTTTTATCGCGATCGTGCATGAAAGTGAGTGAAAAGATACTGTCGATTCCATCTTTAATTTATGTGCAATTTCTTTGAACTGATATAGGCTCAAGTTCATATCTTAAATGAAATTTATTTTATAAAGAATTTTTTATATTTTAGGTTTTTTATGGAAAAATGTGTTACAAATTGAAACTTAATTGTTATTCAGTTCCGTTTCTGTTTTTAAATGTCTACAGATTTGCTATTCTTTCTATCTATTGCAATAGCTTATACAGGGTGTACGCCGAGAAGGTATACTATTTTGTTTATAATTTTTGATTAAATGAAAGAGAATGGATCTTATGTTGATAAATATTTTATTTAATGTCGGCAATTATGTATTGACTACAATATCAGATAAATGTCCGCCTCTGCTAGCCTCACAAATGCGAGCCTTTTTGAGCACATTTTTCATTACATTCTCACACATTTAACGCGGTATTTCATTAATTTCATCACGAATATTTTGTTTGAGCTGCTCAAGTGTTTCTGGTTTGTTTGCATAAACCTTGCTTTTCAGATACCCCCACAAAAAGAAGTCCGGAGCAGTCATATCAGGCGACCGTGGCGGCCAATCAACATCACCATTTCTTGAAATAACTCGTTATGGAAAGAGGTCTCGCAGTAATTCCATTGTAATCCTGGCTGTATGCGATGTGGCACCGTCTTGATACCACATATTAATCAAGCCCAAAGCATGCAGTTGTGGCGTTAAAAAGTTTTCAATCATATCACGATATCGCTCCCCATTCACAGTTACCGTTACACCGTTTTCATTTTCAAAGAGATTAAGGTTGATGGATTGTTTTGAACACTTTCTTGAGAAGCAGTAATGTTTTCAGCCGATCTTGCAGTACGTTGTGGTCCATGCTTAGGCCTATCACCTACAGACCCTCTTTTATTGAAATCATTCACTACACGATAAGTAGTGCGTTTTGTTGGCACGTTGTTTATCCCAAAAATTTCCCGTAACTTTCTCATCGTTACAGTAATTGATGAATGATTTTGATAAAATATTTTAACGATTAAAACACGTTGGTTTATCGAATATTTTTCAAAACTAAATTTGCCACTTGTCTACTTCACGACTGCCAAATATGAACTGTCAAGACTAATGTTTACCGAAATGGCGGCAAAACAAAGTATTATACCTTCCCGGCGGACACCCTGTATTTAAACTTCGACTAGCTGTACCGAATTTGGCTGTTTTGTGTTTTTTCCTTTAAGCACTTGTAATCGATATCATTACTATTGAATATATCTTCGGTGGAGTACCATATGAAACTCATTTAGATACTGTTGGACACTTTGAAACTTCAGAGCGGACCTCTGGACTACATTCTTTCTATACGAAAGTAAAAGTACGTCACCGTGGTTATAAGCGACTTGACAGATTCTGAAGGAAGCTCATATATGTACATATATATGTAAATGTGAGGAGTACCTTGGAAAATTTGCGAGAAGCATTTACTTTCAGAATAAGAGACTGACATATTTTAACTGACACAATTGCTAGCCGTCGTTGATACTTTGTGGAACAACGTAAAATACTTTAGGAATCACTGATTGAAATGAAGTTCATATGTGTTTATGTACATGCAGACATACACATATAAACACTATCCTTTGTTTATTTCTCAATCCCTCCGCTATCCGCTATACATACTCGTGTATGTACATAAATATATATGTCCATATTTTAAAAATAGAATAGAAAAATTTGTATTTTCATCTTAAATTGTTTATTTTTTACTTATACTTCACTTTACACTTCAGTGTCTATAAATTAAATTTTTTTTTGGTAGACGAAGGAGAAGGTCATGTTGGAACTGTTTGTGAAATAGGACGTTCGGGATCAATGCATTCACCGGAGAACACTGTTGTTGTGAATTGGGATTCTGGTCATAGAACAAATTATCGCGTTGGCTATCAAAACCAGTACGATTTAATCATTGTGGATAACGCGCAAGTAGGTAAGTTACAAAAAACATTTCATTAAAATATTTCGGCTGGTACTACTAAGAAATTTTCTAAACTTCCAGGTGTACGCCATTCAAACGTAGTGTGTGATGGTTGTTCAAAAGGAGGAATAGCAGGAATAATTTTTATATGTGTACAATGTTGTAATTATCACTTATGTTCATATTGCTACGGAGCTGATGTGCACGATAAGGAACACTCGTTTACACGTTATACTACACCAACCTCTTTAGGGTAATTTTTCTGTATTCAAATATACTATTTTATTATTTTATACATTTTTAAATTTTCCACTTAAAAGTGTTCGCGTTCCACCTAGAGAGGGATCAAAACGTATTCAATTGAAAGGCATATTTGTTGGAGCTAAAGTCGTGCGTGGACCAGATTGGGAGTGGGGACAACAAGACGGTGGAGAAGGTAAATATGTAAATAAAACTTAAAATATTAATGTGCAAGTTATAACGCTTATAGCTAAAACTCAATGAAAAGAAACAAATTTTTAAAAGAGAGATTTTTTTAAACCGCGTTCTTACCTACTCAAAAAATATAGCAAAATGTGTGTATACACATACATACATACATATATACAGGTCACTATAATTAGACGTTCTGTAGATTTTACTTGTGCTTCAAATTTAGCGTTCGGACTTTGCGAGCGGATTGAGACTTGCTTCCACATTTTTCTTGTGAATATTTCTTATAAAGTGATTTAAAAGCGCAGTTCCAAGCGTATCTAATAACGCAGCTGATAATGAGTTTTACAGAAATTTTTGCTTGCAATCTGTTACATTTACTTTCCATGCTCATTTACCCGATTCTGCCAAAACTTGACCCATGCTCAGCCCTCTACTGTAGATATTTTACTATCTAAAGCAGAGTACTCTGTTCATCATTTCGTGCGAACTGCTGTCAAAAGTTCATATAAAAAAAAAATCGTGCGAAATAATTGTAAAATATTATGGCCGAAGTTGTACTCTGTTCATCTTGTGAAAACATACGAAATGTTTCTGGCACCATTATTTTTTCAACCACAACATGTTTCTGGCAATATATTTTCGAACTGCGAAATAATATAAGCATCACTTATTTCGTACGAAATTGTAAACAACAGGTGATCAGATTTTACTTAGCAATAAATTTGTTGCGCACAAATAACTAAAATAATGGAAAATAGTGTAAAAATAACATAAAATGAAGGTGTGTGTCTTCAAAGAGCTCTTCCGCAGCAGCTGCAATTAACATTAATTGATACGTTGCAGCACAAGCTCTTAAAATCATTTTGTTCTCCATTTGTTTTCACACATGGTTTTTGTTTACATAAGAAAAACAATGTTGCTTACTTCAAGGCAATAAAAACGATAAATTTCTTATAAATCGTAGTGTTGTCACCACTGGCGAATTGTCAAAATTTTCAAACGAAATAATCAATGTTGATCAACATTTTTCGTAAATGTGAGCAGAGTACTAAGCTTAACTCCAGTCACATCCAAATATTTTACAGTCATCATGTTCCGATTTCTTGTTCCATTTATGTATTGTTTCAAATTAAATTAAATACGGTAACTTTGTATAATCATGCAGACTGGTCAGCAATTAGAGTTTGGGTGGAAAGTGAAATTAGTCGCCAAATCATTGACCAAATTAATTGTATTCCTAGCAACGTAGATTTCTTATTAAATGAATTAACTTTAATTGTGAAAGATTCCTATAGTAAGATTCCCGTAGGGAGGAAAAACTCGTGGCAGAGAGAAATCTCAAACGCTTCTAAGGTTCTTATTGCTCAAAAAAATCAATTCAAACGTAAATTTCAGAGATGTAGGGATCCGTATCTTAATGAACTTTTGCTTCGAAGCTACCCCCGGGATCAAAAAAATTCTAAAAACTAACAAAAGCTTTAAAAGGAAAGACCTCGGGTTTTTTCAGTTCTTACTAGAAATAATGACGTTTTGAAAACTGTCACAGAAAACGATAATGCAGTTGCCGATGCATTTGGTGATTCGCTATTAACAACAACCCATCGAGTTTTGATACCTGTGTTTAAAATTTTGTGAATGATGCTCCTATTGGTAGTAACAATATTGAACATACAGATAACACGGAGGTTAAGACGTTCACTATGCCATTAAAAAATAAACCTCCGGGCTTAGAAGGTATAAATAGTATTATTCTAAAAATATGCCAGATTGCTGCTTTTATGCAATACTAAGTAAAATATTTAATTGTTGCTTAATTAATGGCTTCTTGGCCTGCAGCTTCCAAAAATCAAAAGTATTACAGTATCTTAAAAAGGGAAAAGATCCTAAATTACCTCCTAGTTATAGGACAATAACCATCTTAAGATTACTGGAAAAGGTCTTTGCAAAAATAATTTATAAAAGATTACTGGATTTGGGGGACCAAAATAATATTATTAACCATCATCAGTTTGGATTCCGTAAGGAACGCTCCACCGTACACAGAAGTACTGTCATTATTATTTTTTTAATACAAGCTCCTTTAGTTTTCCAGGATATTTACAAAAAATTATCCAAAGTTATTTAATGAACTGTTTATATTTTGTATGTGTTGATGGTGAATTTCACCTACACCACTCCTTATATAAATCTGACGTGGAGGAGCACAGAAATCAGAAAGCATCATTTTGAGCTGATGACAGTTCTTTTATATGCAATAGAAAAGTTTCAAATGCAGTAGTCAAGAGAATGCAACGGAGCCTTAGCGCGAGCCAATCACTAAAACGCATTCCTACACATATTTTGTACTCTCATCAAAGATGATATTAAATATCTAGATATCATTTTAGATAAAAAAACGTATGTTTAAACAATATGTCAATAGCATCTGTGATAAAGCTACAAAATGTGAAAACCTTATGAAGTCTAGAGGAGGTTAAAGTAAACTGAAAAACAAGATATATTTATTCGACCGATCCCGACCTACGATTGCCCGTTTTAGTTTCACAAAACATCTAAGATCCATACAAAACAGCTTCATGTTATTCATACCAAAAATCTAAAACTAATTTATAATATTTCCCCTGAATTCCCCACCGAGTTACTTCACAATATATTTAAATACAAAAATATAAACGCGCTTGTCAAATATCTGATGTAATTTAATGAAAAACTCTGATTGTCTAAAGCTAAATTTAGACGATATGTTGAATCAGCATATTTATACTGAAAATTTGTTACAAGTGCTTGCATATCGTGTAAATGCAAAATTTTTTCAGCATACGTATGCTTAAAAGCATTTGCTAACACTTTGTTAACAATACCAACAAACGTATGTTGGCAATTTCAGCATATCGTGTAAACAGTATATTATTAGTGTTTAACAAATATCCTGTGTATGCTGACGCGAAATCCAGCGAAAAGTTGCAAATTTTTTGAAAAAACCAGAGAAATTGGTAGCCATGTACCCGTGTAACCTGCTGTCGTCACGACATCATTTATGTTTATTTTTATTTATATCAATAAATATTTTGAAAAACTGTTGTTTGTTGAGGGTTTTTTAGCTATTCTATATACATGCAAACTAAAGCTTTTGAAAATCTTTGAAAAGAGATATCGATGCAATCTCGATTAATAAATTAAAAAAATTACTAATATATGTATATCAATAAATTTTGTTGCAACAATTATACGTAATTGATTAATAATCAAAAAGTGCTGCCAAACTCACTAATTTCACAAGCAAATGTTTATGCAACTCAGCATATGTACCACCAACTAAAATTCAACATATCGTATAAACACAAAAATCGTATGCTAACTCTTATGTTTACATTTCATTTCCTTACATATGCTGACATCAAAAATTTGGTACTTTCAACACATCGTGCAGACGCAAAAAATATTGAATATGCTGATAGAGGTATTTTTTTATTATTTTTAAGCATATGAGTGTTAGCATACATATGCTGATTCAACATATTGTCTAAACTTAGTTTAATATTGAAAGAATAAGAGTTTTACTAAATATTCACTGAGAATATTTACTTAAAAATAATCTTGTTAGTGATTATTTTAACAAATTTCATTATAACAATTATAAAGATTTGTAAGAGTTTTTTGTGAGAAATTTTCCTCAAGGCAGTATTATTAATAGTTTCCATATTCAATTATTAGATTTAATTGTTGTAGTACGTTTAAGTAAAATCACATAACATTGTTCCTTATTTAGCTTATAAATTGACCTGAGCAATTTTTATTTATTGCTGATTGACAAACTTAAAAAAGTGTAATTTTCGGAAAAGTTGCAAAAACAACGCAAACAAAATAGCATAAACGAAATTTCGAACATAAAAACACTTACAACATAAGGGAAACACTTCAAAATCTTTTGTTCATAATGGAAACGTAATATTAGATTCTGAACTGAAATACAGGGTGGGGCAAAAGTCCCGCTACTATTTTGATTGCCTGTCTTTCATAAAAACTTTATTTGGTTTTTGCATTTTTTGCGTTATAATTGGAAAAAATTATATCGGCTATATGGTGACCGCGATTCGCTAAGCAACTTGCGGCTCTTTTTAAGGCATTTTTCATGACATCCTGCAACATCTCAGGCTGAATTTCTTAAATTTCGTGACCAATATTTTCTTTAAGATATTGAATCGTTTGGGGCTTATTCACATAAACTTTTGATTTTAAAAATCCTCATAAGAAAAAAAAGGTGCTGTTAATTCCGGAGATCTGGCTGGCCATGACGCAATTTCTGCTGAGAGGAAATAATGGAACGATTATTTTCAATAAATATTGTCACTGTTTCTGCTCGTGCTTGTGGCGTATAATTATCCATAATCAAATTTGGACGTCTACACAACATAATGTTTAAAGCTAAACCACAGGGCAACTGAGATGAAACTTTGCAAGTAACTAAATCACAAAGGAGAAAAATATAACAAATTATAAAACTTTTTACAATTTAATATATAAAATAATTAATATAAAACAGAGGAATTATTAATTTGTTCTCTTATTGAAATGTGTGCAGTGAGAAATGTGTCGTGCAAGTGTTAGTAGTTGTTTAGTGTTTGTTTTGTTTTTGTTTTGTTTTTTTTTTAAATTTATTTTACTCATAGTAGAATAATACAGGTGGTGTCGAAGCTGCAACAACACCGCCTTTAGGTTCGAAGCTGTCAAAAAGCAAAAAAGAAAAATTGCAAAATGGTTGCATTTTCTATTCTATAAAGAATTTTTTTCTTTTCCTTTTCTTATTTGCATTTGAAACAAGTGATAAAGTGTGCTTTTTTAGCAGTGTGTGGGTGTGTGTTAGTAATACATAATCAAATTTTGACAGACTCTAACCCAAAAAAAAGTCGGTTAACGCTTCGAGAGTACCTGTATTATTCTACCATGTTTTTACTCATTGGAAAGAGCAAAAAAAAATTAAAGCAAGCTAAATTATTACATTATATAAAATTTACCACCATATTATTCTAGACTTTCCCTTATCAAGCTGAAAACTCTAAAACCCCTTAAAAATTATGCCAATCAGTATGAATACAAAGAAGACATTTCGTGAATATTTCATTCAAAGACATAAACCTTTCAAGCCTTTTTATTCGTTTTGTAAATGAGCAAAACCAAAAGAGATTCTTTTTCAATGAGAAAGCACGTAATCAAATCAATTTCTCTACACTTATCTGCTTGCTTTGCTATTGCGTTGCAATCGTATAATTGCGAACAGCAGGAAATCAGGAAGTTTTTTTTAATGATTTAGTTTAGTTTTTTGTGAAATCCAACAACAAAATATACAAAACTGTTGTTGTATTTCATAAAAAAAACACTGACATAACATCTACTATAATGAGCAAATTAATGATTAAACAGAACATATCTGCAACTTCAGGAACAAACGCTGATGGCCCATAATAAAATCGACGGCTGTAACTTCAAATTCTCTCTTATTATTGTTTGATATTTTTTTGTTTGCATTTTTCGTATAAAAAATGTACGTGATTTCATAAAAACACGGTAACATTGTTGAGAGAATGAGTGTCTAAAATTGAGAGTATAAGAAAAAACGCTGTAAAAATAAAATAGATTCTATTTCATCACCACATTCTCTGGCAGAATTTTATGTCAAACTGTATGGAAAATATTGTTCAGCCTGCAGTTGCAGTTTGTTCTGTTTAAGCATTTAGTCAACAAACGTTTGCGAAATGTATTTTCTCAAAACGTTTCAATTTTGTTACTCGTATTATTGGTTTTGTTTCACGTTTTTAGACACTGCAAAAAAAAAACAAAAACGAAAGCAAACGTTTCGTTTTCTTTATTTTTCCATATTAATCTATTTAGTAACATTATTACAAATTGGCGGTAAAATAGACGTTATTTAAAGGTACTTTTAACAAAAGTTTTCGATAAATTGACTTTTAACTAGTTTTCATTATCAAAACTTTCTCAAAAAAATTGTGTGGTTTTTTTTCTTTTATTTATTTATTTTGTCTATAGATAGAATATCCAGACAGTTAAACAATATAATAATTACATATAGTAAATTCAAATAAAAAATTATTGATTATTTAAAAGGACGATCATTTTAAGTTTAATAACTTTTACATTTAAAGAAAAATCTATAGTTTTATAAAATTTATTAAATTGACTGCACATTCTTCTAAATGGATCAGCATTTGCGTAATTTGATCTGAAGAATTTAATTGCTAGCAATTCAAAGTGTCGAGATGGACGATGAGGAACATTAAACGAAATATCGAGCAGGAAGTTAGAACAAATATCAGCATTAAATAAATTTAATATAAACGACACATTCAGTTTAGTCCTTCGACTTTTAAGAGTTGGAAGTTTGATTAGAGCAAGACGGCAGGTGTATGACGGAAGATCTAATGGGTTCCACTGTAGACCACGAAGGCAGAATAACAAAAATTGCTTTTGTACAGATTCAATGTAATTGTTGTGAGTCATATAGGATCCCAAACTATAGAAGCATATTCTAAGACAGGTCTGATGAAGGAAACATAAAGTTGCTTTGTACCATATGGGTCCTTAAATTCTTTTGCCCATCTTTTGATAAAACCAAGAATAAACGTGCCTTATTTACAGATATGGAAATATGATTAATAAAGTTCAACTTAGCATCCAATAAAACTTCAAGATCCAACACTGTAACACAATTTTCTAGCTGGTAGTTCCTCAAAGAATAATTTACTTTTATATGATTTCCTCTGTAGAAAGACATATGTTTATATTTTTTCAAATTAAGCACCATCAAATTTAAATTACACCATGACTGAAATGAGTCCAAATCTTGTTGAAATAGACTGTGATCTCCATATTGATTAAAACTTAGGAAAATCTTTACATCATTCGCATACATTAAAACGTTGGAAAATTAAATCACGTTAGGAAGATCATTTCTAAAAAGAGTAAACAGCAATGGTCCAAGATGACTTAATTGTGGCACTCCAGGTAAAACGTCTATTGATTTAGATGTGACGTTTTTAAAACGGACACATTGTTTTCGATTTAATAAATATGACTCAATCCATTTGAGAGAGTTATATGAAAACCAAACTGTGTTAAGTTTCTTCAAGAGCAGTTTATGGTTTTCATTTTTTTGTAGTTTTGCAAACTATTGTAAAATGTAAGAACGAATTACTCTTATTTATGTGTTTATTTAAAACAGACAAAACTACACATTTACAATGCTTATATAAAAAGCGTTCTACTGTACGGCTCGGGGACCTGTGGCAAATTACGGCATTCGACATCGTACGAAATCCCATACAAAATTTTTTTAATTTGTATGGAAATTTCGTTCGATATTGAATACCGTAATCAAAAGAAAAATAGATGTACATATTTACGAAGATAGGCTTAAGAGAAATATACATTTGTCAAATTGCTTGACATAAAATTCGGATACGTGTGCTTAACGTTAAGGCATACACTTGTCAAGCACTCATTTTGAAGTTTGTTTGAAATCTTGTTAAAAGTGTGTATGTATGTGCCTGAAGAGTAAAAGCAACACATCAAAATCGCTCGTCAAACATGCGTAAATCTAAATTTTGATTTTCCATCCAGCATCGTCGGTGTCACACTATGATGAATTATCAAAAATCGTGAGCAGTTTTTTGTTTCAATTACGTGAGCGTGCATGAGTGTGAGTATTAAAAAAAACATAACGTGAGTGAGCGTGCATGAGTAGATTTTTTGCATGATTGTATCGTGATTTTTTCGATTTAGATTTTTTTTTTGATATTTTTAATAGGTACGTGGTTTTCAATTTTGTCATGAAGACATAAAAGGTTGTGCCGGTATGTATTAATGTACTGATGTGAAAAAACGAGGAAGAAAACCATCTGCAATTTTTTCGTTTTTCATTCGCGACGAACAAGACGACCTAGAAATTTTTAGTTTTTGGAAAAAAACTTCCAATTCTGCAAAAATTGGCAAAACAAATACTTTGTGTACCATCCAGCTTAGCTACAAGCGAAGGAGTTTTTTCAACGCCAGGAAGAATACTTGAAGAGATGTGAAACAGAAAATTTTTTAAAAAATTTTATTTCAGCATAAATCTATTTATCTATTAACGCTAAAATACAAGATCCTACTTAATCTTAATATTTTACACAGATTGCTTATGAGCAAGAAACTTAATGATTTTAATAAAAATATTTTAAATATGTACATAATTTTAAATTTCACTTCAAAACTTTAAAATAAGAGAAAATTTAGATTTTCTTTAAGAATTTTCAATTGTAAAATTTAACTTTAACTACAAATTTTGAAATGATGCATATTTACATACTCATACATACATATGATGTATAAATCCTGCGTGATGAACGCTACATTCGTACGCATTTTCGCATTAATATATAAATTTTTTTTTGGTCTTTCAAAAAAGGTACCATCAACTTATGCATGGTGTTTAAGTAGGATATAAGTGTACTTTCGAATGGCTTGAGTTATCATTTTTCAGCAGGTATTTGTTGCAAAATAATTGATCATACAATTTTGTTAACTTTGAAATTTAAAGTGTGTTTTCGTAATATTTTGGGAATTTTGCATAATAAAGTACACAAAATATAGTTCCTAAAAGAAAGATAAATATAAGAGAATTCTAAAATAACTTATTTGCAGCCAAAAAATTTCAAGTTTTTTGTCAGAAGACATGAGCCCTTGTGACGCACCCTACGTGAATCACGTTATATTTTTTCTATTATATTTTCTATTCTGAAATTTCATATCTAATTTCAATGTTTCCAAAAAAGTAAACACAAAATTTTTTTTACTAAAATTGAAGTGAATTATTCAATGTATAAAAATATGGCTTTCGATCAGGCCACTAAAGTAATGATATGAATACCTAAAAATGGTTAAGTTCTGGTATGAAATCAGAAGATCTGAGGTAGGGTAGGATTTGATAATAATTTTTGCATTAATGATCGTCGAAATATATTTATTTTGTTTATAAAAGTATATTTATAATATAATATTCAATAAAGAAAAATAAAAAATAAGTTGCGTCACTTTAAAAAAATTTTGTTTAGTGGACTGTTTCTGGGGCTTATCCATATACCAAAATTGAAAAATTGTATTTCAAAACTA
This sequence comes from Gymnocheta viridis, assembly GCA_956483585.1. NCBI lineage: Eukaryota > Metazoa > Arthropoda > Insecta > Diptera > Tachinidae > Gymnocheta > Gymnocheta viridis. Next base: position 39,006,174 of record OY101444.1, read on the forward strand.
ACAAATTGTTTCAGAAAAGTATATTTCTCAGTTAAACATAATTTGCCTCTTTTATTGCAGAATTTTCTAATTGCATATTAGATTTTTCTATTCGCATTCAGAAATTTTAATGTAAAAATATTTTTTGTGAGGTAGTGATTTTTTCGTGAGTATTTCGTTTGCGTGAGTTTTCGTGATTGTGACTAACTTTTTTTTCCACTTACGTGAGCGTGAGTGAACGTGAGCCAAAAATATGAGGTCGTGCATGAGCGTGCATGAGTGAAATTTTTTATCATGAGCGTGCATGAACGTGAGTGAAAATTCACTCAGGATCCCATTTCTAATTCTCATACTACCTAAGGCAACCTTAACATAGCTGAATAACAATACAGGTTTACACAAGCAAGCTTACTGTTATGGTGAGGATTTTTCCACTACGTTCGAGAACCTTAAACAGTCAACTGGTATAAAAGCTGATACTGCAAGGCACAAGTAAGTCAGTCTTGTCTAAGTTACGCCATGGTGAACTTCGTGCAATAGATCAGTTCTGAAAAGGCTTTTGAAGTGTTAACGTTGATAAGCAAATTACTTTGTGTATTTTATAAAACAGTGGTATTAAAGGAAATAAAACATCATTAAGTTAAAATCAATTCCGGTTGTGTTTTTATTTTATTTTTGACAAATTAAAAGAACTCCAACAAGTAAACGTTATCTAAACGTAACAATATGTGTAAGATATATACGTTTGAATGTATGGAAACGGTGGACTAACAAAATATCAACCTATATGTACATATATTGAAAAATGTGTATATAATCAAAATCAGCTTTTTATATGAATCCTAAATACTTACTATTAAGTAAGTAACTTGGATTAATATCAACATCTGGTGGGGATTACTATGTATTTGGATTCGAAAGAAAACACTTTTCAAGCTAAACGTATGAGATATATAATTATTTTCTTTTCAAATCGAAATACATAGCAATTTTCCTGATTTTGGTGCTACACATTTTTGTATATTCATATAGAATGATGTTTTGTTTGTGCTCCTGAATAGAAAACTTGATATAAAGCACATATTTTTAATTGTTTATGTTTATTCATCATCCCTATTTTTGTTCGAGTCTCTAGAGTCTAGCTCTTGATCAGCATCTGAAGGTAAGTCCCCCGTGTTATCGAGTAGGCGATCATATAACTGACAGGCGAATTTCTATGTTTCATTTATGGAAAAGCATTCCAGTATTGAGTATTCAAAACTTTTCGGCGACGTTCACTTATTCGTTTTTGGTCTGCGATGGATGTCGTAACTCTATATAAAATATGAAGCAAACTAAATAACGATTTTCACATACATATGTAGTTTGATATCCATTTTGCACGCCACAAGCCAATATGATTCGCTCCCGCTACTACCTCATAAAACCTTTCGCCGTAGTCAAAAAACGCCTACACTTTTACACTGAAAAAAAGTACTTGGAAAATCATCAGAAAACGTTCGTCCAAGTTTTAATATAGTAAAAACTAATTTTATTTAAAAAATATACAAATCAAAATGTATTCGACTGAGACGGGTTTTTAATTGTGAATAACCCGAACTATTCGACATTCAAAAAATCAACGTTTTGAAAAAAACCGACAACCGTATTGTAAAAAAACTTGTGAAAACCCGACTTGATCACCGCTATTCTAAATTCTAAATTTATTTATATATGCATATTGTTATTTGTGTTATAAAGTGTTAACTAATCCAAAATAAAACTAATTACACAGGTAAAACAGGACGAGTAATGGAAATACGTGGTTGGGATAATGAATCTTGCAGAAGTGTAGCAAATGTTTCATGGACTACTGGCTCTACTAACGTTTATCGATTGGGACATAAAGGAAACATAGACCTGAAGTACGTTATACCAACTTCAGGAGGATATTATTACAAAGATCACATGCCGGTTTTAGGTAAGATTAAATTAGCTACCCACCAAAACATTTGATGATAAAGTAATGAAATGGCAATAAACATTTGAAGCAAATACTTTTCATCTGCACTTTAATTGATTAGTTTAACATTTTCGTTTACAAATCACTAATTAAAAATGTCAATAGTTAGAACAAATTGTATACACAAAACAAAAATTTCTGCTGACAGTATTGAACTTTTATTTTTAGGGTTCCGTACACAAAGTGTAAAACTGTCCGTCCGTGTGTCATATCCTCAACCATAACAGGGCCGCTACAACAATAAATACTAAAACTAACAAGATACTTATGTTATTTGTGGTTTTTATTTAATATAACTCGGTATTGGTTTCATATAAAATAAGTTTAGAAATGATCCATCTAGTGTTTAGTAGTGTCAACATATGTATATAGAGGGGACTTATCGGCATCTATACATAAATAGGGAAACATTTTCTCATCTGTTTCATGGTAGAATAATACAGGTAGTGTCGAAGGTACAACAACACTGCTTATAGGTTCGAAGCTGTAAAAATGTACAAAAGAAAAATGACAAGATGGTTGCATTTTCTGTTCTATAAAGAATATTGTTTAGTTACCTTTTCTTATTTGCATTGGAATCAAATGTTCAAGTGTGCTTCTTTAGTATATAATCAAATTTTTACAGCTGCGAACCCGAAAAAAGTTTGTTAACGCTTCGCTACTACTTGTATTATAATAACTTTTGTTCATATCTAAAAATTTCTAAACTAATTTTTTTATAATGGGTGCTTTTTACAGGAATTGATAAAATTTGAGTATTTAAAATTTTTAATCGCACTATTTTCCCAAAATTAATATTTTAAATTTAAAATTTTGTTCGATTTCGATTGGCGTAATTTGCCCCCGAACATTTCGCTATGAAAAAATAGGAATTTATAACTTTTTTTGCTGTTTGTTTCTATTAATTTTTTCATCAGTGTATGTATGTTTTCACTTATATATACATATATGTATGTATTTTAATTGAAGCAAAGCATGTATTTACATATGTATGTTCATATGTTAAATTAATGTTCATATGCTAAATTAAAATTAACGAATTGTTGTATTTCAGGTCATTTGGAAGAACAACAACCCGTCGTACCAACGGTGAAACCGATGTTTTCTGTAGGGGATCGCGTTAAAGTGTGTCTGGAAGTTGATGCTCTTATGAAACTTCAACAGGGTCATGGCGGATGGAATCCTCGAATGGTAGAACATTTGTCTAAATTAGGTACTGTTCATAGAATCACAGAAAAAGGCGATATTAGGTAAGGCTTTTTGAAATTACAAAGTTTCATTAAATATGTATGTATATGTACATAGTATTAGGTGCGCGCATTGACTAACAATCTTTACTAAAGCTATTCGCGACACTGAAAGCCATGTCAAATAAAACTTTTGCTTCGCGTTGCGTTACAGATTCGCTTTAGCATCTGATATGAAATGTATGTATGTACCAGAAAAAGGCAATAATCACTTTTTTCCTGATTTAATCATACACTAAAATTGTTATTCACTTTTAATCATGCAAAACAAATCAACGTTGAGTAAAATCGGCATCGTAGTGGTGAACGCTTCATTTAAGTAAAAGTCAGTCGAGTGATCAATAATGTTTTACTCAAATCATTCATCATACACTTAAATGTTCACTCACATTTAATCATGCAACAAGACTCAATGTTGAATAAAATCGGTATCATTTTGGTAGTTGTATGTCTAGTTATCCAACATGTTTCATTCAAATTTATACACAAACAAGTGTTCAAGTTGAATGAAATCAAAGTAGAAGAGATAGTCAAATTATTATTTTAATACACACCAGCAAGTAAACACTTAAAAATAAAAACGACTAGGAAGGATATTTAATATATAAAAAAAGATGAAAAATTGAAAATTTGTATTTTCCTTTAAAAATTAGTACAGTTGTTAGGTGTTTCTAATAAACTTCTCCCTTCATGAAATTATAATATGTATGTACTCGAATGTATAATAAAAAAATAAATTAAACAAACAAATAAAGTAAAACAAAATTATATTGTAAAATAAATATTTTTAAAAATTCATCTAAGAAATGGATAGCGTTTTTTGCTAAAATTAATACACACCTACTTACATAATATTGCTTAATCCATAAGAATATAATATTGCCTTGTTGCTATAAAATCTTTTTGCTTTTGTTCATATGTTAGCTCTTTCTCATCCTCACTACATGCTTACGCGCTCACTTTATTCTTGTATTTTATTTATCATCAAAATACACGTTGCTAATCAGAACGAATGCATTTGTATTTTGTATTTTATTCTTCATCAAAATAATCATCGTTGAGTCAAACGAGCAAACACCCGAATTGATTGGTATGATGCTACACATGATTAAAATCACAGAGCCAACAACAACCGCATGATTAGAATGATTAAATACCAGCAGCGAATAATGTATTTGAACAAGTTTGGTGGTTTGAACACAAAGGCATGTTTTTAGGATGTTGATTACTTATGAATATTTTTGCAATCAGATATTGTCGTTCTCTGGTATGTACATACTTATTCGAAACATGCCACAAAAGCACTTTTAATTGCGCGCTTTAACGCGTTGATGTTTTTTCTAATAGCTCTAAGAGAATATTAGAATTACAATAAAGCGTCTAATAACATTTTTAACTTTTATTTTAATAACAAATAATTAAATTAAAAATTACCAACCGCTTTTATAGGTAAACAAACAATGCGTGAGTGTCGTAAAAGTTTTGATTGTGTCATACACCTTTTGCTTTACGCTTTTCTGTCAAAGTTATAAACGTCACGCAAAGCGACGAAGTTGTATTTGACACGCCCTTTAGCATCTATTGTAAAGACATTAAATCTCTTTTTTTAAATAGTCTGTTTTTAATGTACATATATTTTTGTTGTTGTACTAAAAAGCATGCTCTACTAAAATCAAAAATACTTAAAGAAGATTTGAGAAAATAACAGTAACTTTTTATTTGACGTTTTTAAAAAATAAACTAAAATTTATTTTTTATATTTCATTAGAATAAGGCCACAAAGGTAAATAACGGAAAATGCAAGTTCACAATTTAAAAAAAATTATTTTATTATATGAAAAGGTGTATGAATGCTTTAATACTTTGTGCATCCTCCCTTGTTGGAAATTGCCTCAAGTATTCTATCAAGTATTCTATATTCATATAAGGACTTAAGATAGTCTAACGAAATTTCGTTCCAAGCTTTTTTGATAGCTTCCATTAATGAAATTTCTAGTCATCCAGGCCCTGACGCTTTGTGCCAGACTCCAAGATTTCACTACGCTGGCGGTGTGTATGGGAACGTTGCCATGCTGGTAAGTCAAGGATATCGGTCCAAACAGTTCGTTGAAATGTGGAAACGCTTATTCCAAAATACATTTCTACGATTCATTTTAGCGCTATCAAAATCGATTTAGGATGTATCGCAGTAAGACACGGCACCCCAAACCATTACTCCAGCTTCCCGGGAATGATGTTTTTCCAGAAAACGTGGTTCTTTCCTTAAATGATAGAAAGAGTAATTGTAACCGTCAGGGCCATCTAAATTCATCAGAAAGTACTACGGTTCTCCATGTCATTTTGGCACGTCCGAACTCTAACTTCTTTTCCTTGCGTTGATTGTTTAATGGTTGCTTTTTTCAGCTTTTTTCTTTGCGTACATGTTTTGATAACTCGCCGAACCCTTTGTCAATCTTACTTTTATAGCAATTTGAGAGCGTATCTTGCTCATATAAGCAGCTGAATTTGAAGGTTTTCTTAGTATTAATCGTCGCTCCCGCAGCAATGTTGAACGATAAGTGCGACCTTTCATGTTATCTCCATTTTTACCCTGATTTTAGAAAAAATTATTAACAATAGTTTTGCTCCTACCAATTTTTGGAGCTATAGTGCGACTGGAATAGCCTCCTTCCTTATAAGATTCTATTTTAGCTTTTTTTCTTGTTGACAATGATGGTATTCTATCCATTTTTTCTTAAAAAAACACTTCAAAAAGTTTTGCCGTATTTTGCTTCAGAACCTCGCTTCTTTCATGTAAAAATGCAACTGGCCTTATTCTAATTAAGGCGAATTTATAACAGGTGGACTTGATAGCGCAGCTGATAACTTTTTTTTAGTTTTATTCAAGGCGAACTATAATTGGATGTCAAAACTTATTTCTTTCTTTTCTTTACATTCAAGTTGAACATTTTTATAAATAAAAAAATTTAGTTGAGAAATGAGATTGTTTAATGATGTAAAAGTAAAAGTGATTTTTTTTAATGAGAAACTACTTTCTTATATCAGTATAAATTAAGGGTCAAGAAATAAAGGTTCCATAAAAAATACTCATTTTATGAAGCTTAATAAATTGAAGAGATTGAATTCATATGTATTTACATTTCATAAATGTGCAGTGATAAGATTTATTAACAATAGGATTCAATCACAGGATATTTCTTAAATTAAATTACAGTGCAAAACAAAGCTAATTTCCAATTCAGCACCCGCAGCACAGGCCATCAAAGCATTAACACTTTGTTCCTCAATGGAATTTTAAAGTGTACTTACATCCGTGGAAATTTTTTGGGTGGGTGGTGAGACAATCACCGATTGACAACGACGTTGAATGGCATTACGGATGGAAGGAGCCAATAACTGATCAGCGGATCTTTAAAGCATTTCCACACAACAGATTTCTTCAACAAAATAATATTTGTTAAATATTTCAAGGGATTTAAAAAAACAACCCTTAAAAACAAAACTTTTTGAAATAATAATAATTTTCCATATTTTATTTATTCGCCTCAGTCAAATATTTTTGACAAAATGCTTGTGGTTTTTGTAGTGTTGTGGTTGTTGTAAAATGAAGTTCACCTGTTATGAATTCGTCTTGATTCTAATGAAACATTTTAATACAGTCGTTTATTCAGTATCAATTAAAATGTGAAAAAATATACACATAGGGCCATATTATGTATGTATGTCACAGACGAATATGAACAATTGTCGCTGTCAAACCCGAGTTTAAATTCCGTTGGTATTATGTTACATTTTCGGCACGCTGTGAGTGTTTTTGTAACAGACAACATTTGTACAATGATCAGCTGATAAAAAATTGCGTCTGTTGAATAAACTTAGGAAAATATCTATAAATTAAAATTTCTCATCTTCTGATGAAGAGGAAGAAACCACAAATCTTGTCCAATACCGAAGACAGCTAAGTTGCCATTCTAATTTATTTGCGCTTCCAAGTTCAATGTGAGTTTTTGTATACTTACATATGAAAAATTGCTTTCAAATTACTCCCCTATCAGATTCATAAAAAATTTCATACTGAATAAACAATCATTTCGGTACGTCCGAAATGCGATATCACCTAAACTTCGTGATCACTCTAGATCAACATGTGTGAGTAAGGTATTACGTTTGGCGGCAACTATTCGAATACTCGCCGAAGGAAGCTATCAAAGGGGTTTCAACGTTGGTCTTGCACAACCTACAATTAGCAGCGTGTTTCACGAGTGTGTAGACGCAATGTTTACGTTATTTAATTCACTCCGACATATCTCCTCATTTATGTTCGGTACATTTTCAATGTCAAATCTTGGTCCAGTGTCCATTTGCAGTAATCCTGCTACTGGCTCTTCTAGAAGTGTCAATATTTTCTGGCTAAAACTTCCGCCACCAGTTGCACGACTCAATTTTATTGCGCAATAGCTTTCTTTTGATGCTGGTCTTCATATCAGACCACACCTTCATCCAACCTTCCATTTCACGATTTGGAGGACCAATGCTATTTAACATTTTTTAGTATCGTTCCATATGTACATCTATAAACAATTTTAGGAAAATATTTCATATAATCGATAGAAGTGCACTTACATTTTTTATTACACATTTTTGGGTAATTTTTAATTATTCTGTTTTTTCAATTTAAATTTTTAAATGTCACTATCAAAATATACAACGACGCTTTTTGTTGAATTTCACATTAAAGAAACGGTATACACAGTACCATAATTTGTAATAGATTTTCGATGGAATTGTATTTCTGCTCAAAAGCGACATCTACAATATAATTTGGAAAAAACGAAATAAATTCGGCGTGACTGCGACGTACATAATGCAGGTGATAACGGTTTTCAAAAAAAATTATTCTCTTTTTATGGTATACGAGTAGTTAACGCATGTCTTCGTTTACTACAATAGTTTTTTTATAATGAAGAATAATCGTAATGCTCAAAAATTTATGAAATAGTAGTGGCCTTATTCGAATGAAAATATGTATGTGTATATATATCTATATACATATGTATATATATATACTTATATATGCACATAGCTATGTAATAACTTATTTAAAAAAAATTTCAGGGTACAATATGAAAACTGCCCAAATAGATGGACGTTTCATCCAGCAGCCTTGGTTAAGGTTGTATCGTTTCGCGTTGGTGATTTAGTTACAATAATTAATGATGCAGCAAAAGTTCAACAGTTGCAAAAAGGACATGGGGAATGGATTGAATTGATGCGTTATGTATGTATATATATATTTTTTTAATTTTCATTAAGATAACAATATTTTTTATATATTTCAGGCACTTGGCAAACTATGTAAAGTCATTAAAGTTTATTCCGATGGAGATTTACGGATAGAGCAGCTGGACGATGGATTTGAATGGACCCTCAATCCAAAATGTGTCAAGCTGGAAAGATCACCACTTGCAACAGCGGCAGAACGTTCTAATAGCATGATGGACTTAAGTCACCGGAGAACAGATCATGTGATGACCCCTTTATCTGGCTTATCGGGTACATCGACGGCTGATAAGCTCGTTCGTGAGGCTGCCCAAGGACATATGGAGTTTGTCAAGCAGTATTTAGATGCTCATCCAGATCAGGTTAATGTAATGAGTGGCGGAAAAGCATGCATTCAAGTCGCAGCACATCAGGGCTTTGTAGACATAGTCAAATTACTCATAAGTAAGGGAGCAAATGTCAATGTTGTTGATAAAGAAGGTGATTCCGCTTTGCATTATGCTGCTTTTGGAAATCAACCAGATACAATGCGCATTCTGTTACAAAACAAAGCAAACATTAATTTTCTAAATTCAAGTCATTGCTCTGCATTGCATATTTGTGCTCATAAGAAAACACCCCATTGTGTTCGAGAACTACTTACTTTCGGAGCTGATGTAAACATTCAGGACTCGTATGGCGACACTGCACTTCATGATGCAATAGGAAAAGAAAACACTGAAGTTGTTGAATTATTATGCGACGCACCAAATCTTGATTTTACAGTAAAAAATAATAGAGGATTTAATGTTCTACACCATGCAGCCCTTAAAGGTAACGTTGTAGCAGCAAGGCGGATTTTGCAGTTAGCGCGACAGCTGGTCAATGTTAAGAAAGACGATGGTTTTGCGGCCCTTCACTTAGCTGCACTTAATGGCCACGCACAAGTTGTGGAAGCTCTTATAAAAGAAGGTCAAGCCGAAATCGATATCCGCAACAACCGACGGCAGACACCATTTTTATTATCTGTTTCACAGGGTCATTCGGCTGCAATAGAAAAACTTGTGAAATTAGGGTGTGATGTAACCGCTCGCGATGAGGACGGTGACAATGCAATGCATTTATGCGTCATTAAAAAGGCAAATCTCTTACAAGCTACGGAACCGACAGCTGCTGATTCGTCTGATATTTTCGCAATATATGAAAGTTTGTCACACCTTTATGAGGATCGTTTAATGTATACTATATTATGCTACTTATCACGTTTAGGTTGTAAAATAGAACAAAATAATAAGGGTGTTAATATTTTTGAGTGGATAACTGATAAAAATTTAAAGAAATTAATTTTGGGAAATCAGAATACCGAAGCAATTTTAGACACACATATGGATGTTACTGCACCCTCTACAAGCGCTGCAGCCACCAATGTTTCAGCCGATAGGTTAACCCAAAACATCCAAGGACTGAATTTACAGACTAATGATCCAGTTGGAGCAATTTCTTTAAATAGTTTATCGACAGTAGGCGGTGAAAATATTTTGCATTCAGATAAGCCTTCTAGCTCAAATCATAATCAAATGCCTGGTATTTCATCTAACTTACTCATTCGAAAACAATCATCAAAAGCGCTGACACCAAATATAAATGCAAATAATAATGCTACTGTTGAATTAGAATCTTTAAGTTTGAAAAAATCAATCCATAAAACACCTGTGATTTTGTCAACAACTCCACAAGAATGTATTGTATGTGACGAAACTTTACAACTTATAAAATTCGAACCTTGTCAGCATCAAATTTCATGTGAGGACTGCGGGAAGCGTATGAAAAAATGTTTACGATGCGGAACTCACATTGAACGGAGAATTGACTGCAATGGGCGTATTCTTCCAAATACGGATTTAACTAATATGCCGTCAGCTGATAGGCTACGATATTTGGAAAATAAAATTCAGGAATATGAAGAATCCCATTACTGCAGTATATGTATGGAAAGAAGTCGTGACGTTGCTTTCCTTTGCGGCCATGGTGCATGTTCGCGATGTGCTGAAACGTTGCGAACGTGTCATATGTGTCGCAAAACAATTTTAAAAAAGATCAATTTGTATTAGTTTTGCATCGAGCTGCAAGTTTCTAATCTACTTTCTGTGAACCTCTTTCAATCATCATTGTAATCAGCAACATAACTACGATTTCTCATTTTAATTTTACTGCGCATTTTCTATTTAGCAGCCGAATTCAAAACGAAAATGTTCAACACTCTATAGTTAACACTTACATTTTTCATTAGAAATTCGGCAGATATATTAATTTTAAATCAATTACATGTTTAACAACTCCAAATTAATTTATTTATACTAAATTATTAACTTTATATGTATAAAATAAAATATCTGGTTATTGATACTGTTGCAATTTAATATCAATATGTACATAAAATATTTTATTAAACGGATACAGAATATATAAATGTGCACGAATTTTGTGAAACACCGAATATTCAGTACGGTGATATTAAATTAAGTTATTAAGTTCATAGGGCAGTGCATTGCGTCCTCGAGTTGGGTGACATTGTCAATAATCGACTATTAGTTCGATAATTCCCCTTATTCCAGTTGGCGACATCGACGTCACGTTAACACTATACCAAAAAATTGGAGCTTGTCTACTCGCTATCGAAAACAATTTTGTGCAATTTTGTAGTCTATTTCTGTTCTCTAAGGCCCAGAAAATAACATGAGCCTGCCAATAATAGTCAGTTGTTTTCGAAAACGGGTAGACAAGCTCCAATTTTTTGGTAACTGGAATACATACTGTTGAATAAATACTTTGATGTGAAGAATTTCAATATTATCTGTTTTATGTTCTAAACAGAGAATAATTCTAGATTTAACATAAGACCGATAAAATTGAAATTCATCACACCAGAGTATTTATTTTATCGCTTTCAAAATCAATTCCGACTACATTGGATTCTGTGACAACCCTGAATATTTTCGAAAACGGAAACTTTAATAAATTTCATATATAAAAAAAAATGCTGCTCAATTACTGACGTCTTGTTCAGTTGAGATGCCTTGAGATATACATACTTTATGGTGTTCTGTTTAAAAATAGCTCCACAGAATAAGACAAACTCTAAAAATAAGAACTAGTTCCAATAATAGAACAACCAGCATGCAGCATCAGCTTCAAAGATTATAATTTATCATTCAAAATAATATTTAGAGATATAAGTTTGTATTTTAAACATTTTTAGAAGCTTTGACAATAAAAAATGATAGGGTCCGATGGCAACCAAACCTAATTAGGCCGCTAGTTGCTGAAAACGATTTTACGGATTACTGGCATTTACAATTATCAATTTCGACTGCTATTTAATGTTTTTCTGGTAACCACAGATTTTAAGTTGCCACCTGGCAACGCAACTGAAGTTTAGTTCCTATTCATAATCCACCTATCAGTTTCAATGTCTTTTAGGTTCCCATCAGCGGAAAGGTGATCAATATTAGATGTAGAGATGTGCAAATGTCACGCGTGATCGTGATTAAATTTTAAAACCATCACGCGTGAGTTACTATTAGCAAATGATGAGACGTTTGTTGAATATATCCAAGCTGGTGACAGCGATATCAACGAAATGCCGATTACAGAGAACATTTTTATTGAGATGATTTATGGAATTTTTTATTTATTGCGGCTCAAGTGTGCATGAAAAGTATTAGTGTCTGTTCCTTATATGTTGTTCCCATTAAGACTATATCCGTTGGCGCATTGGCAACTTTTTCCGTTTATTATAGTCAGTTGTAAATCAAATGTCACATTTGCAACCAGAAATTTTTACTACAAAGCCCAGGTATAGAGCCCATAATATTTTGTGTTGTATCTCTATTTTCTTTTATATATTTATATTTTATTGGTCAACATAATAACTTTGCTGCTGGTGTCCTATTCATCCACACGACTTTAAATGTAGTTGCAGTTAATGATAAATGGACATACATACACACATTATAAGAGGCCCCAAAGCAGACGTATGTACATAAATAGCTTTGTTGTTTATATTCAGATAATCCAGTAGTCATATCACAACCCCACTTGCAAACTAATCCTAGCTCAGATTTGCAGCAGTTGCTCGTTTTTTTTTGCTAATGTTGAAATAATCCTGGAAAAAGTATTTTCAATTATAGCATCAGTGCTATAACCGTTGATATTCGCTGCCCAAATTTAATCTTTTAATTCCTTAAATGCCTTTGTAGACGTCAAAGCTTCCCATTTCTTTTCAATCATAGCTTTCCTTAATATATATTTCTTGTTATTTTGAAAATTCGTAATCAGAATTTCTGATAGACCCTAAAAAATTTAATCTTTTAATTCCTTAAATGCCTTTGTAGACGTCAAAGCTTCCCATTTATTTTCAATCATAGCTTTCCTTATATATTTCTTGTTATTTTGAAAATTCGTAATCACAATTTCTGATAGACTCTAAAAATCAAAATCGCTAATGGCTTGCCTTTCGCATGATTTTTAATATTTTTTTTTCCAAAATTGAAAATAATGATACTTTAAAAAACATGAGTTTTCAGATCATTTTCAAAGTTTTTATTTTTTTATTTATGAATTCAGAAAACTTTTTTCTTCAGTTTTACTTAAAGCCGAGGCACCCGTCGTACGTTATACGTTGCTTTTTTCAACTGACATTAAAGTATCGGCGGAGGAGGTTGACACAATGAGTACTTTGTTGACGGACATTAAATCAGCTTCATTTGATTAAAGTACACATTTTCAATGAAATTCGAGGATATTCTGGAGTTTCTTTTAATTGTAATTTCTATTTAATTTAGTTTTGTCACCACACAACACAAAAAGCTTAATAAAAACAAAGCAAAAAAAAATATATTTTTCTAAGTACTCAACGTACGTTAAAAGTTGCCCAACTTTAGTACTTTGCGTTAACGGAGACGTACCGAATGTGACAAAGCTCATAAGAAAACCTGTATTTCAACTTAGTTGTCAGTTTAAAAAAGCAACGTATAACGTACGACGGATTCTATTTGCCCCGGCCTTTAGAATCATTAGGAAATTATTGCCAGATAAGAGCACTTGGAAAAACATCCCTACAAGAAATGGATGACCGAAACTAATACGTACACAATTTTCATATTAATACATTTATAGGAATTTAACTAAACACTATTATTTGAAAGGGAAAACGGCGAAAGATACAAAAGAAAAGCTCGATAAACATTACGGTGGGTCTGCTCCGTCAGATTACATGGTAAAATATTGGATTGCTGAATTTAAACGCGGCCGAGCAAGCACTACAACAATACCATCAACAGGAAGGCCAAAAGAGGTGGTTACTGAAGAAAATATCAAGAAAATCCTTGATATCATGAATGATCGCCGAGTCAAGTTACGTGAGATTGTTGAAATGGTAAACATATCATATGAACGTGTGTTCAACATTTTGCATGAACGTTTGCATATGAAAAAGCTATCGGCAAGATTGGTGCCGCGTTTGCTCTCAATTGACCATAAACGAAAACGTGTGACGTATGCAGTCCCAATGGCTAAGCTCTATGAATTGGGCTAGTGACTACTTACTATTTCCAAACCTAAAGAAATGGCTCGGTGGAAAGAGATTTAGCTCCAACGATTATTGACCAAACAAATGCCTATTTTAAGGAGCTCGAAAAATCCTATTTTTTGGAAGGGATACAAAAACTGGAGAAACGTTGGACTAACTGTATTGAGCTAAAAGGAGACTATGTTAAGAAATAAATGGTTTTTAAAAAAAAAGTTTTTCCTAATTAGTTAGCTTCAATATCAATCCGCCCTCGTATGACTGTGATTGGTGATAGAAAAATCCGACAACGTTGAAGAAAGCTTTGATCGCTCTGATTAGAGTGCATCTTTGGTATGTGCTGCCGTTACTTACTGCAAGTATTACGTCAACTACACAAATGAGTTTTTTAAGCTATAAACAAAATTAATGTTATCCTAAATTTAATACACTTTCAGTCCGTTCTCTCTATGCTTACACGGCAGAACAAAAACAACGTTGTTGTTGTTGTCGGATAAATGCATGGCAAAAGCAACGAATTTATAAATAGTTAGCAAATGCGAATGGTTTCGTTCTGTTCTCTGAAACATAGTACAGTTCACGTTTATTGCATTTTGGGCTATTTCTGGACTACTCCTGATCCCTTATTTATTATGCGGATACATGCAATGCATTGCACACATGCATGGCATCAATATTATCCAATTTTATTTGTTTATTTTTTTTATATTTAAGTGTGCGTTCATAAAATATTTTTATTTGTTTTATTTTGTTTGCTTTGTTTATGAAGAGTAGTTATCTCTCCTTTATTTTGCTTCCAGCTGTTTTCGACAATAAATAGGTGGGATCCCGTACTAAACATTGTGATCCCACGGGATCCGAATTTGCACAAAACTGTTCTCGTACTCCAAGATTGGATAAATGAGAGAGAATTTGAGAGAAAAATATTCTTCGTGCACGAAACTACCCTCACTTTTTCTTCGGGCAGTTTGTGTAAATTGTCAAATAGTCAGCTGTTTGTAAAATAAACAATAAACATTATGTTTCACCAAAAACCAAAAACGTTTTTAAAAATATATTGAAACGAATTTTTTGGCTCAAGTTCAAATCCGAGTTCACCTATTTGTTTCTAATTTTTAAAAAAATAAGTACCGAACCGTTCTGCTAGTCTGATGAAAAATAAATTGTTCCATACATGTATGTAGTACTCTCTTAATAAAAAAATAATGAATTTATACAAAAAAAATTTTAAAAATTAGAAACAAATGGGTAAACTCGGATTTGAACTTGAGCCAAAAAATTCGTTTCAATATACAAATATATAATTTCGACTAATTACTTACAAACATTGTTTTTAAAATATTTTCAAACACTTTTGTTTGTTGAGGGTTTTTTAGCTAGTCTATATACATACATGCAATTCATTGGTGCTAATGCGAAATCATCAGTAGACCTTAAACAATATTTTTGAAAAGTTTCAAACCTCTCTTATGCAAAACCTTTATAAAAAACTAATGAGAATTTCAAAAATTACATAATATAAGCATAATAAGCTTTGAAACTTATTCAAAAAACCCAACAAACAATTTACATTCAATATGAATGCATGTACATATCGTTATATGAATTCATAAAAGCCCTAAGTTACATTGAAAAAATTTTAGAGGACAAGCAAAAAACTAATATGAAAATTTAAGGAACATTTTTCAAAATTTTTTTAGTTTAAGCTTATTTCTTATTGATGAATTAGTACAATTTCAATAAATAAAATTGTCCAGGGACATGCATTTTGATATGGTGAATCGAAATCTACCAAGAAGTCGTTTTTGAATTTTTTGTAACTTAGGGCTTTCTTGAAATCATATGACGATATATATATTAGACCATCTCACTTTTAATTTTTTTCGAAATTCCTTCATGAACATCACTCTACTCTAAAAACCAAGAATTTTGGTCTATAACACTTAAATATTTATGAACGGGAAGTGGTCTCTCAAATCGTTTTTTTTTAGGAAAAATACCTTTTTTCCAAAAAATGAAAAAATCTTGCCTTTAACTTAAGCAGTTCTTAGCGGATTTGAACTTAATTATATGCATTAGAAAGCTCATTAAATTTCCTAAATGTTTCTTAAAGCAACATTGCCATTTTGTTCGATGGTTTTTTATTCATAGCATTACAAGTTCAGATTTTCAAGTACGAACTTTTCTTATATAAAAATTCAACGATGCAAAATTTTTATATTTTGTAAATGCAGTATGGTACGAAATTTTAAGATAAAAATTTTAATGTAAATAACAGTAGCATTATTTTAAGAAAAACTGCAGTTTTAACCAAAATACCAAAATGACTAAAGTCGTGTATTTGTGAATTTGTTTAAATTTCATAAATACAATAAACATAAAGTAAGAAGAGACTGACGTATACATTAAAATTATTTTACAAGCATCAAAATAAAATAAAATTTTATATTTTTTCAAAAAAGCTAACCTGAAAATCTTTGACCTGGTGTAAGAGAACACAAAAATGTTTTTCGATATCATTGGAACCAATTAAAAAATTAAAAAAAATAATAGTTTGCAATAAACTAACAGTAGTTAACGATCCTGCTGTGCGCGCAATTGGCCTTCTAAAAACCATCAACAACACACTAGTGATGGAAAACAGTGAGCATTTTCACAAAACGCATCCAAAGCCCAACAAAAGTACAATTTTAGCAATTTTGAAAAAATGAAAAACCAACTAGAGATGGGGGGCATCGCTCACGTGATTAACGTGAATCATGCGTGATCATTTATAAATGTACTGATGTAAATGAACGATTCAAAGTAGCAGTATAAGTCTGGGTTTCGACTGGCGAACATTTGGAAGAACATCTGCAATTCTTTTTCGTTTTTTTATTCGCGTTCACACAGACGAACAAGACCTAGAAATTTTTAGTTTTTGGAAAAAAGCTAAAGGTCTTCCAATTCTGCAAAACAAATACTTTGTGTACCATCAAGCTACAAGCGAAGGAGTTTTTTCAACGCCAGGAAGAATACTTGAAGAGATGTGAAACAGAAAAATTTTGACAAAATTTTATTTCAGCATAAATCTATTTATCTATTATCTATTAACGCTAAAGTACAAGATCCTACTTAATCTTAATATTTTACACAGATTGCTTATGAGCTAGAAAATGACTGATTTTAATCAAAATATTTTAAATATGTACATAATTTTAAATTTCACTTCAAAACTTTAAAATAAAAAAAAAATTTATTTTCTTTAAGAATTTTCAATTGCGAAATTTAATTTTAACTACAAATTTTTAAATCACATGATACATATGTACATACTCATACATACATATGTATGTGTAAATCCTGCGTGATGAACGCTACATTCGTACTCGTTTTCACATTAATATACAAAAATTTTTTGGTCTTTCAAAAGAGGTACCTTAAACGTATGGATGGTGTTTAGTAGGATATAAGTGTACTTTCTAATGGCTTAAGATATAATTTTTTAGCAGGTATTTGTTGCGAAATAATTGATCACAAAGTTTTGTGTCTCACGCTACAAAAAACGGAAGTAACTTTGAAATTTATAGTGTGTTTTCGTAATTTTTCGAGAACTTTGCATAATAAAGTACACAAAATATAGTTCCTAAAAGAAAATTTAATTTAAAAGAATTCTAAAATAACTTATTTGCAGCCAAAAAATTTTGACGTTTTTTGTCAGAAGACATGAGCCCTTTGTGACGCACCCTACGTGACTCACGTTACATTTTTTGTCTTCTAATTCCTATTCTGAAATTTCATACCTCATTTGAATGTTTCCAAAAAAGTAAACACAAAATTTTTTTACTAAAATTGAAGTGAATTATTTAATGTATAAAAATATGGCTTTCGATCAGGCCATCTTCACTAACACTAAAGTAATGATATGAATACCTAAAAATGGTTAATTTCTGGCATGAAATGAGAAGATCTGAGGTAGGGTAGAATTTGATAATAATTTTTGCATTAATGATCGTCGAAATATATTTATTTTGTTTATAAAAGTATATATCTAATATAATATTTCATAAAGAAAAATAAAAAATATGTTGGATCACTTTCGAAAAATTTTGTTTGGTGGACTGTTTCTGGGGCTTATCCATATACCAAAATTGAAAAATTGCATTTCAAAACTAACAAATTGTTTCTTAGTTAAATATAATTTCCCTTTTTTGCAGAATTTTCTAATTGTATATTAGATTTTTCTATTTGCATTCAGATATTTTAATGTATAAATACTTATAGGTTGTGATTTTCCGTGAGCGTGAGTTTTTTAGATTGTGACTAACTTTTTTTCCACTCACGTGAGCGGAAGTGAACGTGAGCCAAAAATATGACGTCATGCGTGAGCGTGTATGAGTGAAAATTTTTTATCGTGAGCGTGAGTGAAAAGTCAATCACGAAATATCACAATCGTCCAATTATAAAGTGTGTTTGAATTTTATATGTTTTATAAATGGTTGTATTGGGGAAGGGTATGGAAAAATTATGTTTGTAAAGCAAAGTTTACCCGATATGTTGAATCAGCATATTTATGCTGAAAATTTTGTCAAAAGTCACCCACATTGCAAAAAACGCGAAATTGCGCCAAATGTTGCAAAATTTAGAAGTTGTAAAATCTAAAACGAGATAGAAATGCAAGAAAGGTGGAAAAAACTACAAAATGGCGAAAAATCGCAATAAATTCCAATCATTCGGAAGATTTAAATTTTTAGTATTATTTCAAAGTCGATGAAACGATAAAAAATAGATAAAGTAACCCACATTGCAAAAAGCGAGAAATTTCGCAAAAAGTTGCAAATTTTTGAAAAAGCCAGAGAAATTTGTAGCCATGTACCCGTGTAACCTGCTGTCGTGAATGTGTTTATATCTTAACTTATCTCGATTTTGTACTTGGTAAGTTTTGCAATACCAAGTGATATTTCCACCGACGACATCATTTATGTTTGCTTATTTTTTATTTATATTAATAAATTTTATTCCAAAAATTATACGTATAAATACATAAGTTGAATAATAATTAAAAATTGTCAAACTCAATAATTTCACAGACTATACTGAATTGACATTTAAAATACGACAAAACGACGATACAACAAATGTGTCTGTTCACAAGCACATAAACAAATATCGTCCTTTTTTAACGATAAGCCATACGACTGAGCTTGTAAATTGAACAAAAGAAATTGAGGCAAATTTACAAATAAACAACTTTAGTCATTTCGGCATTTCGCCTAAAGCTGCAATTTTTCTTAATATAATGCTATTGTTATTTACATCAAAATCTTTATCTTAAAATTTCTTACCATACTGCATTTACAAAATATAAAAATTTTGCATCGTTCAATTTTTATATAAAGTTCGTACTTGAAAATCTGAACTTGTAATGCTATGAATAAAAAACCATCGAACAAAATGGCAATGTTGCTTTAAGAAACATTCAGGAAATTTAATGAGCTTTCTAATGTATATAATTAAGTTTAAGTCCGCAAAGAACTGCTTAAGTTAAAGGCAAGATTTTTTAATTTTTTGGAAAAGAGGTATTTTTTCCTAAAAAAAACAATCAAAAAAACGATTTGAGAGACCACTTCTCGTTCATAAATATTTAAGTGTTAGGTATACACCAAAATTCTTGCTGCTGTTTGAGTTGACATGTATTTTAAAGAAAATTTTTATGAAAAATTTGTCTTAAAATATATTTCAAATACAAATTATTTTTTATGAATACGGGCCTTGGTTTTTAGAGTAGATTAAGAAAATCGATGTTCATGAAGGAATTTCGAAAAAAGTATAAAAATTGAGACGGTATAATTTACATACATATGTACATATGTGTATAGACTACCTAAAAACTCTCAACAAACACTCAAAAGTTTTTGAAATTCTTTGAAAAGAGATATCGATGCAATCTCGATTAATAAATTAAAAAAAAGTTGTTAAAAATAATGTGTTAATAAAATAAGCATTCAAAATATGTTGAAAAATGTATTTGCGTTTTCCGTTAGTACTTATTCTTGTTACATATATATATATTATACATACTTATGTATCTATGGATGTATATCTTCAACAGATTAATGGCGATGGTGCATTGACATTTTATGTTGGGCTTAAAATGTGGGTTTTAATGTTTCCGTACCACATATTTGCCTATTAGTGGGAGTAATTCTTGCTTACTCTCATTAGCATGAACTTTACCGAAACAGTACGGGATCGCACTTAATGTGAAAATAGCAAAAACAAAATGCCTTTTATTTTTGTTGTCGTAGAAACAGGCGTACTTGGAGAATATCTATGTACATATGTATATCAAATCAATTAAAAAAATTTTACAAGTATCTATGTATATATTTTACAGGTATACAATTCAATGTTTTATATAAATATGTTATCTGCTATAGCTAATGTTTTATTTTCTTGTTTTGTTTGGTTGTTGTACAGAACGGTTATTTTGAGCACTTTGCCTGAGACCACTATTGCCAGTTGTTATACCTTGTGGAACTCTATTGTTAAAATTACTTCTATTAACACCACGTACACGTTGATTCTGCGCACCACCTTGGCCACCTCCTCTGCCTTTATTCATTTCAGCACGATTTCTTGATTTAGCTTGAGCGTCCTCTTTAACCATATCAATTACTTCGTCTGGAATACGTAGGTATTTAATGGTACTTCCACGTATATAACATTCTGGCATTCGCCAAAATCTATCGCCGTCCTAGTGAACATAATAAAAATAACAAAAGTTTACTAATAACGTTCAAAAATTAAAAATATTGGATTAGGCACATACTTTTGAAGTACAAATAACGTCACGTAAATTGATATTCATCCAAGAATCACAACTGACCAAATGTCCGTTATATGTTTCGCCATTTTTTAGCTCCACCAGCTAGAAAAATAATTATAAAAATATGTACTTAAATAATTGAAATTTTTCACAAGTAATAAGAATAAAGAACAATAAGAACATCCTACAATTGGGGTCACTAAATCAAGCAATTTTTCTGATTCCTCCGTATTTAAAGTTTTTTATTCAGTTTTGTAACTTTAACGATTCTTTAATTCTATGCCTGATAAACGAAATTTCTTAATTTCTCCTAGTTTCCACTATTTATCGTAAAAAATACTCTATTATTTTGCGATAATACCCTTTGTTAGTTGGACACATATTTAAATCATTTTGCACTTTTGAAATTGACATTTTTTATTGAGCGTTTGAGCCGATTTGTATAAAGTTTTAACAGATATGAGAAAATAACCAACGTCGTTCGAAAACGAAATATGGGATTCGAAAAAATTAAGGAGTGACAGTATAACTATAAGACAAAATTTTCACTTGCTTACCCTGCAGTCACACCATCAAAATTTTTTTAATTCTCTTTCAAAATTTTTACACATACAGCTTGTCAAAATTCGCAAAAATTGAAAGCTGTGACGTAGGCGGCACTCAAATTTAAACCAAATTTTTTAGCAACATGCCATCAAGAAAACAACTTAAAATAAATTTTTCCCTACAATTATTAAAAAAAATAAACAAAATCATAGAAACAGAAAATAAAAACAAACAACAAATATTTTTTTTAATATTTGACTGTAATTTGAAACACTTTATGGAATGAAAATTTGTAAGCAAATTCTTGTCAAATTTTAAAATGGTAAGAAAAGTGAGAGAGAAATTAAAATTTGAATGAAAATTTGATCGTGTGAATATCAAGTTACTTAGCTCTGACAAATAATTTATGATTTAAAAAAGCATTTTAATAAATTTTGAAGTTGGTGAAACCCTCATTCTGGCGTAAAGATAACTTTAAAAACCATTGGAAAGCTTCTGGCACTTCAAATTTTTATGGGAGTCTTCTTATCGCTCAGATGAACCATCAGAAACAATTAGATGGAGTCATTATGTCTTGCAACAAACACCTCACAACATGAACCTTTTACGTAACTTAGCGTTTGTACAAGCTACTGGCAGTTCGAAAAACTCAACACACCCACTTTTTTAGCAGTAAATTTTTAGATCCCATTTCTTCCTTTGTTTGCCAACCGATTTTCTTCATTCTTTTACCAAATAATAAACATTATTGAGCTTTAGTGACCCGACTATACTATATATTATTTAAACCGTTTCGGTATTAAAGGAATAAAAGGCTCATAAAGTTGACATTACTGCAAATGCTAAAAATACACACGTACAAGAATTCACTTATGTAAGGATTGGTTCAAGTAAAGACATAAGCCATGCAATGAGAGTGGTTAAGAGTACCTAAATACATACATACATACATATGTATGTATATGATTTATATGAGAGATATTTTATAAATTTGCGTGTTTGTATGCAATTTTATTTCGTTTGTTTTTTCCATGGGGGATGGGAATAAGTAATTAGGTAGTTTCTTTCCTTTAAATGAATGTAACTAAAATAGGTATAGGTTTAAATTATCGGTCGAATTTCGACCACCACGTGTACTCTAGTTTCTTCAAATGCACATACAAAACACAACTGTGTTAATTACATAACAAAAATTATTAAAATATGAATGCAAATATTAAAAAAAAAAACTTTGAAATATGCACAAAAATGGACCCGAAAAACACAGTCTAATAATTTTTAATCAGTGTTATTTAAAAAATGTTTATTACAAAGTATAATCATATGTTTTTCAAAGTTTTTAAATTGAAAGAATCTTCGATTGTCGCACAAAACCGTCGAATATATTGAAAATATCGGTCGTTAAGCAAATCTGGGCTGAAGAACAGCTCTCGCGTCATCGTAATTATTTCTTAAGTGGGGTCAGGCTTGCGTGTGTTGTTTGGCCTTCCGTCTCGCTCGCACTGGTTGGCTGATTTGCCACGGATAACCGTATAGTCTTGCGGTTCTTTTGTGGAATTTCGTTGACAACCATGTTGCTACTTCCTATGTGAAGGCATCGGTCGTGTATAGTTAGTCACAAAAATATTTTTAAAATACTGTTAATGTAATAAAATCATAGTCTAGTTATCGGCGCCATTTTTGTGCAACCATATTCTGCATATTTACTTTGTAGAATATGTACTAATAAATAAATAAATATTGAAAATATACGTTCAACATCAGTCGATGTTACTGGCGCATACATAAATAATATTAATTCACATTGAGATATGTGTTTCAATATATTCATCGGTTTCGCTTTTATTAAAATATATGTACATGTTTTTTTTTAAATCTTGGTCACTGTTTGAAAGCCAACATTTCGACTAAATCCTTTGTTAAGTTTTCAATAAATATTTTATTCTTGATATTTGAAGTTTTTCTATGACGGATAAACTTTCATGTAAAGAAAGTCCTTTGGTTTCCAATTTGATTATACTGTGGCAAATACATTCAAAATTATCTTTAATGTATAATGTATAACGATAAATTCTTAAATAAGCCCTTTGCATTACATATAGACTCTGCCTCATCACAATGCTCATTTAAAACGCTGCTTATTTCTATAAAGTTGTCGCAATAATATATAGCCGCCTTTAACTAAGATTCCCATCTAGTGGTAGAGGGTTTTGGGTGATTGATCATACTTGGGTACATAGAATTTATTACTTTGATTCGAGAGTGCGTCTGGAAATTAAATAAGTTTATTTGGAAAAATACTACATATGTATAGTAGTGTGTCCCAAAAAAAAATTATTTTTTTTGTAATTTTTTTCAAATTTTTCGGAAAAGGTTTAGATGTCGCTAAAATCGTCATTTATTGAGAGTTTTGGTTAACTATGGCTTAAGGAAACTTTTCGTTAAGTTTTACAATCTGTCATTTGCTTAAGCAAAGTGCGAAACTGATCGCATATTCCGTACGGAATCAGCTGTTTTTAGAATTTGTGTGTGTATGCATGTACATACATAAAAACTATTCATTTATAAAAAATGGAATGCGCGGCCAAGAATACGTTTATATTTAATATAATAAAAAACGTTGAATTATTTGTTTGTCCATTTTTAATTTAAAATCATCAGAATTAAACAATTTTAATGTTTTTATCTTTTGGTTTGAAATGATTGCTTACAATAAGTGTTGCCAAAAATGGAAAATGGTAGAATGCTATTTACGAGTATGGGGGTAAAAAAATTGTGCTAAAATGTTCTATAAAAGAAAAATAAATTAAATTTTAAATACTATTAGCCAATTCACAGTGTTCTATTATGTCATAATTGTACTATGGGGTAAAATGTTATGTTGATAATATTTTCATATAAAAATATTATATGCTACAATTTTGTTATCTATGTTTTTTCTGTTGCTATTTTTTATTTTCTTCTGAATTCGAGCAAAAATTTTACTATCAATATCATTTTAATTACAAAAATTCATATAATTCTGATGAAAAAAAACTATTTAAGAATTTGCTGTATATAAAAATATAAAAGCAATGACTGAAATGGAAACAGAAGGAAATAGTGTGGTTACTGCGTGCATTTAAAATTTACTTAGTAATAATTTTTGAAATAAGTATTTCTCTGTTTTGTGGACATTGTTTTTCTTTAATAATAATTACTATGGTTTTTCTGTCATTTGAATTTAACCTTTGACAGTTTCTATATAGCAATACAACAGGCCGTTCGCAATACTTTGAACCGGCTACGGAATCGAATAATCACTTACTCGAACAAAACTAAAAGTTGAAGAATGGGATACTCTGATGTGTACTGCGTACACAAATCTACTCACACAGTATTTTATTATTAAGCAGAACTGATTTTCATATCAAATTATAATTGTCGATTTTTGGAAGTTATGCATGTTTCTAAGGGCAAATATTTAAACCATCGATAATGCAGCTCTCTATAAATTTATTGAGTAAATATTCATAAATATTTCGTAACATTTCAAAAGCCAAAAACTAAAGAAATTCCATTTTTAGTTTAGGAATATTTCTATTTATCAAATATAATTATTACCGGTCGCAGTTAATAAAGGATTTTGCCTGCTTTTGGGCATTATTTGTTTATTTTCCATAAATAAATAATGCAGAAGAGATGTAAATATATTTCAAATGTTGCAGCATAATTTTTCATTTAAATAAAACTTTAATTACACGAATTTCTATTTAAAATGTTTGCTACATTTTTAATTAATTAAGAGTTTTAATTTTAAAGTGAAACTGAAAGTGAAAATGAATATTCACGAAATTGCTTTTATTAAAAAACAATGTTATGCCATTAATGTTTAGGTATGATTTTGGGCACGAGTTTGGAAATGTGTCTGCAATCAATTAGATGACGCAATCTAGGGGTCTATTTTTCACACAAATTTGAGGCAATATTTTATGTTAAAACGAATAAAAATGTTTAAGCATTCACAAGCACGTATTCAATTATCTAAGCCAATATTTCAAATTTAATTGCAATCAATATTTTCTTCTCATCAATAACAATAAATTTAATTATCACCCTACAATCGGCATTTGCATACCAGCAACAATATATATCTTTCCTGCCTTTCATAACGTTTTGAAGAGTGAATTTGAAATTATCAAGTTCTCACTTGGATTACTCTGCAGCATATTTCCTTTTGGACTTTAAAAAAGCGATTCAAAGTCTTGTTATTTAGAATATTTCCACAAATATTTATAACCAATTCAATTCATTTCAAATTAGGTTTTGCTTCAGGTGTTCGGTAGTTGATAAATGGATGATAGAATTTAATCGAAATTTGGCATTCTAATACTTCAGCGATTCTAAGGGTACATAGTATCCTTTAACAGATGCTGCAGCATCATCTTTGTAAAAAGTTTGAACATTTTTCATTAAGGTTAATTTTATTCGTGTTTTTTTTAACTTTTCTCTTCCACAAAGTATTCTTAATGATTTTAGTTCATCCCATAAGTTAACTGGTTACATTGCGGTCGCTTTAAAACAGCAGCTGATTAGCAAATATTCAGTTTCAGAAAATAAAATATTCTTTATCACGACAACTTCCATTGATCCAAGATACGAGTATAAAGTGTAATTGTTTTAAAATATAAAAGAGCGTATCATACATAAAGTGACCATATTTTTTTTACCTGAAAACAGAACATCGAATAATTCTGATGGGTTCGGTTATATGAAATGGAAATGCATAGATAATATAATAATATTTTATATGTTCATAGTGAATGGCATTACTTTTTTAAGTTACACTACAAAAAAAATTTTATACATATATATTTTTAGACACAAATTTGTTTCAAAATTTTAGGTGACAATTTCAAATATGTGTGGAACTCTTGGCAGGATTTTGCAATATTAACTTTAATAATAATCATAGCCTTAAGCACTGTTACCCTTAATTGAGTTTTATCTTCGGTCCACAACTTGCTCATCAAAGAAAATACATGATCAACCGGCGCATTTGTACCAGGCAAACATAAAATATATTCAACTATAATTTGAAAATTTGCATGGTTTAGGTAACTTCTTTTAAAATGTTTAAATACTTCTTCTACCCAATGATTTTCCGTAGAAATATTTTGTTGATTCCATTCATAAATTTTATTCGAACAACTTGTTTCGAATAATCGAATAAATACTGAACGACGTATAAAATCATTAAATACTTTAATATTGTTCCTGAATTCTATGAATTTCCCATCCAATAATAGCTTTTTACAATGTGCCACAAGAAGCTAAACAAAGAAGTACGCAAATACTTTGTTTTAACGATTATTTTGTGTTAAAGATATTTATTACGAATAACTTCAATTACGATGAAGAATAAGATGACGTTTCTGCGGTAACTGATAACGTTTTATTAACTGATCTAAAAAAGTCTATAAATAAAGTAAGAAATTGGTTTAAGGTCTACTGATGATTTGGCATTAGCACCAATGAAATGCATATACATATGTATGTATATAGACTAGCTAAAAAACCCTCCACAAACAAAAGTTTTTGAAAATCTTTAAAAATAGTTTTAAATATGTGGCACTGTTTTGACCAACAGAGTACTTTGTAATTTTGATTGAAGCTCACCATAAAATTAAACAGCATCAATCATTTTCAAAACTTAAAATTTTTAAGAAAATTTTATTTTCCTAAATTTCAATGTCCGTCAAAGTAAAAATTAATTTGAAATTAAAATTTGTATAACAAAAGTCACAAACATAATTTCACTAGGTTCTTAAGGATTGTTAAAAATAAATTACTTATTTTTGCAAGCATATTTTTAAAAATTAAAGGGTCAAATCGCCAAGTGGGCTGATAACAAGGTTTTTCGGCCAAATTCGATGTCCTCGGGGTTGTGATACTGACTGATAGTAAATATTTCGCACAAAAAGCATCTACTTGAACCAGCTCGCGCTTAAAGAATCGAAATTAAATTGATCTAGAATTTTATTATTTAAATTACAATTAAAAATCATATTTGTGCGTAAATTGAACATCAACACATTTCGCAATTGGAGAATAAAATCTTTCAGAAGTGACATCCAAATGAAATACGAGGGCGGATTGATATTGAAGCTACCTAGCGCTAGATGGCAGCACAAACACAAACACTTTTTTTAGAAATTGCGATCTGTCAACGTCACTTGTTAAAATTTCACCCAAATTCATCAATTAGTAAAACCAAAGGGAATATAATTAGTTGAGAGTTATCACATTTTGACGTTATTTCACTTTTTGAGGCTTTTTAAGTTGGAAAAATATTTTTAATATCGAGAAGTATCAAAAAAAGTATCATACCAACTTTTACGACACTGTTGCGTATACAGGGTGGCCCAAAAATAACAAAGGACTTTGAATTCCTTATAACTTTTATATTATAGTTTTTTTTTAATTTCCTTGGAGTATTTGGAAAGAAGACTTGGGGAATATAAAATGGAACAGTACAGAATTGAACGTGTAAAAATCGTTGACCTCGTTACTCATTGTTTTCACTCAGCGCGCATATCGTCGTTATTTTAATGTGCGGGTTGGGCCCTCAGAGTCAACAATATACCACCTGGTTGCAAATTTTCGACAACAAGGGGTAGTATTCGGGAAGAGGGCGAAACATTAACCATGAGACTCACGAGGGTCGCTGCAGAGAATTTTTCATACAATTGGAATGTTTAACTTCAAAATTCAGCTTGTCCAAGAATTGAAGTCGATGATTGCCAGCAATCATTTATTTCCGGCAAAAAGTAGAAGAAAATTATGATTTTATTCATAATTTAATTATGTGCGACGAAGCCCATTTCCAATTAAATGGGTTCTTTAATAGGTAAAACTGCAGGATATTGGCTACGGAAAATCCATGAGTAGTTCAACAGCGGAAATTACACCCACTTAAGTGTACTGTGTTGTGCAGTGTTTCGTCGGAAAGGACAATTTATTAATGAAGACGGTGCCGCCGTTTCCATCACTGGTGGTCGATAACAGACAATGTTGGAAATTTTTTTAAGGACAGTCGTTTAAAAACATCCGCATTTACCCATTTATTTATTCTAATTTTTTTATTTTTAATTTTTATTATTAAAAATTAGAATAAATAAATGGGTAAATTCGGGTTTGAACTTGAGCCAAAATTAATCGTTTCAATATATAAAATATGAATAAAAAGTTCGACTAATTACTTATAAACATTAATTATAAATAACGATGGCACGCGTCAAAAATCTACATGTTTACTTGGTCATAGTTGGTTGAATAATAAAAAAGAAATTCAACTACAAATGACAGAAACCTAACAACATGATTAAGTACCGCTTATTTCTCAGCAGCCAATGGCGCTGAATAAGCAAGAGAGACTGAAATATATAGAGTAGTTATTCATCATAGATGGGATTTCGTACTAACAGAAATTGATTTGACATGTGAAAATGAATAAGTTTGTACTTTTCGTATCCTAATTTGTTAAATAATACGGTTAAATAGTTGATATTCCTGATCACTAGTATCCACCGTCAAAAGTGGTAAAATTGAACAAAGAACGCTGATGAGATGGTGTAGCGACCTCGAAATCAGTACTGATCCGTTCTGCTAACATGATGAAGAATAAAAATTGTTCTATATACATATATAGTACTCTCTTAATAAAAAATAATAATGAATTTATCCAAAGAAATTTTCTAATAAAAATTAAAAATAAAAAATTAGAATAAATAAATGGGTAAATTCGGGTTTGAACTTGAGCCAAAATTAATCGTTTCAATATATAAAATATTAATAAAAAGTTCGACTAATTACTTATAAACATTAATTGGAAAAATATAATTTTATAATTTCAAAACTACTTTTCTTTCCGAAAAACAATTGTCGTGCTGGTCAAGCCCATAGAGAACTTAAAGAAGAAAGCAGAGGTGATTTATGGCAGAAAACACAAAAAATGTCGATTCCATTGCAAAGTTCATCTCTAGTATGATCAAAAGGGTGGAAATATATATATATATATATATACACACTCCTCGCCACATGAATAGGTCATCCCTTTTTCTATTAATTTATGCGTTAATAATTTCTAAACTAAAAAAGATAGAACCTTATCTTTTTTAATTATTGAAAGCGCATTTGATACCCTGTAAAATGTATCAATCATAATTTTTTTCTTGTCAAAAATTATTTTTGTTATTGAATATGAAGAAAAAGTTCTTAAGATTTTGCGACACTTGAATAGAACACCCCTAGAAAATTTTTTTTCACAATTTTGAACAAATTTAAATATATTTATTTACATTTTATTAAATTCTAAATGTTTTAAAGCTATACTAATAATGTGTTGAGCCACCTTTTTTAAGGAGCCAACCCCAAACATTTTCTATAATATTCAGGTCTGGGGAGTATGGTAGCCAGTCAAGCGTTCTTACATTCTCGTCACAAATCCATGACTTCACTGCTCTGGCGGTGTGAATAGGAGCGTTGTCATGTTGAAACGTCCGCTGCAGGTTATCAAAAAGCACGCTGAAGAATGGAAAAGCCCGCTGGAGCACACCCTTGTAACAATTCGCATTCATTTTAGTGCTCAAAAATTGCAACTCACAGCTGCCATAATAAGAGATATTGCCCCAGACCAAAACACCCCCTTCCCGACTATGTAGGCGATTCAAATTATGTTTTTCTTTCCGCAAGTCGCGAAAATAATAATTAAATTTGGACCCTACAGGTTAAACTTTTTTTTCGTCAGAAAAGACGACACGGTACCACTCATTACTCAATGTCATATGACTGCGACAGTATGACAAGCGTATTTCCTTGCGGACTCCTGTTAGTGGTTATTTAGTCGCTTCAAATGTCTAGCTTTGGAAATAACACCCGGTACACTTCTCACACTGGCGGAAACATTCGATTTAACTCTTATTTGGGTTAAAGTATCGTGGAAATTAGAGGCTAATCTAAGAATTGCTCGCTTATCAGCAAGTGCAAGCACGCTTTTTCTACGGTCTTTCATATTTTTTCCGTAGTTTTCATTATTTTTATAAAATTAGACACGACATTAAAAATCTGTATTTTTATTTTTTCCGCTTCGGTCAGACACTTTCCTCTACCCATTTTTAATTCAAAAATCTTAAATTGTATAAAGAAACAAAAATTTTGTAACCACAAGTGAACTCTTAAAAAACTCGTATCAACTGAAACTGTTCTATTGAAGTGGCGCGAAAAACTGCAAGAATTTGGATCATCTATAAAAGAAAACCTAAAAAATCAACGGTACTTCAAAAAAGACTCTCAGAGAGAACAAGTCTAGTTTACTGAATGAGAGAACAAAAGAAAATTAGACAAAATTACACGCTTTTATTCTTAAGCAACTTTTTAGGAAAACTATTAGGATGTTCTATTCAAGAGGCGAGGAGTATATATATCTATATATATAACGGGTGGCGCAGAATTAATCACCCTATCGGAAGATATTATAATTTTTGCAAATGACTTTGAACGTCAATCATATTTGATATTTGTGAGCCAGACAGCTGCAGTATACAAACAAAACAGCAACGGAGCGATATACCTCGCAAGAAGAGCGGAGAATAATTGGGTTGTTTTTTTAAATCAGTAATCGGTTGGTAGTGTTAGCGCAGCGTGAATTGTAACGGCGATTTCCCAATCGTGTCGCGACAACTTGTAAAAAATATCCCGCCGCTTAAGTGCTCGACTCGAACAGACTGGAACCACAAAAGACCTTACAGGGCGTGGCCTCCACCGAACTAGTCGTTCTGTCGAGATTATCGTTGATGTGGCTACGGATGTCGCTGAGAACGAAGAAACATCAACCAGGCGCTACAGGGCCATAATAATCGACTTCTTACTGCCGGAATCGAATGAACGGTGAACATGGGTGGGGTGTCACAAAGCCATAGGACATAAAGCCATAATGGCTTTATGTCTCAATCCAAACGGACATAAAGCCATAATTTTGACGATGAAACCGCACACAGAGCAGGAGCGACAATAGATATTGTAAAGAAAGGATGATTAATTTTGCGCCACCCTATATATGTATATAAATTTAAATCGTTTTTTAAATAAGTGTTTCCCTTGAATGTATTTATTATTATGAGCAGCAAAATTGTATACATAGGAAAGAAATTGCATAATTTACAAAAACCAAATATTATTTATTAATTGTTTTTCTTTTATTTGCATTCTAAGGTGCTTGAAATAAAAATAAAATGGTCTTTTGAATTTAAGTTGTAATAAAGAATACGATTTTTATCCCAATAATCTCTGAGAATATTAAAATTCCAGTTGGTGGAATATAACTGGAATTCAATCTTAAAATTTGTTGGTACAAGATAAAATAATTCCAAAAAGTAATTATTAATCCAATGTTTTTTAAATGCAGAGGATAAATTAATATCTTCGTTGAATAATAGTAGAAAAGTTCATAATTAACATCTAATAATTCATAATGAATAAATTATTTTATATTATATCGTTTTTTTGTACAATCAATACTCACAAAAGTGACGTATTCTTTGGTAATCGGTCTGAAGGAATTTGTATTTTTTCCTCTGGCCTACAGTGTATTTTTCGACCCTTCTATCAGTTCTATTTCATTTTGACTAATTTCAACGAGATATAAAATAAATTAAGCTAGCTTTTCGAAAAAGTATTAAATTAAGAGCCAAGATCACTTTTAGACACGGAAAGCTTTACAGTCTTGAGTTTGCTGGAGAGAAAAAGAGGGTGAGTACAGACTGATGTACTCGCAAAGTTGCTTTGTTACTCGTTCGCCGTTTAAACATAGAAAAAAGAAACTCAAAACTTGTCAAAGTAGACTTCGCGTGCACAGAAGTGATAGAAAGTGCTAAGAAAAATTTAAAAGACTTTGGCAAAGTTATCTTTGCGTGTGGGAAAGCGTTTGAAGTATTACAAAATGAAAAATGTACGAATTTTTTCGTTCAAGCTAAATACGTACTTTAACACAAAATGATCACAGGAGCAAGATGTAGCTGCATTTTTGCAACTGTTTTCTGATTAAATCAGTGCTTCTCTTAATAAAGATTTACGGCATAGCCGCCCACTAGGATTTTCTCCTCCATCGTATGACGAACACTGGCTTCGCTCACTAAATACAAACTGCATTTCCAAACTTTCACAAGGTTTTTCTTCTTTATGACATGACTAACACTGTTTGTATGTACTATGCATCAAAAAGGCTCTTAAAGGGCTGATATTCTCAAAAATTTGTGCCACCTTCTGAAATCTAGTTTTAAAAGCTTCTAAATGATATGCACAAAAATTTACTGGACAAGTTCGAAAATATTACGTATAATCACAACTTTGTGCTAAAAGTTTAGAAGCCCATAACACGATTTTCGTATGTACTTCATTTTCACCTTTGATACTTTATTATTGGATCAATATCTGTACATGCACATGAATATGTATTTGTATTTACTCACGATGTAAAACTTTTTAACTTATTGATAAAGATTGCAAGCAAATGTTAATTTAGCTTCTAGGTTGATATGCCTACATACATATCGCTCCTTTATTGCAACGTAGTCATATATAAAATACTTGGTCTTCAATTTATTTTTTGGTCTTTTAATTTATTCACACATTAATGGGAAAATAACATAATATTCTCCCCTCAAAAGGGGAGCAAACAAAATACATATTTGCATGAATTTTTACACAAGATGAAGAACGATGAATTAACATAAATTTCACGTATTTTTAAGTATGTATGTAAGTATAATCATGTTGTATGTATAAAGGATGGATATGAGTATATCTAACGAGTAATTTGCACCGTAGACAAATATTTGCTGAAATTAATTCAGTCTAAGCGTTCAATATATTTGGAGCCGACAACCTACTTTGACTATGATTCCTTCTCTAGATATTACAAGCATTAATTAAAACATTGCACTACCTCTGGTATAAAAATTTATTACATATGCTGTCGAAATGGCGCTTATGAAGTGGAATACATTGTATTTAATTTACTAAAATCAAATCAAAACATCAAAATATTTAGTTTTATTCATGAAGTTAATTTGCCATAAAACTTACCATTGGGTGACTTTGCGCAGTTTTAAGAAGGGAAAGTGGTAGCTGAAAAAATTTATAGATTAGCATAAAAATTATTGAATTATTTTGTGTTAATTTACCATTCTGTATGATTTTTTGACAAGAAGTAAACAAACTTTTAGCGGAAGCAGTGATGCCAGACCAAAAAAATGTATGTATGTATCCATTTTTTAAGTAACCAACCAGGAAAAAGTAACCTAAATTTAAAATTTAGTATTTTTATATGATTATATCGAAAATATACATATCACTGACTACATAACATAATTGGGGTGTTCACACTGTGGTCATATCAGTCATATTGTCATAATGTGTTATTATTTTACAATGGTTTAAAAAAGTTGTTGTTGTGCTTCAAGCAAAAAAGTCATAAAATAATAAGACTTTTTAAGGTATGTTTTTGGTTTGTCATAAAATAACAGTAGAAATCTTAGTCGATCAGCTGTAACTCCTTATTCGAGCCGGCAATAATATTAACAAGCCGCCGCTACAAATAACACAAAATGAAAACAAGGCAAATTTGTTACATATTTTCCATGGTGTAATAATATAAGGTGCTCTTATCAAACAACAATAAAAAACAACATGCATTTTGTTTGTGTAAAATTATCACAATATTGTCAAAAAAAGCTGTATACAAAACATAACAAAATGTGGTTTGTATGTATTTGTTGGTTATGCAAAAACAAAAAGCATAACGTAAACAAAAATATTCATAATGGCGGCCAAAAATGTAAACAACTTTTGACAAGACCGTGAAACTTACCATTTTTTTTGCAGATTAACGGTCAAAACACAACCCTACAAAAAACCATATTCCTTGTTGCGCACACCTGATATTATTACACCATGATATTTTCCGGCGCCATTTTAATGTAATTTTCGTGCAAAAGGCAAATTTATTACGACTACAATAAATCAACAACAAAGCAAACAACAGGCATTTTGTTTGTGTAAACGGTGAATTCATTATATACGCTGTCAAAATTCTCCATGCATAAAAAATTACATTAAAATGGCGCCGGAAAATATTTAACAAATTTGAAAGGGCAGGTAATGTATAAATTCACGTGAATTCGCCACTGCAACCACCTTATAATTAATTCGCCTTGAATGAAATTATGCGTTTGTGTAAGCTATCTGCCTGGCAGCTTATGGATGTTTTTCTACTTGCCGCCGTAAGAAAAAATATTTCGGCTCATTAGTTTGTTCTTCCTCCTCTTCATCACCTAGAAAAGGGTGCATTTAAATTTGAATACATACATACATGAATTTTTTTGTTCATATTTACTTGAGGTAGCCATTATCACGTTTAACATGTAATTTTCGCACAAACCAGCTATTATTTTACTTTTTTCACTTGATTTCGGCATTTTGATATGAAATTGTATTTTTAAATGTTTTTTTGTATCAGCTGGCACAATTATGACATAGCACACTAAATTATGACGGGGTTGTTCACACTTGTCATATTTTGGTGTGCTATTATTTTATGACATATGACTTATGACTACAGTGTGAATACCCCAAATATATTTTTTTTGAGTTAAGAATGCAGAATTATTCATCATATCATCTCGTGTGGAAAATAAATATAAATATCTTGCTTACTCACTTTTTGAGGGGAAACAATTTTTTTTCATTGAGTTGTGAGAATTTCAAACATACATACATATGACTACGTTACAATAAAGGAGCTATATATATATATTAGTATTAACTAAATTTGTAGTTGAAAATATATTTTTATGAGATATTTAAGCTCAACTCAATGATATTAACTTGATTGAGTTTTATTTCACTGAATTTTAAAATTATATATTTTGTCATACTCAGGCATATTCTTAAAATTCTGCGATTTAATTAAATTTTCTCTGATAGAACTTTTTTGGAACTTACGAAGGTAATTGAAAATAATGTTTTTTATGTATTATATTACAATGAGCTATTTTTAAAAAAATCAAAATAAATAAAATTTGTTTGATTAGCAAATAACCAAAACGGTAATGCTGAGTGACAGCCAAAACCAGTGCGCGTATCCGATACGCTCATAGCTATTGTGATGGGCTATAATTATGATATAATCAATCAGATACCAGCAATTCTACGTCAGATACAAGGCAGAAAAATACGAACTTTGCTGATAGCAAAGAATTGCCAAAATCAGTTGGGTGTATAACGCACACAGAATTGCAATCGCATACGTTCAAGTTTTTCGCACATGCTGTTTATCAAAATTCATTTGAATTGATATCTGTGATGTAGATTGCACGAAATTTTAAAACCATTTCATTTTTCAAGATGTCATCGTGAAAAATAAAATAACTTAAAATGGTTGCTTTATGAATAACATGACGTCATAAATTGTGGCAAAATATTTGTAAAAAAACAAAACAGGAAATTATGGTAATGGTATATTTGTATTAAAAACAAAAAATTGTAATAAGAATCTTAATCAGCTATTTTCTGGTTTACAAATTGAATACTCGGCTGGGACCAGGATTTGAAAAGCAAGTTTTCAGATTAAGTAAAAAGTGTGAGATTTGAAATTTGAAAGGCAAAACTTCATCGTGTAACACCCAAATAAGAGAGATACCCAGCACAAGTAATTGAGTTTCTCGTAAATATTTATAAGAAATATTCTGATATAAAAAACTTTAGCATATAAACTATATGTCTATTATGCCGATGTACTTCTTATATAGGTTACCTGAGCAACTCTAGTGTACCCCTTCTTGCTATGGAATTAGTCTGTGTTAAATTTGCTTTTGATGTCTTAAATAGCTCATGAGCTACCGAATTATTTTCCTCAACTCTGTTGAACACTAACATCAGCAATATATTTTCACTGTTAATGTTAGTGGAATTATGCCACGTGAAGATGGGATGTAATAATTATCGATAAGCTGGGATTTTTCTGGCATTACTGATCAAAGTTAAATATGGCAATATTAGAAAATTCACAAAGACGTAAATAAATAAATGAAAATTTTGCAGAAGACCAATTATCGCAAAAAAAAATTTATTAATAAAAATATAACAATTCTATAGATTTATTAAAATGGCAAGCACCTCCAGGTAATAAAGTTAAAGTTCTATGACAAGCTCTTAAATTGTGTTTTATTTCAGAGACACTAATAAAGTGTGCTGTTATGCCCATCCAGATTCTCCTCTTATAGAGGATTATAGGGCTGGTGACATGATATGTTCAGAATGCGGATTGGTTGTAGGGGACCGAGTAATTGACGTCGGCTCAGAATGGCGTACGTTTAGCAACGAAAAAAGTGGAGTAGATCCCAGTCGTGTTGGTGGTCCGGAAAATCCTCTGCTTGGTGGGGGTGATTTATCGACTATAATTGGACCTGGAACGGGTTCCGCTTCATTCGATTCTTTTGGATCTCCCAAGTATCAAAATAGACGCACAATGAGCAGTTCAGATAGATCGTTGATCTCGGCATTTAAGGAAATATCTATGATGGCTGATCGCATTAATTTACCCAAAACAATAGTCGATAGAGCAAACAATTTGTTTAAACAGGTAATGTTAAATTGTCAATATGAAATTTTGCGCTCATCCTTAGCACTCCAGCTAAATTGAATATGAAATATGTTCTTGTATACAGGTATGTGATGGAAAATGATTGTTCTGAGTAAATTGTGTGATGAATTAATCTACATGATGTTGCTTGGGAAACAATTTATGAAGAAAATATTAAGTAAAAAGTATCGGAAACGCATAGTTTTCGAAACATAGACATCTAAAGTTTTCATACAAACATGTATGTGATTTTCCGCCACATATCTGAATATGGGCAATATTGGTATCATTTGAAAGCTTTTGAATAGATCTTTCTAGACATTCTAAATCTATTTAAAAATTATTAACTAACTCTCAGGTGCCTTTACATTTTTCACAATATTTCACTTTAAAATTTTACGTAATTCTACTATGTAAATATGCTGTTTATTCAAATTAGTATAATAAAAGTTACTTAACTAAAAACCGGATTCACTAACTAAAGCCTCTCGCATATATAACATTATGCGTTTTCGAGATTTGTTGAATTTAATATTTTGTTCTTATTTTTAAAAATTCCATCAACCTATGTACATATGTATTTTTGCTAATTGGAGGTGTGTTGGTAAACTTGATTTAAGCCGTTTCTTTGAAAAATGCGATACAAATAAAATGGCTATATCTTAAACAAATTTAATGCGCCGGTTCTAGAAACTAGCAACGCGCAATATCAGAGTTGTGAAAAAATTAAGCTTTCTCACTTTCACCATCTGTCCACTCTCACTATCCCTTTCCAGACTTACTGGTTGGTTGGCACATTAAGTGCCTGAGTGCTACTCACTTAAAATTATCTGTATTTTATTCATATGTACATCGGGAAAACAATTGTCAAGAATTGTAAAAATCACTTATTTAATTGTACATAAAAACATCGCAATAATTAATATTTGAAAAAATTTCGAAAATTTGTGAGTAAAAATTGCTTAATTTGTAAAAATTACGGAAACCTAAAAAAATAATATTGACGCAAAAATGGCGAAAATTCACAATAAAATTAAAATATTGGAGAAAAGTCTTAAAATTGAGAAAAATATCTTAAAATTATATAGAATACTAAAACTTCAGAAACCCATGAAAAATCGCGAAAAACTGCAAACTAAATAGAAGCAATATTTTTAGTGTATCTTTTTTAATACTTAATTTAACAATTTCAAGAAAAAATCTCAAATTGATCGCCTCAACGCACAACATCATTAGATTTATTCATCGTTTTATTGCGAAAGATTTGTTGATTCGTCAATTTCGAAAAATGTATATGTATATGTGTATTACAATTTGAAAGGCAAAAATTGAACATATAACCCCTACGTAATATCGGAATAAAAGCAAAAACGCTGTAAACACAAGAAACACGCAAAAATCAGTTTTATCGATAAAATGGCTAATAACTTAATTGATTTAAAAATGGTAAGGAATAAACGAAAAATTTGAAATACATCACGTAAATACCGAAAACACACAAAATTGTTCTAACTTCGGAAGAGCTGCAAATTCTAATGTTAATTAAAAACTATAGGAACTCCAACAACTTGCATAATTTATTTCTTTAGTTGTGAATTAAACAATTAAAAAACGCAAGCTTAAATCTAGTTTAGTGAAGTAGCTCCATTAAAAATATACAAAAAAACCTAGGTAATAGAAAATTGAAAAATAAAAAGAAAATAAATTTAAAATATGGGCGACATACTATTTTTACCGTGTTATGAGTCTACCAAATTTCAGTACAAAATTGTGATTGTATACAATATTGAAAGGTATTTTTTAGCTTAATTTCTCGGACTTGGAAAATTTCTTCTTTACTTAAGAAATTCTCTTGATAACTTCCAATTATTTTTATTAAGAAAGTCATATTAGAATATTTGTTTATCAGACAGCCGGAACGGATCAGTACTGGTTTCGAGGTCGCTACCCATATGATCAGCGTTCTTTGTTCGATCTTACCACTTTTGACGGTGGATACTTGTGACTTAGAATATCACATATTTAACCGTATTATTTAACAAATTAGAATACGAAAATTTGTTCTATTAATTTTTAGAAGTTAAATCATTTTGTTTAGTACAAAGTTTCCATCACAGATGAATAATTCCGTCAATTCCGTGTTTGCTTTGTCATAATACTAAGAAATTCAACGAAAAAATAAAAAATGTTGATCTCAGTAAATAATTGCGTCGATTATTCTGTAAATCTTAAGTAATTAACAACAAAATTTATTATTTATTACGTATAGTGCATAGTGGACCATTTCGCGAGAAGGCGGTCAAAAATCTATAACTTTTGACTGGATTGGAATTTTGATACGCGTTTTTTTCGATTACTATGTGAGACTATAGGCTTCAACTTTAAGATAATAAACTTTGAAATCGACCGGTTAGAAAAATAGTTATGATGGGTTTAAAATGCATTTTAAGTTTTAGCTGATTTTTGGCACAAAAGTGAAGTTTTAAGTTGTTAAAAAGTTATTTTTACACTAAGTCGTCTATTTTGAGTGATGTTTGCAACTTATACTTATTAAAATCTTAAATTTTGTCAGAATTTAGTACGAAGGGCCAAAGGTTAGGTCTTTGTAGCAGTTTGGGTTAAAAATTAGTTCATTGTGTAGCGAACTTAAAAAACACAAAGATTGGTTCAAATTTACTTTAGATAAAGAGGTTTGTTTTAATGAAGAAAGCATAAGTTTCTCTCAAGTCCAAAATAGACATAAATATTATATGCAAACTTTTATTATAAATTTGTAAATTTAAAATTGTTTAATGTACATAAAATGTTAAAACGATAAAATAACGATATCTCTAGTTTTGAAAAATTACTATTAATTAAACAATTTTAGTAAATATTTCTTCTATATGCAGTTTAGCTTCTACGTCTAATTCAGTAGAGTTAGTTTTCCATTTTTTGTCGGATATTGGACAAAAGTTTATAATTTTTTCGCTAATTGCGGTATCGTTTTTGGTTTTGTACTTCTACCTGTAAGAGCGCTTGTTATATATCAAAAGTTATTACCATAATTAGTTGAGATCTGTTTCTTATTGTGCGCAGTTGTGAATATATATATTGTGCCCAAAAGCAAAACAGTTTAACAATTAAGAGAAAATTTATACCTTCATAATCAGGGTAGATCAATTTAAAAAGCAGAGTAGTTTTGTAACCTGCATTATAGAAATTTACTTTATTGTAAGTAGGCAAAATATTGTTGTGACCAACTGTACATGATTTAGAAATTAACTAATAATTATTAATTTTCTTTCTAAAAATACGCATATCCGTCTAAAAACCGTCTCATAAAAGCGATTTGGAAAAAAAATTAAATACTTCAAAAAGAGCATTACAGAAAACACATTTTTTTAATCTTTTACTCAAATTTTGCAAAAATTATTTGACCTTGTGTAAGAAAAATTGTTCTGGTGCTTACGGTCGGATCGGGCCGGGTATACAATAGGATATAGGGGTGTAGAAGGGAGTTTGGACTACAAAAGAGTGCTCGTTTTTTTTTACCCTTTTGAACTTTAGAAGTTATGCTCTATTATAATAAAAATTAATTTCTAATATTTTTTGTAAACTAATACCTAACAAATTAGGCAATTATACAAAATTTATTTCGTTTGAAAATCTTTTAAAACAAAAAAGTTATAGATGTTTAAAAATCAAAAGCTTACTAGGTAATTTCTCATTTTAGCAAAATACGGAGTATGTCCATTTTGAATCACTTTGTTCACTGTGGTGTAGTTGAAATAAAGTTTTAATTTTTTGGCTCCCGAGGTACACTATTGTCTACTTTCGAATGAACTTTTTTTAACATTTTACAAACGGTGACCATAAAAAATGAGTTTGGCCGCCTTCTCGTGGTCCACTGCTTTAAATTTCAATATTATCATGTACAAATGTATGTACTTACTTTCAAAACAATTTAAATGATATCAATTTTGAACGCATACGCTCTAAAATATTACATATATTTACAATTTTTTACTAAAAGTTCAAAGGCTCATAACACATTTTCTATCACCTATCAACCTTGCTAAAATATATCTATAATATACACAAAACAGAAATAATAGACACATTACGAGTATTTCGTTTTTAAATCGTACCGTTTTTAACTTCGATTTCCATCATAAACCTGCAGTTGTAGTCAGTAACTTTTAACGATTTGTTAAAAACTAAATTTGTCTACAATTATTAGAATATTCCACAAATTTTACATTTTATTTTTGGTCAGGTAGTGCCAAAAACACAAACTAATACAGACATACATATACAATTTGGCGTTTGAAAATTGTAAAAATCATAATTGTGCCGGTTGTTTTAGACAACTATTATATGTTACATTATACTATGAGCAAAAATGTTAACCACACATAATGAATTATTTTGAATTGTCGTATTAGGTCCGTTTGAATAAACTGAAAATTTTTCTCTAAAAAAATCTGTAGCCCAAAAGGCACGCGAAGGGAAACATTTTAAAAATTAGTAAGATTTAGGAAAGAGTTGATTGTAAATACATGCAGTGTTGAAATATATTTACACTTTTGACTACTCAATTCTTTTTCTTGTTGGTACTCGATGCAATATTTTTTATAACACGGACATTTTTAGAAAATATAAACAAATTATTTTCTGTAATCTCTTTCATATGTTTATATTTATTTTATGTATTTGATTATGCTAATTTGTGTCTGATTAAATTTATTCAAAATATGTGATTATTTGTTTTTGCTATTGATTACATTAAAAACAAGTGCAGTACTAAGTAACCTTATATATAGCACTTTCACAACTACAAAGAATTAAAGTAGCATAAAGAAAATGGCTGTGAGTTGTTTTTACAACAATTATTTTCTGTTAAAAGGCATATGCTTACAAACGAATAGTTTAAAAATAATTATTTTTTTTATTATTTTATTATTACAATTTTTTTCTTTTTAAATAATTTTTTAACAAATTCTATACTTTTTGTTTTCTTACTTTTGTTTGTTTTGAATCATATGTATTTTTGTTTTACTAAATTTGGTTAGCAAAAATTTCTGCAGTAAAAATTTGTGTTTTCATTTACCATATTTTGTGTAATCGAACACAATTTAGTAAAAAACAGTAAAGTTCAGTGAAAATTTTTTAAATCTTTTGGGTATTCTAACGCATCTATTGTAAATTATAGTTCAATGCACTTTGTTGCTATAGTGTTGTAAATATTAGTACTTTCACTACATTAACAAGATATAGAAGGGTACTTTACAATCTAGAGTGAAAACTGCTAATGTTCTTTGCGTAGTTTTAAATGGGGTTTGACATCTAGGAGACGCAGAATAAATGATCACCTGTGCTAAGGGGCTTATCTGTTTTACACGTATCGTGATATGTGTTTTTAAAAAAATTTGACTTTTACTGAAATAAGAATTCATTGAAAATGTATTGTGCGTTTTTGGACACACAGGTGGCAGAAAGAGCAGTTGCAGCTCCTACAGCTCGATTGCCGTTACTAATACAGCAGCGCTAGCCACTTATTTATCCCGTGATTATGTTACGCCCACACATATTGATGTGTGTTGGTGTAGGCGTACCTACAGCACGGACTAGTGATTTGTGCCTGCAGGTCAACGTTTAAGGCCGTGATTCAGTATCACAAAGCATACAGAAGCGAAAGAAGGAGAAAACTATATAAGATTATTTTCCGACTCCCTCTATGCGCACAGGCAACGATAAAGAAATTCAAAAAATATTTTGCAGTCTTTTTGGTTTTATTTTCTGT
The DNA here is from genome assembly GCA_956483585.1 of Gymnocheta viridis. Lineage (NCBI taxonomy): Eukaryota > Metazoa > Arthropoda > Insecta > Diptera > Tachinidae > Gymnocheta > Gymnocheta viridis. The sequence goes on from OY101444.1 coordinate 39,049,066, forward strand.
ATTAACGTATTTTACACAAACTGCTTTGTGGTATTTTATTCTTCCCAACACGGAATGATTGATTTTTGCATTTCCCACAAACTAATAATCATATTGGAGCTAAAAACTTGCTATTCACAAAACACAAAGCACACACAAACCAAAATTTTATTACAATTTTATTTTTTTGTTTATTTTCCCTTCGCAGCATTAATTTGATATAGTTGTCTCTTTCTTCAACTACCGGCACTTTAGCTGATTTGGACCATTTGCAAATGTCATTTTTTACATGTCTGTTAGTAGTTTGTGTTCACTATTCTACATAATCGTACGATCTGCCAAATATGGCATGTGTGCTATAAAAGTATGGTAGTGTGCACAGCACAGCACTATAAATAACAAACCATATGGTTAGTTTATAACCAAGGCGAATTCATAACAAGTGAAATTGATAGCGCAGCTGATAAATTTTTTTCTTTAGTTTTATTCAAGGCGAACTATAATTGGATGTCAAAATTTATTTATTTCTTTTTTTACATTCAAGTTGAAAAAATAAAAAATTTAATTGTGAAAACAATGAAAAATCAAACGAAATTTTAAATAAAAAGATTAAAACATATAAAACTATATTCATATCATTCATAGCTCAAAATAATACTAATATCCGATTCAGAACCCACAGCACACACTTTCCCACAGCACACACTTTGTTCCTCAATGGAATTTCAATGTGTACTTACATCCGTGGAAATTTTTTGGGTGGGTCGTGAGACAATCATCGATTGACAACGACGTTGAACCGCATTGCGGATGACAGCAGCCAATAATTGATCAGCGGATCTTTAAAGCATTTCCACACAACAGATTTCTTCAACAAAATAATATTTGTTAAATATTTCTAGGGATTTAAAAAAACAACCCTTAAAAAACAAAACTTCTTGAAATAATAATAATTTTCAATATTTTTTTTTTCGCCTCAGTAAAATATTTTGACAATGTAGTTTGATTTGACAAAAACAAAGTGCTTGTGGTTTTTGAAGTGTTGTACTTGTTGTAGTATTAAGTTCACCTGTTATGAATTCGCCTTGGATTATAACCAAAATAACATTGATAATAACAATGATTTTGAATGTTCAAGTAAAATTTAGCATAAAAATTGAATAAAAATTAAAAAAGCAATTCGATTCTGACAAGTACATAGTATTAATGGCTCTATAGTTTCCGCAGGTGGTTCAGTTGCTACTGTTAGTGGTACGCTGTTTATTAGCACTGCCTCACCTTAGGTCTACGGTTGGCTGGTATTATAATGAACAGCAAATGAATAATTTACAAAATAGATCACAATGTAAGAAATTTTTAAGAAACATGTTATTTAAAATAAAAAATCTTTTTAGTATTATTATACATGAACAATTTTTTCTCTTAACGCTTAGAGCACAAAGCCTGATTTTTTACATAAGACACGGAGTGGGGTCACTAAGGTCGCCGACAGAAAAATGGGCTTATATAGTTTATATTTTTGCATATTAGTATATAAAAGATTATTTTAAAAGTAATAAGTTATTATTTTTATTAATATTTAGCATTTATTTTCAAATAGTTTTCATATTCAAACATTTTACGTTTTTACCCAAAATAAACTTAAAATTACTATTAACGAACACAAACTCAGAAATTCAATTCTTCTCTCAACAATAAAAAAACACAAAATAAAATAAATATAATAATTAAACACATTTAACATAAATATAATTATCCTTTACATCAGCCTTATATCCATCTTGTTTTACCTTACTCTTTATTCAATATCACTAGAATCCATAAAATGTTCTTGACAAACGATTTTCTTTTCTTCAGTTCTATGTTCGTTGCAAACAAAGTTAAAGCATGTAGAAAGAAAATTTGTAATATTAATATTTTTATGCCACTTTTAAGTTTTTGTATGCTATTCAAAATAAAACCCAACTGCCTAAAACGAGAAAGATAGAAAAAAATTATTTTCGTAGTTAGTAAAGAAAAGCTAGCATTGGGATACCTAAAGTCCCCTACTTCGTACTCTAAGGGTTAACATAATGCGCTTATGTAAACAAACAAAAAATCTCGAGGGCAGCTGTTGCGAATTCGCCTTGCAGAAAAAGTTACTTTGTTGTATCATAAATAATAAAATTAATAATATTAAATTGGGTATTTGAGCTCTATAGGTGGCACTGTTTCAGATATAATTTTATATATTCGTCAACTCCGGCTCGCGCCTTTACTATAAAATTTCTTCCCATGATTAATATTAATTTTTAATTATTAAAATAGGTTCACGATGGGAAAAATCTTAAAGGACGCTCAAATGACGCTAAAGCCTCTGCGTGTCTTTATATTGCATGTCGGCAGGAAGGGGTACCACGTACCTTTAAAGAAATATGTGCTGTTAGCAAAATAAGTAAAAAAGAAATTGGAAGATGTTTTAAGTTGACACTTAAAGCCTTGGAAACTAGTGTCGATTTGATAACCACAGCCGATTTTATGTCTAGATTTTGTGCAAACCTTGGTAAACTCCTTAGAGCAATAATTTGGCGTTAGTTAAAGGTAGAAGCCTTTTTTTAGACGGATAAACAATTTTTCTTTATTACAACTTTAATTTATCCTAAAAATAAGCGATAAGAAAAACGCATGTTCGTCCTACCTGTAACTTTTATCGCAATGCTGATTTTGATGCCGAACAAAGTGTAAAATAAACGATAAATTACAAACGAAATTTATTTGCCCGATTTACAAGCCACCATAAATAATATGTACGGAAATACACTTCATTATTAGTTGCTTACATCTCTTTGATAAATCAATATATGTATTTCGTTTCTATTTCAATGTTTTATACTCTGTGAGAGAGTCTCTCTCAATTTAAAACATGAAATAAAATTTTATAGTGCCGGTTCACACACTTGAACTTTTGAGTTTGTAGGAGAGAGAGTAAAGAAAAGTGGGATTTCGTACGGATTTGCTTGTACTCGTGAAGCTCATTTTGTTTTTCACGTTCATGCATGTATGTACTTAGTTATTTTACATTTCTTTTCATTCGTTGCTTCGCTGTGAAAATATGTACGAAAATTAGTTGAACAGATTTATCTGTGTGAACACTAAGGCAACTTCAAAAGGGAATTGAAAAGAATTTGAGCAGCAAAAGTTGAAGTGTGTTGTATTAGATTTTTGAATGAAAATTGCCAACAACAAAGATACATTACAGTAATACAACCGATATAATGGGGTTTATTACGGTTGTCGTATTTTCGCCTTCGACTTCGACAAGTTGTACTAGATTAAAGAAGCACACAAAATTATTCTTTAAGCTAGTACACGCTGTCGAAGTCGAAGGAGAAAATACGACAACCGTAATAAGGCCCAATAATACATGTCGCTTGTGAATTGAGCAATTTGACAAAAGTAGTTGGTTTTTGCTCTGGTATAGCCAGCCGTACTTTGAAATAGATTATTTTTTTTACAAGGAAGTTGTAATACTTAAAAACTGTTAAAGGTCAGTTTATCGCTCACATTTGCTGAAGGTACCTTTAACTAACGTCTACTTTATCGCCAAGTCGTAATAATGTCCCTTAAGATGTTAATGTTTGCATTGTACTAAAATTCCAATTAAATATTTTAGATCTTCCCAATATGGTTCAGCGTGCAGCTACTCACATTGCAAAGAAGGCTGTTGAAATGGATATTGTGCCAGGAAGGTCTCCTATTTCTGTTGCTGCAGCTGCAATATATATGGCTTCACAGGTAATTTAAGCTTAATAAAATAAATTTGTAGAAATACGTAGTCTATATCTATGTCACTGTATTGTTACATTGCCAGCTGGCAACAAATTGTTAGACATCTGACAATCGTGTGAACACCCTTTGTTACCATTATCAGAAGTTCTAAGGATATTTTTTATTGTCAGATACCGTGTGACTGACAATTTCTTGTTTGACAACGTTTTCAGATAAAGTTATTGCCAGACCATCTTCTGACAATGAAATTGTAGGCTTTTCTGACGAATGTCTTTCACCCGTGTTAACAGGCACTCTATCATGGTCTGCCCGTTGCCAGACCTGACAATATTGTAAGATCTGACCAGTGTTGTCAAATCTATTTTTTTGTAAATCTTAAAATTTCTGAGGAATAAATCTTTTTTCTTACAAATCATTGAAAAGCAGTATAAGTGTGTGTGTTTTTAGTTTTATTTTATATTAACATTCAAATATTTCGATAAAAATTAAATTAAACACTCAGTTTGTTTCATATCTATATATATATAAAACGGAATGTGTGTTTGTATGTTTGTTTGTTTGGACCTTATAGAAGACTAGCCCTCTGGACCAATCTTCCTGAAATATTCACAACATTTAATTAGGACACTTTTTTAAATTATGTTACTTTTCCTACATAGTTTTTTCAGATTTTAAGAGAGAGAAGAAGAGGTCCGATAAATTTTTTTGTGATATTGGGGAGGGGATGGAAGCAAATTGCCCGCTCCAAAAATTTATTATCAAATAACTTTGTCGTTTGTGGACCAATTTCACATTTTTTTTGCAAATGGAAAAGGTTCACTACATTTTTTTTGGGGTTAATCTACTTTAATATGAAATTATATACATTTATATAAACTAGAGTACGCCTAAAGGTCGAAATTCGACCGCCAGCTTAAACGTAAAAAAAGAAGAAAAACTACCTAACTTATTCCCTTCCCCATGGAAAAAACAGAAAATGCATACAAACACGCACTTTTATAAAACAAAATCCTATTACTTATATACATACATATGTATGTATGTTTTTGCTTGAACCAATACTTACATAAGTGAATATGTGTACGTGTGTATTTTTGGCATTTGTAGTATTAATTTTATGAGCCTTTTATTCCTTTAATACTGAACCGATTTAAATAATATATAGTCGGGTCACTAAAGCTTAACAATGTCTTCCATTTGGTAAAAGAATGAAGAAACTCGATTGGCAAACAAAGGAGAAAAAGGGATCTAAAAATTTATCTTTGCCTTCTTATATATAGATAAATGCAATATTTATGTACATATGTATGTGTATTATAAAAGATATAAGTCGCACATTGTTTATTAAATTTTAAAGTTATAATTAATGTTTGTAAGTTAGTACGAAATCCCTTCTATGATGAATAACTACTTCATATATTCCAGTCTCTCTTGCTTATTCAGCGCCATTGGCTGCTGAGAAATAAACTGTTTTTATCATGTTACATGGTTTTTGTCTTTTGTAGTTAGTTGAATTTCTTTTTAGTATTGAACCAACTGTGACCAAAAAATTTTCTAATAAAAATGAAATAAAAAATTAGAAAAAATAAATGGATTTGAGATAAACTATTCGTTTCAATATACACATGTATATAATATATATAAGTTCGTCTAATTACTTACAAAAATTTAATTTTAAAGTTATTTCTTTTGATAAAGTGAATTTTGTACAATTTCTTTTATTTATTTTTAAAAAGTCTTTAATTCTTAGAATACCACACAATGTTGAAATTTCGAATTCATTTCCTTCAAAGTAACTTACTTTTTTAAAATTAATTTGCAAAAATATTCGCTTTACGTTGGTTCTCAGTGTTGGCGGAAATCCGGATATTTGTGTAGGATTTTATTGGGTTTTTATTTATTACATTTATTATATGTATGTATGTACATATATTTTTTCATTGAGGTAAACTTTGACATAAGTCCGCATTTTTAGTGAGAAATAATCCCCTCATTCTAGTTGTCTACGTTGACTTCGCGTCAATACAATATCAACAATTTGGGGCGTGTCTACCCGTGATCGAAAACAACTGAATACTATTGACAGGCTCATGTTATCTTCTAGATCTTATAGAATAGAAGTACACTTTTATTACCACAAAATTGTTCTCCAGATCGAGTAGACAAGCTCCAATTTTTTGGTATTATATTGATGTGACGTCGATGTTGACAACTGGAATAAAGGTGAACGTAAATATTTAAAATTGTTTTAATTAGGAACGACTTTGTCAGATGATAAAATACATCACTCATTTAAAATTGTATAGAGACGGAAAGAAAATCAATCACCCCTATTCTGCATTTCGATAAGTTCCCGCATTCTGTTACGTTCAAAAAAAAACTTAATCGATAGAAAAAGAAGAAAAATAAACACATCAGTTAAATACGGAAAGTAAGAAAAATCTAGAATACGAGCAAGCGGTATTTGTGGCCAAACTATTCCAGTGTGAAGAATCCTGTAGTGCTGGTGGTGATATTTTAATTTTATATACATTATTTGGAACTTCATCCCAGAATGCCTGCCCTTCTTCCTTGGGACGCTTTTGATATCCACACGCAATATCATCCTTGCCTGCCATTCATTTTTCCAGCTTTTCATATCGCTCAGGTGTTTGTTTTTGACATGCAATAAATTAAATAAAGCTTCCAAATTTGGCGAAAAGATAAAGAATTTATTACAAAATAATTATATACCGTTTTCTAGTTACATTTTATTTAATTATACACTTTTTTCAACTACAAAAACAAAAATCGAAAAACTTTCCGTTAGTAAACAAACCACTTGTAAAAACGTAGCTACGATCATAATGCCGAATAAATGCAATCGAAAAAGAAATCGAAATGATACGGAGAACGGAACACAAAATACCAAATTTGCAAAACGGAGAAATTGTCGATTCGAATCGAATCGCAGAATAGAGGTGAATCATGATCTAATAATACAGGTCTGTTTAGTACTACAACAATAAAACAATAAAAAACAACAGGGGGCAAATTACCGCATTCGATATCGAACGAAATTTCCATACAAATTAAAAAAATGTATGGGATTTTGTTCGATATCGAATGCCGTAATTTGCCCCCAGGCATTTTGTTTTTGTTTAAAATCGCAGGGAAGTCAAAAACTGTTGCAGAAAATTGTATTTTATGTTAGAGATGGAATATTAAATTTTTCTTCGGGGCAAAAAATATTTTAAGTAATACTTTTTTGACACCCACAGTACTAAATTGAAATCTTTGTAATATTTTCTTTATTAACTAAAAACATGTAATGAATTGTATTTGTTCTTGCGTTTATGTTATATTATTGAAACAAATACAATGCGACTAGTTTTGATCCTCGTTTTTGTGATACTGACCGATAGTAAATATTTTGGACAGAAAAAACCTATAAGTGTTAAAGTAACATATCAATCAAAAAGAGACTTTTGCTTGAACCATCTGTTATATTAGGTCGTCCTTAGAGTATTGTAATTAATTAAACCAAAGATTTATTATTTAAAAGTATGACAAATTTAACTGTTATGGAATAATTTAACTTGAATTATATATTAAGAAATGTGAAAACCCAAACTTTTATGCAAAATCCAATTTTTCAGAAGTTACGTTCAAATCAAGGCGTATTTAACCAGGTGACAGGATTACAGCAGTTGACTATTCGTTGCGAATGTCAAAATACATACAAAATACTTTTGTCTTTTTTTTCTGTATCTGTTTTCTTTGTTTTACGGGTTAGGTTTTTGACACGCAATGAAACTACACAAACAAAAATGCCTGTTGTTCTTGTATTGTTGTAATTGTTTTCCTAATGCTGTCACCTAGTTAAATACACCACATTGGTTCAAATGATTTTCAAATGATGTAAAACCCAAAGAAATATAGTTGGGAGTTATCAAATTTTCATATCTGCTATGTTGAGTTATTTACTTTTTGTGAGGCTTATTAAATTGGGGGAAATATTGGATTTGGCAGTTAATTAATTTTTGCTTGGGACATTTAATTTCATTGAGACTTATTTAATTTTTTTAGGGGTTATTATATTTGTCCTAAAGTTGGGGTTCATACAATTCTTTTGTTCTTATTTCATTTCTGTTGAGTATAAGGAATTATTTCACTCCTGTTATGACTTCTTTCATTGGAAGATATTTAAATTCTTTTGGAATTATTGTTTTAGTAATCATTCAATTTACAAATTATTTCATTCTGTACTTTCATTGTTATTTCATTGGAAATTATTTTATTTGCGAGCTGCTATTGTAAATCGTTCTGAATTTGAGATCGAAATTGTTTATTACTTGAATATGTAGCGCTACCTGTAAAAGCATTTTTAAAGACAAGCTTAAGATGTTGTACTCTTTTAAAATACTTTCACTATGTTGTAAAGGATGTCCCAACAAGAGCGCAATTTTTAAATTTTAAATAAAACAGATATTTAAAAAAATCGTGAAACTTTATTATACCGTAAAGTAGAGATTTAAAAATTGCGTTCTTGTTGGGACACCCTTTATATGTTGAGGTATACTGAAAAGGGATTGTTCAACACCTAGAAGTAAAATTAGTTTGAAAGTACTAAATGAACCGGAGGAGTTAAATGGGTCAAAAAGAACTATTTAAAATGTTTTTTTGTACCGAAGAAAAATTTAATTTTCCATCACTGATTTCAACATAAAACTTTTGACAATTTCACAATTTTCGGTCATTAACAAACAACGCTACAAAAAATCATCTGGACTATTAAACATACCTGTATTATTGGATCATGGGGTGAATAATTTCTTTAAATTACAACAAGCAATTATCAACGTCAAAAATTCGTTGATCGAAAAAAACGTATAAACGATTTCCGTAACGAATGTGAGAACTTTTCCGTGCACTCACACTTTTAGCACAGCTAATAATTTTTTATATCATTTTATACAGCCAATTCAAGTACCCACTAAAACCGAATGGGGTTTTTTTTCGCTACGCAGTGTGTATCCAACCCTGTTGTCTCTAAATATAAGAACCGATAGAACCGCATAAACTATTTTGTTTAAAAACTGAAAAACTTTAGAGCCGTCGCAACGTCTTACTCTGAATATTTCTTCTCAAAACTTTTTAACATTTTGGTCTTCCAACAGATTGATTTCCGCAAAGTCAAAAGTGAAGAAGCTCGCGCCATCCAAAACCACTCAATTACGTTTACTCAATACGTTTAAGAAAAAGGTTGTCGAAATCGAATCTTTTTAAAAGGCCATTAGAGAACTCAATATAACATTTTAATCAGTGCTATCTTAAGTAAAGTTTGAACAGCTTTTGAAATAAAAGAAAAATAGTGAAGTTTAACGAAATATAAAAATTATTTTGAACAAAACCTTTTATTTTAGAAGAAACACTTAAAAACTTAGCATCTCAAAAAATTCGAACAAAGATAAATCTTACAACGATGTATCTGACAACCGTCTGTACAAAGCTTTATATTGTTATTATATCTTCTATAATTTATATTTTTAAATGGCAAACACATTGTTTTCTTAGATCCCTTTTTCGGCCGTAATACTGAACCAATTTTGGAAAGATTTATATGTTTTTAAACGGGTTGCATAGAAATGAGATGTTGTTTATTTAGAATGTATTTTTTGTATTTTATTGTACATATGTATTTATGTAAATTTTTAATATTAATTTCTAAAACGCGGTCGATTGAGTCAAGCGCTGGATACACTAGCTTAAAATTAATGTGTTAATTGCATTCAGTGTTGCCATATATTTTTTCAAAAATCTTCGAATCGAACAAAAAAATCGTTTAAGGTGATTTTATTGAAATCAAATTATGTTACAATTTATTTTAATTAAACTAAAATATTTATTGCATATACATACATATAAGGCATACATATATAGGTTTTTAACTTCAAGTTCACCCTTTTCAAATCAAATTCAGGTGTTTTAAAACAAATACAGAAATGTTGAATTTAAAACACATTCAGTATTTTTCAAACCAAGGTCAGCATTTTAAAGATCAAAATCAATCTTTTTCAAATGAATTTTATCTTAAACGATCTGTTTTTGGTTTTTAAAATTCCGAACTTGATTTGAAAAATGCTGGGTTTGATTTGTAAAATACGGAATCTGTTTTGGAAAATTCAAAAATTATTTAAAAAAAAAAACTGAATTTGATTTGGAAAAGGCCAAATTTAAATTCATAAATTTTTTATGGTTACATTATACATTTCTTTATTAAACTTGATATTCATTTATTTTGTTTGTTCAAAATTTGTACAATTACGATCAGAATTTTTCAAAAAGTCTTTGGTCCTTAAACTAGCACACAATGTTGGTATATCTAATTTATTTCTTAGTTTGTTCTTATTAATATTGATTTGAAAAAAAATTCTTTCGACATTAGCTGTTGCTACTGGTATTGACAAAACTGTGTAAACTAATTTTTTCAAACAAGAAAAAGCTTCACGAGCCAACGCAACGAGTTGCATTCAAAATGATTTCCCCAAAACGTTTCAATATTCATTATATTCTTTAAAGTTGAAGTGGAGCAATTCTCGCCATTCGTCATCAATTGGTTGAATATTATCCGATTATTGTTTTTCATAATATTAGTGGGAGCCAGGAACTTAAAACATTTTAAAAAATCGCTGTCAAAATCTAAATTTTTTAATAAACTGTTACATAACTCAACATAAAACTTGAGGCAATTATTTTGTAATGGCATTTCATCTTCCTCTGATAATTTATGAGTAGAACTAAGTGCTATAGTTATTTGGGCTCCCAAGCATATTTCCTTAATATTTTTAAGATAATATTTAACATTAACGGTCGGCGATAGGGGGGCGCTAACCTGATGACGCGTAGTGTATGTATAATTATTAACATCAATTTTGTTGAACTTTTCAAAACACATTTTTAAATACAGATGACGAATTTCATTATAAAGTAAATGAATTTGTATATAAAAATAAAACATCGTTGCAATTAATGGATGGAAGTAAACAGTGTTGATTCTTTTCACGGTTAATTTCTTTTCACACTTTTAATGAACTAAAGAAGAAAATATGTAGTTTAGTTAACAGGAATAAATTGTTTAAATTAAGCAATAAAGATGGTTAAACATGGAAAGAATTTACTGAAAAAAAAACAACTTATATCCAATGTTGTCAACTTATAAAGTAATGTGAGCAATTGTTGACTGGAAGTATTTCCAACACTCCTCCTCAATTGTGAGCTAGTTGATGTTGCTGTTGATTCTGTGGACTTGAAGTTTAGCTGCAGGTAAAGGTTTTGTTAACATGTCTGCAAGCATATCTTCCGATGGACAGTATCTGCATTCTATAATTTTCTTTTCAATGTAATCTCGTACAAAATGGAATTTTGTGTCAATATGCTTTGACCTATTACTTAGCTTTTCTTCTTTAATAAGATTTAGGCAGCTTCTGTTGTCTTCGTACATAATTGTTGGACGGATCTGAGGCCAATTGAGGTCGATCAAAACGTTTCTTATCCAGACTGCTTCCTTTGATGCTTCTGACAAGGCTATGAACTCCGCTTCGGTTGTTGACAAAGAAACACAAATTTATTTTTTACATGCCCAACTAATTGCAGCTCCGTTAAATAAAAATATGTAACCTGAATTAGACTTCCTGTCAACACGACATTCTGCCCAGTTAGCATCAGCGTAACCAACGACTTCATTTTGATTTTCAGAGCTTCTAAATAAGTTTAAGTATAAATCGGAAGTACCTTTCAAGTACTTTGCAACACGCTTTAATTCGTTCCAATCTTCAGTGTTCGGATTATTTGTTTTTCTAGCTAAGATTGAGACGCTTGCAGAAATATCTGGTCGTGTGTTTACGGCAATATACCTAATGAGCCAACTAAACTTTGATACTCATCATTTCTTAATAAACTTTGCTGGTCACTTTTCCCATAGGATGGATCTAATGGATATTTTGAGTTTTTCACATCTTGTAGTCCAAACTTAAACAGCATTTTTTCGATATATTGTTTTTGACGAATTTTATAGTGAAGTTGATCTGTTTTAGTTACTTCAATACCAAGATAATGAGAAATTGGGCCGAGCTTGTTTACTTCAAACTTACTTTTCAAAAGGTTAAACATTTCTGAGATCTTGACTGTATTTACTGATGCAACCACCAAATCATCAACATACTCGTATACAAGTACATAGACATCTTCCCCATTGATGATTTTACTATAAAGACATGGGTCGAATTTACTTTGGCTAAGACCGCCAGATATCAATACATCATTCAAAGCTTTGTTCCACACGTACGCAGCTTGCTTGAGACCGTATATGCTTCGGTTTAGTCTGCACACTAAATTTTTGTTTTCTGCAGTAAAACCAGGCGGTTGTTTCATAAATATTTCTTCTTTTAGGTATCCATTCAGAAATGCACACTTTACGTCCATGTGTTCAATATGCATATTTTTTGTGCTAGCAACAGACAAAAGTAGACGGAACGTAGTTTGGCGAACAACAGGTACGAATACTTCGTCGTAGTCACAACCATATTTTTGGTTGAAACCCTGTGCAACCAAGCGAGCTTTAAAGCTTTGGATTTTTCCCTTGATGTCCCGTTTTATTTTGTACGTCCATCTGCAACCGACAATATTAGCATCTGGAGGTGCATGAGTTAATTCCCAAGTGTTGTTGTTTGTAAGAGAATGTATTTCCTCTTTCATTGCAGATTCCCATTCAAGTCGCTGTTTTGATGAAATAGCTTGGTTGTATGTTTTCGGTTCAATAAAATCATGATGCTCTGCCAGTTGTATGTATCTTTCAGGCGGAACGCCCTATGTTCTGCCTGGATGATCTGCGGGGATTCTCTTCAGAGAATTCATCAGGGTTTTGTTCTGTTTGGTTCTCGGCATCAAAATATAACAGATCCGTTCCAGTGCTGCTATAAGAATCAGGATCGGGCTCTACGCTTGTTAAAGTGTCAAAATCATCTTCTGTACGCTTTGGTAAAAAGGTTATTTCTAAACTATTTTCAGAACTAGTTGAGTTTTTACAGTTGTCATAGCTAACGACAGCATTTGGAGAGACAAATTTAAAGTTTCTGCAGATTATAACTTTGTGTGTGCATGTGTCAACGAATCTTAAACCTTTAGATTTTTCGTCGTAGCCCATGAAAGTTAATAGAATTGACTTGTTATCTAATTTTTTGTGATTTACATTTGGTAATAACACGTAGGCTTTTGCACCAAAAATTTGGAAATTTTTTATATGTGGTTTATGATTTTCCCATCTTTCGTAGGTTGTGCAGGGTATAGAACTGGTGATAAGTCTATTTTGCAAATAGTTTGAACACATTACAGCTTCTCCCCAGTATGTTTTAGACAAACCCGCGTCTTCAAGAAGACAACGAGCCATTTCCACTAAATACCTATTTTTTCTTTCAGCCACGCCGTTTTGTTGTGGGCAATAAGGGATAGTAAACTGAGACATAATACCATGATCTTGAAGAAATTCATTCATCTTTTTCGATTTGTATTCAGCAGCGTTGTCAGATCTAATGCACTTAGGAGTTTTTCCAAACTTATTCTTTACCATGTAAACGTATATTTTAATTTTATCAAAAACTTCAGATTTTTTAGAAAGTAAATATACGACGGTAAAGCGACTGTAATCGTCTATCAAAGTAAGAAAGTATCTATTTCCGCTTGGTGTAGTTGTTTGCATTGGGCCGCAAATATCAGAATGAATCAGATCAAGTACTTCCCCAGTTTTGCGTTCCGTTTTCTTAGGAAATGGTTTTTGTGCCATTTTGCATTTTGCACATACATCGCAAGTACTGCTAACACCACAATCAACAATTTAAAAATCGTCTTCAAACTTACCAGTCTGCATGGATTTTATGGCATTTATGTCTCTGTGGCCAAACAGTTTGTGATAAAAATGTTGACATTGATTCAAGTTACAAGCAGTAAACATGGCGATTTGTTTCCCTTTGGTCTTTATTTGATACAAATTATTAACACAATTTGCAATACCAATTTCTACGTTGTTGTTGTCGAGAATCTTACAGCTTGCGCCAGAAAATAAAAATTTGAAACCTTTTTTAGACATCTTTTTACCGACAGCAAGTTTCCTTTAAGTGAGGGAATGTACAGCACGTCATCCACAGTAATCACCTCTTTAGATCCTTTGTGGTTTACTAGCATTATTTCACAACACCCTCTACCAGCAGAATATTCGATTTCACCATTAGCCACCACCACTTTTTCGCGCCAATGTAGATCGAAATTAATAAAGTCCTCCTTCTCACTACAAATATGACACGTAGCACCGGAATCAATCACCCAAACACCATCTTTACTATTTAATACAAAACAAGAGTTCGCGGTATCATTATTTTCTGCGATTTTAACATTTTGTTTATTATGTTGTTTGTAATTTTTTAGTTTCCAACAATCCTTGCGAATGTGACCGGCATTGTGGCAATAATGGCAGATTTTCTTTTTATTGTTTTCAAATTTGTTTAGGGTTTTAAGAGCAGTTGTCTCATCTGAATATCTTTTTTGTTGTTTATCATCTTCTTCTAGTAATTTGTTTTCAACCAAAGTCATCGTAAGATCTTTTTCGTCACGTACTTCAAGCGCCGTAATAAGGGTGTCATATGCGGTAGGCAAGCTACTTAGTAACATTGATATTAGCCACGATTCAGATACATTTTCACCAAGTGATTGCAATTTTGAAAACAGGAGTTTCATTTGAGTTATATGCTTATCCATATCATTACCTGGTTATAATTTCAATTCACAAATTGATCTCATCAATTTTACTTTATTACTTAAAGTTGACTTCTCATGATATGCCTTCATGATATTCCACGAATCTTTTGCATTAGTGGCGTTTGCAATACGGAAAACTTCTGACTCTTCGACTGCTAGTCCAATCAAAATTAATGCTGCAGTATCGCGTTCGTGCCACTTTGCATCTGGTGTTGCAGGAATATCATTCTCAATGACGTCCCACACCTTTTCTTTTTTGAGTAGTAACTTCATTCGATATTTCCATAGTTCATAGTTGTCACGATTAAGTTTTGTTATGAGGAGTTTTGCATCAGCCATTTTGTATAAAACAGCACCAACCTCAACCAAACAACAAATTATCAAAGACAAATAAAAATATAAATGTACCAGCAGCAAACAGCTGAACAAGATTACAATTCCATGACAAAAGGATTCAAGTGGAACTTCAAAACACGACCACTAAACGCAATCACAAAGTACACAGCCAGATCCAGTCAGTAAGTTTTTGTCTTCAAAATTAGTTGATGTAAGCAAAACAAATCGGCAATGTTCAACAAAACACAACTTTAATAACGATGGCCCATAACCTGTTGGATGTGTATTTTGTTAACATAAATAAAACAATTATTAACAAATCTTTAATTCTAATAAAAACAGTCTTTTATTTTTACACTCAACATTTACGTGGCAAAAGCTCAATAATGAATAAAAATAGAAAATATATGACAAGAAGTAAAAATGTGTATTGTATTGGAAAAAACAACTTATATCCAATGTTGTCAACTTATAAAGTAATGTGAGCAATTGTTGACTGGAAGTATTTCCAACATAAATAGACTAATAATAGACTAAAAGTGCAATATATCATATATTGAAAAATCTTTTTTTTAGCTAAAAAAATCTTTCAATCTTTTTGGCACCTCAAGAAACTTCAAAAATAAGATAAATCTTCAAATATGGTGACACTGATTCCATGATCTATTACTGTAACTTAGTATATTATATTATACATTTATAGATTTATTTAATTTAGAACTAACTAAAAAATCTTAAAGACCAATAATATAACATTAAAAATAAGTATGTAATTGCTGATAGAAATTTTATAGTTTGGCCTTGTATTGTTTGTAAACTCAGCTCAACACTAAAACTTTGGTTAAGCTCCAATAAGGCTTATTTTATATATATTCAAGTTATAAGTTCTGTAGTTAGTGGGAAATCGAATGGACAAATTAACTCTATTTTAAATTTCATTTCTTTTTGTACAATAAAATACATACAGTAGCCCAATAAAGTCTACATACATTGAAAATAACTAATATTCTTGACTTAACATTAAGTTATAAACAAAAAATTAACTTCAGCCACAAAAAATATCACAAAAATGTGTACATACTTCAGACTTTGTTTTATAAACTAATGTTAGATAAAAACAAGCATTAATCACTCTTATTACAATTGTCGTCATCAACGTCGCCGTTATTTTATTGTCAATATCATTTTGTTTCAACGTCGTCATAAATTCAATAACATTTTTGCATTCTATAACAGGATGACGACGACGTTGACGATTTATCAATCACACATCTCTAAATATTTGAAACAGCTGTGTGGTTTTTTTTGTTAATTTTGAACAAAAATTTATTTAAAAGTTGAAATGTTTTTTACTTGTGATATAAATTCAGACTCGACTGATGATGAAAATACAAGAAAACAAAATCTCATATAAGAACGAAAGCTACTGAGACAGAAATTCGACATATTGTATATTTTTTTTAAAAGGTTTGAAAGGTACTTTAGAGTACTTCAAACTTCAATTCTCGCCACACCTATTAGAAATTTTGTTTTTATGTTCCACTATTTACGCTCATTATTTCCTTACCTTTTGTCATCCATCTTCTAAACGTATCTTCGAGACAAGAGAAAAACTCTTGCGATTTCTTCCCATTGTTCTCTAAAATTACTTGGAAGAGTGCCTCTGCAAAATCCCGTAGCCATTTTTCTGCAACCCTTCCACTAATTTCTCAAACTGAGTTGAAGTTGTTATTTTAAATTTTTCAGTTTTTTCCATTTTTCAATTTAGGTATATTTCAAATAAATTCAAGTCGTTATGAAAAATGGCGACGACAAATTCAAAGTCGTTTCAAAACAATATCGCCGTCAAATTTTCTTGGGGAATACAAATTCTATGTTGATAGTCATTGATAATAACCGATAACGACAACTGGAATAACAATTTGAAGTAAACAAGGCAAAACAATATCGTTTTGTATTCATGTTGACAACTGGAATAAGGGTGAATATTTTGTTGGGCCGCGTTTCGAATCTATTAAAGTTTGTATACGTCTTGGCATTGAATAAACAAAGTTTTTAGTCACATCTGCACCAAATTTATACCACTCTTCTAGCAACACTTTTTTAGCTTTTCCTTGCCCGATATTTCATTTTTTCGGACACGGCGGTCCAATTCATTCCATAGGTTTTCAATCGGTTTCATGTCCGGTGATTGGGGTGGAGAATGCAATTGTTTGGGGACATTATAAAGAAGCCACTCCTTTACTATGAGAGAGGTGTGCTTCGTATCGTTGTCTTGCTGTCAGATCCATTTACCCGAGATGCTCATTTTATCAGCGGAAGTCTAAATTGGCTTTTAAAAGATTGAGGTAAACATGACGATACGTGGTATTATCAATAAAGACCAAGTTTTCTACTCCAGCAGCTGACATGCATCCACAAACCATGACACTACCTCCCCCGTGCTTAACAGTTGGTAACACATTTTGCATTGCCATGGCTGTGTTAGGATTTCTCCAAACTCTTTGCTTTGACTTTGACTCATGCCGTCATTCTTGTGAAGATGCGCAAACTCGTGTCGTTTTTTCATATTCACTTCGCTAATAAATATATTTTTCCTTGGAATACGGCTGTGAAAATTGTTGGCTCTTAAAACATTTCGCACTGCTTCGGGATGGATACTAATATTCTTGCATTTTGCAAGATTTTTCGCTATATCAACGGCACTAGTTTTGGGCTCATTTGCTACAATTCTTAGAATATTTAGTTTTTCACGTTCTGAAAGTTTGTTTGATCTATCTGATCGGTGTTTATTTTCCGTAGTATTTGTATTATTAAAATTTCCTGTAATAGTTTAAACTGTAGACCGGAAAATTCCAAGAGTTTTTGGGATTTCCCATACGATTTATTTTCATTTCTTAACTATATGATGACCTTTCTAATCTCTTCAAAAATTTCTTTCCTTTTTTTGCATGTTTTGTGAGATTCTAAGGCAATTTAAACAAAAAATCTCTTTTACTGCTTACTAATATTCAAAAACAGATATTTTATTTTGCAAAAACGTTAAAAAAATTAAATACTGTTAACTAAAGATGTGTTTTTTGCGATGCCTTTAGAGATGTGCTATCGCTGTAAGTACACTTTTTTGTGCACATAATTAAGAAAACAGCAATTTTTAATACTTAATTGTACATCCTTTGATATTTTTTATCATCTTATTAACTTAACTATTGTCTGTAATATTGCATAGAAAAATACTTTTCAACTTGGTTAAATTTCATAAAATTTGATTTTATGTACTTAGATGTACATATGTAGAGTTTATTGGGGACTGTAAGTGTAGCTTATTCCTATTTTACAAATTAAATTTTGCTTATTCGATTTATTTCTTATTTTATAATTACTGATGTATCCAGCGGCCGACTTAATCGACCGTACTCTAGAAATTAATAGTAAACATTTACATAAATACATACGATAAAATACAAAAAGAAAAAACATTGAAAATAAACAACAACTCAAAACTCTGTCTCATTTCTATACAAAAAAAAGAAGCACACATGCTCAATAAGTTCAATAAGTATGCATGTGTTAGTAGCAACTTTAAACGCTTATAGCTCCCTAAATATCGAACCGATTTAAATAAAATTGAGATTGTGCACATCAATATAAAAACCCGTTTAAAAATATATAAATCTTTCCAAAATCGGTTCACTATTACGGTCGTAAATGGGATATAAAAAACTTGTTTGCCTATTATTAATATAGATAGATAAAATGTAGGTCATAATTCTAAGTTCGTTGACTTGCTTATTTTAAATTAATCTAATTTATTTTGAGCACTAGGTCAATTTTTTTTAAAAACGTTAAGAAAATTTTTATTAAAAATTTATAATGTGGATGGTGAATCAACTAACCAATTTTATGTCAATTTCAACCGTAATACAATCGAGGGCGGTAGTTCTTGTTTACAATCGCTATGAAGATTTCTCGAACAATATTATAGATTCTTGTTGCTGTTTCTAGAACTTTTTTGAATGTTCTGTTTCCGTTAGTTTGAATTTGAGTACTTCCAAATTTGCACACACGGTTGATTAATCTGTGCGTAATCATCACTGTATTTTTATGTTAGTTAAACTTGAATCTACATTTGAATTTTGTAACAATATTGAAAAAGTTTCGAAGGCAAAGGTTGAATAAGAACGCTTGCAAATTATCACTTTACATCCGGTATAGCAAGCATTTTTAACCAATTAAATTTAAAAGTTTAACTTATAAATCTCAATTATAAATTATATGTAGAAACTTCTAAAGGCTTTATAAAATTTAGCAAATTTTCACATAAATGTTGAAATCAACTAATAAATAAAATTGCAGAAATTGTTGTTTTAGAGTCATACAATGTCAAAATATTGAAAAATAATAATGCAATCTGTAAATTATAAAATAATATTACGTTTTATTCTTATAAAAATAAATAATATAAAATAACCTTTTTTGCAGGCTTCAGAGCACAAGCGTAGTCAGAAGGAAATCGGCGACATTGCTGGTGTCGCTGATGTAACAATAAGACAATCGTATAAGCTTATGTATCCAGAAGCTGCCAAATTGTTCCCAGAAGACTTTAAATTCACAACCCCAATTGAACAACTTCCACAAATGTAAAAAACTAAATGTATATGTAAATACGCAGAAAAAAATATTTCTTAAAAGTTTTCAATAAAAATTTATCAAAAATTACGTGTTTATTTTATTTTTATTTATTTATTATAGCCATGCTATGAGAGTTTAAAATGTAAAATCATAATGTAATATAAAATTTTAAATGATACCAACAAACATAAAAAACAATTGCCCATGATCATAGTCACATCCAAGGTGAATTATAGATTGTATTCCATTATTATTTAATAAATGTAATAAAGTACTGCTCTAATTCTAATTCATTCTAATTAAAAAAAGTTTAAACAGAACTAAATTTTTTATTATCTAATACATTTGATCCAATTTTATGAGAAAAAATCATCTTAAAATGAGACTAACAGAACTTTTTAAATTTTTTTCATATGTAGTTATAGCGCACTCTCTCTCCTAACGAAGACTTTTGTTACAGAACTGAAACATAGAATGAGCAGTACTTTGTATGCGTAGCTATAACGTCTCTTTTTTATTTGATATCTCGCACAACAAGATAAAAATATGATATAATGGTAAATAGTTAGTACTTGTTAACGGCTGGTACGCAGCTCTTACTTCAATTTAGTTACCCGTAAATCCTGGTTAGTAAATTTCTCAAAGAAACTTCCGTTTGCTAGTACGGAGTTCCAAAAGAAAAGTATCCGAAATTTTTGACACTTATTAACTATTACAGGGATGTTAAAACAAACTCTTTTCCGTTAAGTCCCCTTTCACATATCAGCAATTGAAAGACAGACAGGCGAAGGTTGTAGAAGAAGGGGCGAAGATGCTGAGTGTGTAGTACACGACCCTCTGTACCGGACATTTTTTGTCTCTCTTTTGTTATTCTCGCATTTTTCACTTTGTTGCTTTATATCATAATTCTTAAGCCCAAGTTCGTATTCTTCGGGAGAATCTTCTAATGCCAATTTTGTGCAATAAACTAGTTTTTCCTTTTTTAATCAAATTTCCTTTTCATAAAAAATTGTTTCATATATTTTTGGTAATTTAAGTAATCCACAGAATAAAATAAATATGAAATAATAAGTAAACAAACTGCGAAAATTGATGAAAAACGAATAAAGAAAAATTTCTGTCTGTCTATTATGTCAATATGTAAAAGCTTCAGGAAAGAACAAAAGAGAATTAAAAAAATGTCCGACAAGAAATATCGCATATGTGAAGAGGACTAAGCTGAAGCAAAAATTAATGTTCAGGGAATTGTGTAGTAACGTAAACTTTGTTCGTTTTCTTTTTTTTTCTACACAATTTTAAATTGTTGTGCTTGTTATCAGTGTTGCCAGGAGCTGAAGAATAAATTAGCTATATTTGCGTCTTAAAAAAGCTTAATCGCTTAAAATTTGATGATAAACTGCCTTATGAAAATAAAAATTTACTTTATGCTTGAAGTTTACATCAGCTACCAGTGACTTTAAGGCTAACAAACCTACATTAAAATTGTATTTAAAAACACTACGTTAACTAATGTATGCTCAATAAAGTTTACATGTTGATACTGGCAATATCATCATTCTCTCTCGTCTCTTTATAGTTAATGATGTAAAAAAATCGAATATAAGTAAACAGACTACTAATCTGTGTATCAGTCGTTAAGCTGCTCTGGGCTGAAGAACAGCTATCGTGTCATCGTAATTATTTTTTAAGTGAGGTCAGGCTTGCGTGTGTTGTTTGGCCTTCGAGAGTTTTTCGTCTCGCTCGCACTGGTTGACTGATTTACCACGGATAACCGTATAGTCTTGCGGTTCTTTTGTGAAATTTCGTTGACAACCACGTTGCCACTTTCTATGTGAAGGCATCGGTCGGGTATAGTCAGTGACAAAAACATTTTTAAAATACTGTTAAAAACATCATGGACATATGGTCTAGTTACCGGCGCCATTTTTGTGCAACCATATTCTGCAAATTTACTTTGTAGAATATGTACCAATAAATAAATAAATAAAAAACGAATATTAATTCATCCGGATAGTCGAATATATTAATAACATTGTGTGTAATTGTTTAAGTCATGGAAAAATAACTAAATACGGACACCACTACGTGATAAAAGACCAACAAAAAGACCCATGTCTCCCAGTTTTTCCCAAAGTCATGCACTTTTTATACTGATCATTTTCTCAGTCTCACATCTCGCAAATCGTTCGAAATTTTGATTTACTATCTGAGGTAAACACTGAGCATATCTTACATATTCCTGACATTCCACGTGGAACAGGATTTGAAATGTCTTCTTCTATATATGAAACTCTGGACATAATCGGTATTTTAGACAGAACAGAGCCATTTGTTTTTGACATATCGTCAAATACTGGAAGATTTAAAGGGAGCATGCATACTATTTTAGAAAAGAATTGGACGTGATAATATATATTTACATATGTATATGAAATAGTATTGGCAGCAGTGTTTTTTGATGCTAAAAAATATGTATATAGCGCAGGCCTTGAAATTGTAATATTTAGAAAATTAAAAAGGATTTAGCATCAAATTCGTCAAGAGAACTACAAACCTGGAATAAAAGATTCCAGACTCAAAGAAATATTGCGACCAAATAATTTATTTTGTTTTGCCTAGAAATGACTAGTTTTTGGAGCTAATTGTAATATTTTTAGGAGTAACTCCTACTCCAGGTATATCATTTTAAAAGCCTGCAAAATAACGTAACATCACTTTTCATAAGTTTACAGGAGAAACAAAAAACTGTATAATATGGAACTGTTTTAGATATTGAAATCATATTTTCACGGTCTTTAGCGCTTTCTAGCGAATTTTGATTAAAAGGACACTGATGATGCTACGTTTTTTTTTTGTTCAATAAAATCGTTCACTTGATGATACGTTATTTTGAATTTAGGTCATAACTTTTTTGTTTTTGGTAACATAAGCTTGAAATTTTGCACACATATGTAATATGATTTAGTAAATCGTAATCAATAAAAAGCTCAACTTTAATTTTTTGATGATACTTTATTTTGCATTTTAGGTGACGACATACTGCCTAAAAATTTTGCTATTTAGGAACCAATTTCTTAAACTTACAAAAAATAAAATCTTATTAAATTTTTTGGTCCGACGCAACAAAAGCTCCTTTAAATGATCTAAAGTTTTTAGGTAAATTGGAAGAGTACAAGATATTAAACCAAAATATAGCAGAAAAACCAATTTCAAAAATAATAAATCACCTGTGCGAAGAGTGTGTTGATTTCTCTTTATTTGATCCCAGGATATCTGCGAAAAGAGCAAGGTTATAGTAAAAATAAACAATGGAATTTTTGAAGATTTGCCAGAAGAAATGGTTGGAGTTCCAAAGAAGCTGTCATCAAAACAAGGATATGTAAAGAGTTTCACTAGCAGAGATGATATTTTAGTAGAATATTTTCTGCAAATACAGTAAAAATATTCATCCGCTTTAATATTTGCACGAGTTTCTTAAAAAAGCCCCGAAAACGTGGGAGAGTTCAAAAGTAGTATTGCTGACTATACTGTTGAATAATCTAAACCACAAGAAAAATAAGCAATTTTGTTTCAGGAATTAAATTAAATATTTTTTTAATGCCTCGTCGTCATTTGTTACTTTCTGATGGTAATCTTGCGCAACTCGTATTCCCCTTTCTGCACAGTCGTTAACAATTTTTATTTCTTCAACGATGCTTTTTCCTTTCCTGTAAGGAAAGGAATACTCCGAAAACGCCACTTTGAAAGATTTATAAATATAATTTTACTCTTAATTATTACAAACCCAACCTATAAAGTTTTAATATTTCTAACTTTTCATTCATTGAATATAAAGCTAAGTTTAGACGATATTTTGAATCAGCATATTTATGCTGAAAAAAATTGTACAAGTGCTTGCATATCGTACATTAGCATACGTACATATGTTTAAAAGCATTTGCTAACACTAACACGAAAGAATCATTATTTTTATAACTATTAAGGTATGGTCACATTGGGGAAATATTTCATTCAAATATGTTTGATTATGTTTAACCAAAATGTTTTTAATTTAGTACACAATTTGTGTACAAAAAAAATGTCAAAAAGTTTTATTATTTATACCACCGCACAGTGGCTTCAATTAGAAAAAAATAATTAATTGATCTTAATTCATTTAGTGGTGAAAGAAATGAAAGTCAAGTTTTGAAATTAGAGTAAAAATGGCTAATTTTTGGCACAAAATAAAACTTGACTGTTTGACGTTTTTCTCAAAATTTTTTCAAAACCAAAATTTTTCTTTTTCATTATTTCAAAAGAATAGACTTCAAAAAAGACTACAATATAAATTTTAACCGATTAAAGCATGCACGCTATATCCAGCATTGCACGAATATGGAGAATGTTTTAACGAAATTCTAAGTAATTCGCTTAAGAAAAAATAACGTCCGTCGAGTTTTTATTTTTTTTATAAATTATATTCGATATATTTAATACAATTAATCTGGCTTTTAATTGTTACCCGCCCGCTCAAAAATGTGGCCAGGAGAGCAGATTTACTAAAAATAGTTAAATTATCAGAAGCATTTTATTTCTATTTACCTGCATGAAAATTGTACTAACTTTCAATCTTTATAATCTTTATTTCTTAATTTTTTATTGAAAAACATAGAAATCCTTTTATGTTTAAAAAATTTCAACGATATATTAAATCGAAATTTAACAATAAAAATTGTATTCTTAACGTGATTATGGCGGAAATAAATATGATGTGATTCTATTTACAGTTCATTGATTTTGTTTTAAGACACTGTTGTTTCATACTGTTTGTTCTTACAAAAACTTTGCAAGAACTAATAATTACTTGACAAAAAAGAGGAAAATATTTAGCACTGGGTGGTCACACTTTGTTCACATTGGAGACATTTTTTCTTTGAAAGCAAACAATTTTGTTTGTAAAAATCAGCTATTTTTCTGTTTGCCCTTCAAAAATATTTTATGGTCACACTACAGCAAAGAAATATTTCTCGTTTTTTGTCAAATGTTTCCCAATTGTGACCGCACCTTTACTCTACTATTGCTTCAATTAGAAGTTTTAAACAAATTAAAAGAAAAATAAATTGATAATAAGAAAAAACGGATAATTATCCGCAACTTGAAGGTACAATATATTAGAACAAATTTGTTTAAATAGGTAATTTCTGACCCCAGGATAGGAATAGGGTTAACGGTAGTGAGCAAAAATTAATCCAAATTTTAGTATTAAATCATAAGGAAATTAATGTTTTAATTTTTATTACAATATTCGAATAAATGAAAACCCTAGAAGTACTTGTTTGGCCGAAAATGGGAAATTGCCTCAAGTTTAAACTTTGAACTCAGTGTGCCTCGGCTTAAAACTGTTCGATTTGGCTCAAATTTTCACCATATATTTTTTAGACTAAGCGTAAAAAAATATGTAGGTGCAGTCCTCCAAATTCGACATTTTACAAAATAATTGCCACGCAAATGTACATTCATACATATATAAAACAAGTACCAGTTACTTAACGAATTTAGTAACATCAGTGACCAGTGAATTTTCAGTATCCGTGATTTAATCACAGGTACATAAATACCGCCCATCTCTAGTGTGAATACAGGCACCACTTCCCTTAAGAACTGCAGTCTTCAAATAAGTTTAACTACACCGGACAAAAATAGCAGTGCTCTATCCGATAGAAAATTGAAAAATAAGAAAAAAAATTCTGGGAGCACCTTAGTTTTCGAGTTGTTGGCCTCTGAAATTCTAGTACAAAATTGCGATTATACGGAATATTTTCCAACGAATGCGGTCAATATTGGTATCAATTAAAATCGGTGTAGCCAAACGTAATTTGCTCCGAACAGTTATTATATTTACCAACATTATATTTATTGACTTGCAGCGTCCGGCAGTGCTACCCGCGATCAAAAAGTTTGTCCTTTTCCTCTTTGTCTTTTTCTGTACCCCTTGTATTTATACAAGTTTTATAACTACACCCTTTTCTGTACCCCTTGTATGCAAAATTTCATGATGATAATAATTTTCTGACCCCTAAAATACCACTGTCTATTCGAAAAGTCATGTTGATATTTTGTTCAATGAGGAATTAAAACAAATCTAGCCCATGGAAACCTTATATTTTACCGGCATAAAAATTAGCCTATAATCTATGTATATCTGTGCCAAGTTTCATCCAGATCCCTTCAGCCGGTCTGGTGTGATTGCGTAACAAACATTCATACAAACTTTCACATTTATAATATAAGTTTGATTAGATAACATGCCACAATCAGGCGATAAAGAAACTGAAGGGTCAACTTAATGTTGACAACTAGGACAACATATTATTCTATAATATATAATATTAATTTTGTTTGTCACTGTAAGTCATTTATTTCATTTATTATTGACAAAGCAGTACAACAAGAACTAAATCTTATACATTACAGCACTGCGGAGACGTTGTTAACAATTTTGGCATTGTAAAATATATAAAAGATAAGATTGACAAACAGCAAAAATAGTTTAAATCTTATACAAATTAAAATAAAAACAAAACATTAAGAAAACTAAGTATCAATAAATTTAATAATAGATTCTACATTTTTATATAATTTTACAATATTTAAGTAATAATAATTTTTTAATATTGCAAAAAATATTTGTTAACCAAAATATTTAAATATTTCAGATTGGAAACGCTTTGCATTGCTTAAATTTTGAACATTAGGGGGTAGTTGGTTCCATAGACTTATTGAATTTTTAAAAAAGTGTTTTTCAGAAGTAAGTTTGTGATATCTCATGGTGTTTATCTCTTTTCCTCTATTTGAACTTTAAAAAAATATACTCTGTTGTACAAGTAATTTGGTTCTTTCAAGTAAATTATCTTGTTTAGGAACAGTAAAGAACGGCAATTTATTTATTAGATTTTCGAAGGATACTTTAAAAATTCGTTTGGAAAATTTAGAAATACTCTGGCGTCTATTACGACCATAAATACACCTGGCTATGTTATTAAACGTAACTTTAAGCTTATGTTTGTCTACTGAATCACAACTAGAGAACAATTCGCAACCATATATAGGGTCCGCCAGATAATTTTTGTTTTTGAAAACAGGGCGCAAAACATCGAGTGTACCTTTGGCTGCGTGGCACGTAGCGCCGTCCATGTTGCCAATATCGACCTCTTCAATTTTTGTGAACAAAAATTCGTTCATCATGGCCCGATAACTGTAACGGCCACTCCTTGCTCATTTTCGAAGAAAAATGGCCCAATTATGCCTCTGGACCAAAATCCGCACCAAACAGTGACTCGTTTTGGGTGCGTCGGCTTTTCAATGTTTGCGTGCGGGTTTTCTGTGCTCCAAATGCGACAATTTTGCTTGTTTACATACCCGCCAAGATCAAAATGAGCTTCATTTGAAAAGATGATTTTGTTTTTGCCAAAATCGGCATCTTCTGTAAGTCGATCGCAGGCAATATTTCCCAGCGTTGTTCAAACGTATACACAACGATATTCGTTTAGCGGAAGGATAAAACTAATTATCTGTCAAATCAGACATGAGCTAAGTGTTACCATTCACGAAATAAGCACTAGTTGAAAAAAAAGGTTAGATGGCAGACCATATAGAAGGGAAGGTATTAGGTACGTTTTTGCAAGCAGCATGCGAACATGGAATGGCGTATAACATTGTGTCATCCATAACTTTCGTAACATGGCATAAGACTTTCCACATATGGTGTTTATATGATCATTCCAGTGTAGATGTTTATTGAAAAAAATCCCAAGATTTTCTGCAGTATCAACGGTTTCAATTTGCATGTTGCTTAGAAGTATTGGCGGGATTTTTTGAGATATTCATTTTCCAATTATAACTTCTTTAGACTTGCTTGCATTTAAACTGAGTCCGTTTGCAGTTGCCCACTTATGCAAATTATCAAGATCAAAGTTTACTTTACGTATGCATCTGGAGATGTCTGATGGGTCACAACTTATGTATGTATATTTGTATATTGCAGTTCTTGATTTGAGAGGGAAGATCATTAGCATAAATAGCAAAAAGTAGAGGGCCAATATTGACCCCTGTGGTACACTTCGTAACACGGAACAGCTGCTAGATCTTTTAGGGACATAATATACAGGTTGGCTTCTACCACACAGATATGACGACATCAGTTTGACAGCAGTTTGTGAAAAATGGCACATTGATCTCAGTTTGTAACAGAGAATCGAATGATCAACTGTATCAAACGCTTTTGAATGATCCAGTAAAATTAAAATTGATAGCATGATGCTATCTAGTTTTGATCTTATTTCCTCCAAGACGTCAATTAGAGTTATAATACAACTATGCTTCGTTCTAAATCCCAATTGCCTTTCAGAGAGAATAGTATGTTTCTGCAGGTATGTGCATACTTAAGCATGTACGAGTAGTAAACGTTCAAAAAACTTTTGCTATTTTTTATTGGCATGACTTTTGCATGTTTCCATGCAACTGGAAAGGTATACGTTATAATAATTGTGTTAAATAGGTGAGTTATATACGGCAATAGGTGTTTCAAGATCAATTTCAGACATCTAGGATGAACATCATCATATCCCACAGATCCAGAGTTAATACCCATAAAAGAAGTTAAAACATCACTTTGAGCAATATTTATAAAATCAAAGCATGGAAAATATTGCTCAATATTGTTTGTAATAGCATTTGTTAATGTTTCCACGGTACGTGCTTCGCTCTCTATTCTTGATTCAATCCCTAATCATGAGCTAAGCAACTTGCTTCGCCATACAAAATTTTAAGAGCGAAGCACGAAAAATTCTTGTCTTCTCTAATTTTTATCGCAAATTTATCTGAACAAGCTGTCAAAACAAAATTATCAATTAAAAAAAATTAATTAAAAAAGTTAATTTTTTAACATAAATAAGCTAACAGAATACCTTACAATTTTAACGGACCACAGAAATAATCCAGAAAATTGAAACAAGTATGTGAGTAGTATAAACAGTGATTCATAAACGTGATTGAGAAAGCGATGCAGGTTGTTCAACTCGTAGTGGAAACAAGCTATAACGTATATTTCAATTACAGTAGTTTTCCGATTTAACGAACATTCGGTTTAATGAATATCGTATTTAACGAACTCCCAAATTTTTATTTCTACTAAGTAAGTACATTATATTACGAATACAAATTTTATTTTATACTCGGTTTAACGAACAAATGTAAAGCAAAACGATGAACAAAACGAAAATGATGTTGAAACGCTTGATGAAACTGAAATTCTAGAGCCCAAAATAAAACACGAAGATGTCATCAAGCACTTCGAAATTTGTATTAAATGGGCTCAGCAAAACAATTTTAGTGGCACAAATTTAATGATTTTGAGAGAGCTTCAAAAAGATGTCATTAAAAAAGGATTTCCATTCCAATAAGCAGACTGTGTTCATCAAATTTTTTAAATAAATTATTTTTGTATTTCTCCTTTCCTTCCTTTCTTTATACATATGCACATATTTTTAAATAAATATTTATTTTAAATTACTATAATTTTAATAAAATAAAAAAAAACACTAAATATTGATATTTATGAATAAAATAATGATATTAATTTTTAATTTAGTACTGGATAATATAACGTACAATTCGCTTTAACGAACAGGACTGACAATAATTAGGTTCGTTAAATCCGAAAACTACTGTATTACTAAATATGCCAAAAGGCAATTTTACTTTAACATTAAAAGTAGGTCATTTAATTTTAGCATTGAACTTTGCTATTATTAATTTAAACACAATAATTAAAATTATGCCAATACAGCAAATTTAAACATACTAATTAATATAAGAAAATTACTCGTTGTTTTTTGTTATTATAAGGTTAATTTAAGCATTTTATTCTTGTTGTTATTAAATTAATTTAGTATAAAAGCAAGAATGAAACTATATAATTTATCAATCTTCTTAAGGCAATTTAAAGTGGTTTATTGATTGATCTTCACAACGTTTTTCAAATTCAAGTGCTTGAAGGACATCCGGGCAACCAAAATAGTATCAATATAAGTTCATGTGCTTGGATTGAAATTACTATTGCCTCAAAAACATTGGTGACCCTAATATTTTCCAAAGTCACTGAGATTCCCCCCCACCAGTGGTTGGATCTCTGTAGAACTTTGAGAAAATAAAAGCCAGCAAAAAATACAACAAAACCTAATAATAGTAGCACAGGGCTACGTTGAGAACTCATAAGAAATAACAAACAGTAGCTCAAGGCTACAATTTCCAACTCTTTTACTCTTTGAAAACTCAACACGATTCATCAAACGCAACACAAAAAATTACTCAAGATGTCATCAGACGCGGTTCCGTATACTGCTGTGTCAAGGAAAACATGGGCAAAGGCGGATTGTCTAAGCCAATGCTGGGCCGTAAGACAATTTACTCATAACAACAAATTTTTTAAAAATTCTTCACCAGCAAGCAGAATGCATAAATTGTAGAGAAAAATAATAAATTATTCTTTCGTTGCAGAACATACTGGAAAATGAGAAAGCTGAAGAGAGAAATTATTGAAAAGGCAACTAAACGTAAAAAAATGGGAAAAAACTTTGAATCAAAACCTTCATTCTGAATGTTAACTACAAAGCAAAAAAGGTGCATTCGAGTACTTCTCCAGTAAAATGCAGTAAATTAGTAGTTGCTGAGTAAACTGAAAAATTTACTCTCGAAAAAAGCTGTTGCCCAAGGAAGTACGTGAACGGAAAAATTTTAAAAATTAGTAAGATTAAGGAAACAGGTGATTGCAAATCAATATAGTATTGAAATATATTTACACTTTTGACTACTCAACTCTTTTTCTTGTTGGAACTCTATGCAATATTTATTATAACACGAATAATTTAAGAAATTATTTTGTGTAATCTTTTTCATGTGTTTATTTTTATTTTATTTGATTTTCATAATTTGTGTCTGATACAATACACTTTTAGGTACTCGAATAAACTAAATGACCAAGAACGTGGGCTCGAGCCCAGCATAAGGCAACTCGTTACATCCAGCATTTTTAAGATGTGCATTACTATGTCATTGTGATTGTTGTTGTTGGACTGTTTAAGTGACGAAATCATAACACTGATCACTAAACACTACCGGCAGCAATTGATGGTGGTGTACATCACAGCGCCCTCCTTCGTCGGTATTGTAGCAAAATCGCCGCCGCCGTCAGCAGAGGCGCTGCAACATTGATCTACAAACTAACATAATGCGAGATATCAGAGTTGTCAAATTTAAGCTTTCTCACTTTCACCATCTGTCCTCGCACACTAACCCTTTCCTAAAGAAGGTAGCACACCCAGTGTTTGGTAGGCATATTAATTGACTGAGTGTTACTTCTCGTTAAAATAAATATTGTATCTATTTATTTTCTAAATAGATTCACTAATATTGGATCATGTTACAATCGAATTTGTATTTGATTTAAATTATGGGAATTAACCAGGAAATGGGCTTAAAACACTATCATAATTTTTATATAACAAATGTTTTCAAAGTTTACAATTAATATAAATTTGATCATATTTTGCAATAAATGTAGGAACATAAACAAAAAATAAATAGAAAACCATTCCATGGCTGACAAAGTAAATCAAAATTTTACAAAAAAATTTCCCTATATGAATGTACATATTGTTACGTTTCGACCTTTTCGATAACGTTTATTCGTTTGAGTTCTTTTAATTAGTCAAAAATAATATAAAAACACAACGGAAATTGATTTTGAACTCAATGATGTTTTATTTCCTTTAATACCACCCACTGTTTTATAAAATACACAAAGTAATTTGTTTAGTTGACACTGCAAAAGCTTAGACAAGACTGAATTCTTTGTCCTGGCAGTGTCGGCTTATATAGCATTTGACTTGCTACGGTTCTCGAACGTAGTAGAGAAATCCTCACCATGAAAATAAGTTTGCTTGTGTAAGCCTTTGTTGTTATTCAGCTTTGTTATGGCTGCGGCGTGTAGATGGCAGTAGCAAACTTAAAATGTGGATGGCGAATCAGCTAACCAATTTTATATCAATTTTAGCCGTAG
Source organism: Gymnocheta viridis (assembly GCA_956483585.1). Lineage (NCBI taxonomy): Eukaryota > Metazoa > Arthropoda > Insecta > Diptera > Tachinidae > Gymnocheta > Gymnocheta viridis. The sequence goes on from OY101444.1 coordinate 39,080,666, forward strand.
TCCAATCGGGAAGATTTTTCATACAGATTTCTTGAACAATCTTGTAGATTCTCGTTGGTGTTTCTAAAACTTTCTTGAATGTTTCCGTTAGCTTGAATTTGAGTGCTCAAATTTGCATGCACACGGTTGATTAAACTGTGCTTAATCACCGCTGTATTTCTTATGTCCGTTAAATTTGAATCTACATTTAAATTTTGTAACAATATCAATGTCTATAATGCGCAGAAAAAGAATGTTTTTAAAACTTGAATGCGTATTCTTTGTATAGTGGCAGCGATCTTCAATTAATTGTTCAAGCAAATAAGAAAATATATTTGTACATATCGTCAACAGTAATCCGAGCTCCAACCATGTTTCCATGAAGAAACTCTTATTCCACAAAGCTTGCAACATATCCACTTTTAACAATAAAGATGTTATAGACAACACAGATACATGGATTTGTGGTCAACATATGTACGAGGGCGGATTGATATTGAAGTTACCCTAGTAGGAAAAAACCATGTTTTTTTCAAAAACAACATAGTCTCCTTTTAGCTCAATACACTTAGTAAGACGATATTCCAACTTTTTTATACCATCTGTGTTATATATTGTTTATATATATATTCACATCTCTGCAAATAACATTAAGCTTTTCTTATGTTAAGCACTTAGCCTTTGGCTTGTGTTAAGCATATTTCTTGAATTTTAATAAAGTCAGTTGTTAACCGAACTCCAATTGTTTCAATACACTACATATATACGATTTTGGGAACCCCTTAGTTAGTTTCGATAATCACTTCTTCGTTTTAGATGAATCTTTTCCCTGTGAGCCATTTTTTCACGTTTGAAAACAGGAAAAAGTCACTAGGAGCTAAATTTAGACTATAAGGCGTATAATCAACCAATTCGAAGTGTATTTCACGTAATTTTAGCATTGTATCTAATGCTGTGTGAGCCGATGCGTTGTCTTGAAGAAAGAGCAGTTTTTTCTTCTTTAAATGTGGTCGTTTTTTCTTGATTGCATCAATTAATTGATCCAATAATGCACGATAATTCTTTCCTGTGATTGTGGATCCATTTCAAGATAATCGATGAGCAATATTTCGTGTGCATTCCAAAATACAGTGGCCATAACCTTGCCAGCCGATTTCACTGTCTTCGCCTTCTTCGGCGCACTTCCACCAGCTTCCACCAATTGTTTCGATTGATTTTTGGTTTCATGTGTGTAGTGGTGGACCCACGTGCAGTTATTAATCGACTCCAAAAATCAACAGGATTACGCTTTATCATGTCGAAACACTGCTGTGAAGTGGTCTGTCGAGCTCGTTTTTGTTCGACACTGAGCAAACGCGGCACACATCTTGCCGATATCTTTTTCATATGCAAATGTTCATGCAAAATGTTGAACACACGTTCATATGTTTACCATTTCAACAATCTCACGTAATTTGACTCGGCGATCATTCATAACGATATCAAGGACTTTCTTTATATTTTCTTTAGTAACCACCTCTTTTGGCCTTCCTGTTGATGGTATTGTTGCAGTGCTTGATCGGCCGCGTTTAAATTCACCAAACCAATATTTTACCATGTAATCTAACGGAGCAGACTCACCGTAATGTTTATCGAGCTTTTCTTTTGTATCTCTCGCCGTTTTCCCTTTGAAATAATAGTGAAAATTTTAACAGCTGACGATTGACAGATCGCAATTTCTAAAAAAAAGTTTATGTGTTTGTGCTGCCATCTAGGTAATTTCAATATCAATCCGCCCTCGTATGTAGTATTTACAAGAGTAGAAAATCGTTAAGCCCGTACGAAGGCTAGCAAGGAAGAGAATCTCCTCACCGTCATACCGAGAGGAAAAAATCTTTAAGTCCGTCCGTGTATAACACATTTTTAAGCATTTTCAGCGAACTGTTTGCATTTTCTTCTTTATAAAAAATGTTAAACACATACATACATACATAAGTATATATGTATTTATTTATCATACAACAATAATTGCCTGTTCGCTGATCTCGAAAGAAAATTTTCTTTCGTATAATTACACTTAAAACAAAAACAAAATTTTAAAACTTGTTTCAAATGTAATTATTCCAAAGAAATGTTTCTTTCGATATCGAAAAGCATGTGTTCGAGTACCCAAAAGTTTTTAAAAATTTTTACTGAACTTTACTGCATTTTACTAAATTACGTTCGTTTACTCAAGTTACAGTAAACGAGAACACAAGTTGAGAGCGTAAAGTGACAGTTCATGGCTGAGAATTTGCAAAATTTTACTGGAAAAATTTCGTGTAGTAAAATTTAGTAAAACAGAAAAACATATGATTCAAAAGGTAAACAAAAAATAAGAAAACAAAAGGTGTACAGAATGTGAAAAAGTTTATTTGAAAAAGAAAGTTTTAAATAATAAATTAATAAAAAAAATAAAATTTTAATAATTATATTTAAACTATTCGTTCGTTAAACATGTAATATGCCTTTTAAAAGGAAATACATGTTGTAGAAACCATTTACAGAAATTTTCGTTGTGATATTTTTTGATTTTTTGGAGTTGTGAAAGTGTTAAATATATGGTTACTTAGTACCGCACATGCTATTTAAGGTAGCCAATATCAAAAACAAATAATCACATTCTTTTGAATAAATTTAATCAGACACATATTAGGGAAATCAAATAAAATAGAAACATAAATAAAATAAATATACTCGTATGGAAAAGGTTACAGAAAATAATTTGTTTATATTTTCTTAAAATGTTCGTGTTATAATAAATGTTGCACCGATTACCAACAAGGAAAAGAGTTGAGTAGAGTCAAAAGTGTTAATATATATCAACACTATATTGATTGAGCTGTTTCCTTAATCTTACTAATTTTTAAAATTTTTCCGATTGAGTACTTTTTTGGGCAACAGCTTTTTTTGAGAGTAAATTTGTCAGTTTACTCAGTAATTACTCATTTACTGCTTTTTACTGTAAAAGTACTCGAACGCAGCTATTATTAACATAAAATTTTGAAGATTAATGAAGTATGTAATTATTTTTTATTTAATTCATTTCGGACTATATTTTTTATAATTTGCTATCCGATGTTAAGACTATTTAATAAAATAAAAAAATTCATTGTAATTTTATTGAAAGTTTTCTGAGGGTAAATTACGGTAATCGATACCGAATGAAATCCCATACAAAATTTTATGAGTGTGTTTGATAATTTCGTTCGATATCGAATGCCGTAATATGCCCCCTGGATAATGAAAAAATATTTTCAATACTTTCATTGCCACCCAAAGGGCGTCTAATTGTATAAAGGTTGTAAAGAAAATAAAATAGATTCATATCGAATATAAGTTGTTTGTTGGGATTTTTGAATAAGTTTCAAAGATTGATGTAATTTTAGTAATTCTCATTGAGTTTTTAAAAGTTTTTGTATAAGTTATGCTAGGAACACAACTGAGACGAACGATGAATTTCGCCTAACGCGACGAATTTGTCGGTGAATATTTGCTGTGTAAATTTGTCGTATGAAGCACAATAACGACGAAAAAAGCTGTTATAACTGATAGGTATCGTGTACTGTTACAGGAAATTATAAAAAAACGTGAGTCAAATAATTTAAAATTTTTTGAAATCATAAGTATCATGTTTTTCCCTATATGCTATATAATACAATGAAACAAATCACGACTTCTGGAAAAGTAAACAGTATAGTTTCGATTGTATCGGATTTTTTTTAAAACAAATTCATTGGAATGACAGGTGTTTCGCAATTATCATCAAGCAAACGAAAAATAATGCGCAATACCAAATTGAGCACACTTTCTTGATATTCCTGCATGGAATCGCTTGGAGGATCCGTACATAATATATTTATATTAAATGGGGTAGCTTTTTGAAGAAATGAAACCAAGCAAATAATTCTTCCATGTTTTCACCAACAATTTTTATTAAATTTTTATTTCGTTTGCTTGTTTTGTATAACAGCTGATAGTGTGACCGTACTAGAGAAAATAATTCATACTTAAAAATGAAACACCTTGCCCCACGATGGGTGGTCATCTTGAAGCGATGCGGGGGCTTAAGTGCAAGGACCCATGTAGTATATCTCTTGGTGAGCACGAACTAAGAACTACCCTTCCCATGGTCTGTAGCGTCTGTTTTCCCCTAGTAGGGGCGGCTAACAGACCAAATTTTGTCTGCTTTAGATCTCTGATCTCTTTTACGTCCATACCAAATACGTGTCCGCAAATCCATCCAGCGTCTGTTCCATATTGGGCGGCTGGGTGGTCTGCTATTTTTGACAGTTTTTTCACTTGGCAGCAAGTATAAAATGCAACACCCCCCCTTAAAAAGAAATGTCTAGACAGGAAAAGTGCCCCGAGTATCCGGTTGCGGGCCTAATAATCTCCGGAGACCCTACTCCCTTGGTGTCGGCCACAGGCCAAGGTGAGTCGAATGCTACTGCGCCCCAGATTAGTCCGGTGAATGTACCAGGCCGGGCTAATCTGCAAGTTACTGGTAACCAATTTTACACAGGAGGGGGCAGAGGGAAACCTGAGCCCACCAAATGTAATAAACCCGCTAAAGGCGGCAAGGGGAAACCTGAGCTCACCAAAGGCAGCGTTGTAGCACCTAAGGGCTCCACAAACAAACCCACGCTTAGTGTTGGTAACAAAACCCGGCAGTGGAGTGCCTCTGGATTTCAAACCAAGTACTACAAAATCTGCCACGGCCCAGGTCTCCAAAAAGGTGACCAAAACCCCCTGTTTGGGAGCTATCAATAAGAAGGTAGTAAACCCGGTGCCATTTGTGAGAAAGGGTACTGCGACCACGACGTCGGGTCACTCGGACTCACACCCCTCTGCCAGCAAGGAAGCTGCGACCTCGAAGTCGGGTTCCAACGCTCGGCATCAAGCCACTCAAGGCAAACCCCAGAGGCACTTAACACCTGCAAGAAGGGCCTTTACGCAACGGCGGTCCGCCGAAAGACTTTCGACGCAGCTAGGCAAATGGCCAGCTGAGTCCCTCACCCCGGAAGAACGGCCAAAACTTAAATGGGCTCAAAATTTTATGGCCAATCTGCAAAAGACTCCTCCGGCGTCTGCAGACGCGCCTAAACGGCAACGTTCAGAGGGGGAGGCTCAGACGCAGAGCCAACAGCCCGCTGTGAAACGTCACAGGCCGATGAACAAATCGTTCAGCGAGATGGCCAAAGGCTATCTTGTGCAAGCTGTCATCGACCGAAGTGACGCAGACGGTGGCATGTCCTACGCTCAGTGGGACATGGTCCGTAAGAAACTGGTGTGGGAGTTCTGGAAAGTCTTCAAAAACAATCCAGGACCAACCCCCAAATGTGATGATGCCGGATGGCTTCGTCGGAGGCTAAAGCTTATAGCCTTTTCGGATGAGCGATCAATCTCTTTGTATAAGAAGGCGATCGTTAATCTGGGAGGGCTGTGGGAGGGTGCTAGGCTTGACGTGGTACCTATTAATGAGGTGCCTCGGCGACCTAGAGACTCTGTTCGTGTCCCAGATGAGCCATCAAAACCCGAGGAAATTCTGGAACTCCTACAGGTCTGCAACAGTGACGTTCCAACCAATGGTTGGTTGGTCGCCAAGGTTTCGGAACCTGTAGGAGCCTACAGAAGGATCATCGTGGTCCTGAACCATGAATCCTTGCCATCGCTGAAGGAGTGACAAGGGAAGATGTATTCCGGTTTCGAATCCATCTTCCTAAGTATCTACAGGGAGGCTAGGGATCAGGAGGGCGATGATCCAGCCTCAGACGCTATGTCTATGTCGGTAGACGAAACTGCCAGTTCGGCCTCTCAAGGGAATACCGTATCCAACTCCGGCTGGGTAGGGGAATTCTTTGAGGGGATGGATGAGGTAGTTGACGAGGACGTTCTCCTGGACTCTGACCTGGAGGACGCCAACGTCATAGTTATGCCGTACAATGACCAAAGTTACACAGGTGAACCTTCACCATTGTAAAGCAGCATCCGCTGCCATGCTCCTCCGCCTAGTAGAGAAAGGGGAGGACCTCGTCCTAGTCCAAGAACCCTGGCTTCACCAAGATAGGGTTTGCGGACTTAATGCTAAAGGCTTCAGGCTACTTTATGCCAATGGTCAAGGTAACATTAGAGCGTGCATTCTGGCCAAAGGCAATCTAAACATCTTCATTTTATCTGATTACAGTGAAGAAGACACACTAAAAAGAAAAGGTTCGCAGCGCAGTCAGAATCGCAAACACAAAAAATTGGCCAGTCATAATTGGAGCAGACGCAAACGCGCATCACGTCGTTTGGGGAAGCTCGAACATAAATGGAAGGGATGAGTCTTTATTTGATTTCATTCTTTGCCACAATCTTGATATTTCAAATCTCGGGTCAGAACCCACTTTTATAACTGTAAATAGAAGGGAGGTTCTAGACATCACATTAGTAAGCGCTATGCACTCGAACATGATCAGGGATATCTGATCAGGGATATCTGATCACAGATATATTGAATTTAAGATAGAAATTCCACTAAAGAGGCCAGTGCCCATAATAAACAGGAAAAAGACAAATTGGGTGGAGCAAAAACAGCTCCTCTCTGAACTTATTCCACAACCACCTGTCATAAACGACAGGCACGATACTGATACTGCGGTTGAAAATCTTAATAATGCTTTCAACTTAGCGACATCAGAAGCTTGCAGACCTAGTGTCTGCCGGGGTAGGAGTAAACTACCATGGTGGAACTCCGAGATAACAAATGCTCGCAAAGAGAGCCGTAGACTTTTCAATGAGGCCAAAAGACTAGGAAAATGGTCCGATTATAAGTCCTCCGTAAACAATTTCAAAAACCTAGTAATATAGAAGGCACTTCAGAGACCAGCAGACTGCGTAAAATCTTAACCACGATTCCTTCAGCTCCCAGCTTCATCAAAAAATCTGATCGGAGTTGGACTACTAGTGGACATGAGACCCTTATGGTTCTGATGGACACGCTCTTTCCCGCTTGCGCTCCGTTTACAGGAGAACTCACGACAACCACACACAATCATACGTTAACCTCATTTCCCATAAACAGGGAAAACATTACATGGGCCATAAACAGCTTTCATCCGTATAAATCAGCGGGTTCCGATGACATTATACCTGCTGACCTTCAGCGGAATGCAGACCTAATAGTCCCATGGCTTATTCGGATATTCTCGGCATGCCTTGCATGGTCAAATATTGCATGAACCAAATGCACCGTGGTTTTCATACCTAAATGTGGAAAAACTACGCACACAAACGCAAAGGATTTCAGACCAATCAGTCTATCATCCTTTCTACTAAAAACACTAGAACGATTGATTGATCTACATCTGGCGGCCCTTCTAGACATAGAACGTGCCTTCAACAACATCAACCCAGAAACCATCATCATGGCTTTGGCAAGACTGAACGTAAACCAGTCAATAACCAATCTCATCAAAGAATTATTGACTAATAGGGTCAACACACCTACGATGGGATCCTCAACAATTTATAAAGTTGCAAAGCGAGGAACGCCGCAAGGAGGGGTTTTATCTCCAATCCTGTGGAACCTTGCCATAAACACGGTACTGGTGGAGCTAGACTCAAACAGATTCAAAACAGTAGCCTACGCAGATAACGTTGCAGTAGTAGTGTCGGGTAAGTACCCAGACACAATCTCGCATCGTCTACAGTCAGCCTTGAATCACATTACCAGATGGTGTATCAGAAATGGACTCAACGTTAACCCAATGAAGACGGGGCTCGTACTCTTCACGAGAAAATACAAAATACCGTACTTCACCTTACCAACTCTTAACGGAGTCACGCTAAGGTTATCCGATAATGCTAAGTATCTAGGTATCGTCCTAGACTCTAAGTTATCGTGGAACCTAAACGTGCAAACAAGAGCAGCGAAAGCCGCTATTGCCCTCTATACCTGCAAAAAAGCCATAGGCAACAGATGGGGTATTAACCCCAAAACGGCCAACTGGCTCTTTGAAATGGTCGTCAAGCCCATATTAATGTATGGTGCAATCGTCTGGTGGCCGGCCCTAGGCAAATCCACCTATTCTAAAATCATTGACAGAATTCTAAGAACATCGGCCTTGATGATTACAGGCGCACCTCGCACCACTCCATCAAAAGCCTTGTTCACAATGTTACACTGACTTCCTGCCGATCTAATGGTCAAACAACTGGCTATGAACTCGGCAGTTAGACTCAGTGCCACCGGAACATGGAAATCACTAGGTGATGGATATTGGAACATTATAGGACGGTTCGAAAACCTTCCCGAACTTATAGACTGCAGTTCTCCCTACCTTATGCCTGAGAAAAGATTCGCAGTGTCAATCTCAGATACTCTCCCTCCATTCATTGATCCTAATTACCGAGGGAAAGTGCTTGAGGTTTACACTGACGGATCCAAATCAGGGGTGGGAGGGGGCATATACATTCCTCAATTTCAGCAGAGGATACGTTTCAAGCTTACAGATCTTTGTAGCATAACTCAAGCCGAAATATCGGCCATAAAAAGGGCAGCTAACTGGTTAAGGTACAATAGGGTATATAGGCAGGATATTCGTATATGTACCGAAAGTAAGGCTGCATTGAACGCTCTATCGGGTGTTTACACAACATCTGAACTGGTAAAGGAATGCCGGATATCCCTAAACGAGATGGCGTCACATTCCAACCTCGAGCTAATCTGTGTACCAGGGCATGCGAACGTGCCTGGCAATATAATTGCGGACAAGCTAGCCAGGGAGGGATCTCGTTTACAAGAATGGGACACCGACCGGCTAGTGGGAGCCCCACTAAGAAGCTGCAAAATCCTCATTCAGCAGAAACTTATAGGGTTAGCACAAGCTAGATGGTTCAATGAACCCACATGTGCTGTCTCCAGATTAACCTGGCCCCAATATGATCGAGCAAAATCAGCCATCATACTGGGGATCCCTCGACATCAGCTACGTATACTTGTGGCTGTCCTAACAGGGCACTGCTTTATAGGTGCCCACGCAAATAGACTAAATCTCCCCTTCTACGACTTCTGTAGAAGCTGTCATAATCAGGAGGAGGAAGAAACTGTAAAACACCTCCTTTGTCAGTGTCCAGCTCTGTCTCATCACAGAGCCATGTATCTAGGTAACTCAACTTTACCCGAACTCGCAGACCTTACGGAATGCAATCTGAAGGGAATAAACAAGTTTATTCGGAAAACCGGTTGGTTCAATACTGACCACAATATAGGATAGCCAATATTTTTTATTTTTCTTGCTGTCCATAACGGGCATCACAAAGGGACCTATTCTTCTGGACCCAAGTGGGCCGGTTGCTTGAAATCGGCAGCCTGTGCAACCTAACCTAACCTAAAAATGAAACATTAATAAAAACACAACTCAAACCAATTTTTGAAGTTAATTATTTTATATATTTATTGTAAATGTTATAATATAACGATAAAACAATTATTAAAGTAATAAGAAACTTTATTTAGTAAAAAACTTAAAAACTAATAACGAAAATGGTCACATGGTACTGATTTGTTCGTCGTGCGCTGGCGTAAGAAATATAAATAAATCTAGTGCAAGGTTCGCCGTGTATGACGAATTTCGCCGTTGCCATCATTGTGTGTATTTTCATATACACTAATGTATTTTAATTTTGACGAAGAATATTCGCGGCCAAAAATTCGTCGTTCGTCTCAGTTGTGTTCCTAGCAATAAGAGGGTTTGAAACTTTTCAAGAATATGGTTTGATTTGGCATTAGCACCAATGAAATGCATGTATGTATGTATACAGGCTAGCTAAAAACCCTAAACAAACAAACAAATAAAACAAAAGTTTTTTAAAGTCTTTGAAAAAAGGTATCGAGGCAATCTCGATTAATAAATTTAACAATTATTATTAATATTTTTCATATAATAAACATTATTATAAAAGCTTGACTTTATTGAAATATACAAAGTATTTATTAATTAATGTACAATATTTGTTACAAATATACATATGTACATACATATGTAATAAAAAGTATTCCTGCATTCAGTCTATCGTATAAACATTATCCCAATTCAAAAATCTTTTTTCACAGGTGAGTGTGAATTTCGTGTATTTCAAAATAAATCAACAATTCCGTTCACGATTGCTGGAAAATGTTTACAAATACATACAAAAATATGCAATCTCATATGCAGAAGCTTTTAACCTTCCTGACCATTTCGTCGGTCTGTGACATCGGTCTCACACTTTTGTGTTAATTTCACGAAAACCAAAAATGGCAAGTCCGTCATTCTCTCAGTATCTTCATTATTTCTCATTATACAACGTTTAGTGTAACAAGTGAGTTTGAGTTGAAGTGTTGTACCGGTGATGGCTAATCAGACGGTCTGTGAGACCGACTTATAGTAAAGTGTTACATTTTTGTCAGGTAAGTTAGTATTGCTAAATTAGAAATTTTTAGATGAAAATGGAAAATTAACGATCAGTTTATATGATTTAATAAAAGAATTATGTTCAAAATTTATTATCCTGAGATTTTCTTTAGATATGGTAGATATCGAACGCATAAGAGCTATTCTGAATGAAATCGATTCAGATCCAAATTCTGATGTGGAAAGTGGTACTGATTACGAAGATAATATTGATGAGTATGAAGCAAACACTGATACTGAACAAGAAGCTCCGAGGAAAATGATGTTGAAGATTCACAGGACGCTGAATCGAGTCACAATCACTTTTACTGATTGAAATTTACAAAGCCTAACCTCATAATGACTCATACATATATTTTAAGCATTTTGAAATTCATTTTTTAGTGTTCCTGGTTTTTCTTGAATTTATTTTATTTTTTGTTTACTTTTAAGATGTATGTTAATAGAAAAACAACATTTTATAAATGTTGTGTTATGTGAATGAATTTTTTTTTATTTTTATATTAGGTCTAAGATCAAAAATGCCAAAGTATTGTGATGAAATATAAATTGATGCTGTGAGCTAAAAAAACTTAATTTTGTTTTTTTCTTACTTCAGTTATTTCAGATTAGTTTGTTAAATATGTCCACTGCACAGGTTTTGAAAATTTAGAATAGTTTTGAGATACCGAGAAATACTTGAAATCGGTCTGAGAGACCGAGAAATGTGAATGTGTCTCACAAAAATGAAAATAGTCAGGAAGGTTAAGTAGGGATATTGGGTTAACTATTTGCACATTATTTTATTTGCCAAAAATGTAAAAAAATGGTATCAACTAATAATTCTCAAAATTGTTGGCAACCAAAATCGAAAAAAACGTATATAAATCATAAAATCTGGCAGCCATGCGCTAATAATAAAGTACCATGAAGACGATCAAATAAACACGTCAAAATTCTAAATGACCAGCAATTATTTGTGCTACATGGATGAACAAAATCTCAGTTCATTTAAAAGATTTTTGTGTAAAGCGGTTTGTTTTCTTGTACCAACTTTTCATCAACAATTTGTTTTTTTTTTAATAAAATTGCACAAAAAGCTATGACGACATGCTTATAAGTGAACGTGGCAAAGTCACAACAAAAATTGTTTCGCATGAAACGAGTGCATTGAAAGAAAAATGATTTGAATGGAAACAAAAAATAGGGTTTCTCACACAAGTGTTTCTGTATGTATTCATTGCGAGAACTATTTCCCATTTATGTGAATTATTTTCCAACAACTATTAGAAGGATGTGAATAAAAGTAACAATATTATGCAAAAAGTTTTTCACTAACGCCGCACTGTGGAACATTTTACGAGAAGGCGGTCAAAACTCATTTTTTTTATGGTCACCGATTGTAAAATGTTAAAGTTCATTCGAAAGTAGACACTAGTGTACCTCGGGAGCCAAAAAATTAAAACTTTATTTCAACTATATCACAGTACACAGGGTGATTCAAGATGGACATACTCATTATTTTGCTAAAAAGAAAAATTACTTAGTAAGCTTTTGATTTTTAAATATCTATAACTTTTTTGTTTTAAAAGATTTTCAAACGAAATAAATTTTGCTTAATTTGTTAGCTATTAGTACTACAAAAATTAAATGTTTATGACTTTTAGAAATTTGTTTTATTTTGTTTTTTTAAGGCCCAAATTTTCCTAAACTCTCCCACTTTGTAGAGCATAACTTCTAAAGTTCGCAAAAGTTCAAAAAGGCATTAGCACTCTTTTGTGTTCCAAACTTTTTTCTACACCCCTATACCCCATTGTTTACCCATCCCTATCCCGCCCTGAGCACCAGAACAATTTTTGTGACACAAGTTCAAATATTTTTTTTTGCAAAATTTAAGTAAAAGAGTTAAAAAAATATTTTTTCTGTTATGCTCTTTTTTAAAGTATTTTATTTTTTTTTATCAAATCACTTTTATGAGAGACGGTTATTAGATAGATATGCGTATTTTTAGAAAGAAAATTAAAAACTGTTGCTCAATTTCTAAATCATGTACACTTGGTCACAAAAATATTTTGCCTACTTAAAATAAAGTAAATTTCTATAATTCAGGTCACAAAAGTACTTTGCTTTTTAAATTGATTTACCCTGATTGTAAAGATATAAAATAGGTTTTTCTTGGAATTGTTAAACTGTTTTGCTTTGGGCACAATATATATATTCACAACTGCGCACAATAAAAAAAAGATCTCAACTAATTATGGTAAAAACCATTGATATGTAACAAGCGCTCTTACAGGTTATTATGTTTTGAATTTTGGTCCGTTAGACGAAACAGTGAAAAAATAAGGAAAATGAAAAAAAGCAAAGAAAAAACTAAAAATATTCTTGGAGATATACGCCATCCACAGTTCATAAAATTTTGTACCATGTCCAATTCTTTCTGACCAAAAATGTTACGAACATTAGCCAAAAACAATAATCACTTTGGATTAAAAACTACGATTTACTAAAATTGTTTATCGTTATTTTAACTTTTTAACATTTTATGTACATTAATCAATTTTAAATTTACAAATTTATAATAAAAGTTTGCATATAATAATTATAATGTCTATTTTGGACTTAAATAGAAACCTACGTCTTCTTCATTAATACCTCTTTATCTAAAGTAAATTTGAACCAATGTTTGCAGTTTGTATTTTAGCTACTTAATAAACTAATTTGTAGACCAATCTGCTTCAAAAGGGCCAAAGTTTGGCAATTTCTGACAAAATTTAATTTTTTTAATAATTATAAGCTGTAAAGGTGGCTCAATATATAATACTTTGTGTAAAACAATTTTTTTTTCTCTTTTGCACCAAAAATCAGCTAAAACTTAAAATGCATTTTAAGCCCATCATAACTTATTTTCTGTCCGGTTGATTTTAAAGTTTTATAACTCAAACTTCAAGCCTATAGTCTCACCTAGGGAATAAAAAAAACCGCGTATCAAAATTCCAATCCAGTCAAAAGTTATAGACTTTTGACCGCCTTCTCGCGAAATGGTCTACTGTGCACCGTCAAAATTTCTCACATTTGAAAACAATGAGAGAAGTATTTCTACGGCTAAAAATATGTTAAAATAAAGTCTTTTAAACAATTTTTTTTGGTAAATAAAAGATGACTATAATTATTATAAAATTCATTTTAACTTGATCAACTCTTCGCTACGATGATATTTTTAAAGTGAACTTTCACTTTCTTATGACAACGAACATGAAATTTTCATGAAACTCATTTATTTCGCTAAAATTTTTATTTATAATACGTTTACGCAAATTTCAAGAAAGTACTTTCAAGTGCAAAAGCAACGTAAACGACACGAAATATGTATGCAATGATTGACGTGTTTATTTGATAGTCTCCGGAGCATTTAAGATTACATTTTCAACAGTATTGTGCTTATTTTGGTTAAATGATTTTGACATTTGGGTTTTAACGTTCAAGAGCATAGTTTTATTTCCGTATCGTATGTACACTTGATGTGTACCGTTAAGCAAAATAAAAGACTTGCATTCCGTTTAAGAATATGTGGACTTAAAATGTTAAAAACGAAAAGTTTAACCAACAAAAAGAGTTGAAATTATAAGTCGAAAGCTTTTAAATGTAAAATATATACATATGTATATAATAAGCACGTACATATGTATGTTGTTATGTTTTTTGTTACATAAATAAAAGTATTAGTGTGTACATACTTACGTTCGTTTTGAACTTTAAATAAGTGCGTAAGAATATTTTATCGATTTTTCCTATTGTGTTTTTGAAGATTTAGATTTGTTTAGATTCGTTTGCATTTTGATGGTGGTGGCTCAAGAACAACAAACAATAGTGTAACGAGGACAACCAAATTATAATAATAATTAAAGAATGCAAATTTAAATAAATTATACTAGAAAACAATTTCTTTTGTGAATCTAAATTTGAATACATTATGCCCATTGCAAATATTTTTAAAAAAGCATCAAGCTTAATACTTGGTGAAGAGAAAATTGACGAAAAAATCGATATAGTGTACGAAGACAACGAAATTTTGTTTTGTAAAAATAATGTCTGCATACATCCACCAATAATAGCTCGCCAAGAATGTGACATGCTGCATTATCCAGGATACTTGACGGTTACAACGAAAACATTTATTGACCAATACAATAGCGCTAAAAGGCCAACTTTGCTTCTTTCGTGGATTCCGAATTCTGCTTTGTGCAAGTGCCCGTCCGCGGATGATGGTTCTTCTTTGGACTATATTCGAGGCCCATTATTACCATCGTCCAATGGTAAAGCTGAGAAATTCCAAGCAAGAAGGTTTAACAGTGTCGAAGGTTATGACCTTAACAGGACAAATCAGTTTGAAACTATCACAGCTGCACAAAGTGATATTGGAAAAGAAGACGATGTCACAGCATCCGTAGATATGCAAGAACTTCGAAACGAATTGCAGCCTTTATTAGGGGGAAAGAAAGCTTCTCTAGAAGACTTAGAAGCGTTAATAAAAAAGAATCCAATTACATCCGTTAATATAACTATATCGAATCCGCAAATAGAAAATGCCAATATATCACAAACGTATAATTGCGTAGTTGTTTCTGATCGAGAGCAAATGCAACTTAATTCTGATGGATCGGTTTCCGATGACAACAATCCTAATTGGATGACACCGGAATTGTTGGCATTCAAACATAATCTTGCGTTTCCAGATAGTGCAAACACGACACCAACTGTACGTCGCAAGGCAAATATAAAATGTCGTCGATTTTCAGTTGACTTAAGCCAGATGCGTTCGTTGCGTTTATTCTTTAACGACAACAGCTGTACATCAGGCCAACTAGTGATAGCTTCTCGGGAATCACAATATAAAATAATGCATTTTCATTACGGAGGCTTAGATCACTTAGCACAGGTAAATTAATTTTTATTATAAAATTGGAAATAGCGAGCATTACCATACTGTTTCTTTAAGAACACGTGTCAGCTGTTTGCGTATGGCATGGGAAATTCAATGCAAAAGCTTAAAGAATTTAAAAGTCACTTTGCTGTAACGTCCCAATCATGATCTAATAATACAGGTCTGTGCACAATTACAACAATACAACAATAAAAAACAAGAGGAAATAAAGAAATCATAAAAACAGGTGACTACAACACCAAGAAAATTAGTTTTGTATCTTAGCCTGGGTTCATACACTTCAACTTTTGCTGCTCAACTTCTTTTCAATTCCCTTTTGATGTTGCCTTAATGTTCACACAGGGAAATCTTTTTCAACTAATATTCGTATATATTTCCATCGCGAAGCAAATAATGAAAAGAAAAGTCAAATAATAACATGCATCTAACTTCGTGTTTGTAATTACGAACACAACAAAACGAGATTCACAAGTACAAGCAGCTCGTACCAAATACCACTCTTCTTTCCCCTCTTTACAACAAACTCAAAAGCTGAGCAGCAAAAATTTAAGTGTGTGAACCGGCATTTAGTGAATATTTCGTCGGTAATTTTTTCTTTATTAACTAAAAACAAGTAATGAATTGCTTTTTTTCTTGCGTTAAGTTATATTATCGCAACAAACACAATGGTTTTATCTGATACTAAATGTTATTCTTAAGCCCTTTTCAACACCAAGTTCACAATATTTCAAAACGTTCAAGCGTAACGCAACAAATTTTGGTCCTCGGATTTGTGATACTAACCGATACTCAATATTTCGGACAGAAAAAAACCTATGGCGCATATTCAGAAATTAACACTAAGGTCCACATTCAGATAAAACAATATTAATAGAGAAGTCCAAATTTCACGCCAAAAGATGTGGATTTTTCAATGGACACAAATTTTTTGTTTACTCTGTTGCGCGAAACAACTACAAGCTAGCAAAAACATACACATGTATGTTTGTGTACGTATGTGTGCACAACTTAAATTAGCAAGGTTGGTCATATAGTAGAATAATACAGGTAGTAGCGAAGCCACAGGGTAGACCAGATATGCAACTTTGAGGTCATGTTTTGGTGCAAATAAGTTTTTATTCCCCCTCTACTTTCTGTTAAAAAGAAATAGCAATATAATGTAGGAATAAGGGAAAATAAACAAAACAAAATTAAAGCATTTTGCAAGTAAGAAATGAAGAAATGAACGAAGTCATAAACTGGCAATAAGGCCATATGTTTGTGTATGTATGTGTGCACAACTTAAATAGAACTTAAATCAGTAAAGTCATTTAAATATTATTTAAGTTTCATTTAAGTTTGTACTGCAAAACTTAATTTCGTATTTAAATAGAACTTAAATATAAATAACATTTAAATACGAAGTCATAAACTGGCCCTTAGTTTCTGTTTTATTAGTTCCGACTTTGCCCTTGATGCGCCTATGTGTTAAAGTAACATATCAATTAAAAAGAGACTTGTACTAGAACCAACCGTTATATTAGGTTGTCCTTAGAGTATCGTAATTAATTAATGCGAAACATTATTATTTGAAAGTATGAAAAATTAAACTATTATGCAATAATTTAACTTCAATTGCATATTGAGAATTAACAAATTTCTCAAGTTGAAATTACATTCTAATTATTTTCAAATGAAATAAGAACAAAATAAATATAGTTGAAGTTATCCCATTTTGATGTCTGTTGTGGGTGGTTATTTACTTTTCGTGAGGCTTTTTAAATTGGGGAAATATTGGAATTGGCAGTTAATTCATTTTTGCTTGGGACTTATTTAATTTCATTAAGACTTATTGAATTTCTTTGGGATTTATTTTATTTGTCCGAAGATTGTGCTTCATGCAATTTTTAAGTTCTACTTTCAGTTCTGTTGAGACTTTCTGTATAAGGAATTCTGTAAATTTTGTTAAAACTTCTTTCATTGGGAGCTATTTTATTTCTTTTGGGATTCTTGTATTAGGAATCATTCAATTTACAAATTATTTTATTTTGCATTTTAGATGTTTAATTTTTTCCCGTTGTACCCTCTTTCATTTGGTTGGAAGTTATTTCATTTGGAAAGATATTCAATGGTACCGAGTGTTATCGTAAATCTTCTTATTTTGAGATCGAAATTGTTCATTACCTGGATATTTATGCAAGACCTGTAAAAGAAAGCTTAAGACATTGTACTCTTTTAAAATAATTTCACTATGTTACATATGTTGAGAGCAGGAGGAGTAGAGTAACACGTTTTTTTTTAATATCCAATATTATAAAAAAAAAGTCCGATCGTATCAACTATTCCATCACAAAGCATACAAAGGTGACAGAAAGGGAGAACTATATATGCGCTATTTGCGACTCACTCTATACGCACAATTAACGAAAGAAATATGAAAAAATTATTTTCATTCTCATTTAATGTGATTATTTTCGAACAATTTTTTTGTTAATGGTTTCTTTAATCCAAAGTGATTATTATTTTTGGCTAAAGTTCGTAACATTTTTTTATTCAGAAAGAATTGGACATGAGACAACAAAGCAACAAGGGAAAATTTTAACACCAATTAATTTTCAACTTACACGGCAGAACAGAAACAACGTTGTTTTTCGGGAGCCGCTACACTCCCATCATCAGTGTTCATGTGTGTTTCCATGTATCCGCCACTGTTTAGGTGGCTCGGTTGAATGTGATTTCAAATTTGTATTTATACAAATAATGTATAGAAAAAGGATACAAGAGTTATTTGTATTATTATTTGTTTTTACAGTAAACACTGTTTTACCACTATCAATATTCAAATTTTACCATCACTAATTAACGTTAAATTAACCCCTTGTTACATGTTTGTTTTATCTCATGTACCATTTTTTCTTTCTAATTTTTGTTTTTACTTAAGACAAACTTTTTTGGTTTGATTAATACTTAAGTGTTATTGCTTTTTGTTTTTTGTCAACTAGCTGAGTTATTTTGATTTATTTGATCAATTTTAACTAGTTATGTGACAGTAAACATTGCAAGGCTCATGCCAGTAGCTAATTTTTATTTAATGTGATTATTTTCGAACAATGAAACATGGAAACACACATGAACACTGATGATGGGAGTGTAGCGGCTCCCGAAAAACAACGTTGTTTCTGTTCTGCCGTGTAAGTTGAAAATTAATTGGTGTTAAAATTTTCCCTTGTTGCTTTGTTGTCTCATGTCCAATTCTTTCTGAATAAAAAAATGTTACGAACTTTAGCCAAAAATAATAATCACTTTGGATTAAAGAAACCATTAACAAAAAAATTGTTCGAAAATAATCACATTAAATAAAAATTAGCTACTGGCATGAGCCTTGCAATGTTTACTGTCACATAACTAGTTAAAATTGATCAAATAAATCAAAATAACTCAGCTAGTTGACAAAAAACAAAAAGCAATAACACTTAAGTATTAATCAAACCAAAAAAGTTTGTCTTAAGTAAAAACAAAAATTAGAAAGAAAAAATGGTACATGAGATAAAACAAACATGTAACAAGGGGTTAATTTAACGTTAATTAGTGATGGTAAAATTTGAATATTGATAGTGGTAAAACAGTGTTTACTGTAAAAACAAATAATAATACAAATAACTCTTGTATCCTTTTTCTATACATTATTTGTATAAATACAAATTTGAAATCACATTCAACCGAGCCACCTAAACAGTGGCGGATACATGGAAACACACATGAACACTGATGATGGGAGTGTAGCGGCTCCCGAAAAACAACGTTGTTTCTGTTCTGCCGTGTAAGTTGAAAATTAATTGGTGTTAAAATTTTCCCTTGTTGCTTTGTTGTCTCATGTCCAATTCTTTCTGAATAAAAAAATGTTACGAACTTTAGCCAAAAATAATAATCACTTTGGATTAAAGAAACCATTTTCATTCTCTTTGGTTTTATTTTTCGCGTACGTTTGAAATTATGCAATATTTTGTAATAAAAAAGATAAAAAACCAACACATAACCCCACTGTACACTTATAAATGACTTCTTAGTTCAGTAAAAATTTTAAAAAATCACAACTTTCTTGAATATATAAGCATTTTTCGTGTACAATTTTTAATTTTTGTTTTGTTTACATCCCTTTATTAGAAGCATTTTGTATTTTATAGTTGTTTCTTTCTTCACCGACCAGCGATTTAGCTGATTTGGATCATTTGAAAATGTCATTTTTAATTTGTCTGTTAGTAGTTTGTGATCACGGGCTGAAATTTTTACGCAAGAACAAACACAATTCATTATATGTTTTTAGTTAATAAAGAAAAATGACAGAGATTTTAATTTAGTACTGTGACTATCGAAAAAGTACTATTTCAAATATTTTTTGTATCGAAGAAAAATTTCATTTTCTATCACAGATTTCAATTAGAGATGGGCGTCGCTCACGTAATTAGTTGAATCATGTGTAGTAACTCGTGATTTCGTGATCGCTACCCCACCTTATCAGCGTTATTTGCTCGATTTAACCACTTTTGACGGTAGATACTACTGATGATTAATTATATATGTATTATTAAAAATATATTATTACTCTCTCGCTTTTCCAGCGACATTGGCTGCTGAAATCAAGCTTCTTTTCTGTTATTGCCTTTTGTTGTAGTTGAATTTCTTGGTAATTCAACCAACTGTGATAATGTAAACATGGAGTTTGAAAGGTGCCACCGTTTTTAATAATTAATGTTTTTACGTAAATAGTTCAACTGTTTTTGGTTTATATTGAAACGAATTTTTTGGCTCAAGTTCAAATCCGACTTTATCCATTTCATTTTTAATTTAGACAATTTTTTGATAAATTAAAATTATTTTTATTAATAAAGTATTATTATTTTGTCATCGGACTAGCAGAACGGATCACTAATATTAATATTTTTTAATTATTTTAACGTTCTTTTTTCGTGAGTGCGACTTTTCGTGATTGTGCGTAACTTTTTTTCTACTCACGTGAGCGAGCATGAACGCGAGCCAAAAATATAAGCTCGTGCATGAGTAAAATCTTTTTTATCGTGAGCGTGCATGAGCATGAATGTAGAGTCACTCACGATCCCCTCTCTAGTTTATATTTACAAAATATCCTGGCCACATTTTTGAGCGGGCGGGTAAAAATTAGAAGCCAGATTAATTTTATTAAATATATCTAATATACTTACTAAATTTATATTAATCGATATTGCCTCGATATCTTTTTTCAAAGATTTAAAAAAAACTTTTGTTTGTTGAGGGTTTTTAGCTAGTCTACTCGTATATATGTATGTACATGCATTTCATTGGTGCTGACCACAAATGAAACATTTAAAAATAAGGTTTAAGGTCTACTAATGATTTGGCTTTAGCACCAATGAAATGCATGTACATATGTATATAGACTAGCTAAAAAACCCTCAACAAACAAAAGTTTTTTAATATCTAATATAATTTAGAAAATAAAATTAAAAAACTCGGTTGCCGTTATTTTCTCTAAAGCTATTAACTTAGAATTTTATGCTTTAATCGACTTAAAATTTCTACTGAAGTATTTTTCAAAGTCGAATCTTTTGAAATATTGAAAAAGAAAAATTTTGGTTTTGAAAAGATTTTGAGAAAAGCGTCGAGCAATCAAACTCTATTTTTGTCAAAATTTAGCCGTTTTCACCCTCATTTCAAAGACGTTGTTTTTTTCACCAATACATGAATTGAGATCAATTATATTTTTTCTGCATATTATCGAAAATTTTGTTGAAAATCATACAATATTTCAATTTTATCTATGCTATTACCGGAGATATTCACGAAATTTCGAGCAAAGCCAAGGCAAAAAAACAAAATTTAAAGTTAAATATCTTAAAAAATATTAAAGAATTTTTTGTAAAATAAAGTGTATTTTATTAATTTATTAATAAGCTTTACCAAAAGCATATATATGTTAAAATCAAATAATACAGATTTATTACCCTTTTTTCCAATTGGAACCACTGTGCGTTGTCGCGTTGCTTACAAGAACTTTGTATGGTGATTGAGCGAAACCTCTGTCCTAAATCATTAAATCTTTAGTTTTACGTTGTTTAAAGTTAATTGAATAGCGCAAGATTTTTGCGTTAACGAACGATTTTGACATATGCGAAAGGAATGCAACAAAACGCAATAAAGGGTACCAATTGTTCGATTAGGTACCATTTTTATTTCGTATCGCAATAGTGACTAACAATCCAGATAATCATAGTAGTAGGATTTTTTTTAATATTTTGTGTTTTTTATTTATTTAACTGTTGGTTAAATGAATGATAATTTAAACTAAAAAATTGCTTTTTATAAATTCTTGGCAGATAGAAAACTTAAAAAGCAAAAGCTGTTGGCTGAAGTAGTTAGCGCGTTGACTGCAAAGCAAATAATGTCTAAGAACGTGGGTTCGAGCCCAGCTTCAGACAAGTCATAACATCCAGCATTTTTCAGATGTGCATTAGTATGCGATTGTATTTGTTGTTGTCAGACTGTTTAAGTGATGAAGGCATAGCCACTGGTCACTGAACAGTTCTGGCAGCAATTGATACTGGTGTATGCTAGCGGACATCACAGCGCCCTCCTTCGTCGGTATTGTAGCAAAATCGCCGGCGAAGTAAAATAATTAATAAAATGGCTACAACAGCTTAAAACACATTTAATGCGCCTACTTGACATCAGAGGCGCTGCAACACTGATCTAAAAACTAACACAACGCGCAATATCAGAGTTGTAAAAATTAAGCTTTCTCTCTTTCACCATCTGTCCTCTCTCACTATCCCTTTCCCAAAGAAGGTAACACACCTACGGGTTGGTAGGCATACTAATTGCCTGAGTGTTACTTCTCTTTTTAAAAAAAAAAAAAAAAATATTATTTACAAAGGTCACTTTATTTAAACATATAAATTTTTTTTAGATTCCAAACTTAAAGGCCGAGTCACATAGAATCTGTCGTACGTTATAGGTACGTTGCTTTTTTCAACTGACATTAAAGTATCGGCGGAGGAGATTGACACAATGAGTACTTTGTTGACGGACATTAAATCAGCTTCATTTGATTAAAGTACACACTTTCAATGGAATTGGAGGATATTCTGGAGTTTCTTTTAATTATAATTTCTATTTAATTTAGTTTTGTCACCACACAACACAAAAAGCTAAATAAATACAAAAAAACTGTTCGTTAAAAGGCACCCAACTTTAGTACTTTGCGTTCACGCAGACGTACGGAATGGGACAAAGCTCATAAGAAAATTCGTATTTCAAATTATTTGTCAGTTGAAAAAAAGCAACATATAAGGAACAACGGATTCTAATTGTCTCGGCCTTTATAAATAAATACGACCGTCTTTTTATTAATTTTATTTTTTTAGGTTCTTCATCAGTGGCACTGCTTTCTTCATAATATTTCGCATACAGTTGGCCATGAAAAGCAGAATTTACCATACAGACAATTCATGGTCTGTAGACCAGAAGTTAAGAGATCTGAACTGCATCCTGATGAAGGCAATGTCCAAAAGATCACCACTAATTTTTTCTATGGCACCCTCCTTAATGAGAAGGGGCAAATTGATGATGATTTGATGCTGCGAAAATGTGTATTTTTTGGAGGACTTGAGAAGAGCCTTCGTAAGACCGTTTGGCCATTCTTATTGAAATGTTATTCGTTTTCATCGACATTTGAAGATCGGGCAGTGTTAATGGACATCAAGCGTCAAGAGTACGAGGAAATAACCAGAAAACGATTATATTCAATGTCTCCGGAAGAACAGATTCATTTTTGGAAAACTGTACAGTGTGTGGTTGAAAAGGATGTTGTCCGTACTGATCGATCAAATCCATTTTTCTGCGGAGATGATAACCCTAATACAGAAATAATGAAAAAGATTTTGCTAAACTATGCATTCTATAATATGGGAATTTCGTACTCGCAGGGTATGAGTGATTTGCTAGCTCCAGTATTATGCGAAATTCAAAATGAATCGGAGACGTTTTGGTGCTTTGTCGGTCTAATGCAGCGTGCATTTTTTGTATGCACCCCAACTGATAACGATGTCGATAGAAATCTTAACTTTCTGCGTGAACTAATACGAATTATGTTGCCTCGATTTTTTGAACATCTTAAACTGCATAGCGATGCACTGGAATTATTATTTTGCCACCGCTGGCTATTACTCTGCTTTAAGCGCGAGTTTACAGAAGCAGTTGTTATACGAATGTGGGAAGCATGCTGGTCAAATTATTTAACAGATTACTTTCATCTATTCCTTTGTTTGGCTATTATTGCCGTATATGCCGATGATGTTATTGCTCAAAATCTTAGAGCTGACGAGATGCTGTTACACTTCAGTTCCCTGGCCATGTACATGGACGGCCAACTGATATTGAGAAAAGCACGAGGACTACTGTATCAGTATAGACAACTCCCTAAAATTCCTTGTACACTAGCAGGGCTTTGTAAAAGATGTGGACCCGGCATGTGGGACTCCGAGCATAGACCAGCTCTAGAATGTATAGGTCATACTGAGGATGAAAAATGTTCCTTGGCTATTGATTAAAATTAGATTTATTTTAAAATTAATTTATATTTTACATGTTACACACAAATATAAATAGTATTTTTATTTATTTTTTGTTTATACATACATACATATGCATAAATGCATACACACATACATACATATGAATGCATTCATGTGCCAAAGTAAATTTATTCATGTTAATGCATCCCTACAACAGCACATTTGTGTTACACGTCTGTTTGTGGAGTATGATTGACAGTCGGACGGCTTTACGTTTTTGTTGTAGAAATGCATACATACATATATAATTGAATAAATTTACTTTGGTATCTGAATGTTATTAATGTACGGCTGGTGTGAAAACTTGAAAGTCAAACATATTCGAACATTTCTTGAAGGAGTTTTAATACGGGCAATATACATACATAGATATGTGGTCCATTATAGCTCAAACAGACTAGTTACAACATATTCCGATGTAATGCAGTCATGGAGTATGTCATTTTCAAACAACAGCTTATTGCTATACCACAAATGTTCGTGCTTTCACGATATTACTCGAGCCGAACAAACTATTTGTGATTGGTCCATTTTTAATGATATGGAGTAGATTTTGGGTTAGTCCGATGTAGTGCAATCCTGGACCATATGGTTCAGCCCTAGGACATCGCAATGTTAAATAGACCATATTTTCTTCATACATTTGGGTTACTATTGGACTAGTCCTAGTCCTTTATGGAACATACTTTACATGCGTGTTTGGACTAGTGGCGTTATATGCAGGGTATACTTACTCACATGCACATATTTGTGTACATAAAGACCTATTATCTAAATAAACAAAGACAAATTCTTCTTCTACTTTGTTTGCCAACCGATTTTCTTCATTCTTTTACCAAATGGTAGACATTATTGAGCTTTAGTGACCCGACTATATATTATTGAAATCTGTTCAGTATTAAAGGAATAATAGACTCCTAAAGTTGACACCACTTCAAATGCACAAGTACATTTACTTATGTAAGGATTGGTACAAGTAAAAACAAGCAAAGCAATGAGAGTGTTTTATGTTATGAGTGAAGTTGAAAAAAAGACCCGAATTGAAAGAGATGAGAATCAAATATGGATGTATGTACATGTTCATTACAATTTTGTTTTGTTCGGAAAGAAATTTGTTTATGTAAATGCTTATGACCTTATTCACAAACGATTAATAAAATTAATGTGTGCATTAAAACCGGGTTTCCCATATTAAAGTCCAACATTAATCCTACTATAATTTATCGTCGAGTGCAACGGCCATAGGAAATACTAGTTTATTTAAATGTGGCACCTTTCAATCTTTTACACCACCCAACATACCATTTATTTATTATTCTGTTAAACTACTGAACAAAATTATATTAATAAAAGTATCTTACTGTTAACTGTATTAAAAATAAACTAACTGCCGTATTCTAAAAAATAATTAAGACTTACAATGTACACGTATTTAAAAAAGAATTGTATGAACAAAGTGTTTTAATGTAAATTTTGGAACTCATATTATTATTTTTCAATACGGCAGTAAATAATTATCTAAACGCTTCAAGTGCTTTTTGCAATAATTAAATAATACAATTATTCAAATAAAACTTATTGTTCGATTTAACATTTTTGAAAATTTTTCGTATTTTAATAACTCAAAATAATATTTAACCATGCTGACCATTTTCGTTGTCTGTAACACAGATTACTAACATATGTACATGATCTAGAAACTAAATCCGCCATCATATTAGAGTTACCACAAAATTGCATTTATATATATTCTAGAGTACCGTGTAAAATGCATCTAATTTGCAAAAACCTAAATTATTTACATACAGAGATGTACTTGGCAAAAGAAAAAATTTTATACCTATATTGCCCTATTTAAAACGAAGGGCTACCACCCCATTGCATTTTTGTCAAAACGCGAACTAGCACGAATTTCAAAAAAAGCGCTGATACCCGTATTTAATTAAATCGACTAAAGATTAAAATATGTTAATTTGGGATTTTCATTACTAACAACACCGAACAAAAAATTCAAAAACCTTTTTTTACAAATATCCTTAAAAAAGGACATGAATGATCGTCCTTAGACAAATTGTATATACAGTTCGACGCGCCTTAAAAAACCCCTTTCTTATGATAACCATATTGTATATATTGGGAAGGAAACAAATTCTCAAATCAACAAAACATACAAAAATAGACCCTTTTTCAAAATGGTCCAGCTCACGAGAAGTCAAAAGCCGAAATACTTTAAATGTCATCATAAAAAATACTAATTTTCATTTTCAGGGCGGGTACACTTTGGAATGAATTTCCGTCATCCCACGTCAAATTTGGTTGATAAACAGACCGGTTTCGGCTATGTGCCATCTTCAGTGTTCTCCCAATAACTAATCGTTTTTTTTTTGTGTTGTCCCTTGTCTTTTGTATAGTTTCCTTGTGTACCTAACTCCTTTTCCTCTCTTTCTCTCCTGTTCGTGTCTGCATCTCTCTCGTTCGTATATATTCGTGTGTGGCTCTCTCTCGTTCGTATATATTCCTGTGTGCTCTATATCTACCTGCTTCTTGTTCGTTTAATTTTTCTCTTGTTAGTCTCTTGTGTTTACCGTTACAGTTTATCATTTGCTAAGTCTTTTATCTTTGTGTAGGTAGTAGTCTGTGATTGTACGTTTCTGGGTCTCTTTTTGGTTTTGTTCGTTTGTTGTGTTGTCTGGTTTTCTTGGGTTATTGTTTTCTTTTGTGTAAAAATGTTTTAGCGGTTCAAATATTATGTCTGATGCGGTGTTTATTTGTTCGTTTATAATTCTTCCGTCAAACGTTTTTTGTTTGTATATTTCCATGTTTTCTAATACGTTCAGTCGCCGTCCTTTGTGCTGTAAATGCAGTAATTCAACTGTTTGTCTGATGTGTCTTGGTGTACATTTGTTGTTGAATATGTGGTTCGCGAAATTTGATTCTGGCGTTGCTCCTTGCACGAATTTCGCTTCCATACAACTTGAGTCGCTCTAATATACATAAGTACATACATAAATATTTTTTTATTTTTAGAATTAGAAACGTGTTGCAGCAATGTGGATGGATGAGTATAAAAACTATTTATATGAGCATGAGCAGGGTATTTACGAGCATATTGATGTGGGAGATCTATCAGAACAGAAATACTTACGCCAAAAGTTACAGTGTAAATCCTTCAAATGGTTCACGGAAAATGTAGCGTTCGATTTGGTAAAAGTTCATCCACCGGCAGAACCACCTATTAGCTTCTGCTTAGATTTTTTAACCTTAAGCCGCTGGTTGAGATGCCTAACACGGAAATAAATCCGGCATTTGAAAAAAAGCTTTAATATTTTCTGGAAGGTCCACGAATTTGCTTTGCTCCAAAAAGTTTCGTTTAATATTCCGGTAGTGAGTTATTTCTGTGCCGTTTATTTTTTAAAAAATCACCTCCAATTTTTTTTATCTCAGCAAGTAAACATTCTTTCGGCTTTTTAAGTAATACCTTCGCCACTTGGTCGATCAATGAATAGCAATTTTCATGACATTCGTATTCCTCAAGATTCAGCTTTTTTATTATATAACCCGATATACTATACACTAAAGCATCCTCTTGAAGAATACCAATGTCTTTCATGTTCGTGTCGGTGAAGTCGACAAATTCATTTTCTTCGGCAAATTTTCAGCAAAATTATCGTCAACATTTCGTGGTTTTGGCATTTCGTTTACGCAGGAGGAAGCGAGATATTCGGTGGTATCCTCTTCCACATTCCTTCTGCTATTTCTGTATTTCTTGCTGGAAATATAATCAGATATTCAGGTATGTGATGCAAGTCGATAGGTATTAATTTAGAAAGAGTACTTTAAAAGCTTACCCAAGATGTATTTTCAAAGTCTATTTTTAAATTACCTTGGTGATGGATGATCATCTAAACCGCATTTGCTTTTAATAGCACCAAATAAGTGTTCCAACACATCTTGGTTCAGACGTTTCGTCACTAAGTACGTCATATCGTTTCTTTCGACGTATTCATGCAACATCATCAATGCGTTGTTTGACGTTATTATGCCTTTCTGAAATGGTTCAATATTATTCTTCCTAGAAATAACCAACAATGACATTATTCCCGTCAATTTATTCAGAATCTCCTTTTGGGACTCTAAAGCTAATTCATATGATTGCTAGGGCAAATAATTATTTATATAGTAAATAATAATAAATAAATCAAACGCAATAGGAAAACTTACCTTGCCAGGTTTTAAGTCATAAACCTTAACACCGAAATTAACTAATATGTACATACATTTATTACCAATTTTTATAAAGAAATGATGTGAGTTCTTTCCATACGTTTTAGCAAATGCAGACCAGAGAGCTGCATCGAATACCCGTTTTTATGATTTGAAATACTCACCTAAAAACGAGTTGCGGTGTAGTTAATACAGCATATTGTTTTTGCATCTGCTCGCCATACTCGTAAAAATTTGTGTTTCAACATACGAGCTTGTTACAGGCTCGTATAAATTTCATACACGTTGTTTGTTTAGTATTGTTTCGTAAATATTTTTAACATTCGGCAATTTTATTAGAGCTTCTGATACACAACTTAAGAAATGCTTGCGTAGGAATTTGAAGACACACATTTAGCTTATTATAGTTATCCGAGCTCATAAATATTACTCGTAAGCATTCGTTCATCGTATTAATACTTAAAGCATCGTTGCCAGAAGGTTTAGGTAAAAAAATCAATAATCGTATATTAAAGCCAAATTCATTATGTGATAAAATGTATTTAAAAGCTATTATAAAAAAATTTTTGTTAAAATATATTACAAATGCCACAGGCTTATGAACTTAAAAGGGCAGATTTTTATGTAATGCTAAAATCACAATTTTTTTATACATACATATGTACGTCAATTTCATTTTTTTTTACAAATCGAAAGAATTTTTAGGAATTCAAGAACAAGTTGCCACAAATAAACCTTAAAAACCCATGACATATTGGAAAAACCTGAGATCCAAATTATAATTGGAAATTCTACCTGCATATAAAAACTAATTGCATGAAATAAAAGGGTAAGAACGACAAAAATAACAATTGTTTTGTCTTACCTGCATACATAGTATTACATACACACATACATATGTATGTATGTACATATAGTTTATGGGAACCTATTAAATTTTTTCATTCCTTTCTGTTGAATAATATAAGTTTTTTTTCAACCCAAATGTTGACAACACCTTATTGTCTTTAGAGTTGGTACATAATTCTATGTGCCATTTTAAAATACTTACACTCTTATACCAGACGTCCAACGAACAAGTTATTTGCTAAAACTAAATCTAATTATATATGTAATAAACTGAATTTTATTAAACTATAAAAAAGACATCGTATTTCACTTGGAACTTCTTCTGCTGCTCAACAAGGTAATACCCAACACTTTCTTCTTTATCTCTTATTTTGTTATTAAAGTAACAGTTTTATTATATAAGAGAACATACTCATACCTTTAAAAATCATTACTAGTTTATATCCATATACATGCATATCTATTTCAAAATTGCACAAGCTTTTGATCTTAAAATAAATAATAAAACAGGCACTAAATCATCAAAACGCCTAAAATCGTCAAACCTACGACAATTCATCAAATCTGGCGGCCGCGGCTGCAGTGAATGTTGAATAGAAAATACACAAGTACGTATATACTAAATAAATATGCCGCGAATGGTGTTGTTGCGAGCTGATCGTAACACCAAGTCGTGTTAGTTGAATACAAAGAAGTTACCGAGTATGAAAATAGAAAAAACACGAAACTTTGTTCTGAATGGTTGTAATATTGTATTTACTTTTTTCTGCAATCTGTATTGTCATGCAAGAAGCTCGCGGCGTACAATCAATCAAACAAATCAATAAAAGCGAGTGCTTAAAAGTATCCGAGCCTTAAAATTACTTAGTAAAAAGCGAGTGGAGTATTATGTATTGTTGCAGATGTCTAATGCAGACATTTCAATCGATGTCAATATGGATGCCTGCCTCTCAGAGTTGAGTGAAATTTTAAGTTGTGTATTGTGTTTTAGGTAAAAGTTGTGTGTTGTTATAATATTATTGGTGTTGCTTTATATTTAACTTATGTACCTTTGGTAAGACCTAAGTCTAAGTCTCTCCACTGTTTCCACGAGCTTCTAAGACCCCGACTCATAACTAACTGCACGTAGTTTGCAGGTTTTTTTATCATATCTTCAGCTGAATCACACTCGAAAGTTTCCGCCACCTTCATTACATCGAAAGCGAACACACAAATTTTCTACTGGGACTGTAAATATTTTGTTATCCACACAAATTCAATTGAATTATTCAGCACTTCTTCATTCATTATAATTTTTGCACACCAACATTGAAGTGATGATACAAGAGGTAGCGGAAAACCTTTCTTGTACAAATGGTTGTACGCCATTGGACCTGCAGCATGTAAGCGAATCGCGCTGGATATATCCTTCCATCTCCACTTCAATATTTTAGGTAACATCTTTTTTCTTATCTGTCCCTCAGTGAAAATTTTCCGCATTGCATCAATCGCCATATTTGCCTGGATTGAAGCTACAGGATTCTATTGTAGTAGTTTTCACCAGGCAAATAGTAAATTGATGCACTTAAAAAAGATATAAATCCCGAGATAAAAACTTTTAGCGATTAAGGTGCTTCATTACATACTTATTTTATGAACTTGCTCAGTTTCAGTATATTGGTCCTTGAATGTTATATTTTCTCCAATAGCATTGCATGCTGAAGTAAATAAACTCTTCATAATCGTAAAAAGTGATCGGAACATTAGAAGAGTACTCCGTCAAAACGTAGGAGTTTATTGCGTTATTCCCGCTACTTTGTTCTAAGCAATGCGATCTAAAAATTTAAATATTTAATATTCAGTTTGTATTTGGTATGCATACACATTTTGGAAAATCGACCACTTCGTCATCCTTTTAAACCGGCTGTGCATTTGACAAAAGCAACATTTTGCTTCCTATGCGAACAATGCTGCTTGGTAAAAAGTGGTCAGAACATGTGAGGGATGTCTTTGCGAATTTTGTTCTACAAATTTGGCTCCACTTCATTCGCATGCCCTCTGCTGGCATACGGAACATGGATCCATCACCTTTAACCCTTTCGCGGACACGTCGGCATAAGTCGACACTACGAATGGCTTAAATTGGACACGTAGGTATATTCCGACATAGAAAAAAAATCGTATATAAACACGTCGGACATACATAGGCGACGTCAACTGCATTGGTTGTACATATATGTAGTATCTTATTGTGTGCCACTGCAGAAGCAATCAGATTTAAGTTAGTGTCCCAATTCGATTTTTTTGTTTAACTATAACGGAAATTTTCGTGAGTGGGAGAAAAATATTACGTAGTTGTTTGTATTTTTGCACGGTTCCAAAAAAAGATTTTTTTACTTTCCTTTTCCCTGTTATTTTTGCTTTAACACTGAAATAAATTAAGTTATAGAAATGAATCACGAAAAGCGACAAGAACATTTACAACAATTGTTAGATGAGTGCTGTACTGACGATTCGTCAGGAGAGGACCCGTATTAAACTGACGGCGATGACGATTCGAACTACATAGTGATGAGGAAAGTGCATGCAAAGACATCGATGGGGAAGCCAATGAAAATACTGACTTCGAAAGGAACGATGAAAATGAGAAGCGAATGAAAATGACACGGATTGGCATGAAACGGATAGCGAGATACCAAATTTTAATTTCGATCCTACTGAGTCTGGTACAAAAATCTAAATAAGTGATACATCGTTTCCAATTGATGTCTTCAATAAAAATTTTTCATAACATCATGGACCTACTTATTCGCTGTACGAATTGTAGAATTTAATTAAAAGATTTGGTTTAAATACTTTTATTTGCTTAGAGCTAATTAAGAGCTCCTAAGCTGTAACTTTATTAATTAATTTAATTTTAAATCTTACTCTACTTATATACTACTTATGAGAAGTTCTAGACGACTTAAATGAGTGACATTCTAGAACTTCACTCAAAACTTAATTCTATTCTTACAGTATGCTTATTTTATATTTTACCAGGCAATCATAAATTTTAGACAGTTTCTAAAACTCATGATTGAGTGGTTTCTTAATATTAATAATTGTGGGAATATAAAAGACATACGATCGTTTAGCTATTTCGAGTGTCTTTTAGTTTCCCAAGGAAAAGATACGGCGCGCGTCTCAACAGTTTTTATAGTTTCTACGAGTGCATAATAGATCTTTCTTATAAAACGCAAGGAATTGTTCAAGTGACTTTAACAACGGCCTACGATACACACACAAGGTGTCAAGTGACCGCTGCACAAATATTCTGTCTGGCGTTTGGCAATGTAATTAGAAGCTTGTATGTTGCTGCACTGTAGACTGCAAATGCCTACTACACACTGTTGGTTATAGTGATAATCAAACCACGCTACACCTCCACCTTTCACAAGAATGTTCATATAACGTTAGTTTTATGGACATTCTTTTACAAAAAATAAAAAATCCTACTGAAGTATAATGAAAAATTAATTATTTAGTTTAATTATAATATATATGTGGTAGCGCGCATACCGTTTTTAATTATTTAATATTATATAACTTAAGTCTATTTTTATGAACTATTTGTTCTTTGTTTGTTTTCTTATCAACTACGGTTACATTATTTCTTAAATCTATATTTTTTATTTTATATGGTCCCTTATATTGGGCATATAATTTATGACCTACATATTTCATTTTTAATTAATACTAAATCTCCTATTCTAAAATTATAGTCTAGTATATTCCTATCATAATTTAATTTCTGTTTAAGTTTACTCTTATCTAATAATTGTTGTGCTCTCTTATAAGCTACTTCTAACCTAAATTTTGCTTCTTTAGCATAGTCATCTATATTATAGAGTGGAGTAATTCTATCTACTTCGCTAAACTGATTAAAAGAACTTGGTTGTCTAGCAAAAACTAATTCATACGGACAATAATTATGTACTGTTGAAGGTGTTGTGTTAAAACAGTAAGTGAAATATTTCAACCATTCATCCCAATCCGTTTTATCAACTGTAATATAAGAACGCACGTATTCATTGAAAGTTCTATGACTTCTTTCGATTGTTCCTAATGTTTGATGATGGTATGCTGTTGAAGTTAGTTTTTGAATTTTTAATAGATTGCATAGTTCTGTTACTATTATGTTTTTGTATTCTGTACCCATGTCTTAAATGAACGTCATCATTGGACCATAGGTTAGTATAAGATTTTCAAATATTGCCTTCGCAACTGTTTTAGCGCTTTTGTCTTTAATTGGTAATGTTACTAAATATTTAGTTAAGTCGCATATTATTGTGACTGCATATTCATTTTCGTTTAATGATCTCGGAAACGGTCCTATTGTATCTACATACACCGTATCAAATGGTTTTGCTGGTGTTGGTGTAATTGTCATTGGACTCTTTGAATGTTTAATCGTTTTAGCAGTTTGGCATTTATGACATGTTTTTACAAATTTAGCTATGTCTTTTGACATATTTTTCCAATAGTAATATCTTTTAATTTTTTCTATTGTTCTATAAATTCCACAATGTCCTCCATCTATTGGATCATCGTGATGTTTCAGCATAATTTCAAGAATTGCCTTGGCATTCTTATTATCAATTTGGGTCACCTCGTTTAGTAGCGCTACTTCACTACTAGAGAAAAATTGTCCTAAGTCAAAGTTCTCGTTAGTAAACAAATCATTTATTTGTATATATGTTACTACAGATTTTCCTCGTTTGATGTAACATCTTCCGGGGGAAATCTTTAGTTTATAATATTTTTTTACGTCAGTGTTCTTTAAAGGTACATATATACTGGGCTTATTATTTTTATCAATTTTATGCTGTTTATTTAATGTATTACTATTATTTTCTTTTAATTGTTTATTAGTCATCGATCTAGTCGTGACTTTTAATATAGAACAAATTTTGCTATTCATGTTTTTTAAGTCATTTATTGTAATGCGCGATAAAGCGTCAGCAACATAGTTTTCTTTTCCCCTAAGGTATTCAACCGTAAAATCATATTCTTCTAGATCAAGTCTAATTCTTGTTAATTTGGAGCTAGGATTTTTCATTGAGAACAGATAAGAAAGTGGTCTGTGGTCAGTACGGACAAGAAAATGTTTTCCATATATATAGGGTCTGAAATGGGTTATTGCCCAATGTATGGCTGTTAGTTCTTGTTCAATTGTTGACTTATTGCTTTCGCCTTTAGTAAAAGTTTTTGATGCGTATGATATAGGCAATTGTTTTCCATTATGTTCTTGAGTAAGTACAGCTCCACAAGCCCGTTTACTTGCATCTGTCGTTATGCAAAATTGCTTCGTGAAGTCTGGATACTGAAGTAATGTTGGTGTCATTAGTGCTTTTTTAAGGTAATTAAATGCATGGTCACAATCTTTAGTCCATTCGAACTGTACTCCTTTCTTGGATAATTTTGTTAGATGTCTGGAATATTCCGAAAAATTTTTAATAAATCTACGGTAGTAATTGCAAAAGGCTACAAACCTTCTTGCGCTATCAGCATCTTTTGGTACTGGATAGTTTTCTATAACTGTGTATTTACTATCGTCGGGTAATATTCCTTTATCTGTGCATTTATGACCAAGGTAAGTTACTTCTCTCATAAAAAATGAACATTTTTCTGGGTGAAGTTTTAAATTGTGCTGTCGACATAAGTAGAAGACATTTTGTAAATTTGAAAGCATATGTTTTTCTGAACATCCCAACACTACTAAATCATCCATATACAAAAAGGCTTGGTCTGGTTTTAAACCACTAAAAGCAAGTGTCATCATTCTTTGAAAAGAGTTAGGTGCTATTTTCAAACCATATGGTAATCTAGTAAATCTATATGAACCGTTGCTTGTTGAGAATGCTGTTAAATCTCTAGAGTCATTTTCTAAACCAATTTGGTGAAATCCTGACATCAAATCTAAGCAAGAGAAATATTTTGCTCTGCCTAGTTGATCCAGAATATCATCTATCCTCGGTAAAGGAAATTTATCTGCTATTAATTTTTTATTTAATTGTCTATAGTCAATGACAAGTCTCCATCTCTTTTTGTCTGAATTCGGTAATGATTTTTTCGGTACCAATAGAATTGGACTGTTATATTCTGAGTATGATGGTTCAACGATTTTATCTTGTATTAACTTTTTCACTTGTTCGTCGATCTCTTCTTTGTGAGTATGTGGTATACGGTAATTCTTTATATATATCGGTTGTGTATCTTTTACCCTTAACTTTTGTTGATAGAAATTGTTAGTTGTTATTGGTTCTGTTTCCAAACCGAAAATATCACTGTATTCTGAACAAAGGTTAGTTAATGTTTCCTTAAAATGATTTGGAAATTTTTCTTTTAAAATTTTTAATATTTCTGATTTTCTATGTTTATTATGATATTTTTTATTCTTGATTATATCATAATCAGTGGCATTTTCTGTTTTTATTTGTGTGGGTTTAATGTGAATGATTTGGTTATTAGTGTTTAGGATACGAATAAATGCTTTATTGGATTTTACTAATGTGTTTGGTAAAAAAACTCCTGTTTCAATTTCTTGATTAGGTATTAGAATATCCTCGTCTGAGTTAGATATTTTTATTAGACGTATAACTTCAGATCTTGCGGGTAAAATTATATCAGAATTGTTGTTAGTAATTGGTATTGTTATTGGTTGAGGTATATTGAATGGTCTAAGTACAAAGTAATCATAATCATCATTGAAATCTAAAATGCAGTTATATTTTTTTATGAAGTCCATTCCAATGATTCCATCGCATGGTATTGGGAAATCATTGTGTATCACTTGAAAATTGTGAGGTATCAGGAAATTTTTGAACTTTAGATCAAAGAATACACTGCCTATTGATTTGATTTCACCTTGTCCTATTCCACTAAGATTAGTTGTTTTGTTAGTGTTAATGTGTTTTAATTCAAAATGTTTTAGTTTTATTAATGAAATATCTGCTCCTGTGTCTATTAGTAGTGATATTGGGCCGTTAGTATTGTTAATTTGGATATTAATGAAAAAACAAAAGTTAAGGTTTAGATTGTATATTCTATTGTCTATTGTGTTGATCTTAGGGGAAGATCGTGGTTTTCCGACTCATTTGTTTCTGTTGCTCTAACGTAGTTTTGGTTTCTACGTGTAACGTTATTATTGTATCTTGGTCGATTTCTATTAATGTTATTGTTATTATTGTTGTTGCTATTTAAATTATTGTTATTATAGCTGTTGTTATTATGGAAGTTATTTCGTTGGTTATTGTACCTTCCATGGAATTGTCTATTGTTATTTCCTCGGTAATTACTGCGGAATCTTTTCTGTCCGAAGTGTAAAATGGTATTTTGTTGACCGGTTGCTTCGGTGCAACTGTTAACAAATTTACTTACTGCATCGTTCATGTTGTTGAACTGTCCTGCCTCCATAATAAGTTTTACCTTATCTATGGTGCAGTTCTTCGTAAGTGCTTTAACAGCAGCTTGTGTGGAGTATTTGCCTGCAATATCAGTTGATAATCCATCTGATATGTAAGCATTTTCCAAAGATTTTGTAAGAATTTCAATTTCATTACAATAAGCATTGGCAGTTTTATGGTTTTGTTTTATATTCATGAGTTTTGCGGTTAGTACTTCTACTGACTCGCCTTTTACTGTATTTTATAATTTATCTATGACCTCTATTATTGTGTTTTCATTAGTTATCAAGTTTCTGGCATTGCCTTTTAATTTAGTTTTTATAAGGTTTATTGCTAGTGCTTCATTAGTACCTATTATAGAATTTACTAAGAGTAGTGAATCAATGAATGACCTCAAATTATCTGATTTTCCATCGAAATCGGGAATGAGCTTTGCAGCTGTATTTAGGAAATCTACAGGTGTTTGCGCCATGATTGGTTGTTTTTCGTTTGCTGGTTCAGTGGTAAGTTGTGCTATTTCTATTTGTTTGTGCAAAGTCAATGGTATTGTAATTTTAAGTCCTTTTCTTTCGGTAATATATATTAATTTATTCCTAGTATCATGAAAAAATGCTTCAGCAGCTGTTTTATGTGCTGTTGTTAGTCTGTTATAATTTACATTTAATATTGCTCTAATTTGTTCTGTTCTTTGTAAAAGTATTTTTAAATGTTTTTGTAATGTTTCTTCTTTAATTGATCTTTCTAAATTAAGGCATTTGTATGATTTGTTAAATTCTTCCTTTAATTTTCTACAGCTAGTAATTATACTTTGCCAGTCCATAAATTCAACCTATATGTTTTTGTTAATATATTAGACTTTATCCAAATCATTTGCCCTACTAATGTACTGCTTTTTGAACGATCTTTTATGTAATAGGTACATTTTAAGTAAAAAATTTACTGCTGATATTATGACTAATATTAACATTAGTATCCATAATGAATTTATTTCTGAAGTATGATTACCAATTTCTAAATTGGTAACCACATTTGCGTTGGGTTTTTCAATTTTTGATTGTTCTTTACCCATCTTGATAATTGTTTAAAAAAGGTTTTGTGTTGTTAGTGGTTTTGGTCCCACTGGTGCCATAATAAAAATTTAAAATAAAAGTTTTTTTTTCGCCACGAGCGGTTAACGCTTACTGGCCCTAGTGTGCGGCTTTAGCGCACTACAGTTAAGATAAAAATAGTTAAGTTAATCATGTCATTAATCTAAAATTTTAGTTCATGTACATCTGATACGAATTTATGTACCGGTAGGCTTCATTGAGGAGCTTACGTCTTTTGATAGACAGGTCTCTCATTTATCCTTGTGTCATCGTCCTAGTTTGGTGGTGGTGTGCTGATATTGTTTTCTGGTACGTGAGTATGATGATGATTCCATTCCAATTTTGTAGTCCAGTTTCCAATTGTTGAAAGCAGTTTATTTATATATTTATTTGGATTGTTGCCAGTAGTTACTGTTTACTCTGCCTTTTGGCCAGGCGGTCATCTTCCTCTGACGGATCGTTTTAGGCTGGTCCGTCAGGAACCATTAAATTTTAAGGATTAAATTTTCTTTGGGTGCTCTTTGTTAAGCACTCCAAAGTTTGGCAGGATCGCATTTAATTAAAAAATTTGGTTTAAATACTTTTATTTGCTTAGAGCTAATTAAGAGCTCCTAAGCTGTAACTTTATTAATTAATTTAATTTTAAATCTTACTCTACTTATATACTACTTATGAGAAGTTCTAGACGACTTAAATGAGTGACATTCTAGAACATCACTCAAAACTTAATTCTATTCTTACAGTATGCTTATTTTATATTTTACCAGGCAATCATAAATTTTAGACAGTTTCTAAAACTCATGATTGAGTGGTTTCTTAATATTAATAATTGTGGGAATATAAAAGACATACGATCGTTTAGCTATTTCGAGTGTCTTTTAGTTTCCCAAGGAAAAGATACGGCGCGCGTCTCAACAGTTTTTATAGTTTCTACGAGTGCATAATAGATCTTTCTTATAAAACGCAAGGAATTGTTCAAGTGACTTTAACAACGGCCTACGATACACACACAAGGTGTCAAGTGACCGCTGCACAAATATTCTGTCTGGCGTTTGGCAATGTAATTAGAAGCTTGTATGTTGCTGCACTGTAGACTGCAAATGCCTAGAATGAATACGGACTTCAATTAAGTAACCAGCAGAGAGGTTCCAGATTCAAAAGGATGATGAAATTTTCTCCCATTCATCGTCCTGAAAAGTTAAAATTTTTAGGTTTGTGGGCAAATTAAAGTTCCAAGATTCGTCAGTTACTTTCGAAATCGACACTATACTATCAGCCGGCATTCTCTGCGACAATGTCCGGCAGAAGGTTCGAACAAATCTTAAGATGTCTTACTGCGAATCATGTGCGAGGCGAGTCACATACGAGTATGGCAAAAAAAATCTAATTTCGTAAAATTGATATATCAGAGTTTTCAAGCTGCTTTCTGGCC
Source organism: Gymnocheta viridis (assembly GCA_956483585.1). NCBI lineage: Eukaryota > Metazoa > Arthropoda > Insecta > Diptera > Tachinidae > Gymnocheta > Gymnocheta viridis. The sequence continues at coordinate 39,119,652 of OY101444.1, forward strand.
CTCTGAGCAAATTGTGCTAGATAAATCGTTGTTACTCCATAAAGGTAGACTCGTTTTCAGTCAATACATTATCTCGATTTGGAATATTACTCAAATATCCCAATAAGTTTCAAAGCCTACTATTTATACTTTTGTAATTTTTGAAATTCTCAGTATTTTTTTTAAGTTTTTGTACAATGTTTGAAACTGTTAAAAAATATACAAGCGCAGTCGAAAAGCAAAGATTTGTTGTTTTTTTTTTTTTGTTTGTTTGTTTCTTTAAACTTATTTTTGTACGTTTATTAGTATAATATTATACATGCATATTACAGTATTTTTTATCGCTTATATTTTCTTTTCGTATATAAATAACCATAATTATTTTTTATATTCTTTATATTAAAGAAATGTAATGGATCGTCAAGACACTATGTACGAGTAAATACACAAAATCAATGAAATTGAATTTTAGTTTTGTTTTAAAAATGTATTAATTTTTCATTTTTTATGAACATTTGTGATTTCAGAAGAAATGCAAAACTGATGTTTACATCCTGTTTTACACTTGTGTAATTTTAATTATTTTCTATATTCAGGTGCAGAGCTACCTGCAGTATATCAGAACCCGGTATTATTATTGTATTTGTACAATGTGATAAAAAATCTTTTGACAATTAAAATTTTGTTTGGATACTTAGTAACACATAAGAAAGCAGAAAAATATCTTCCCGTCTAGAATTTGATAAAAAATGTTTCTTTCATTCTGTAACATCAGTGAGTTAATCTTCAAAAGTACTTCAATTAATTGCCATTTTTCTATAAAATAAAAACAAAGTTTGATGTAAGAATTTAATTTGATATCAAGCTCCAAAATGTAATTAGCAAAGAAACTAAAAAATTTAAAACCCCGCGAAAATAGCGCATATTCTAAAAATTAAAACTGCAATATTGGAAATTATTCCCAAAATTTATTTTAAAAAATCATATAATTGGCAATCGGCAGCCAAAAATCTTGAAAAAATCTCTGAAATGCCAAAAATTTTTAAAAATATGCGAACATCAGGAAAATTGTATGATTTAATATTGATTAAAAAACAGCAACATTATAGAGTAAAAAAACTTACAAAATATCATTTTCATTGTGAAAATTAAACTTTCATTGAAAACTATTTTGTATTTGGAATAAAAATTTCAAATGCATTTGTATTTTAAATGAAAGTATTGCAAATACCTACTTTCCACAAATTTATATTTAGCTTCTAGCCAATTGAATAATTTAATGTGGGCTTAATTAAAATGTATTTTAAGAATAGTTCGCAATTCATCAAATATTTTTAAACAATCAGTTCCTATCGTATACATACATATTAACTTTGGATTTTTAGATCGGAATATTTGGGGAAAATTTCCAAAACATTTGTAAAGTGTAGCGATAATAGTTCGCGAGCTGTACCGCGTCTAAAAATAGTATATGCATACATATTTGTATTTTATTTTTTTTAACCATATTTTCCCCAATTCAACATATACAAAATTATAAGTTAAGATCTTAGGAGATAAAAAATTGATTTCTTCATATTCATATAAAATTAACTGGTCTTACATTCATTAAAAACACCTAAAAAATCATCGTTTTGCGGAGTATCGTATTGTCGATAGCACTACGGAATTGGACGCGGATTAATGGTAAAATATTACGAAAATAAGCCGAATCTATGGGTTGGATTTGAGAGCAAAAAGCTTTCTGTTTGCGATTTTATCGATATTTTTCATATTTATTTCTTTGTCTCACTAAGTAAAATTTTACAAACGCAGAAAATTTAAATAAAAAATGTTTTTAATTAAATCCATCTGTTTTCTTAGCAGGCTGAATACGAATTACCGAATTCGTATTTTTTAAACCAATTGTGGTTGAAATTCGTATGTGTTTCTATATCAGAAATATACAGGTTTTATTGAACCAAAACCTTTATCGTCTGGTCCAACCGCAATACAGATAAGGAAATGGAAAAGTTAACAAAATTCTAAAAAGACAACTATCAGAATACCACTAGTTTACATACATACATACATACATACGTACATCATTCGAGTTTCAAAGAAAAAATTAAATTAATATAATGATAATAAATGTTGTTATATTTTATAATTTAAAATTTTTTCTTACAAAGTCAAGTTATTTTAATTTTTGGTATTATTATTATATTATATCAAATAAAAACGTTGACAACTTACTGAATTCATTATATAATTATTTGATCACTGTACAAAATCCTATCTGATAACGTATTGGATATTTTTGAAAAATAAACCTTTTATCGTTCATAAAATTGGAAAAAACGCAAAAATTAAAAAATCAAATCCTCAGCCTTTACTATGAAATAGAGTTTAGAACCAATAATCCGTGATCGTGATTAATTTTTTGTTTCCATCACGTGGGGGTGCGTCCGTGAGACAGTGAATGGCAATTTTTTTTTGCTTTAATGTAATTTTTTCCATTTAAATTTTTTTTTTAATTTTTTTTCGTATTTCGTGGGCGTGAATTTTCGTGATTGTGACTTCTTTTGTCACTCCATACTATGGTGAAGGGCACATAAGATTCGGCACAGCCGAATATATCTCTCTTACTTGTTTTATTATTATTTGATTTGTTGTCTGACGAAATATATGTACAAAATTTTAAAACCCTAAACAAAATGTTCTTTTTTCATAAAATCAATGAATTTTTTAGAGTAGGGAACTTTTTTTCTTTGTAGGGGAAAAGGGAGCAGCTGGCAGCACTGATATATCATAAAATTGTATGTCTTTATAACGAAATTATTTTATTGTGTTTCTTGTATATAAGAACAACATTTAATGAATTATCTAAATATTATTATTACTTGTTATTAAACTTGAGGTGGGCGTCAAAATAGTATTACTTATTGCCTAGTGATTAAGGGAATATAAAAATGATTCAAGCACCAAACGCGATACATTAAAATTAATGTAGCATAACACATAAGTATGTTAGTCAACACAGTGCTTCACTGGAAATGCCTTAAAAGTTTAAGTCGAAAAACATTATTAGTATGAGAAAATATTATATCTAACTCATATGGGAGATAAATCCAATATCACGCCACTCTTACAACAAATGATCTTTAAAATAAAGAGCATTTAATCTTGAGTATCAGGACTTGTTTATTCCTGGTAGACCGAGAAAAAGTAAACATATTACGTAAGAGGCAAGGTACCCAACTTTTTATGATGCGATGGAAACAGAATAAGTTACGAAGGCTTACAAATTGGTTGAAGTAGCATCCTCGTACATTAAAAACAAACCTGACGATGGAATATGTTGCATATCTTAAAATTTTCCAATTCTTCGCAATAGAGCCAGAAACGACTTCTAAGTCATACAAAACATGAGGCATCATTAATGAATGCTCGAATCGCCTCTTGACCTCGGCTGGTAAAAAAATTCTGATAGAATAAATTCTACGTAGAGTAGAGGGTATCATTCGGTATATAAAATCACAATGTGCCTCAAAACTTTATCCACTGTCAATTATGCTGACAAACAAACTCAATACGAGAATTAAAGATGAACACGTTAAAAGAGTGGAATTGGGTTCCAAGGCTTTAGATTTAGAAGGATTAATAGATAATGAGTTCACACTTAGTCACCTTGAGACTTCATTAAAGGAATAATCAATATTAGACTATAGATATTTCAGGAAAGTCACGATCTGAAGCAAACAAAAGAAAAATGTCATCAGCAAACAAGAAAGGTGTACATTAGGGTGGGTCACTGATGTATGAGAATGTATAAAAGTTCTCAAATCATATTCTAATAGCAATATTTTTGTGTCTTGAGTTAAAAGAAATAAAAATTGCTATAAAAAAGTTTAAAAAAGTCATATCTTGAGCCCGCGCCGGAGCTCTCAAGAATTAAGTATTTTCTAAAAGAGCAATTTTTTAAATTTTAATATTTTATTTACTATCAAAACTAACTAAATAAAAGGCGAATTTATATTTTTTAAAATTTATTTAAAGAAAATTAGAGGTTATTTAGACTTTGCAATTTTAGATTTATTTGGTGTGACACTTCTATGGTAATCCAGGAAGCATGGTGCTGGGTGCAAATTCGCCTGGCACTTCAAACATCCGTACTCTTTTTTGCCACCGCACTGCCGGCAGCGACGTGCTAGGAGTTTTTCAATTAAATGATCTACACGATCATATCTTACTTCCATTTGTGCTCTGGAAATCACAATCTTACCGGCATTTCGCCGATTAAACTTCATCATTATCATCTCGCATACTTCCACTCTAAAATCAAATGGAAACATAAGGGGGTTTTTCATATTTGCGACAAAGGCAATGCCGTTTCCAAGCATTCAACATAGCCGCATCGAAAGCGTTTGTAACTAATGGCCAACACCACTTTTTGCACCGAACTCGAATGCGATAATTGTTCATGGCGTTACCAAAAAGGTCCACACCTCCGATGTATTTATTATATTGGTTGACTAAATAGGGTTGTTCAAGTGCAAGCATTTTTCGTTGTTTTCGATCATATTGCCTTGCGCGAATCATTGGTGTATGACTTAAATAATTCGGTAATAAAGTAACGACCTAAAAAATATATAACGGAAGCAAATTAATTGATTAATAACGTAAAATATTTCAGTAAATAACGTACCGAATTATCGTTCCAACGTACAGCAATTATAGAATTGTCCACATCAAAACAAAAGTCTGAATTTCCACGGGGCTGTTTACGCATTTTTCTTGACGTCCATCAGTGGAGCATGATTAGTCCGATTTTCACGAACAGTTCCCAATGCGAAAAATCAATCACCCACTTACTATAACAGATATAGTTGTTTCATAAAAATATTTTTTATCTGTACTTAAGCCCTCAAGTTGTATTTCCGGAAGCTGGCCTTCAATTTTCTTACTTAAAAGTCATTAGGACACAGTAATACCCTTTCTGCAATACAATGCTATGTTGTTATGTAAAAAGGGGATATGGTAGTCATAATCAAAATTTAACGTAATTGAATATCAAAGCGCGGTCTCTTAAAATAAATTAACAATATTTTACAGGGATCAAATGCAGGCATAATACAACATATTTACGCTATTAGAAGTCGATACGAGACCCACCCTAGTGTACATAAGATCTAATGGCACTAAGACAGATCATTAATGTAAACTAAAAATAACAATGGACGCAAGACTGATCCTTGTGGAACACTAGAGTTAAGTGATAACACACCTGAGTATTTACCAAGAAGGAGAAATGAAATGCATCCCTAAGCACAGTAACCATGGTAGAAAAACATATCGAGTTAAAAGCCAATAGCAAGCAGCAAGTGTATTTGAAATCAAATACATTTGCTTTTGTTAACATTCTCAGTGTAATTCAAGTGTAAATGATGATGAAATCAAGTAAATGCAAAGCAAAGAAAACACAAATACAAAATTTTACTCTCTTTATACGTCCCAAGAATTCATATTTACTCGCACTTGTAAAATATAAAGAGAATAAAGTAAAACAAAATTTTGCTGGTATACAGGGCTGCCAGAAAAAAATTGTAGAAAATCGTCATTTTGACGATAATTTTGAAAAAAATCGTCATTTAGGTATTGCAAAATCGTACAAAAAACAACAAGCAAATTTTTAGTAATTATTGTTTTTATTTAAAATGTCAATATGTATATGTACATATTAATACAAAAATACACATTGTAAATGCGTGCTTATAGCAATTTATAAATGTACTTTAAGTTTATACAATATTAAATATTAAAGCTTTAATTCAGAGGTACAATTAATTGAGATCAATATATCATAAAAAATCTTATAAATATAAATGTAAGTACAAACAAAGAAATGCATTAATATATGCCTATATAAAGTTTGTATGTACATATTTATGTAAAAAACATAAGTTTTAGTTTTATGCAATTTTTAGACATATATATTAGAAGATAATAATTTTAACAAATCAGGTTTAATTATTACATCAAAACAACTTGAGTTGTTTAATTTTAGATAATCGATTGTTGCATTCTCCAATGAGTTTCTTATTTTTGTTTTGTTTAAATTAATCTGGCTGAAAATTCTCTCTACGTTTGCAGAGTAATGGGGTATTACCATTATGTTTTTAATAAATTTTGACAAAATTGGAAAAGCTTGAGAAGAATTGCCGCGTTTTAAAGAAGAAATTTTTTCCCAAAACATACATAAATTTATATCTTTATTTTCAAAAATGGAATAAAAATCTAAAAATTGCGGTTCACGGAATTCAGTATCTAGATCTTGTTTTTCATTTTCTTTAACGAAATGTGGGAATTCTTGAATAATATCTAAAAGTGAGTCATTTTTTTTATCTAAAATATTTGCGGGATCAATAATACTTAGACATTTCAGATTATTTTCAAAATCAAATCTTTTTAAAATTTGATCGCACAATTCAATGTAAAAATTAATACAATTGGTTATTATTTCATCAACTTTACACTTGTTTAGTTTTGTTTTTGAAATAATATTTTTGGCATATAGTCCTAGGTACACATTGTTTTTACTTAAATAATTATTGCAGTCTTTGTAATTAACTAAATGTACTTTGCCATCCTTTAGCAAATTGCCTTTAATGAAATTGTTAAGGACTGTTTTAAAAAGTCTTTCCATTTGCATATACATAATGTGAATTTCTGTACTTTCGCTTTGAAATAGTCGATTAATGTTGTTAATAACACCAAGAATGTATTTTAGAAAAGACAAATAAATTTCATTTTCTTCATTTAAATTTTCAAAAATTTCCCTAGACGTATCAATTTGATCTATATTACAAGCGAATGAAAAATAAATTTTTAAACATTCATATAATTCTAATATGCAAATAACAACTGCTTCTAAAGACAGCCACCTTGTTTGGCTTGGGTGTAACAACTTTTTTGGTTGTAACTCCAATAATTTTTGGATATCATTAAATTGATTGCACTTTTTAGGGCTATTTGACAAATAATTAAAAATATTCCGTGTTAATGTTTCAACCGCTGAAGGCAATTTGAGGCACGCGTACGATGAACACAATGCCAAAGAATGACAAACACATTTCATTACAAATAACTCAGAAATATCGTTTTTCAATAACTTAGCAACTGAATGATTTTTTCCCGTCATTACAGCTGCTCCGTCAGCTGCAAATCCCAACATATTTTTCCTATAGTCTATATTAAATTTTTTAAATAGATGAACCATAGATTTATATAAAGTATTGGCATCGCATTGGTCAACTTGTAATAGTCCAAAAAAGAGATCATAAATTTTAAAATCGACACTTACTTTTACTACCAAACACAACGACTTCTTATTAGAGATGTCCGTTGACTCATCAATGCATAAAGAAAATACGTTATTTCTTAACACCTCACACACATAACTTAATTAATATTTTCCAATAACATTTCTTACAATATTTGTGGCTTTTGTTCGTCCCAATGCAAATTTTTTAGCACATTCAGAGTCAGAAAAAGAGTTTTTGAAAAGTTTGGACATATGATCTCCGATTAGAAAGGGCAAATTATGTTCAACAATAAAAAATGCCATCCTTATTTCTGATTCCTTAGAATTTATGCTTATTTTTTTAGGAAATACCTCATTTATTTTTGACTGGTTGTTAACAATTGAGTTTGTTTTACTAATGTGTTTCTTTGTGGATGCATGAGCCAACAAATCAGCTTTTCCAGATGAAGCTTTCAGCTGGGAGTTGCACAATGTACAGAAAATTTGTCCATTTTTTACCTTTGCCCAAGGTTTAATTTCTGGATCAAATATCCAATCATCTTTGAGTCTACGTCTTTTTCTTTCATTCTAATGTAAACCAAAAACAATATGTTAACATAGATATAAAGAAAAATTTTAGTCATTGTACTTACCGTAGATAAAATTTGAAATGTACCAGCATCTTCATCTTCATTATTATTTTCACAATTTTTTGTTTTATTTAAATATTTCAGCATTTTAAAATTTATTTATCTTTGTTAAATTGTCTTTTTTTTCAATTGTGTGGTTTCCTTAAAAATTCTTTTGGCTTTTGTTCACTTTTTTCTATGTAAACAACCGTTAACTTTTTTATTTCTTGGTTGAAAATTTTCTTATATTGTCATAGTAAATACATACATAAATAATACCAAAAATATCAACACTTAAAATCTCACACACATTTGCACAAAATTCTTTACTTAAAAAGTGCATACACATATGTATGTATTTCTTTACTCCTTAATAATATTGTGTGAAAAAAAAATTGAGTAAACTAGTTGTCTCATCCACAAAGACTTATTAGAGTTTAAGAGTTGCCATTCTTCCATATAGCAAAAATCGCCATTTTCGAGGCAAAAAACGTCAATCGTCATTTTGCTAAATTTTTGTTAAAAAATCGTCAAAATGACGATAAATCGTCAAATCTGGCAGCTATGCTGGTATACTCTAAGTGTTATCGAAAATATTTAAATGGTTTGCTTTTGTGTTGTGTACTCAAAAGTTTTTACAAATTTTTACTGCATTTTACGAAATTGCGTTCATTTACTCAAGTTACAGTAAATGAGAACACAAATTGAGAGCGTAAAGTGACAGTTCTTAGCTGAGAATTTACAAATTTTTACTGCAGAAATTTCTTGTAGTAAAACGAAAAATACATGTGATTCAAAAGCAAACAAACAAAAGTAAGAAAACAAAAAGTATACAATTTGAGAAAAAATTACTTAAAAAAAGGAAAGTCTGAAATAAACTAATATAAAATAATAAGCAAAAAATTATTTTTCAACTATTCATTCGATAAACATGATGTGCATATGTACATATGTATATGCCTTTTAAAACGAAATAAATATTGTAAACACCATTTACAGCCATTTTCGTTGGAGCTGTGAAAATGCTAAGTACAGTCGACTCTTGATAATTTGAAATTCGTTAATTTGAATCTCGCGATAATTTGAACTGTTTTCCAGGTCCCTTGAAAAACATTCAATAAATAGAAAAAAATTAATGTAATTTGGTCCCCTCGGTAATTTGAAATTATTTGAATGGCATTTTGATCGCCGACGCGCTATAATTTGAATTTATTGGCTCTACGCTCAATAATTTGAATTTTTTTAATGTTCTGTGTTTTTTTGCAAAATATAAAATAAATAAAACAATCATTTATTTTAGTTTTTTAGTTTATATACGTTGCTCAATAGAAATTACATCTTGTCCGCAAACGTTCTACAATTTGAAGTTTGGTTTTTCTACACTCTATAATTTGAATTTCTAATGTGATTTTGTTTCTTTTTTTGAAACACACACAAATTTAAATCGTTTGCTTGACTTTCTATGCCACGCTTTTAGCATACACCATACATCGACAGTTACTAAAATAAAAAAAAATCTCTTTTCTTTGCTTTTTGCTTTTGCTCATTTGTGGAATTAAGTGCTTGGTGCAAATGGTTTTGCGAATTCTAACTTTTTTATGAAATCTAACGGTTACATAATCTTTTTGTGTTTTTACGACTTTTACAATGAAAAAATGTTTTACAATTGTTTAGCCAGTGTTTCGGATACTGTTTATCAGTAAGCTGGTAGTCTTGAGCATTTTTTCAAACGTTTGTGTTTTTAATTAAAATGAGTTCAAAAAAGAACAAGTGCCTTTCTATTAAGGAGAAAAAACTTGTGATTGAAGCTGTAGATAATGGACAGTTAAAGAAAGATGTTGCCCAAAAATTCGGTATTTTGCCATCAACATTATCGATGATTTTGAAAAACAGAAATCGCATCACCGAATCTACTTTAACTGGGGGTAGAAAACGGTCACGTCCGGGTGAATATCCCCATCTTGAGAATTGCTTGATAGAATGGATTCGTCAATGCAGAGACCAAAATGTTCCTGTGGGTGGTTTCATCTTGAAGGAGAAAGCCAAATCTTTTGCAAAGTCTCTCGGTATTAACGGATTTAATGCCAGTGATGGGTGGGTTTCAAATTTCAAAAACCGATACGCCATCACATTTAAAAAAATATGCGGGGAAAGTGCGAGCGTGGATAACTCGATTTGTTCTGATTGGATTGACAATCTTAGTCGACTTCTGAACGGCTATGACCCAAGAAACATATTCAACACAGACGAAACTGGGCTTTTTTATAAGTGTCTTCCTGATCGCACATTGACATTCAAAGATGAAAAGTGTCATGGAGGCAAACTCAGCAAAGAACGAATAACTGTACTTTTGGCATGTAACATGGATGGATCTCAGAAGCTGAAACCTATTGTTATTGGGAAATCAGCTAAGCCACGCTGTTTCAAAGGAATAAAAACGCTTCCCGTAACTTACAGGTCAAACAAAAAATCATGGATGAATACAGATTTGTTTAATGAATGGCTGGTGTCGATAAATAGTGACATGAGAAGAGAAAAACGCAAAATCTTATTATTTTTGGATAACTGCACGGTGCACAATAATCCACCACTGCTAGATCACGTGAAATTGATTTATTTTCCGCCCAACACAACATCTAAATTGCAGCCTTTAGACCAAGGCATTATTCAAAATTTTAAAACCCTCTACCGCAGAGAAATTGTTTCTAATATGTTGGATAGCATTGAAAAGGGTGAGAAAGCGGTCATAACACTTTTAAGTTTATATTTATAACTTTTTTTTGAATAAAAGATAAATAATTATGAAATTAAAGAAAAGCTGAAAAATGGTATTTTCAAAATCAGTTTGAAAAGAGGAACATTATTGGAATGATAGAAAATGGTAATGAAGATGAAGGAGTTGTTGGTTGCCGAGTTTGCTTCGACGTTCTTAAATACGATGGTGCGCTACTTGCTGGTATGCATAATATTTTACAGCTGACTTTATATAAAATCGGAATCTGCCTTTCGCGACTCCCACCATTCTAATATACTAAAATTATTAAACATGTATACATTTGTGTTTTCATATAATGGCACAAACAGCAAAATTAAACATACATACATAAGTATGTTTTTGTTTACAAAATTCGATCAATGTTGCATACTTCTAATTAATAAAAACGAAATTTTTTTCCGAAAAGTAATATGGGCATCACTTGTTACAGAGGCGATCAATCTCCCCTGAATCCGCCCATATAACTATCATTTTATTCTTTTTAAGAAATAAACAAACATTTTACAAATATTAGAGTTATTTATGTGGGAATATATTATAAGTTCGGTGTTTTAACTCGTTAGCCCAGCTTAACTCGTTAGCCCAGCTTAACCCGTTCAGAGACGATATTTTAGACATACAAATTTTTTTTAAATGAAGTGTAAACCTCTCGAATTCTCTGTTGTTCTATAAGACCTTGTTTTAAAATTTTGTTATTAGAAAATGGTCTCCAGCAAGGAAAAATTTAATTTTGGAAGAAATTACCTTCAGCACTGCAAAAATTCTTCTGTTTTCAAACAAATTTTTGCGGCTTATAACGAAAACCAACCAAGACGGCTTTGGCAAATATTCTAAGAAATCGAAAAATTATTTTGAAAAGAGTAAATCCAATATAACGTGTGCGCGAGGAAATCTTAGTTTTATTTTGATACAAATTGAATCATTGCATCAAAGAAATGCAAAAGCCGATGAAAAAAATAATAAGGGTATTCAGGTTTTAGTGCGTTTTGCATTGCAACTGCTTGCAAGTGCAACTATTTTGTCATTAGTAGAGGACGGGTTTTATGGCGGTATGCTATATTGTTGTTCAACATATTAACACATGCAAAATTTTTTCGAGTGTGAAGTAAACTGTGATCTTGCGCGGTTATAATATCGATTAACATTCTTTTAATGTAATTACTCTCAACGCTTTCATTAAAAAATATCCCAATTGAGAAACAATAGGAATGATCGGAATATGAAATTTTTGTTTGAGTGGTTCTTATATATTTTAATAGAGGATTAAATCAAAAGATGATTTTAACTGGGGCATTGAAAATTTTACTACACTAAGCATCGGTCACAAAATTATAAAAAACAAAAAAAAAACCCTTGCAGTCATTGGGCAAAAACTTGTTTGTTCAAAGAACAATAAAAAGTTATTTTTTACCGTAACTTTTTTATACATAAATTATACATAAAATAAATTTTGGAGTAGAAGTTAAGCTGAGAGCTTAAAATCCTGGTGAAGGAGTCGATGACTGCGATCACCTTCCCCTGGCAGATTTACCAGGACCCCACCCGTAGCTCCACTCAGTATTTCGGGGTTATTTGCCTTGGTAGAACACTTCCTGCGGTGGAACACTCCTTGCACGGGAACGCTTGTTGCTTTGGAATGCTTTTGCTTGTAGCGCATGCCTGTTCTTGCTCGATCTGTGTAAAAGAACCTTACCCAGGAAAATATGAAAGAAGAATATGCATACATATATTTGAAAACCAAGGAATATTGTTAACAGGACATTAAAAATTAAGTTCGGGTTCTTGTTATTGTCCAAAAAAACACAAGTTATTTTTGGTTTTATAACATTTTATTTGAGCACTGAATTATCACTAAGTAATGCTTCATAATGACTGAACTTTATTTTGTAAATTCTTATACTTATAACTTAAACTATTGATTACTAAAAATGTTTAATAAAAAGAAATAAAGAAAACAAAATTAGTAGGAATTTGGTTGGTCTGGCATGTGTAAGTAAAACTGTGTAATTTGTAATTTTAATTATTAAGAATTTTTTAAGTAAATTATTTTGGGTTATTTTAAACTGTGTAGTGTGCACTTTTAATTATTAAGAATTTTGTCTGTTTAAAAGTGAATGCATGAGAATGGATATGTACATATGTACACATGTGTGTATTATATTATATTTTTATTGTGTGTTATCGTAACTATTAAACTCCTTTTATTATCGTCAACAGGATATCCTTTGAAAAAAACTACCATAACTAATTAAAATAATTTAGCCTTGGTAAAGAAATCGTGATTTCGGATCTACCCTTCTCGTGAAGTCTATGGGCCAACAGATTAACGCTGGAGAACGGAAATTTTAAAACCACAACTAAGTAAATCAAAATTTTTGCTTGATTATATAAATTATTAGAATTAGTTGGGCTAGAAACAAAAGAGAGTTAAAAGATATCTTGTGATAAATTCTCGTTGAAAAAAAACTTTAACTATCAGGTATGTTCTGAAAATCACTTTTTGCGAAATTGTTGAGTTTTTGTGATTTCAAACCGGTCAGCTAAATGTCTGCTGATTTAGAATCACTTAGTTATTTTTTCAGTAACTTTATTTTGAACTTCGCAATAAATTAATTAAATGAATTCATTAATAAGTTTTTATTGATTTTTATAGTAAAACTAGCAGTTTTCCACCAAATAATTTATAAAATAATGAAAAAAATTAAGACACTATATGTTGCAAGAAATGTTGTCATTTGATTTGTGATTTTGCATTTACTTTTTAGTTGTCAGCTGTTTTTTTTCTTCGAAAATACGTCGGTGCTTGCCAGAGTAGCTGAATATTTCAATCAACGAGAAATATATTTGATTTTTTGAAATAAACAAGCTACTTCCAATAAAATTTAATTATTTTTGTAAGATTATATTCAAAATAGTTATTAACTTTTTTTGCTTCATTTTATTTCAATTTCTTTAATTCCACATAAAATATGTATCTACTGTTATACGGATGCGTTGAACTTAAGTGTTTTGAATTGAAATATTAAACTTAGATTCTAAACAGATGTATGTGCCTTTTATTTTGTATGGGAATTTAATACTCGGTACTTGCGACAACCTCGAAACTTGCACCGAGCCCGGGTTTCATTACGTGCAAGAATCGAGTTTCTACTGTATTTAACATTGTCAGTGCTGGCACACGTTTTAGAAAATGAGCCAGTTAGAAATAAAACAAATATTTAATAACACCTCTTGTGCAATGTAATACTAATTTAATTTTTGTTTTATTAACTTTACAATTTGCGGTAGAGGAAATATGGAGTTTTAAAACACTTTGTTTGATTCCCGTGCATAAGCCAACTGACTCTAAAAAAGACTTCTTCTGTCCAAATGAATATGTTCCACGTGACACATAAACCAGAACCTTTTACTTAATTTATTTTTTGTGTCTTAACAAATCATACGATCAATTAAAAAATAGGGTACATATGCAAATTCGAACGAATGGTACATAATATATGCATACATAAGTATATACTTACATATCGTCATATGAATTCATAAAAGCCCTAACTTACATTGAAAAATTTTAGAGGACAAGCAAAAAACTCTCTAATATGAAAATTTAAGCAACATTTTTCAGCATTTTTTAGTTTAAGTTTATTTCTTATTGACGAATTAGTACAAATTTAATAAATAAAATTTTCCAGGGACATGCCTTTTTATATGGTGGATCGAAATCTACCAAGAAGTCGTTTTTGAATTTTTTGTAACTTAGGGATTTATTGAAATCATATGACGATATGTACATGAAATAATTAAGTTGAGAATATTTTAAGAGAAGTAGACAATAATAAAAATTAAAGTATTATGTAGATAAACCAGGGCAACAGTCGGCATTAAACGGGTAAAGTTCACATTTTCTAAAACCGTTCTTTATCGTTTGTTCCATATCAAGATCCGAGAGAACTCGGTAAATTCTAAGTAGGACCTCATAAAAAACAAATGTTTGTAAGGCTTCTCGACATTCAGACTGCAAGTAAGTTAAATATTTAGATATACAACAAATATTCAACAACACAACACGTTCACATTCAACACACCTAATTTTGGTAAATTTATTGGTAAATGGTTTTACCAGATTTACAATTCTGATCTCCTTTTTATTCATCAGACTAGCAGAACGGATCAGTAATGATTTCGAGGTCGCTACACCATCTCATCAGCGTTCTTTGTTCGATTTTACCACTTTTGACAGTGGATACTACTGACTAGGAATATCAACTATTTAACCGTATTATTTAACAAATTAGAACACGAAAAGTGCAACTTATTCATTTCTTACAGTAAACAAAGAATTTTTCATGTTTTGTTGTGGTTTTGTAGTCTTATTAATTTCTGGCTCAATAAAAAATGTACAAAAATATTAATTTAAGCAATAACAAGTAAGAGAGATATATTCGGCTGTGCCGAATCTTATATACCCTTCACCATAGTATGGAGTGACGAAAGAAGTCACAATCAAGAAAATTCACGCCCACGAAATACGAAAAAAAAATTAAAAAAACAAGAATTTAAATGGAAAAAATTACATTAAAGCAAAAAAATTGCCACTCACCATCTCACGGACGCACCCCCACGTGATTGAAACAAACAAATTAATCACGATCACGCATTATTGGTTCTACTCTCTATTTCATAGTATAGGCTGATTTCATAAACACAGCTTCCAAAGCAACACTGGAAGCATGAGTTTACAAGGCATTCTAGTGTTGCTTTGCAAACTGCGTTTATGAAGTCAGCCATAAATTATGAATTTCGTAACAAATTTATAACACTTTCTTGCCTGGGGTGCATTATAAAAATATTAATATCCCCTTATTAGCACTTATATATTTTTTCACACATCCAAGAAGTGTTTCAACGTCTTTATCAAAAAGCTAGAGGTCTTCGACTAAAAAGAAACCACCACCGGGTACGGTACGATATCGAATCCTGAACTACAATAGATTCGGCTCATTTTCGTAATATTTTACCATTAACCCGCGTCCAATTCCGTAGTGCGTGCGATCGACAATGCGATATTCCGCAAAACTATGATTTCTTGGGTGTTTTTAATGAATATAAAGAAATCAATTTTTAATCTCCTAAGATCTTAACTTATCATTTTGTATATGTTGAATTGGGGAAAATACGAAAATATGCAAACAAAATACAAATATGTATGCATATACTATTTTATACGCAGTACAGCTGGCGAACTATTATCGCTACGCCCTACAAATGTTTTGGAAATTTTCCCCAAACATTCCGATCTAAAAATCCAAAGTTCATATGTATGTATACGATAGGAACTGATTGTTTGAAAAATATTCGATAAATTGCGAATTATTCTCAGAATACATTTGAATTAAGCACACATTAAATTATTCAATTGGATAATGCAATCTAGAAGCTAAATATAAATTTGTGGAAAGTAGGTATTTGCAATACTTTTATTCAAAATACACATGCATTTTAAATTTGTATTCCAAATACAAAATAGTTTTTAATAAAAGTTTAATTTTCACAATGGAAATGATATTTTTTAAGTTTTTTTACTCTATAATTTTGCTATTTTTTAATCAATATTGAATCATACAATTTTTCTGATGTTCGCATATTTTTAAGAATTTTTGGCATTTTATAGATTTTTTCAAGATTTTTGGCTGCCGATTGCCAATTATATGATTTTTTTAAATAAATTTTGGGAATAATTTCCAATATTGCAGTTTTAATTTTTAGAATATGCGCTATTTTCGCGGGGTTTTAAATTTTTTAGTTTCTTTGCTAATTACATTTTGGAGCTTGATATCAAATTAAATTCTTACATCAAACTTTGTTTTTATTTTATAGAAAAGGCAATTAATTGAAGTGCTTTTAAAAATTAACTCACTGATGTTACAGAATGAAAGAAACATTTCTTATGGGAATTTATATTGAAAGCAACAGCAAAGTACCAAGTTGTGAATATAAAATCCAAAAATTAGAAAAAAGCAAAGTAAATATGTATACTGAAAGTTTTAATTAAAAAATATTTCGGAACAGGTATCAAATTCCAGCCGGGAAGAGATTTTTCTGCTTTGTTATTGTTACTAAGTATCCAAACAACATTTTAATTGTTCACACTGACGTAACAAAAAAATATTAAGTTCATATTCGTGTGATGTAAATATATAATACATAAGTTTATTGCAAAAAAAAAATATTTTCGTTAAAAATAGTTTTTAAAGTAAAATTATACATAAAAAATAACTAATAGCCTATTCCTGATTTAAGAAAGAACACCTTCATTCGCATTCTATGAGAAAGAACACTGATTTCGATTTCTCTACATTATTTCTAAACGAAAAGTGACTCGAATAAAAACGTAATTGTTTTCATATAAAATCCGATTTCTTTGCTACGAATGTGTTGTTGACATTGAGAATGAAATGTTAAAATCAGTCACTTGTGGTTTTACTTTCGTAACAAAATTTTTGGATAAAATTTCAAAATAATTATAAGTTAAAAGTTAGCAGGAAAAAGCTAATTGGGCTTCCCACCCATACTATTTTTGATGGTTTTTAGATCTCAGAATATTAATAAATCTTAATTCGATAAATAGTTTTAAATTTAGAAGTTTATTACTGAACATTGACAAAAATGTGTAATAGGCCATTGAAAATCCTCATGAAGTACTCTAAGCAGTTAAGCTTAATTGCAATCCCAGTTTAATTATGAAACATTATTTTAACTACTGATTAAAAATCACCATCGGCCACGCACAATGTACCACATTAACAGAACAAAGTATTACCCGCCAATTTTTTCAATGGCTGGTTTATGGATTTTTTTCACTTTCTCTCAAATGTCTCTGAAACTTGGGCTCCAAAGACTCTTTCACTTTCCTGAATGTAAACCTCAGATCTGTAGCAGAATACCAGCTGAGATCTGTTCTATTCGAATTAAGCTTCAAACCATTATAATCAAATAAAAAAAATAGGAATACCACATTACCGGAACTTACTCTAGACATGGGCAGATTTAAAATCACCAGCTAAGTGCATTAAAGCTGTTGCAGTGGTTACACCAAATACAAACCCGGAAACTTCCAAAATAAACTACATTGTATAATGAATGCTTAAAAAAATGGCTGATGCTGCTGAGGTGCAAAGAGCATGGCTAAAGCCGCTGAAACAACACCAGCAGGTTTAAATGTATTAGTTGAATCCACAATAAGGAAGAAAATATTTAAAAAAAATTTTAATTTTTTTTATTATATTTATTGACATATTTTTTGTACATACGTATGTACATAAGCTAATGCGAATGAAAGTGAGTGCCAATGAGAAATCCAAATTGGTTCGAATTCGAGCGAGTTCCTTTCATTCGCATAAGTTTACTTTCTTAAATCACAAATTGGCTAAAAAAAGATTATGGAAATAAATTATTTTCACACTAAGAGATCTAGTTTTTAAATAATACTTTAAAAAAACATACGTGTTTAACAAACAAAATACATATAGTAAAAAAACAAAGAAAAAATAATTACAATTAATAATTTGTACTTTAAAATTACGTATATGCACATTTAAAGTCCAGCTTGAATATTTATTATAAATTACAAAATTATTTTAACATATAACAAAAAACTAAGAAATAACATATGTATAACAATAACAATATTGAACATTGACTTGACTTTTTATATTCTTGAAGGTTTTCTTCAAAATGTTTCTGTTTTTTTAGATTTGTTTTTTGCCGAAATTAAATTTTCTTCCTCTTTCTTTCTAATCTTTTTATTTGCGCTTTTTCCATTCTTTTTATTTGCTTGGCTAACATTGCCTTATTTATTTAAATTTAATCTTAGTTTAATGAATATATGTAAGTATTAAATTTAATCACGCGTTTTAATTATTTTTTATATTTTACTTTCATACTTAAACTTCGATGCAACTTTTATATATGAAAAAAAAATTTAACTTTTTGAAATTTACTCAAGAATATGCAAATATTGCCCCGTTATACTTAAGAAAAAAACAATAATTTATATAATTATAATCACTTTTCAAACACCTGCATGATCTGTTATGATTAATCTTCCAGATGAGCAAAATATAATAATAAATAACAGAAACGTCTGGGTGATTAATTTGCGATTGCTATACAATTTGTTATTGTATTTTAAATAGAACTCTTTTCGAGTCCTTTTTTGATCGTGTAAATGATTAATTAGTTTTTGATCACCAAAAGTGCTCTAAGAAGGCTCAGCAAGGTGATTTTTCAAAACACAATCTTCAATGGGGGGTAAATTCCCAGCAAACAATATATGCAAACAATGTGATTATTTTTCGAACAATTTTGTTGTTAGTGGTTTTTTAATCCAAAGTGATTATTATTTTGGCTAAAGTTCGTAACATTTTTAGTCAGAAAGAATTGGACATGAGACAATATTCCAAAGCAACAAGAGAAAATTTTAACACCAATTAATTTCAACTTACATGGCAGAACAGAAACAACGTTGTTTTTCGGGAGCCGCTACACTCCCATCATCAGTGTTCATGTGTGTTTCCATGTATCCGCCACTGTACGAGAGTTATTTGTATTATTAGTTGTTTTTACAGTAAACACTGCTTTACCACTATCAATATTCAAATTTTACAATCACTAATTAAAGTTAAATTAACCCATTGTTACACGTTGGTTTTATCTCATATACCAGTTTTCTTTCTAACTTTTGTTTTTACTTAAGACAAACTTTTTTGGTTCTACTGCACCTACCCTCACATTCAGTCCTACGATCGCGGATGTCATAGTTCCAATTTTTATAACATACAGTTCACATATGTCATAATCCGAAAAATGACGATTCGGACTGTGATGTATGATTAATATAATTCCAGTATATTTTTTTAAATAATATAGAGTAATTAAGTTGAGAAGTATTTTGAATTCCTGGACAATTTTTACAGAATAAAAACTCAGCATATCAATATTAATAATATATGTATGTAGTGTATATTATATATCTTTATATATTAAAGAAACCCACCAGATATTAATTAATTGAAAACATGTTAAGCAATTGCCTAAATATTATTATTTTATTTATATCATCTTCAGTTACATATTCAGCTTACGTGCCTATGATTTTTATAAGTATTTCGTTTATGTTAAACCCAAATTGTAGATAAGTCCCAAACTTTTATAACTCGATCTTGTCCAACTGTAAGCAATCTTTTACGTTCTTCCTCTAAGTCCATATACACAATAGAATGTTTAGCATCGTGAAAGGATGCTAATGATGGGCGTCTAAAAAACACAATGAAAAATATACTTTTTAATCGAACTTATCATTAATTTAAAACACTAGTATAAAAATAAACCTGAACCTATTTGCACCCAAGCAAAAACAAACAAATTTTTTTTGTAATAAAGAGAAGTAACACTCGAAGTAAAATAATTAATAAAATGGCTACAACAGTTTAAAACACATTTAATGCGCCTACTTGTCATCAGAGGCGCTGCAACACTGATCTAAAAAAACTAACACAGCGCGCAATATCAGAGTTGTAAAAATTAGGCTTTCTCTCTTTCACCATCTGTCCTCTCTCACTATCCCTTTCCCAAGGGTTGGTAGGCATACTAATTGCCTGAGTGTTACTTCTCTTTTTTTTTTAAATTGGTATTATCGATAACAGCTTAACCCGTCAAAAATGTTCAAGTTGAATTTATATCGTCTTACAACTTTTTTGTGGTATTGCCGTTTCCAACCCAATTGAAGTGTGCAGTTGACAGAAATATCAAAAATTTACAATTCATCACTAGAAGTTGTTTTGGATAAATTATTAGCAAAGAATGGAAAAGTAAACTTTTTTTAATTTATTTATTAATCAGCGTTTTCGAGCAAATTTATAGAAAAAATTAAGTTACAACGAAAAATAGTTTGAAAAACTTGTTGAACTCATGGAAAGTGACGAAGTAAGCCGCTATTTTGATGCCGCATAAATAAAACCAAGGAATTGTGGGAGGGATTTTGCATAGAAATAAATAGTTTAGGACCACCATCAAGAAGTTCTCAAGAGTTGCGACGGGTAAGTAGTGATCATGAAATTAGACCAATACAATGCAAGTGCAGTGATGATTTATTTCTATTGTAGATTTGGATACACTATAGGGCAAATTTGAAAAAGGAAGCTTACTAGCAACCATAGAAATCATCTTGCGAGAAATCTTATAAAAGTCCCTCGCAAGAAATCTCATCAATGAAAGTTTAGTGCAACTTATACAAATAAATGAGCAAGTTGTAGTTGGTGGTTATGCCTTTCATGTGGCAAATATACCACCGGCAATGGATGACGAAGAAACGGAAGACACTTTCGTCGCAACTTCGTCTTCGGCATGAGCACCGCAGATACAAATTCTTGAAGACCTTCCCTCTTCATCAGCAGTAAACGAAGCAACAATTTCGAAACTTAGCATCAACAACTGAAACCGTATTTAAATTCAACTTAAATTTAAATAAAAATTAACTAAATGCGTAACACAAATCACAAAGGGATCATGATTACTTTGGACCTAAGTGGGCAGGTACTCTTTCCTAATTCTTCATCGACGACCTGTCAACCTAACTTAATGCGTATTTAAATATGAAGTCATAAACTGGCCATATATGTACATATTTTAATAAGAGAAAAATTATTAATTAGCACAAAATGAGGAGATAGTTTTTCATTTTATTATTATTTACATGTATTTTCGAAGAAAATAATAGTTTTATTATCTTATGACTTCATTTAGTCAACGTGATTTTGTGAGTTATTTGATTACTAAACAAAACAATCAAACAACAGTGAGAATTTTTTATATATTTAAAAAAACAGGAGTTAGTTAATGACATTCAGTTGTTAGAGAGTTTACACTGCAAGCAATATCACAATATCACTAATATATATTGATGTTAAAAATCAAAACAAAGCATTGTAAATGTGAGTGGAGAGCGAAAGTGAACAACTCTTGCAGTTCTCTGATCTGCAATGAAAATTTCAAAAAGCAATTGTATTGTTTGAATGTTGAATTACATTGGTTTTTATGCAGGGTTGGCTACTGACTGGGTAACTCAAAAACCCACTACTGGTTGGATTTTTTTTTAATAAAATATGCAAATTTACTAGGACAAGATAGTACAATTTTCACTTTTTATTAACAAGAAAAAGATTAAAGATAAATACACACTTTTGAGTTTGACAACTGAGCGAAATAATATTGTAATTGAATTAGTTATGCATTCAGTTGTTTAAATCGACTGCGCAAAATGACAAAATGTACGGAAACGTTATCACATTCTTTACGGAAATTGAATTTTTGACGTTAAGCATTGCTTGTTGTAATTTAAAGAAATTATTGATTTTCTTTTTGTGTCTATACAATTTTAAATGAGTGATGTATATTTTCATTCAAGGAAAATCGTTCCAAATTAAAACAAATTTTAAATATTTATATTCACCTTATTCCTCTTGTCAACATTCACATTGACGTCACGTCAATACAATACCAAAATATTGGGGCTTGTCTACTCGCTCTCGAGAACAATTTTGTGCAACTGACAGTCTATTTCAGTTCTCTAAGGTCTAGAAAATAACATAAGCCTTTCAATAGTAGTCAGTTGTTTTCGACAATTGTATTGACGTGACGTCGATGTCGACAACTGAAAAAATATAATAAATGTATAGACTAGGTACACTTAGGTTAATTTAAGGCTAATAAACCCCTACAAAAAACCCACTGGGTGCGTTTTTTATTAAAAATCCGGGTTTTTACCAACACTGTTTTTATGGTACCTCGTTAACAACATTGACCTCTATTCTGCGTTTTTATTACGTTCCCGCATTCAGTTACGTTTGAATCGAAAAATGGTAATCAAAAAAATAAATTAATAAAAAGAAAAAGAAGACGAGAAAAGAATGTTTAAACCAGCTGCTTTGCTATGAAACGTATGAAAAAGAAACAGAAAAAATAAGCAATTTTGTAAACATTGTAATTGTTAAATTGTTAAAAGTTAAATTATAGTGATAAATATATAAAAAATAAATATTGTGGTAGCTTTAGTTAAATAAACACATCAGTTAAACACGGAAAGTAAGAAAAAAGCCAGAATATGAGTAAGCGGTATTTGTTGCCTAATTATTCCAGTGTGAAGAACCCTGTAGCGCCAGAGGTGATATTTTCATTTAATATACATCATTTGGAACTTCCATCCAAACGCAATATCATCCTTGGTTGCCATTAAATTTTTCAGCTTTTCATATCGCGCAGGTGTTGTGGTTTTTGACATGCAATAAGTTAAATAAAGCTTTCAAACTTGACAAAAAATAAAGACTTTATTACGAAATAATTTTATAGCATTTTATAGTTAAATTTTATTTAATTATACACTTTTTTCAACTAAAAAAACAAAAATTGAAAACTTTCCGTTAGTAAACAAACCACTTGCAAAAACGTAGCTACGTTCGTAATGCAGGATAAATACAATCGAAAAAGAAATCGATATGATACGAGGAACGGAACGCAGAATACCAAATTTGCAAACGAAGAAAATTTCGATTCGAATCGAAATGCAGCAGAATAGGGGTGATTAAATAAACTCAAATTTTTAAAATGTTTCTTGTAAAAAATAAAGTGATAGTTTATACCGATTTTCAGCATTTTTATAAGCAAATCCCTAAAATGCATAAAATTTTCTAAATTAAAATAAAAATATTCAATTTGTTTTTAATAAAACTGTTAATATTTTACTTCATATGTATGTAAAATATTAAATATACTACGTTTTTTCACCTCGAAGCGCGAGTGACTTTTTTGGTATGTATTTAATATTAATCAATCAGCTGAGTTTTGTTTATATAGAGTCCGCCATCTACCTTTTTTTCAACTAGTGCTTATTTCGTGAATGGTAACACTTAGATCATGTCTGATTTGACAGATAATTGGTTTTATCCTTCCGCTGAACGGATATGTTTGTGTATACGCTTGAACAACGCTGGGAAATGTTGCCTGCGATCGACTTACAGAAGATGCCGATTTTACCAAAAAAAAATCATCTTTTCAGATGAAGCTCATTTTGATCTTGGCGGGTATGTAAACAAGCAAAATTGTCGCATTTGGTGCACAGAAAACCCGCACGCATACATTGAAAAGCCGACGCACCCAAAACGAGTCACTGTTTGGTGCGGATTTTGATCCAGAGGCATAATTGGGCCATTTTTCTTCGAAAATGAGCAAGGAGTGGCCGTTACAGTTATAGGCCCATGTTGAATGAATTTTTGTTCACAAAAATTTAAGAGGAGGATATTGGCAACATTTGGTTTCAACAGGACGGCGCTACGTGCCACACAGCCGAAGCTACACTCGATGTTTTACGCCCTGTTTTCAAAAAAAAGTTATCTGGCGGACCCTATATTTCGTCAATTTGAGCGCCTAAAATATCAATGTTTTATTCTGGTAAATTTTATTTAAGTGTTTACTATAGCTTTATGTGTGATTTTTTAACCACAGCGTAGTAAATTAGAGTTCAGTACATTTTGTTGTTGCAGTGATGTAAATATTAGTACTTTAACTACATCTACTATATTAACAAGGTCTACAAGGTATTTTATCACCAAGAGTGAAAACCACTATTAATTATGGAAAATAGTGCGATTAAAAATTTAAAATATTAAAATTTTAGCAATTTCCATAAAAAGCACCAAATTGAAATTGTTTATTGAGGGTATGGCTTGTTCCTATGCGCATTTCACTGTTGCTAATGCAGATTATCATTTACTGAAATATTTCTTAGAACACCTGGAGATATTATATTAAACTTTCATTAAAGCAAATGAAAAGTTTAAACAATATCAAAGTTGTAAAAAAAACTCAATAATCAGCCAATTGTTTTTGTTCTTTTACCTTACCATTAAAATAAAGCCCAAGGCGTCGTGAAATAACGCAGAATGAAGAAAATGAAATAAGGTCCATTGAAATAAAATGCAAGTAAAGCGAAATAACGCTCAACTAGAAAAATATGTAAAAATTTCTTTCGATTATATTAAAAAATATTAAATTTGTTTTTGCTTTCAATATTTATGTGCGAACTAAATTTTCTTTTTCATTTAGAGGAACAAACTCTTAAAAAAAACATTTTGTTCTTTAACAAAAAATTAACTTACTCAACAGTTTGCAGTTCATTAAAGCATGGGTTACAAACACGGACATCAAATTCGAAGCCCATTATTGGAATATTAATCCGATTGGCAGAACAGTTGTCGCAAATAGCTTTACCACAGTGTCTGCAATGATGTTGACGTATACCTGATGAATAAAAACAAATTAAATTTTTACTACAATAGTATTAAATTATAAATGGACATAAAATTTATATTAGAGTTATTAGTGTGTTTTATTTTACTTTCGCTTCTCGGTTTCCGGAGAATTTAAAGTAGCACCCAAAATAAATTAATTACACTGTTTCACAGCGAAAATTTTTAAAGTTTGTATTGCATTTTAAAGGCAATTAGATATGGTACAAATATTACCAGATAGGTGCAATACAAAAAAGTATTTATGTATGTACATTGTTGGGAGTTTTGTTATTGACTGTCAAAACAACAGTGTAAGAGTTCTTTTTTTACCTGTCAGTAACAAAACTCCCAGGAAACAATATCCATGTTTTTTAATGCACCTACATGGTAATAATTGCGAATTTCACGATGTAAGCTATTTTTCGAGCTCTTTATCCTTTTTGCAGCCGTAGTTATATAACAATAAGGCTTACATATTTTTTTTAATGAATAATTCTTTTAAATTTTGGTAATTTTTGCGATACATAAATTTTTTCAGTTAAAATTGTTAAAAAAATCTGCAGTATATTAATATATGATGCCACCTTTCGTAGGAAAGAAAATAAAACTATGTTTAGGCCATTTTAAAATTGTAGAACAACATGACACAATAGAACACCTTGTGAATCCCCCAAATATGTATTATGAATATTAAAAACATCCCATTTTTAGAGCAATTTGATTTTATTTTTCAATATTTCCAAAACATTTATCTAATTGTGCAGACACACGCTCAACTTTTTCTTTCAAGTTTTTCACACGTACTGCTTATCAAAATTCAATTAAATTGATAGCTGTGACGTACGCTCCACGCAATTTTAAAGCAATTTCATTTTTCTAGATGTTATCGTCAAGAAAACAGCTTCAAACATGATTACAATTATTAATTTTATTCACAAAAATATTTAATTATTTGATTTTATTTGTAGTTTTGAATTGCTGCAGAATATTTGTAAAAAACAAACCAAAAATGTTTTCTTGACACTAAATTAAACAAAAACAAATTCTACAATTTGTTTTAAATGTAATTGTACGAAAGAACTAATACGTGTGACATCGTGAGACTGGCAGTAACGTTATAAAAGATTTTTAAAAGTCTGAATAAAAAATATAATCACTTCAAATAACAAAATTTTCCCTTTTAGTCAATGCACGCAAAACTATAAAAAATGATTGAACTTTAAATGTACTGTGCAAATGATGTAAAGTAGAATAAACTAATAAAGTGCAGTGTTGGCACTAGAATTTAAAAATATAATTAAACTTCTTTGTTCATCACACTAACCGAAAACACAAAAGTGTTTATCAAAAGATCGCGAAACTCAATCATTAAAAAATTAATATGTACATATTTGTAAATAGATGGAGACATGATTACAATACTTAAATAATTTTTATTACTTTTGAGATAAATACATTAAATTAAAATTTTGTCAAAAGCTTTAACAGCCACCAAATAAAAAACTTGATTTTTTTTATTTCGTGGACTGAAAAATAAATTAGTAAAAATTAAGCGTTGTCATCAACATAACCATCGAAATGATCTTTTTATACTCACTTTTTCTTTACACTTACCAATTTGCTTTTGATCCATCATCGAACGGAAATTCCAAAAAAATGGCCGTGAACATATTTGACAGTTATTATTTTCAACCCATGCGGGAGCTTCTTTTCTCATAGCATTCATTTCCCAAAAAACAACAACATTGTCTTCGCCACAACTTATCAATTGCTGAGTATGATTTGCATAAGCTAACGATGACACTTTATTTCTAGGAAATATATTTGTATACATTTTATATGAATGTTTTACTTTAATTTAAAATATTTTCACTTACTTGTGTCCTTGCAATTCATATATTGTACCCCTTTTTCCTCCAACATCCCATACTATAACGGAATGGTCGCAAGCGCCACTGAAAAGTAGTTCAGGTCCTTCAACCCATTTAAGACAGCGAATACTTGCTAAAATGATAATAAATTATTTATTTGTTTAGTTCAACCTGTTTGTAATTTCAGAAGCCTTGTAAAAATTTTATTTCATTTGTTTATTGTGGAATACAATTTGCATAGGGTCACACCCAAACAAAGAGTTTTTGCAAGCAAAGACAAACAATTTTATTTTAATAATAAACCCATTATGAAAAAGAACTAAGATTTTGTTCTCATTTCATTTTATTTTTAAAATGCAGCGATTAGCAAGTCTGGGCAGGATTTCAGTTACTTGTATTTGAAAAACAAATACGTATGTATTTCGTATATGAATTTCAATTACGTCTCAAAATATTATTTTGTATTTAAAACGTATTTTAAGCCAAATTTGTAGGGGAGCTGATGTACTGGCAAGGTCAGATTCGTCGCTAGATAAAATGTAGTGTAAGGTTGCGGAGAAGCCGAAGATAGGTCACTACTTAAAATAGCTCAGTGAAAGATAGGAGATATCGTTATTGGGAGAGAAGGGAAATCGTAAGGTCTCGAGGTGAACTGCTACATATGAATAGGAGGGCCTTCGACATTTGCAGGCTAAGCAAAGATCAGAAGGAAACTATTGAGCAAATCGCCTGCCGTTGTCAAGAATTACAGAGCAGCAGGATGAGACGACTGGGCAGTAGTTATTTTTTGGTACTTAAGGGCCTTTCACACTATCACACAAGTCTTAAGATTTTCATTGGATTTTGTGTGAAAGAAATCTAACGAGATTTCTTGCGACTGCAAAAAAAGTCTAACGCACCTTTACATTTTGTTTTCACACTTTCAGATCAGAAAATAAGCGGCGGCTGAGCAGTTTCATGTAGCCAACGAACGTGCCGGCCTTTTAAAATTTTTAGTAGTTAAAATATATATATACTATATATCAAAGTACAACATTAAATAACACAAAATTTCATTAATTTTGAGACATGGTGTGATACACATTCCAAATTTTTAGCCTAAGTATGACAAAAAGAAACTCCTCATCAGAGACGGCACGTTAACGGCGGCGAAACAATCGACTGTTCAATTTGCTTTTATGAAAATTCAACCCTGATCAAATGAAAAATCTTATCGTTTAAAAAAATTTCTAAAAATGGCAAAGTTTTATGGTATGTCAAATTTATTATCGTATTATTTGTCATTTTAATAACATTTTGCTTTCACACTTGCACGTATTATTACAGTTTTTGACAAGTCTTAATACAAAGTATTATAGTGTGAACTTGATGATATCAACGTCGCACTGTGGCTGAAAATCGTTTTTCATTGGCCAAAACTCAAATTTTTTTTTGTCACCGATTTTTAAAATTTTTACGCCCTTTTGCAGCTAATATATCCAGATTAAGGTAGCCAAAAAATTAGGTTAAACTATTGATAATTGTGAGCGTGGCATGCTGTCAAACTCAACGGTTTTTTTAATTTCAGAAAAAGGTGTTTTTCTTTTGTTTTTTATAAAAAATAAATGGTTACTACTCGCAAGTTATCATCGATAATGGCCTGCGGTCTTTTTTATAATGTTGGTAGGATTATAGTCTTTAGTTTTTGTAAGTGGTCAGAGGTCTAGCGTTTAATATTAAGGGCGTTACGGAATATTTATGAAACTACTATATTTTTCTCAAATTTAAACTTTAGTGGAATAGAACTTCTAGGGAACAAAAGGGAACAAGAAATGTATACCACCCGGAGAAAGGTGAAAGTGTCCTCTTTAACGCTATATATACTTTTGCACCCGCCACGAGCCTCCTGTAGAACACTTTTTTCATTTTAATGAAATTACTCCAAAGTACTCGTATACAATGGTGTATATAATTTTCACTTTTTTGCCTAAAAGTTTATGTTTTTTACTTTAGACTACGTAAAACTAAAAAAATTAAATATAATACCTGCGAAAGGGTTTAATGGCTTTGTTTTGATCAGCAAAAAATTGGTAATAAAATTATCACAAATTATCACAAAATTCTACAGTAAACATATGATCTGTTTCTAAATTTACCTGTTATCAAATGTTAGGGTCAACCAAAGTCATAAGCAATTTTATAACAATAATCGCGACATTAAAGCACTAAAGAAAAAAAAAATAACCCAACAACAACAACAAATATTGGCGAGATACTAATCAGTTTTACCTGATATTAAGGTCTGGACAACATGTGCAGTTTTGTGCAATTTAAGCACTACCTGCTATGAAATTAAAGATCAATGTGTGAATAACATGTATCTAAAAATGTATAAAACTACGGATTCGATAAGGGATTACTCAGTTAATCCTCTAAGTGTACGGATAAAACATAACAGACGCAAATAAAAATATTCAGAAAAATATGGAGAGCTTCAGTTATAAAGAACTGGCCGAAGAGTATTTTAGAAACAAAAACCAGGAAGATGTTCTTAGCTACGTTAAAATAAAATTAAACTTAAATTCGTGGAACACATACTAAAAATCAATTATGATTTGGATTTCGGGTCTTCAGGATCAATAAGAAACAACGAAACCAACAAAGAGTTAAGAAGTTCAAAAAAGAAACATGTTCAAGATGAATATCGCAAATTAGGATTGATTATAGATCAGCCAAAACAAGGGTCAGGCAATACAAATGATGGCAATACCGCAAGAAGATTCTTTTCAGATCCAGAAACAGCATCTGAAATAACAGGAGTGGATTTAAACCTCATTTTCAGATTTAAAATAATCCTAGAAGTACTTGCGTGCAATGAAGAAATTGACTCTAGAAAATTTGGAGATTATGCTAAGGAAACTGCAAAAATATATACAACCAACTACCCATGGAGAAATATGTCTGCAACAGTTCACAAAATCCTTTATCATGGAGAAGATGTCATTAAATATCATTTGGTGCCACTTGGAGATCTATCAGAGGAGGCTCAGGAAAAAAGGAACAAGGATTACAGATTTTATAGAGAGCACAATACTAGAAAAATTTCAAGAAATTCAACAAATGAAGATCTATTTAATATATTATTGGCAACGTCAGATCCGTTTATCTCCAGTATTCGAAATCAATGGAAAGTGGAACATCGGGATTTAGATGAAGAAGCCAAAAAACTGCTAAAGAACAGAGATAGCACAGAACAAAATATGGAATATTTGCAATCAATATTTGAGTCAAATGAATAATAATTATAATTGCCTTTCATTGTTATTTAAGTACGAAAAACATAGTATTAGTAAAAAATAATAATAAACGAACCTACCATTGTTACAAATGCTATTAAAATTTATTGCAGTTTTTATTTTAAAATGTTTTTAAAATTATCAAATTTGACAGCAAAAAATAATAAATTTTTCTGTAGTAATAGCAATATTTTTAGATAATATTATTAACGTTTTTTTTAAGTGTAACTATTCTTTGAGTGTAAACAAATTTGCAAATTTGTCAGCAAAAAATTTTAAATTTTTCAGTAATAGCAAAATCTCCAGTTGATTTTACTATTTTTTTCAGTGTACAATTTTTTTAAGTGTAACATAAAAAAAATTCCATTATTACAAAAATTATTTATAATTATTATTAATTTCCAAATATTCAAATTTTTTAATAAATAAAAAAATAATAATTCCATATTTCACTCTAAAAGTTAAAAAAATTCAAAAGTTCAACTTTGACCTAGAATTCCTTAAAAAGTCCTCAATCAATTTTAATAAAATTTAAACTGAGTCAAGCTGAACTAAATATCTATCCAATAAAAAAAAATTACTTCAATATTTTGATCGGTTCAAAAGTTACAGAGTTTTGGCCAATGAAAAACGATTTTCAGCCACTGTGCGTCGTCGCCATTTAAATAGGTTAACTAAATGGTGATTTCTTTACTGGGATACGTGGGTGTTGTTCTTTGTAGTACGAGTAGTTTCTCCCCTTTTTCTCTGTCTCTTGCGTTTCTTCTTTCGCTTCTCTTCGTTATTTTCACCTTTTCTTTTTCTTAAAATTTTTTGAAGGGTTTCGCAATGGACCTCTAAGGGTCTTCCACGGGCCACGGGCACTACTCTTTCTAAACTAGCATAGACTACTGATTAATGGTTTTTTGTATTTTGTGTTTTAAATAAAAATTGTTAAAATGGTGTAATTTGTATTTTATATACTTATGTATTACTAGACCAAGCCTTGGAAAAACTACTCGAAGAAAATGAAAGTGAGTTTGTGGCGTTTGGTACTAGCGTTGCACAACAATTACAAAAGGTACCTGTAGAAATTGCTTACGAGCTAATGGGAGAAATACAAAATACGATCACAACGCGAAAAATAAAATATGTCCGTGAAAGTCAAACTGTACATATTTCACGTTATTTTTATCTTATTAATTTGTCTGTCACTGTATTATTTAAAAATTACAAAACATACATACATTGTACTTAAATTATGTCAACTTAAATTAAAACTGCAACGCATGCATTGTTTTTAATAATTACAAAATACATACGTTTAAATCAGTTTGAGTAATAAAATTCCATATTCATTAATTTGCAATTTTTAATTTAGGTCAACTTCTTAACTATTTTTGATGATAAGTTTATATTTATTTCCACATTATAAAGCATGTCAATTAATTAAGTAATTTGAAATATTGTATAAAAGATGAATAATAACACAAATAAATCACATTGATTCTACAGTCTTCATACACAAACCACGACTCCTTATTTTATAGTCTTTCAGTTCAAGTACTAGAAAGGCATAGGAAAATAAAATAGTGTAAATTCTGACGAAACGTTTGAATTTAATTCCACTAGATTTCCTATTTGTTCACAAACAAAAGTACTTTCATCTGCAAAGGCAGCGTCACGTAAGTTTCTCACTAATACAGTTTCCAAAATATTTGCTAATAATTATTTTGTATGGTAAATGCGACGTCCTTTTAATTTAATGGAAGGTAATTTTGAGGTATTTGAAATTTTCTCCTCGTTAGATGAAAAAAACGCTGAGGAAATGCAAAATTTCATTTTTGCCTGCTAAAGATACCTTGGAATTTGTATGATCGATAAATGAAGAAACTTGACTGCATATAATTCCTTAACTAAAAAGAAAAGTATCACTTAGTATGGAAAAATTGCTGACAATAGCAAGTTCTCTTGCTTAATAAAAATTCAGACTTTTGTCTTTATCCACAACGAAGTTAAAAGGGGGTCACAAGTGCCGCGAATCGCTTCGTGAAAAATTATACAGCAGCTGTCCTTGTCGTAATTTAATTTTTCGTAACTCGTTGATTTATCTTTCAATTCAAATGTAATAAAGAATAACATTATTATTTTTATTGATTCGTAATTATTCTTACATCACATACAACGGCAAACGTGGTTTTTCCTTCAAGGTGATTGAAGAGGAATCATTGTTTTGCCTTGCACTATAAACGTAAGTATAAACTATATACATATATATTGAGGTCTTATTTTAATTCTTAATGTAGTACATTTGAATACTCATCATTTTTCGTTTTTCCATCTGGAGCATGGATAAACAAAGCGTTTGGAATGCCAATTCTTGAACAGGCCACCCATGAGAGAAGCACTCCTTTTCCAAATTATATCGCGCTTTTCGCTTTGCCAGTGGCTTCAAGCAAAATCACCATCAATAATTATAAATAATGAAATGAGTTTGGACAAAAAGTAATGGAATGAATAAAATAATTTGAATTTAGAGAATAAACTAATGGCCGTCCTGTTCCACAACATCGAAAGACCGCTTTCATTCGCATTGCATGCGAAAGAAAACCGATTTCACTATTTCGAACTTGTTTTAAACACTGAGAACACAAATGTCAATTCAAAGCAATTACAGTTTTACTTTCTTATGTTGAAAATTTAAAAAAATTATATTTCAACAAAAATAATAAAAAAATCATTTTAAGGCAAATAGCAATGGAAAGTAAGTGATAAGTAAAACTATAAAACATTATCATACGTATTTTACTTTCGATTTATAATTTAGTTTGAAAAAATGAGCAATGCAACAGTTACTGGTGCCAGTGCACAATAAGGAAGAAAATGAAGAGTTAGAGAGAGAGGAATACCGGTGTTTGGTGCAACCAACTTTTCTGCAGAGGCGGACTGGAAGGAATTGTGCCAAAAACTTAACTCTCTTGGACCTCCCTCGCTTACAATTGCAGAGTGGAAAAAATAAGGATTATTGTATTTTTATCTGCGTGTGGCATCTGGGATTAGTTCTACATAAACTCCATTTTAGTATCATATCATGTTTGTTTTGTATTTTTCACTTCTTTACTATTATTATTATTTTTTTTAATTTTGTATGTTGTTATTTCTTATCAACTTTTGTCATGTGCAGCTGAAGATTATTAAGCATAGTTGTAAATACCAAAAAAGAATTTAGTATTTTTTAAAGTAGTTTAATAAGAAATCGTAAAAAAAATTAATTGTCGATCTGGCGTTGCTGTGACGTAAATAACTGTCGAAAAAGAGGAATCCAAATTAATTCCATGTCGAGCGACTAGCTAGTATCCTTCGATTGGATTTTCTTGTGAGATTGTGGAATTAACCATAAATCTACACAAAAAAATTAAAACAATTATGAGATAGAAATTTCAATGTGCTATTGATTAAACTTAAAATAAATTTTAAAGCAGATTTTCAACAAACAGGAACAACAACAATAACACATACTGACGATGCAATGCAGGTGTATAGCAAGTAAAAAATCTAATGGTCAGCACAAATAAAATGACGATCGAAACAACGACTGAAAAGTTTCAGCGAATAACACTTATCGAATTTAAAGAAAATTAATAACTACCTTATATGGGGGTGCTACCCGTTTCCCCCCACTGATACCGACAAAATTTTGCTAGAAATGTTAATTTGTTCTAATAGTAATCCTTATAAAATTTTGATTGCTTAACTATTGTATTTGATCTGATATAAGAATATTATTAACATTACATACATCCTATAGACAGTACCCGTTTCTCTCCATCCTATGCAGCCGATATTTCGCTGGAAATCGCACGTTACTCTACGAATAACACATCGAATTTAGAAAGATTCACTCTTATAGTAGTACACACATAAGAAAGCTAATAATTACCTTATATGGGGGTTATCCATTTCCCCCTCCTGTATCTATAATTGTCTGTTAGAAGTTGCACGTTATACTAAGAATAATACTCATCGAATTTTGAATTCTTCCCTCTTAGAGTAGTACATATATAAGATTAAAAATTACATCCTATAAGGGGTAACCGTTTTCCCCATCCTATACCGCCAATATTTTTCTGGGAAATGCACGTTATTCTAAGAAGAGGTTAGATAAAAAGGCTGGTGTGAGGTAAGCCACACACCCAGAGACTCATATGATCCATTGTGACGCCTTAAGAAAAAGTTAGAAAAGAAAGAAACGTAGTGAAGCTCATGAATGAGAAAAGTAGTGGAAAGTATGAATAGAAAGAGAGAAAACACCACTGCTAAGCACAAATACTACCCTATGTTCGCACTCAGTCTCCTGTTGCGCAGTCAGGTCATTCCCATTACTAATCCCGTAAGATTCCCGAGCCCGCAGCCCAAGACATCCCCTAATTCGTCTAATAGCCTATTTCTGATTTAAGAAAGTAAACTTAAGCGAATGAAAGGAACTCGCTCGAATTCGAACTAATTTGGATTTCTCATTGACACTCACTTTTATTCGCATTAGCTTACGTATGCAGATGTCAATAAAATAATAAATAAAATAATAAAAAACGTAATAAATTTTTTTTATTTTCTTCCTTATTGCGGATTTAAATAATATGTACATTTAAGCCTGCTGCTGTTGTTTAAAGGCGTTAGACATCCTCTTTGCTGATTCAGTGCACCTCAGCAGTATCAGCCATTCTTTTTAAAAAATTAGCTTTTTCTGTAGCTGTCGCCGCATTTTTCTTCGCTATTCTTAGCCGTCTGCGGATTTTGGCTTTTTTGCCGAACAGGTTGGGTTTTTTGGTTGCTCACTGTCAATCAAGCAATTTCGCTTAATTTTTGTCGCAGTGGCATTTTTTGTTATTGTTTTTTGGTTATTTGCTGACCATATTGGGGTGCCAAGCACTCATTGTTACATATGTACATAGTTCATTCTGGTGGGAAGTCTCCGGGTTGCTATTTGGTGTAACCATTGCAACAGCTTTAATGCACCTAGCTGGTGACTCCACCAGTAAAAAAACAATCATCAATTGATTGCGGCTTTACACCAAATACTTTACAACTGACGATAGAAATAGCGGCTTGTTTCTCTTTTGGTTGTCCCTATTTTTTTAGTCCGTAACTTTATATACTTATGTATTACTAGAGTAAGTTCGGGTAATCTGGTATTCCTATTTTTTTTTGATTATAATGGTTTGAAGCTTAATTCGAATAGAACAGATCTCAGCTGGTATTCTGCTACAGATCTTAGGTTTACATTCAGGAAAGTGAAAGAGTCTTTGGAGCCCAAGTTTC
The DNA here is from genome assembly GCA_956483585.1 of Gymnocheta viridis. Lineage (NCBI taxonomy): Eukaryota > Metazoa > Arthropoda > Insecta > Diptera > Tachinidae > Gymnocheta > Gymnocheta viridis. Next base: position 39,155,101 of record OY101444.1, read on the forward strand.
AGAGATATTTGAGAGAAAGTGAACAAATCCATAAGCCAGCCATTGAAAAAATTGGCGGGTAAAACTTTTTTCTGTTAATGTGATACATTAGCGTGCGTGGCCGATTGCAATTTTTAATGGAAATATGACCGTAACAAGCGATTTTCGGGTAGTTAAAAAAATGTCTCAAATTTGTTTCTGAAATTAAACTGGGCTTGCAATTAGGCTTAACTGCTTAGAGTAATTCATAAGGATTTTCAGGCCAGTGATATACTTGTTTTATCTAAACATATAGTTTTTATTTCTTTATATAATAATATACAATATACCACTTTAGCCACCTTGGCCTATACCACATTTTCCGAACTCGAGTTTAATGGCATTTTTCATTGAACTCAAAAAAGACTAGTAAATCTTTTTATTACCACCGCTTTGCATAGCTTCCAAAAAGCAAATCGAATTATGATTTATAACTATTTTGAGATCTAGAATTCATCAAGCTTGATTTTGTCAGCTTCTAGTTCTACACCATAATACCCGAACTTACTCTATAGATAAAATGTTCAATAGGTTTCTTCTATAGCATACAAACAAACGTAATAACATTTTCAATTCACAAATAGTACGAGTGGGAGGCCCAAGCGAATTTAACTTGTTGGACTGCTTTTTCCAGTTAATTTTTAACTTGTATTTATTTTTATTAAATTCTAAAATTTTGTTACGAAAGCAAAACCACAAGTGACTGATTTTAACATTTCATTCTCAATATTTAACGAAACATTCGTAGCACAGAAATCGGATTTTATATGAAAACATTTACGTTTTCATTCGAGTTGTCTATCGAGTCACTGTTCGTATAGAAATAATGTAGAGAAATCGAAATTAATTTTCTTTCTCATAGAATGAGAATGAACGTGTTCTTTCTTAAATCAGAAATAGGCTATAAGAATCTACCACCTAGCTACCTCTGTGTTCCAGCTCCTCACACAACCCGCAAATATCCGACAACTCGGATCCTAACCTCACAGCTATCCCGCCAATCCGACAGTGGACCGTGATGACACCTATCGTGGTCCTAACGCAAACCTTACTTCTACCCAGAAGCGAATCCGAATCGGACTTACTAAGCATCGGCCAGAGCGCACGCTACACCTCGCAGTCCGTTCAGGTCCCCCAGGCCCTGTTACTTCTGCTCAGAGTCCATTCTCTGATCCTTCAAAAAAAGAAGCCTATCGGAGGTCTAACAGCCTCTAGACAGTCCTGACCTTCCATTTCTGAACCTAGTCTTGCTAACTCATCAGCTATTTCATTGCCGGTGATGTTGCAGTGACCCGGTACCCAACACAATCTTAGTTCATAATCCTCTAGGATTTCTCCCAGAGTCCTCTTACAATTATCTACTAGCTCGAAGTTCACGTGACAGCCCATTAAGGCCTTAAAAGCCGCCTGGCTGTCCACATAAATAGTGATCGCCGATCCCCTCGCAATATTGTCCTTTACCAATTCTATGGCCCTCAAGATCCCTAGAGCCTCCGCCTGGAAGACACTACATTAGTCAGGTAGCCTATATGACCTTCTGATGTTCAGATCCTCAATGCAGACCCCCGCGCTCGTGTCCCTCATCATTGATCCATCAGTGAATATAGTAAATCCAGTATACAATCCGCCCCTTCCTGACCAGTTCTCTCTAATCGCCAATATTACCTCCGGCAACCGCCCAAAAACTACCTTAGTGTCCACACAATCAGTGGCACAAAGAAGACCAGAGGTGACACGAACGGCATGCTAGTGTTGTTGTTGGTTTGCTGACTCGGTCACACAGAAAGTAGTAAGCAAAGAATTTTTCATGTTTTGTTGTGTATTTGTATTCTTATTAATTTCTGGTGCAATAAAAAAAGTTGTAGAAAAATAATTTAAGCAATAAAAATGCTAATGGTAATATAACATTAAAAATAAAATATTTTGAGAATTATTTCATTATCTATATCTGAAGTAAATTCCATTAGAATTTATAACTAACTTTTATCATTTGTTACTTGCAAAATGCTTTAATTTTGTTTTGTTTATTTTCGCTTATTCCTACATTATATTGCTATTTTTTTTTTAACAAAAAGTAGATGGGAAAAAAAAGCTGAATTGGACCAAAACATAACCTGAAGGTTTCATCTCTGGTCTACCTTGTGTCAGTGGAGTCGGGCGAGCTTAATTAATAAACTCCATTGCTAATTTCACCCAGGATCCACGAGTGACCCTGCGTGAAATTCCCTAACAGTCCTGACTCCAGAGATGTTATATACTTTTTTGAGAAGTCTTTAAGCAGCCCGAATAAAATCCCTATTTTTCCCTACGCGTTAAAAAAAATTATCTCTACAAACATCCCTACAACTTCTAAATTATGTATACGTATAAATTTTACTCGTATGTACGTCAATCAGTTCTTGTTTTTTCAAAAGTGGTCGACGATTTGCAACGCCTCATTGTGCTCAGCGAATAGGAGCTGACTCGCTGCTTTTCTTTTTTAAAAAGTTACCAATTTGTTTGATTTTTTTTTAATTCACATTTTTTGTGTATTTTTCTTTCTGCGTGCTTCAGAAGATCAGACTTTCCGCAATTTAAAATTTTATTGCATGCAAAAGACTTGTATTTGAACGTTATCGTCCTCCAGCCATATTTTGCTGAATTATTTTTTTAAGTACTTTTCGGTTTTCTCTAAGCAGGTCGAAAAGTCTGAATATATATGTAATATATATATATATATATGTATGTAAATATTAAAAAGGCAATATTTCACAAATTTACTTTAAAATGAAGGCTGAAATGGCGGCAAGTGATCATTTAAAAAAAATATGACAATTTGTAATATTCCCGTATTAACAATTTCGTTAGTATGTCGTTACAAATCGAATAATGTTGCAAAATTAATACATTTTTGCCACATTATTGAAAAGTCCCTACATTTTAATGACCTCATTTCCATCACAAATCAATAGGCAGAACATGTAGAATGACGTCCAGGTCCGCCTGAGCAGTATCACCTATTATGCCGATCGAAGCACACTTCTGAGCTTTAGACAGAAGGTTGCTTCTACTAGCAAGTCTCAATGCCTGCCACCAAACACAGCATCCATATGTAAGAATGGGTCTAATCACCGATGTGTACAGCCATCCAACTACTGATGGCCGGAGTCCTCAGCTCCTACCTATCGATGATCTGCAAGCGTAGTAGGCAATAAGTCCCCTTTTAAGTCTTTCCAGTGAACATGTTCTGTAACTCCCGCGTCGAGAAACTTTTCGATTGAAATGTGTGAAATGAAAAAAAATGACATAAAATGACACAAACAGCTGTTTTTCTCAATAAACTGAGTCTGTAATTTTTATTGGCGAGTTATACATAGCTGTCACGTAAGCAAATTACTCGCCAATTTACAGAGAAAGTGTGCTACCGCTCATTTAAAAAATCAACAGGAAACAAACTCATAGTACTCAGAGAACCGGTAGACGACTTAGAAAAGTAAATTTTTGGTTTACAAGAGGGTGGGTGAAAGATATATACCAGAAGTGTCTATGGCCGACGCAATCGACCATGTTCTAGTAATTAAATATTAAGCATTTATATAAAAAATAACTATAATGAACATGTACATCCATATTTAATTCTTTCAATTCTGATCAGTTTTTCTTTTTCAACTTCACTCATTTGAAAAGAAAAAATTTTATTGCTCATGTGTATATCCATTGCTTATATTTTTACTTGAACCAATAATTATGTATATAAGTAAATGTACGTGTGTATTTTTAGCACTTGTAGTGGTGTCAACTTTTTTAGCCTTTTATTTCCTTAATACTGAACCGATTTAAATAATATATAGTCGGGTCACTGAAGCGCAACAATATCTACCATTTGGTAAAAGAATGAAGGAAATCGGTTGGCAAACAAAGGAAAAAATGGATCCGAAAATCTGTCTTTGCTTATTTGTATAATAGATTCTGAACCGTCTGTCTGCTCAAAACTACTAACATCAAATTCACTAGGCACAACCATAAATGAAGAGTCCAGTGGGAAATAAAATTCTCCCAAAAACGAAAAAAGTGGATTTCTTATTAAGAAAATAAACAAAGATTTCTCTTAAAAACTGCCAGAAAGAGAGTAAATTTTTGGGTAAAAAGATCCATTTTCCAGTGGCATAAACAACAAATGATTGCCCATAAACTGTATATGAGGTGTACATATTTGACGATTTCTGACAGATTTATTAAACGATATTATTTGTTCAAAACTCCGAAGACTTTGTTACATAATATTAAAGAGATAAATTATGAAGCGAAATTTTAAATAATTCTCAAAAGGAAGACTCAGTGCCTGCAAAACAATCGCCCTTAATTTAAATATACAGGGTGTCCGCCGGGAAGGTATACTACTTTGTTAGTTTATAATTTTTGATTAAATGAAAGAGAATGTAACTTATATTAACAAATGTTTTATTTAATGTCGGCAATTATGTATGGAATACAATATCAGATAAGTGTCCGCCTCTGTTAGCTTTACAAATGCGAGCCCCTTTGAGCACATTTTTCATTACATTCTCACACATTTCACGCGGTATTTCATTAATTTCTGTCTGTCTGTCACTTTTAATGGATACAAAGGTGACTGATGAATAATTTGAGGGTTTCCATTGCCCAGAACCGACTATTCTGTTTATTCACATGTCCATTCAAATGAGAATGTGCCTTGACACTCATTATGATTTTTTCATGAAAATCGGGGTTGTCATGGGCGAGCTGTAACATCCTATTGGCATACGTACGGCGGCGTAAATTGTCTTGTGCAAGAAGCTCTTGTGTCAACTAAATCTTAAATTTAAACAAATGAAAATCCTTGTGCAAAATTGTGGCCAAAGTTGTTCTTTGAAGACCAAGCTCCTGAACACGGAGTCGAATTGAGGTTGATGGATTGTTTTGAACACTTTCTTGAGCAGCAGTAATGTTTTCAGTCGATCTTGCAGTACGTTGTGGTCCATGTTCGGCTCTATCACCTACAGACCCTTTTTCTTCGAAATCATTCACTACACGATAATTAGTGCGTTTTGTTGGCACGTTGTTTCTCCCAAAAATTTCAAGCAACTTTCTCATCGTCACAGTAATTGATGATTGACTTTGATAAAATGCTTTAACGATTAAACACATAGGATTATCGAATATTTTTCGATAATAAATTTACCAAGTGTCCACTTTACGACTGCCAAAAATGAACAGCTTAAATAACCATCAACGCAGGTATTCATTTGCGACATCTATATATAAATATGAATCTGTTTGTTTGTATGTTCCTCATAGTACACCAAACGGTGCAACGGATCGTTTTGAAATTTCAGAAATGTCTTACCGAATGCAAGGAAATTCAAATAGGCAATTTTTTGGGGGATAGGGCACCCCCATGCAAAGCAATTTTTAATTTCCCTATATCTATATTACTAAAATAGTGACTCTCCAAATTTACTGTGAGCGATTCTTAAAAGAAAGTAAAACTTCCAGAAAAATCTCAAAGATATCGGAGGGGGAAACGAGTACCCCCCATAGGAGGTAACTATTAATTTTCTCATATCTGTACAGCTGTCAGAGTGAAGCTTTTTAAATTCGACGTGTTATTCTTCGAATAACGCGCGATTTCCAGCAAAATATTGGCGGTATAGAAGGGGAGAAACGAGTACCCCCCATTAGGAGGTAATTATAAATTTTTTTATGTATGTGAAAATAGAGAAGTGCTGTGTTATTTATTTTATGAATAACTTGCGTTCCCAGCAAAATATTGGCGTTATAGAATGAAGGAAACGGGTACCTCCGATAGGAGATAACTATTAATTTTCTCATATCTGTACAACTATAACAGCAAGTTGCTACCTTCCGATATCCCGCATTGTGGTCACACTTTTGGATGGTGAAAGTCCTGCGCATTCAGCACTTAAATTACAATTAAAATGGCAAGTAAATCACGTGCAGTATTAACCCTCCGTCATGCACATATATCTGGCCAGATATTTTACGAATTTAACTGTGATTTAAATATATTTCTAATTTAAATAGGGGTTTGAGTTTCCAGGTACCCTCTACAAATATTGTTAGGTATCGTTTTATGAAAAAACACATTAAAAAAAAAACAAACAAAATTTATGTGGATTTTTTCATCTCTACATCGTATACTTAGCGCATATATCTGGCCAGATACACAACACATTTTGTATGAAGAGTGCTGTAATTTATTTGTATTTTTTATTTTTCTCTGCGTTTGTTTACTCAAATCACTCTCACAGCAATGGAGGCAAACACAAACAAGGGTTTTTTTTTGGTTTTTATATTTTTTCGCTTCCCATATCGTGGAAAAACTAAATTTACTCAGTACATACCATCAAAACCAGCGAAATATGGCATCAAAATTTGGTAAGCTTGCGATTCCAAATCTAAATATCCACTGCAAGGAAAGCTCTATACCAGTCGACAAGAAGGAGAAGGACGGGAAATGAATCAAGGTGAAAATGTTTTAATGAACAATACAATTGTAGCTGACAACTTTTTTACTACTTTAGAAGGAGTAAATCGTCTGGCCAGAATTGGTCTGGTATTTGTTGGTACCATTCGATCCAATAAAAGATGTATTCCTAACGAAATGAGAAAGGATCGTTTTCGTCCTATTTTGTCATCGTTATTTGGAATCCACGAAAATTTGGTATCAATTTTCTGCTACGTGCCAAAAAAAAAATAAATGTGTGAACCTACTTTCGACCGTTGATTATACGAAACATTGTGAAAGGGAAGCAAAGAAACCTGAAGCAATTTTCTTTTACAATGAAAATAAAGCTGGCGTAGATTGTATGGACCATATGGTTACACATTTTACTACAAAGCGGTCAACAAGACGATGGACTTTTGCGTTTTTCTGCAACATGTTGGTCACCATGGGACTGGCTGGCTGCATTTTGTATTTGCAAAGTTGATGGTCTCAATGAAAATAGTGCTAGAAGAAATTTTCTCATTACGTTAGCTGATACATTGGTTGTTCCAAATATTGAAAACCGAATGAACATTTACATCATCAAACAGTTCAACACTCGTTTGGCCATGGAACCGTATTTTGGAAGACCACTAAATGTAAGTTTGATTGATATAACATTTGCCCTTCATTACATCTCATTTTCCTCGTTTTTCTTTTTCATTTCAGATTCCAGTCAGGGAACGGCGCGATCACACCGCAACCATAAATACACCGCATATGTGCTCTATACTTTACACATCCGAGTACTTTAAACACCGCAAAAAAAAATTTGCGGTGTTAATTTGACTCGCCGTTTATTTACAGAGAGTTGATGCGATCATAATATGCGCGGTACTTTGCGGTGTATACGTACATACATAAAAACAATGAGCGCAAAAACCAGTATCAGCAAACATCCCAATCTGCATGAGCAAAACTTTTAGTATTTTGTCTTTTCGTACTCTATTATTTTTTTATATTTGCTTTTGGAAGTTTTCTCTACAAACAATCAGTGATGCCAGACTTAAGATTAAATCTTACACAGTAAAAGATTCAAAATTACCCAAAAATTATATTTACGAATAAATCTTTCACAAAACATTTCTTAAGGCGCTATCTGCTTTGTATACAAGAATTCATTCCAAAAAATTAAATTTGTTCTTCAACGTAGTTATTTTTCCTACTGCGAGTGAAAAATGCAATTGCGCAGCATTACAAAAAAACAAATTTCGATTCCGAAAAACAATGTGAAAGTGTTATGAGAGTTTAATAAAATAAACATTGAAAATGAGATGGGGCTTTATTTAGCATTTCGTTACCTTATGCGATAAATGCCCTAACTATGCCCTAAAACATGATAGAGGTAATGTTAGAAAACATGATACATACATATTATGTACATTCATATGAATATATGCGTCGCTAATATTTTACATTTACTGCAATTTTTGCAGAACACAAAAGTTAAATACAAATACATGTTTTTTCAAATTAAGATTTATTCCACTTTTTAAGTATTAGGGAAATTTTTTAAAAATGAGTTCTAAAACAACAAACAAAACTTAAATTAGTACAGCTTTTGTATAATTACACAGTGGCAACGATGTATTTGCCTCATATAAAGCACTCATCAATGAGTGTGGTCGCATGTTCGTATACAAATACTGTTTTTGTTGTGTCGTTAAGTATGAGTACGACTGCCGAATGTGTAAAAAAAGTAAAGCAGAACAGTCAATGCGAACGCATATGATTGAGTATGCTAGAAGCTCAAACGCACAGTGGCTGAAAATCGTTTTTCATTGGCCAAAACTCTGTAACTTTTGAACCGATCAAAATATTGAAGTAATTTTTTTTTATTGGATAGATATTTAGTTCAGCTTGACTCAGTTTAAATTTTATTAAAATTGATTGAGGACTTTTTAAGGAATTCTAGGTCAAAGTTGAACTTTTGAATTTTTTTTAACTTTTAGAGTGAAATATGGAATTATTATTTTTTTATTTATTAAAAAAATTGAATATTTGGAAATTAATAATAATTATAAATAATTTTTGTAATAATGGAATTTTTTTTATGTTACACTTAAAAAATTGTACACTGAAAAAAATAGTAAAATCAACTGGAGATTTTGCTATTACTGAAAAATTTAAAATTTTTTGCTGACAAATTTGCAAATTTGTTTACACTCAAAGAATAGTTACACTTAAAAAAAACGTTAATAATATTATCTAAAAATATTGCTATTACTACAGAAAAATTTATTATTTTTTGCTGTCAAATTTGATAATTTTAAAAACATTTTAAAAATAAAAACTGCAATAAATTTTAATAGCATTTGTAACAATGGTAGGTTCGTTTATTATTATTTTTTACTAATACTATGTTTTTCGTACTTAAATAACAATGAAAGGCAATTATAATTATTATTCATTTGACTCAAATATTGATTGCAAATATTCCATATTTTGTTCTGTGCTATCTCTGTTCTTTAGTAGTTTTTTGGCTTCTTCATCTAAATCCCGATGTTCCACTTTCCATTGATTTCGAATACTGGAGATGAACGGATCTGACGTTGCCAATAATATATTAAATAGATCTTCATTTGTTGAATTTCGAGTATTATGCTCTCTATAAAATCTGTAATACTTGTTCCTTTTTTCCTGAGCCTCCTCTGAAAGATCTCCAAGTGGCACTAAATGATATTTAATGACATCTTCTCCATGATAAAGGATTTTATGAACTTTTGCAGACATATTTCTCCATGGGTAGTTGGTTGTATATATTTTTGCAGTTTCCTTAGCATAATCTCCAAATTTTCTAGAGTCAATTTCTTCATTGCACGCAAGTACTTCTAGGATTATTTTAAATCTGAAAATAAGGTTTAAATCCACTCCTGTTATTTCAGATGCTGTTTCTGGATCTGAAAAGAATCTTCTTGCGGTATTGCCATCATTTGTATTGCCTGACCCTTGTTTTGGCTGATCTATAATCAATCCTAATTTGCGATATTCATCTTGAACATGTTTCTTTTTTGAACTTCTTAACTCTTTGTTGGTTTCGTTGTTTCTTATTGATCCTGAAGACCCGAAATCCAAATCATAGCTGATTTTTAGTATGTGTTCCATAAGTCGTATTCTTGCATGTAGTGGTGATAATCCAAATTCATCGCATATGCATCGGTATTATCTAATGATTTTGTCGGGACTTGGCTTAATTGGGTTGATGTTGCTTGGCATATAATGCAGCTGGATGCAGCCTTCGTGCTAGTCAAAGCCTGACCTACTTTTCCATCTATCATTGTCAGCACTAATTGGTAGCTTACTTCAATTTGCTGCCCATCCAACTGTAATTGTAATGGCTGTAGTGTTGCAATTTGGGTCTTGATATCACTAACTTCTTTGTTAATGGCATCATGAGTTTCTTTTTTGAATTCAAATTTGATTGGCCTGCAGTATTTCGTAGAAGATGGTGTCTCATTTTTCCAAATATTCATTGTTTGCGTTGTACTAGTCGAAGGCTCTGTATCTTCCAAAATCTTTTTCAATCGCAATGGTACAAATGATACCATGAACATATCTGAGTCCGATATATTTTCACATACAGCTTGTTTGTATTGTTTTTGTCCCGAAGAACCATCACATCCCCATTTACAAAAAAGAATTAACTTTGTGTTTCCATATTTCTTTAACTCATTTCCTGTTATTGATTGTAGCAAGCGTTCGGCTGTGTGATCAAGTAGAGATTGTAGTTGTACCTCTGCCGAAATTGGTGTGATTGTAATAGTGTCCTTTGATGGCAAACAGTCCATTTTAGCAGCGGTTATGTGATGATATGCTGGATACATATTTGAGCCTTTTTCAATCGCACGCAGTCTGAGCTTAATATATTGCTGTTTTGTTAATTTCAAATCCAGAAATAATGCTAATGCCTCCTCATTTGTGTACTGTATTACATCACTCGGAGTTGGTATACTTTTAAGAATCCGTTTTGTTCTCACTGGACTAGCTTTAACAACTTTTTCAATGATATCCACTTTTGTTAATTGGTTCTGTGATCGTAATTGATGTAGGAAAGATTCTTTTATATTTGTACAACCAATTGCATCGTTAATATCTTTAAGTTTCCGCCTCTTAGATCTATCGCTGCAGTTGCCCATTAATGATTTGCGTGGTCTTCCACCCTTATCTTGCTTTGCTGTTTCTGCAGCGACAGTAAGTTGGCCTTCTAACCAGGTTGCACTTTTTATATAAAACTTTTGTTTACTGTAGCTAACTTCTTTGTAGCGTTTTTTTAGTGCTTTTACGAAATTAAATAATTGCTCTTGCATTTCGGTGCTACACGAATTTAAGTTTAATTTTATTTTAACGTAGCTAAGAACATCTTCCTGGTTTTTGTTTCTAAAATACTCTTCGGCCAGTTCTTTATAACTGAAGCTCTCCATATTTTTCTGAATATTTTTATTTGCGTCTGTTATGTTTTATCCGTACACTTAGAGGATTAACTGAGTAATCCCTTATCGAATCCGTAGTTTTATACATTTTTAGATACATGTTATTCACACATTGATCTTTAATTTCATAGCAGGTAGTGCTTAAATTGCACAAAACTGCACATGTTGTCCAGACCTTAATATCAGGTAAAACTGATTAGTATCTCGCCAATATTTGTTGTTGTTGTTGGGTTATTTTTTTTTCTTTAGTGCTTTAATGTCGCGATTATTGTTATAAAATTGCTTATGACTTTGGTTGACCCTAACATTTGATAACAGGTAAATTTAGTAACAGATCATATGTTTACTGTAGAATTTTGTGATAATTTGTGATAATTTTATTACCAATTTTTGGCTGATCAAAACAAAGCCATTAAACCCTTTCGCAGGTATTATATTTAATTTTTTTAGTTTTACGTAGTCTAAAGTAAAAAACATAAACTTTTAGGCAAAAAAGTGAAAATTATATACACCATTGTATACGAGTACTTTGGAGTAATTTCATTAAAATGAAAAAAGTGTTCTACAGACGGCTCGTCGCGGGTGCAAAAGTATATATAGCGTTAAAGAGGACACTTTCACCTTTCTCCGGGTGGTATACATTTCTTGTTCCCTTTTGTTCCCTAGAAGTTCTATTCCACTAAAGTTTAAATTTGAGAAAAATATAGTAGTTTCATAAATATTCCGTAACGCCCTTAATATTAAACGCTAGAGCTCTGACCACTTACAAAAACTAAAGACTATAATCCTACCAACATTATAAAAAAGACCGCAGGCCATTATCGATGATAGCTTGCGAGTAGTAACCATTTATTTTTTATAAAAAACAAAAGAAAAACACCTTTTTCTGAAATTAAAAAAACCGTTGAGTTTGACAGCATGCCACGCTCACAATTATCAATAGTTTAACCTAATTTTTTGGCTACCTTAATCTGGATATATTAGCTGCAAAAGGGCGTAAAAATTTTAAAAATCGGTGACAAAAAAAAATTTGAGTTTTGGCCAATGAAAAACGATTTTCAGCCACAGTGAAACGTAGCAATACTCAAGTGGGTACGGATATGGTAAATACTTGAGCAAAAGCAATGCGGTGGCGATCACACCGCAACCGCATTTAAGACGAATATACCTAAACCACGAAAACCACTGATCGCGCAGTTCTCTGATTCCAGTAGTACTTCCTAACTCAAGTGGTGCTGATACTCTACAAAAGAGAAAAAGTGGTCAGCTTTGTACATTGGGAGATGAAAAAATTCGCCGACTGACTCGTTTTTTTTTTTTTGTTCCAAGTGCTCGAATCCGGTATGCCTACAACATTCGAAATCAGAGTATACATGTTTTAGTTGCTTACCTGAAGCTGTGTAAGACTTTTTTAATTTAGAATTAATTAAAACTTACTTTATAACTACTAAATTTAATTGAAATAAACTTTATAACAACTATTTTTTTTAAATTAAACACAAAAATAAAATTTTTCTTGTTTTATTTCTCATTCAAAAAATTTTTGCACGGGTAGGTGGTTTAGCATGTACTAAGAACAAAAAAATAGATAATATATATCTGCATGGCGTGATAACAATATAACAATGTAATATTATCACTAAAATAGCATATTTTTCATATAAATGTACTGAAATACATAGTGTATTTGGCCAGATACATGCGCTACGTACGTGACTACCGGAACATGTGCATGACGGAGGTTTAAAAAAAATCCATGGCTATAGTGGTGCAAATATGTAAGATTATAGTTGGGATGAATATACTATGGCAAATAAAACATCTTTAGAGGCTCTAAACAATAACTTACAGGATTTCAGAAGTAATTCGAACTTATTTGAAGGTGCTTTCGACAAACACTTCCTGTTATTCCAAGCTCAACACCGGCTGATAAGCATGCCTTAAATTTTAATTTATTTGGCGATATGTTTGCGTATTGAAATTAAGTACTAATATGCGCGTTCAAATGCAAAATGATGCATTAACTTCTTAATTTTCCAGACTTAGGGCAATCATCAGACTTAGTGGATTGAAATATGCCAGACAAATGTCATAGCATTTCCACCTGACCTCTGCCGAATCACACAATATGTTGACGACTCAATCCACCCAAATACAGAACAATATTTCAGAAACACACAGTGGTTATCTGAACGTTTTTACTAGCGGCTAAGAATATTCACATAAATTTGATTAGTGAAATTTTTAATCAAATTGGCTGTAATGCCAGAACTTATACATAAATCCATTAATACTGCAGCGAATGTTAACCATGTAATTGATTATTCTATCGAATTCTTGGATTCGCTTGATTAACAAGCTTTCAACCACATGTGCATCAATTAAAAGTCGAGTTTGTAGTAGGATTCAACTTGCTGTTAAAAAATTGTTGAACAGTCTTATCGAATGAAAACGACAGACATGTCATTTGAATTCAAATTTTGCAGATTTATATGTTTATGCTCCAAGTGGGAACACAAAAAGAAAGCATTAGAATAATTTTTAACTGGCATCAAAAAAGAAGGAGGTTATGAATTCGCGTATATTTTCTTCCTTTTTTTTAACCAATTTTATTTTTTTTTTCGTTTGAAAGGTTTTGCTTGCAGTTTGGTCCTTTAATAATATTTTTTTCTAAATGCACTTCCGAAATATTGATAATTGCATAATTCTTCCAATTGCTCGAAAGGGTTTGATTGCATTTAGCTTTGTATAATTTTTTGGTTTTATCTTTGTATTGAAATCGGTATTAAGAATTTTCAAAGTAAATTTTCCATGTCTGACATAATGAAATTCCAGAAGTAGGATATAAAAAGCAATAATTTATACTTATAAATGTTACTTTCATGTGAACGGGTGTAGCAAAACGCACCGGGTGTGGCTAGTTATTAATACAATCAGTTTCCAAACGTTGAAGGAAAATATAGGTACAGTTGAAATATTGGCTACTGATGCAGTAATACTTTTTTTAGTCGTCAATGAAAAATTCTTCTGTATATACATTTCCTTCCGCAGCACCTATTTTATTGGCCAAGTGAGCTTTGCATTTTGTTTATTTTGATTAGAGATGCACGGTCACGCAAAACTCATATTTTAGGCTCACGAAAAAATCACAACCTGTAAGTATTCATACATTAAAATTTCTGAATGCAAATAGAAAAATCTAAAATACAATTAGAAAATTCTGCAACAAAAGAGGAAAATTATGTTTAACTGAGAAATATACTTTTCTGAAACAATTTGTTAGTTTTGAAATACAATTTTTCAATTTTGATATATGGATAAGCCCCAGAAACAGTCCACCAAACAAATTTTTTTGAATTTTTTATTTTTTTATGGAATATTAGACGAGATATACTCGTATAATTTTATAAATAAAATAAATGTATTTAGACGATCATTAATGCACAAATTATTATCAAATCCTATCCTACCTCAGATCTTCTAATTTCATACCAGAAAGTAACACTTTTTGGGTATTCATATCATTCCTTTAGTGTTAGTGAAGATGGCCCAATCGAAAGCCATATTTTTATACATTAAATTCATTTTATCAAAAAAAAATTGTGATTACTATTTTGGAAATATTGAAATTAGGTATGAAATTTCAGAATAGAAATATAATAAAAAAATGTAACGTGAGTCACGTAGGGTGCGTCACAAAGGGTTAATGCCTTTTGGCAAAAAACGACAAAATTTTTTGGGCGCAAATAAGTTATTTTACAATTCTATTATATTCATATTTCTTTTAGGAACTATATTTCGTGTACTTTATTATGCAAAATTCGCAAAAAGTTACAAAAACACACTTTAACTTTCAAAGTTACTTCCGTTTTTTGTAGCGTGCGCCACAAAACTTTGTGATCAATTATTTCGCAACAAATACATGCTAAAAATTATTTTTTATGCCATTCGAAAGTACACTTATATCCCACACACCATGCATAAGTTGAAGGTAACTTTTTTGAAAGACAAAAAATTTCATATTTCATTCATCACGCAGGATTTACACATATGTATGTAAATATGTATCATGCGATATCAAAATTTGTAGTTAAAATTAAATTTGACAATTGAAAATTCTTAAAGAAAATATAAATTTTCTTCTATTTTAAAGTTTTGAAGTGAAATTTAATATTATGTACATATGTAAAATATTTTGATTAAAATCATTCATTTTCTAGCTCATAAGCAATCTGTGTAAAATATAAGGATTAAGTGGGACCTTGTACCTTAGCGTTAATAGGTAAATATGCAGATATAAAATTTTGTTAAAATTTTTCCTGAGAAGTCTGTTTCACATCCCTTCAAATATTCTTCCTGGCATTGAAAAAACTCCTTGGCTTGTAGCTGAGCTGGATGGTACACGCAGTATTTGTTTAGCCAATTTTTGCAGAATTGGAAAATCTAGCTTTTTCCAAAAACTTAAAATTTCTAAGTCTTGTTCGTCTGTGTGAACGCGAATGAGAATTGCAGATGTTTTACTCGTTCATTCACTTCAGTACATTAACAGATACCGGCGCGTTTCATGTCTTCAGGACAAAATTAAAATCCACGTACCTATTAAAAATATGAAGGAAATTCCAAAATCGAAACAATCCCGTTCACTCACGTTAAGTTTTTTATACTCCCGCTCATGCACGCTCACGTGATTGAAAAAAAACTGCGTAATGACGCATAATTCATGCTAATCACGTCAGCGATGCCCATCTCAAATTTTTTTATTTATATTTTTTACGTCGCTTGCAATAAAATCAACCAGAAATAATAATGGGTTTGCATATAATCGAAAAATATGCGTTTTTAATAATTATATACATATGTACATATATGGTACCTATTTTACTTAACAAATGTGTATACATATATTAGAGTTGGGTAGTTCACAAAAGTGAACGAAGTGAACTGCTCATACTGTGAGATCTTTCAGCTCCTTAGTTCATGCTTCTTTTAATTTCCTATTTTCTTTTTCGCTCACTACCACTACAGACAAATTACATTTTGTAACATAATGCCTAACGTATGCCGCATATTTGCATCACTTTATTTAAAGTATCAAATACCATAAAAATATTTCCTTTTGTATGTTCTTATTCAGTTTTAAGAGACAATTACTATTTAAAAATTAAATTACTATTTAATTTTTTATGTAAATATTTTGCTCCTTTATTGCAACGTAGTCATATCTCAAAAAACGTGATTTTTGAGTTAAGAATGCAGAAATATTCGTCGTATCGCTCTTCATTTTGTGTAAAAAATGTATACAAATATATTGCTTACTCGCCTCCTGAGGGTTCAATACTTTTTTAATTTTTGATTGAGGTGTGAGTAAATTAAAAATTTTAAACTCGTTTTCTGAAGAACGAGTTATTGGAAATATGACAACGTTGCAATAAAGGAGCGATATGTTAATACTTTTGATTACTTGTTGCCCTTGTTCGTACATAATACTTTTGTCACTCCTCTTTACAAATATCGAAAATACAGATTTTATATAGCTCGATTCCTTTATCTTCGTATACCGAACTATTGAACTAAAAGAGATCCTAGTTCAGTAAAGAGTGCTGAGCTGAAAATACTTCTTACACGAAAGAGCTAAAAAGCACAACTCTAGTATTTACTAGCTTGTAGCAACCAATAAATACAAAGTTTTTAAAATTATTATACTTTATCTTACCAGTATGTCCTTTAAATGTTGTAATTAACTGTGACCCCTTTACATCACAGCGAAGCATTGTGATTTGGCCAGCGTAATCACCAACAAATGCATATTTTGCCAAGGCATCAAATCTTATTTAAAATTAAAGATATATGTATGTATATATTATCAACATTTATATATACATATAAAACTAATAACCGCAACTTACTGTAATGCAGTGCAAGGCGTCTCAAAATTATATGATCCTATGCGTCGAGCTGTTTCTGTACAATGATAAGCAAATAGTTTATCTTTGCTACATGATAATATCCAATTATGAGCATTTGAACATACGACAGCTACAACACGAGCTTGGTGGGCTAAATAGTCTCGTACAAAAGAAATTCTATTGCAATCCTCGGACAATATATATTCTGTAATAGTACCATTCTCCTGCCCAACATACAGCTGCCTTGTTTCTTGAACATAGCAAATGCATGTACATCCTGATGGCATGTAATGACAAATACTCGGCCAGTATTGACCCGAATCACGTTTGAGCCAAACACGAATAGTTCTTTTAACAAGAAATTGTTTATTAAAAATAACACAAATATTTATTCATTCTGTTTATTAAAATAAACAGAACTTGAATACGCCCTTACTTATCGTCCGAGACACTAATAACACCATTTTCACCTGGCACCAATATCGCAGCATTTATGTCGTCACTACTCCCTTCTAATTTGCTTAACAACTCCGGTTTTTTGGTACTAAAACGTTCATTTCTCTTTGGAGATGGTTTAATTTCCGCTGCCATTCTAAAATTTCTGTAATCTTTTTAATCTAAGTTCAAATTCTTCGCTTTTTCTGGGTGTGTATCAGGCTGTGATTTTATAATAATTATAACTTAATTTGCGAAATTTATCAACAATAAGAGTACATCAGTGTTACCAACACTCAATTTCACCCCACCAGATCGACCATCAAATACACTAAAACTCAAAGGCTTACAACGAAAAATTCAACTCAAAACTTGGCCTTTTTTATCAATGATATTGGTCTCTCCCCTCACCAAAAAAAAATCATAATGAAATTTATTGATATTAATGCCTAGTATAAATTGGGCCTAGGTGACATCTACGTTATAATTAGAATATCTAAATAAGAAGAAATCGATTATACATATGCTTGTATACAAATAATTATCAACCGCACTACTGACAAAAACTAAAACAAATTTTTCCCACTAAACACAAATAAAACCCCGTAAATTTAATGGTAAAACAATTGAGTTGGTGTCACTGGAATACATACATATATACCAATGCGCGTTCACACATAGACGAGTTTTTAAGCACACTGTTTTTGTTCTGTTGATTAATCACAGTATGATAATTAAAAGTACAAGTTTCTATAATGCTGGCTACACACTTTTCAATGATTTTATGCAGCCAGGCCTGTTTAATTCTTCATTTCTTTTTGCATTCGGGGTTTCATAAAAATCAAAATTATTTGATATTTTCTGGTTGCATAGTGTGTAGTCGTGTTTCTTTTTATTACTTATTTAGTTCATTGCAAACCAGCAAGGTGTGCGTGCATATGTCCTTTTTGTCAATTTGTGTTTTATCATGCCTAATAATTTAAGAAAAGTTTATTCGTCTATTCGCACATAATTTCTGTAATCTTTCGGCTCATTTTCATTTAACTCGTTTAGCTGTCTTTCATTTGAAAACCATTCCTTTAAATACCAATTTTTTTACGATATTTTCATTTTCTTTGGCTGTACCACATTTTTCTCCTGTTCATCAATAATAATAATTACTGTTATTTCACTTAGCTCGCGGCAAATTTTTTCAACTATATATCTTTCTTGTGCGATGTTCATTGCGAATACAAAATAAGAAATGATGTTGCGTTCATGGTTTAATAATTGGTTCCAGTGTTATATGAAAATATACTATATGAATGATAAACGTGTTGCATAAGGACGTTAAAAAGTGTGCAGCAACCTGAAGGCATCAGACTACAACATCAAGAATATTGTATTTTGTATGTTATTGATGGAAAATTAAATAAATCTTTGGTACAAAAAAATATATTATAAGTAGTACTTTTTTACCCCTACAGTACTAACTTAAAATCTTTGCAATTTTGCTTTATTAACTAAAAACATATAATAGGAGTTTTCACAACGAGCTTGTTAGTTTGTCGTTAATCGTTACTTTTTTACACGGCTCTTGTTTTTGTATATTTAACGCACTACCGGATTAACATTTAACATATTAGCGACACGGCACCCCTGATAAAATAACTGTTAATTGGTAACACACAATCAGATGTTGCAGTTTCTAAATAAATATAATAAAAAAGTCATTTGTGATACATTTCTAAAAAAATATTTGTGTTTTGGCAATTTTCGTGGCATGTTTAATTTTTTTGCAGAACAATATATCAGCTGTTTTACTACGAAAGTTACCAGACTAACAAAGTTTTAAAAAGGGGGTCGCTCACAGTTGATAACTTTAACAAATTAACAAACTACCGAGTAACAAATTAACAAGTTCGGTGTGAATACTACTAATGAATTGTATTTGTTCTAACGTTTATGTTATATTAACGAAACAAACACAATCGCCTTATTTGATATCAAAAGTTATTTTATACCCTTTTCACACGAAGATAAAGGTTTCAGATTAAAGTTTAATGTCATAATTACGTTCAGTTGAGAGTAAATGTTTGGTGTTGACCTTAATGTTAAACTCCATTGATCTTCTTCAAGACTTCGAATATTAAAAAATATGCAATTTCCTATATTAGTGTTTCTCACACTAAAAAAGACCTGTGGCACAATGCAATAGCTTAAAAATAAATTTACTGCTAGGACCACGATGTCACACGTATTTGTTCTTTTATGCAATTACCTTTAAAACAAAAACAAATTCTAAAATATTCTTGTACCATTGAATATACATATAATTTTTTCCCATTTTTCTTATTTTCCTTTTACAGCTGCGGTAATAAACAACAATAAGAAGAAAAAAATTGAATAATACAGGTAGTGTCGAAGCTACAACAACACCGCTTTTAGGTTCGAAGCTGTCAATAGGCACACAAGACAAATGGCAAAATGTTTGCATTTTCTGTTCTATAAAGAATTTATTTTCTTTTCCTTCTCTTATTTGCATTTAAAACAAATGTTAAACTGTGCTTTTTTTAGTAGTGTGGGTGTGTGTTAGAAATACATAATCAAATTTTGACAGACACGAAACCAAAAAAAGTCCGTTAACGTTTCGACACTACCTGTATTGTTCTACCATGGATACTGCAAAGGCGTATTTAACTAGGTGACAGCATTAGGAAAACAATTACAACAATTCAAGAACAACAGGCATTTTTGTTTGTGTAGTTTCATTGCGTATGTCAAAAACTTAATCCATAAAACATAGAAAACAGATACAGTAAAAAAAGACAAAAGTATTTTGACATTCGCAACGAACTACTTATCATGTTCCAATAATAATAAGGTCTATGCAACTCTCCAACAAACACAACAAAAAAACCCACCATCATGAGTTTGTCAAAAAACAGCACGCACAAAACAGTTCACGTACAAAACCAATGCTTGTTTAAAAGGTAAACAAACAAAAAAAACAATGGCGCCATAAAAATGTAAACAAATTTTGACAACTTTTGGTTGACAATGGTATGAGAGGTAAATGAGCAAAATATAATCAGCTGACCATGCATAGACCTTCTTATTGGATCATGCCAGCTATATTATTCTACCATGCATCTTGCTTGAAAAAGAAAGAAAAAATGTATATCGCAGTGATGCCACCTAAAAAAGGAATGTGAGCTGTATGTAGCCAAGGCAGCCGTGTCAAAAATAAAAATTCCAAAATTTTAACCGAAAAATATTATTTGGCTTATCGTTGCTATATTACTATATTGTTAATAAAATTGCCTTTATTTTTTTACTATACGTTGGCCTTAAATCGAATTTTTATTTGACTATAGATAATACACAACGAAATCAGAATTGCTACTACATATGACCAGTGCTCGATTTAAGCCTAGTACCGTGAGGCCCGGGCATAATTTAAAGGGCGCCAAAATTTAAAGGAAAAATAATGTAAAGGCAATTCAAATTCGAAAATTAATATGGTAAAGTTTTGCTTTAAACGAATACGAAATTTCTATTGAATTATATATGTTAAATAATTCAATTGTTGAATTTACTTTTTAATTAGTAAGTCGACTTAGATGGTTATCGATTCTGACCACATATTTAATAAAAAATATAATAATATTCTCAAAGACCCTGTTAACTTAATTTTTTATTTGCATTTAACAAAATTTAATTTTAAAATACGGATGCGTAGTTCGCACAAGGTCAATCAAATCTTAATTCTGAATGCTTAATAAAACTTTGACAACGTTAAAAAAATGGGACCACGGAACCAAGGGTATTTTTGCGTCGAAGAACGCATTTGAATAATTAAAATAGCTTATTTTATAATTTTAAATAGTCTTAGTTTATATATAAAACAAAACAAATATTAAAAATAAGACTGATATGAATCTGCTTTGAATTGGCCAAAAGAGTGGAACAATTATAAGCAAATTAAAAAAAAAACATATATTTTATTTCCGAAAACGTGTTAAAAAAAACGGTCCATTTCTATAGTTGTTAAGAAAAAGGAAAAATGACTCATATTTTATAAAAAATCCCCAGGATAACGTTATTCTTCCGGCAATGGGTATGCCATTCACTTTTATTTTAAACTTTAATCAAGAGTATCAAAATAATATATTAAATATATTTTTTTCCTGCACACTGGCGATTACATTAACAATTATAAAATTTTGTTTGTTTGTTGTACAATCTTAGGGGTAATAAAATTTTGATTCATAATTCATGTATAAGTCATTACATATAAAATTGAAACCTTTTTTTAATTTGTATGTAAATTTCCATACAAAAAAATCGAAAAATTTGTAATATAAGTGCCGTATCAAAACCAAACCACGAGATTCGTTAGTATAATTTCGTTAAGTTTTTTACGCGAGATATTTCATCATCAATAATTCACAATTCATTGGTATTACTGAGAGCACAATATTGACATATTCAATAATAACAAAAATATAAAAAAAGGTTTCAATTCAAACAATTCATAATTAGATGTAACTTGCCATGTTTTAAAAAAGGTATTTCAGCCCAATTATAAATATTCGCTAGGAATTTGTTTCATGAGGAAAGGTTTTTCTCAAGAAAAAATGTCACCCTTTTGTGAGGGAATTTTTTAGGGAAACCCCAAAACTTAAACATATTTAGAATAACTACTTTTTAGCTTTTTCTTTTTTTCTCCCTTTTATACGGCTTATAAAAATGGACTAAAAAGTAAAATGACGGAATTTTGATACATAATATTAAAAAGGGAAAAATTTCATGAGGAATTTCTGTTTATAATTGGGCTGTTTATGTATTTACGATAACTTCCGTAAAGTAATTATGGCTTTAAACAGTATCTAAATTAATAAAAATGAATACGCGATAATTTAAGTTTTTAAAAAATCTATGTTGGTTTTGATAATCACTTATATATAATCTGAAAGGGTGGCATATTAATGAGTGCCTAGGAAGAAATCAGGGCTAAATCCGCCACTGCATATGACCGTCATAAGTTCGCGACTGAGAGATGCAAAATTTATTCCTTACGAGCTCTCTTCATGCAATAGTGGCAAGAATTAGCTAAAATGTAATTTTGTGGTATAAAAATGAAAAGCTTTCTAAACGATGTTCTATTTATTTTGATAACTCATTGTAATAGTATACATTTTAATAATTATTTAGTATTCAATACATGAATAGACTTGAATTTACTTTACTGATGCTGCTCGTAGCACAAAAAAATTTCTAAGCTGATAAAAAGTTGAATTATAAGAATAAAAGTCGGATACTTGAGTTTTCAAGGTAATGATTTTTGAAATTTTATTATAAAAGTGCAATCTTGCATTACATTTGGGCGTCTCCTGGGTTTATTATTGTATTATGCAAAAGTCGTTGTACGAAATATGTACCATAAGTGAGAAAATTCTTGAGCACGGTTGAAAACTGACTAAACAAAAAAAATTTAGAAGCCTTTGTATAAAAATTTGGTTCTGTAACTCTGAAATTATGAGTTTCCGGGACGTTTTTAATTAACAATTTTTCCTTTGGAGAATTCAATTGTATATTGATGTTTCGATAATTTTAAATTTAAGCCTTAATATATTTTTAATTGCATTTTGCCAATATATAAAAATAATGCAACAAGCTGTCATTTTTTACATGAAATAACCGAACAATTTTGGTCTTTTGGAAAAGGTGGCAGCCCTCCTTGTAACTGACCATGTGCATAATTAATAAATACTTTTATTTTTGTATATATTAATTTCTTACTTATTTAGTTATCTGACTAAAGTCTGTGTGCCTTATATGAAAAATCCAGGAGTTAAACAACGCGCATTTTGTAACATAAAATATTTTTTCTAACAATGAGCCAATAGCCGTCGTCGCGGTGGATAAGTGTGAAAAGACAATGACTAATAAAGATAAAAAATACGTGTGTATATATGTATGTACATATATGTAAGTGTTTGTTATATTATCCTGTTGTTACTAAGTTTGGACTTTGTTTTAAATAATTCTGACCGTCACAAACATAGTGCACTTTTAAAACCTTGAAACAAAGTTCTAGTGAAAGATTGAAATTAATCTTATATTATGAAATTGTGATACTTAAAATCCCCTTCTAACAACCAAAGTTAAAGTCATGAATAAAATAATCACAAATACGTTATTGTTATGAATATAGTACATATAACGAATACTTGGTTTTCTTGCTCGCAAATAAAGTTGTTTTGTTTTTACTATCCATTTCAACCTTGTATGTATATATGTATGCATGTATACACATGCATATGAAGTTACTGTGCGTGTTTGGAGCAAAACAAACGGAAACCAAAATTGTCAACAAATAAAAACTTATGCCTATGTACTATACATACTTACACACTTAAGGTGTTTTAACAACAATAGAAAAATCATCGAATGCACATGAATGAATGTGTGCATGTGTTTTGTAATAAGAAATTATCTCAACAATTACGACACATCAAAGCATATGTAGAGTATGTATGTATGTAGGTACATATAATTAAAAAAAAATTGGAATACAAACTTCAATATTAAAATCAATCCAAATGACAGTCAGAGCAAGTACTTGGTGTCGGACTACGCCAATATTTTAGCTTCACTGGGCATCGCAACTTATGACAAATTTTGGTCCAATACCGAAAATTTTTGTTAGAGACGCACGCTCAAGAAGATAATATTCATCGCGCACAGAAGAATTGAAAATTTTCACTATCAAGCACGCTCAGGATCGATCAGATTTTGGCTTAAATTGAGTTTATCCAATCCACTAAAAAATATAAGTACTTATTAAATTCATTATTCGTGATAAGTCTCGAATTCTTTAAATATACATAAGTACTGTACCCCATAGAAAATTTAAAAAATGTGGGCCTCTGAAGTTCTAGTCAACAAATATTTTCCAAGGAATGTGGCCAATATTGGTATCGTTTAAAAGCTTTTAGTAGGAAATGCTAAAATCAAATCTTTAGTAAGCAGAGCCGTTTTATGAAATACTATGGAGGAGACTATGCAAGAAATTTTTAGTAGGCAGAGCCGTTCCTGGGAATATCACAGTGGAGAAAATTCTTAGTCCCGACAAAAGGCCTGCTATGCAGGAAATCTTTAGTATGCAGCGCCGTTTTTGAAAGTACAATGGTGTAGAAAATCCGGAAGCCCGCCCAAAGGCCTGATACGCATGGAATCATTTATGTATGTATTAATGCATTCACACAAACGTACATAGGTATTAGCATATGTACATAAAATTATATTCGAAACCATTTCAAGACTGACTAAATCGCATGAAAACTTTTATTTAAAACTAGTCGTTGTGTAATTTAGTATTGAAATAAAAGGAATAAAGTATGTGTCGATTTTAGTGGGTTAACGAATTTATTAAAAGTTTTAGTTCCTCCTTAAAGATATTCTATAGAGCTTTTAAAATATACCAATATTTACCGCGTGTAATCATAGTTTTGTTCTGAAACTTCAGAGGCATGTATTTTTTTCTTCTTATTTTTCTATCGGATAGGATACTTTTTTATTTTTTGAACGGTGTATCTAATCTCAATTTGTTGCCAAGTTTTTTTAATCACACGTTCACGCACGACAACGCTAAAATATTCACGATCACACACGACAGCTAAACTTTACACGATGACGCACGCTCATGTCGAAATGAATATAAAACAATTATTTATTTTATATTATTACTAACACCCAATTCATACGCTGATTTAAAAATCAAGTTTTATTTTTAATTCTCTTTAAAAGTTGCTTCCGAAAACTTTACAGATTCTTACGATGATTTTTTTCCCATGTTTTAAGGGTTGATTTTTTTGTCCGCAATCGGTTATTATTCTTTAATTGCTCATTTGTATAAAAAAAATTTGACGTGTGTACGTAAAAGTCGTTATAATTAAACAAAAATAATAATATTATATTAACGTTTTAAAAGTAAATAAAAATATTTGTTGTTTTTATATTTAAAAGTATTATCTACTTTTCTGTTTTAAATATTTCTTTTATAAAAATATCAAAAATGTTCTTATTTCATCAAAAATGCCTTTGTATTGCCACATTGAAACGAAAAATAAATAAAGCAACATAACAAAAAGAACGAATGTGTGGAAAGAAAAATATGAACAAAAACACCGAGAACTGAAAATGTGATTTTTTCTTTACCCCGTTCGCCTACATATACACCAAAAATCTTGTTTTAAAAAACATGGAAAAAGTCATCGTATGAATTGGGTGTAACACACTTTCTTATGAAATCAAACCGAAAAATAAGATAAATATGGAGTGATGAATTTCTAAACAGATTCATAAACTGACAACGTACATATGTACATATATATGTCGATTATTCGACATTTTCCGGAAATCGCGTTTCGAATACTTTGCATATTTGACATTTAAAAAACCCGGTTACGATTTTAAAATTCAGGAAAAACTGGTCAATCGAGTTTTTTTTGCGAGAAAATTTTATACAATAGTTTTGATTTTAATTTGCTTTACCATAATTTTGATTTAGCTGCACAATCAACTTTGTAATTTTTTTTGTGCAGATAAGTCAAAAATACTGTTATCTTAAATGTATGTACATACATGTAAACAAAACAAATGAATTTTAATGATGACCACTTGGGATTTGTGTTACTTGTATGCGATATTTTTTAATTATGTATATATGGCATAAGTTGGATTTTTATGTGAAAAAGTGACCATCATATTTTTAATGTGTGCCGCAAACTTTGATTTTTTATATGAAAATATTTTATAATTGCCAAAAATATGGTAAATGTGCAGGTATACAATATGCCCTTTAACGAGGTTTAGGAAGTTAAGTCAAAATGCAGTTAACGTTGATTTTTTGTATGCAAATAATTTTAAAATGCCAAAAATTTTGGACATTTATCTTAAATGTGCGGGTATAAAAAGACACGTGAAAAAGGAATTTAATTTCGTATTTAAATAGAACTTAAATATAAATACCATTTAAATACGAAGTCATAAACTGGCCCTAAGTTTTGCAGTACAAACTTAAATGAAACTTAAATAATATTTAAATGACCAACCTTGCTGATTTAAGTTCTATTTAAGTTGTGCACACATACACAAACATATGGTTTTGCTACCTTGTTGTTGTTTCGCGCAACAAAGTAAACAAAAAATTTGCGGCCATTGAAAAATCAACATCTTTTGGGGTGCAATTTGGACTTCTTTTATTAATATTATTCTTTTTTATGGTTTTTAAAATTGTTTTGAACTTTTAAAACATTGCAGCAACCTGTCATTGTTGTTATTTTCAGCCTGAAAAAGAATCTACATTAGAAATTTTTCTTTAATTTTGTTCAACAGCTGTTTCTCTAAGAAAATCGAGAGAATTTCGTACTGCTGCCACATTTTTATCGTAATTAAATACAAACAATTATTTAACACTGAAAAACTGAAACTGTTTTTAAATGCAACTTAAATTTGAATGAAAATTAACTAAATGCGTATTTAAATATGAAGTCATAAACTGGCCATTAGGGCCAATAATTGACTTCGCATTTAAATGCCATTTAGCTAGTTGCCACTTAAATTTAAGTTGCATTTAAATATAGTTTGAGTTTTTCAGTGTGAAATTATTGTTTGTATTTAATTACGATAAAAATGTGACAGCAGTACGAAATTCTCTCAATTTTCTTAGAGAAACAGCTGTTGAACAAAATTAAAGAAAAATTTCTAATGTGAATTCGTTTTCAGGCTGAAAATAACACAATGGCAGGTTGCTGCAATGTTTTAAAAGTTCAAAACAATTTTAAAAACCATAAAAAAGAATAATATTAATAAAAGAAGTCCAAATTTCACTCCAAAAGATGTTGATTTTTCAATGGGCGCAAATTTTTTGTTTACTTTGTTGCGCGAAACACCAACACGCAAGCAAAAACATATGTTTGTGTATATATGTGTGCAAAACTTAAATGGACTTTAAATGCAGAAGAATGGTCATTTAGGTTTCATTTAAATGTCACATAATTTTGTACTGAAATAATGAAATTGGTACTTACATAAGTGGCATTTAAAGATAAATGATACTTAAATGAGTAGTCAATTATTGGGCCTTAATTTCGTATTTAAATAGAACTTAAATATAAATACCATTTAAATACGAAGCCATAAACTGGCCCTAATTAACATAAAAACGAAACAGTAACCTACTTACAGTAATTTGCTATCTATAATAATTATTATAAAATATTAACAGAGAATTGCGCCCCTGCTCCCGGGGCTTAACATGGTTTGAGAGAGAATCTCGTATCTAAGAATAAGCTTAAAACTAATTAAAATATTAACTTAAGCCTAATTAAAAAATAAATAAATAAAACGAATCAGGAAAGGAATAAAAACAAAAATGTATAAAAAACAAGAAAAAATATATAAAATATGTACGGACAAGCCGGACTAACCTCTATGTGTACACTTTTTGAGAAAAATTCATGTCTCAAAAAAGTTTACAAATCGAAAGATGGAGCAGTTTCATTCAAATAGCCAATGGGAGATAAATAATTTATATTTGACAAACTAAAATGTTTTTGATTTTCGTATATATCTGACATAAGTTTGTTTTCATGAAAACAAGATCTCGAAATAAATCTCTTAAGGATATCACAAACGTAAAGACCTACAGGTGTTACTTTAGACTCTTTGTATACAAAACAATTTGAATACCGTTTGCAAAACGTTTCAAAATGTTTTCCAATTGAGTTTCTCACAATTTTTCTTTCAAAATAAAATAATATAAAAATTAAAGATAAAACATAAATATTAACTTCATATACATATATATAGTACATATGTACATATTTATATAGAAACATGTATATACAATCAAAATCTGATTTTATTATTAATCTGAAATACTTACTATAAAGAAATCACTTTGGATTAATATAAAAAGCTGGTGGGGATTACTATGTATTTCGATTTGAGATATAAAAATGTCAATGATTTTCTTTTCAAATCGAAAGAAATAGCTATTCTCCTGATTTTGGTGCTACATATTTTTCTATATTCATATAGAATGATTTTTTGCTTCTGCTCCTGAGAAAACCCTGTTGTAAAGCACATACACGCTTATAAGCCCATAAAATCAAAATATAATAGATCTTTTTATAATATTGTTAATACCTATAACAATTAAAATATTCTTTTAATGCTTTGGAGAGTATCTATTTTTTTCTTTTGTTTTTATGAAATTATAAATTGAAAATGACCTTTCAATCAATGTACTTGTCGGACATATGTACTTGTCGGACATATGTATATGTATGTACATACATATGTATGTATGTAGTTAGCAAACCATTTTATAATCTTTAAGCTGTCAGAAGCTCTTGATGTTTTTGCCATGCAAACCCAGCGTGAGGTCCGATGAGCTAATCACATTTTCAAGTCTTAAAATTAAAAGACGCTTTCAAATGCCGTGGTTTTTAAGGTGGTGTAAGAGATAGTTCAATCATCCGATCTCCTTGTTATTTATGCCACCTATATCCGGCCGAAAATGGAATATAACACTTATTTTAAATCGAATGTTCACAATCAATATTACTCTCTTTATCTTTCTTCCCATAACTAGTTTTCCTTGTTCCGGCACAATTTCACAAAGCAGGGTTATCCGGAATAAAAAAATTAATGAATTGTTATGTTTTTAATAAATATGAACAAAAGTTGAGAGTCAGATAGTACAATTTTTAATTCGCTTGACGACCCCTGGATTAGAAAGAATACTAACAATCGCTAATGGTAACTGCAATTAAGCAATCATGTTAAGGGGCCGCAGCTGATGCCAGTCACAGAGCATCTATATCAGTGTTTGCCAGTAAAACGCCCGTGGGCAGCGCATATGTGTAAGTGTCTTATACATGTAAAGCCGATGTGGCAAACCGAACTTAAGTAATATTACAAGCGTTTCCAATGAAGAATTTCGCATCACTGGCTTCCAAATTACACATTTGAAGAAATATTATACACCACTTATTTTACATACTTATATTACAAGTATATGTGTACTTAAACAGTATTTAATTGCCAAATAGCAACGGTAACAGCTATTTTCTGGTGTTATCTTACGAGCGGCAATAAAATGTTCAGTAAAAAAGTTTTGTACGTTCTTCCTGGAGCGTCGAGAAAAAAGAATGCACCATTTCCTGATCCTACTTAACACGTAACACCTGAGAAAAGACTTGCCTTTGTTCTGGAATTAATCTAGGGACTAACTCAGCTGATAGAACGCTATGAAATCATAATCTAATTCCCGAACAATTCATTTCATGTGATCCTTGATGCAACTAATGAAAATTTTCAGAGAATAACATAAAGCGAAATCACACATAAGTATACGTACAACAGCACACGAAACGGCAACACTGACTATACTAACTGTGATTATTTTACTCAGACGTACAGGAGGTTGTACGCCGCTTGTTTTCTGGTACGAGTATACACACAACGAAACAAATGAACTGTTTATACCAGTGTTTGTGTACACTTGTTTCCCCGCTTTAAGATGTAGATAGATACGAAATTAAAACTTTTTTACAAATAAAATTTGGAGAATATCTTAAATAATAATTTTAACAAAAATGAAAAAAAAACTTTAAAACTATTAAAAAATAGACTATTTTCAAAGCATAAAACAGCTCTAATAATAGTCATTATATTACATTTAGTTCCTGATTGTTTATCTTACCGAAATAAATGGCGCGAATATTTGGTATTCAATAAGAAATTTAGTTCAGTGTACGCACATCGTTACATCAAAATACGAACCAAACGTGTCGTTGTGTGCGTTTGGCAATCACTGATCTATATTATTAATAGACAAACAATTTAATTTATATCCCTTTTACGGCCATAATACTGAACCGATTTTGGAGAGATTTATATATTCTTAACGGGATTTTACATAGATTTGCTCAATCTTCCTTTTATTTAAAGCGTTTCGATATTTAGAGAGCTAAAAGCGTGTAAAATTACTACTAACACATGCATTTATCAGCTTCAACTTGAAAAATAAACAAAGTGTGCATGTTTGTGCAATTTGCTTTTTCATAGAAATGAGACAGAGTTTTAAGTTGTTTATTTAGAATGTTTTTTGTTTTTGTATTTTATTGTATGTATGTATGTAAATGTAAATAATATGTAAATGTTTAATAATAATTTCTAGAATGCGGTTGATTGAGCCGACCGCTGGATACACCAGTTATAATTATTATCACTAATTTGGTGACATGCTTTCTTCCATCTGCTGTACATACGTGTCTAAGTATATAATTTTCGTCAATCAGAAAAAACATTCTACGCTCATATCTATAGATAAACTCAAATAATAACAAAAGAAAAAGCTAAATAAACTTCGAAGATAAAAATGCAAACACAAGTGTTTTTCGTAATTTGCAGTGAATCAACAATAAATATAAAAATATAAAATATGTATTTGGTGATATTACTAATATATTGATAATAAATAAGTATTTTAAACTCAAATACACATATTTCAAGACTAATATATTCGCGCACTTGACTGAGTTCAACGCTATCATCACTAAAAGAAAACAATTTCAATTTCTTAAGCACCTCGAAATATAAGTGTTTTTCAATATTTTAATTTTTATGTTAAATCAAAGAGTATGTATGTTGTGGTTCTTATTTGTGTATTTTTTTAAAATAAAAATTTGATACATTTTGTGAATTTCTTGTAAAATTGTTTCTTTTTTATCTGAAAATTTATATCTACACTTAGTGTCATTAAATACTGAATATTATTCAAACTTTGCTAAGCAATACTTATACGCAAATACAAATTCAGTAAAAAGTTTTAAAAATAAATAATTTCATTAACTACTCTGCTCTAAATCGGCACGGACACGATCAAGCATATTCATCAAGCATTGGGATGGTATTTGTGAAAATGTGCTTGTTCTCGTATGTGTTGCACCGCCAATGCTGGATAAAAAAATCAAGAAATTTTGATTTGACATCCAGCACTCAATTCGCAAAAACTATCACATTGCTTGATGCATACTCTTGATCGTGTCTGCCCCGCTTCGATTTCTGAACGAGTCGAAACTAAGTATTCTACTAATTCAATGGGATTGAAAGCACAAGAACCTTTAAAGAAAAATAACCTTGACGGAGGAGTTTTGAATTTATTTTTATGGAAGGAAATTTTTTTATTTAAAAGTTATAATAAGTACTTTATTAAGTAAATTTATTATTCGAGATAATTTCCCAATTTAATTTCAAAAAGTTTTGTTTGTTGAGGGTTGAGCTAGTCTTAAATACTTATGCCAAATCATCAGTAGACCTTAAACCATGCTTTGATCGACATAAAATATCCACTACAGTTTTTTTTAAGTCTATTTTTTTAAATATTTTAAAAGAAAATTTTAAGTTTAGAAAAAAACTTTGAGAAAAACGTCGAACAAATATTTTTTTTGCATATTATGAAGGATTGTGTTAAAAATCATATAATATACTTTATATTTTTAGTTTTGCCTATGCTATTACGGGAGATATTCATGAAATTGAGAGCAAAGTCGAGACCAAAAATCGAAATTTGAACCCAAATATCTCTGAAAATATTAAAGAAATCTTTACGAAACAAAATGTATTTTCTTTATCTATTAATAAGCATAGCAAAAAGTATGAGGCCAACAAGGTTTTCCATGTCCAAAGTAGCCAACTTTGAAATTTTGTAGCCCACCGTGTGTTTCAATAGGGATCTCAAAATTTTTAAAGCTTAGGCGCTATTCTACGATTTTTACCTACATCGTTTTACAATCGGATTTCAAAGATACAGATGTGTAACTATTTTTTCCAATTGGAACCCCTGTGCGACGCATGAAACCCTAAATTCATCAAATTAGCAAAAAAAACATATTTCTTTTTCTGTTCTATTTTAGTTTAAACATTTTTTTCCAAATATGTAAATTTGAATTCCCTGCACAAGAAAAAAAATTCCATGAATATTATTCCCTAAAAACTTGTTATAAAGGGTGTCCCAACAAGAACGCAATTTTAAATCTTTACTTTACGATATAATAAAGTTTCACGATTTTTTTTAAATATCTGTGTTTTATTTAAAATTTAAAAATTGCGCTCTTGTTGGGACACCCTTTATATTTAACTAAGTGCATATAAACCCCTGTGCGCGATATTATCGTATGTTACAAAAAGTAACTTTTACATGAGATCGTTTTTATTATTTTTATTACTATTTCATACTATAAAACTGTTACATACGATAAAATGTGCAATGTGTTATCTCTATAACTAATATAAATATTGTAGCGATAAATATATTTTGTCAACAGAAGATGAATTACTGGATTTAGAACCAATTGGCATAAAAAAGTCGATTTCGAAAATAGTGTAACATACGATAATTTCGAGCACAGGGGTCGATATGTATGCAGAATGTCAGTTACTAATTATTTCACAATTACAACAATACAAGAGCAACAGACACTATTTTTGACATTCGAAATATAAAGGATAATCGAGGCAAAAAATATTCAGCTACTGTAATGATGCTACCTGGATAATACGCCTTGTGTAAAAGTTCTTTTTTTACACTCTGTAACCAAACTCAGCAAACAATACACTTACCTGGTAATAATTTTACCATGCATGCCCTTCACCAATAAATTTAGATAGTGTACTTCATTTATAATAAGAGTAGAAAAAAGAAACATGTTGATTTGTAATATGTATGTATGTCACGGTCTTAAATGCAAATTCATCAAATATAAAATAAAAAAACTCAGGAATTTTTGTGTGGGGTAGTTAAATATTTTTGCAGTGGCATATTTTGATGAAACGCACCGGAATCAATAAAAATAGATATTGTATTTCGTGTTAGTTAGGGCGCTTTGCGTTTTATGTAACGATACATTAATGTGTGTTTTCTGATAAGCACAACAAACAAACATATCCAAATGCAAATATTTGTTTTTTTTTCTTGAAACTTATTTGTTTACGATTTAGAGATGGAATTGTGAGTGACATTTCAACCGCGCTCATGCACGCTCACGAGAAAAAAATTTACTCATGCACCACCTTATAGTTTTAGCTCACGTTCATGCACGCTCACGTGAATGGAAAAAAATAACTAAAACTCACGTTCACGAAATACTCACGAAAGAAACTATAAAATAATTTAAAAAATTTCAGAAACTCTTGTTTTTTGAGGTTTTATAGTTAGTCTCTAGCAGCGTTGGGCACATAAAGAGAATTGATAGTAATCTACTTATTATCTGTTATCAAATTTTTAGAAATTTATATCGTATATTGAAAACATGGGTGAATAAAGGAATGGGCGAATGAATAAAAAGAAAAAAATGATTTCGTACTATAATCATAATTTGTAATGTGCTTTTCCCCAAAATGAAAAAAATTTTATACATATAATAAAGCTAAATATCTAATATGTACGTTTTTATTTAGAATATGTGTACATATACGTATGCATGTACACATATGTACTATATATACAAATGCTTAAAAATATTCATGAAAAAATAATTTAGTAAAGAAAACTTAAGGACAGTTTTCTATATGTACATATACACATATATTTATAATATAATAATATTATTAAAAAGGAAAAAATATATAGCAATCAATCAATTAAAAACGTAGATCATTATACAAAAGTAAAAAGTGTTTCTCACTCTCATTGTCACCATATGTGAAGATTTATCTTATTTTTGAAGTGACAAGAAGATTAAAAGATATTTTTGCTAAAAAAAGATTGTTTAATATATTATATTTTGCACTTATAGAGTATTACTTGAGATTCTTGTGAACTAAACTACACATTCTTTACTTCATTAAAAGTGCGAAAAGATGTTAACCGCTGCAACACTGCTTACTTCCATCTATTAAATTGCAACGATGTTTTATTTTCATATACAAATTTATTTACTTTATAATGAAATTCGTCGTCTGTATTTGAAAATATTTAAATACATTGTAAAAGATGAATATATTTGTTTTGAAAAGTTTAACAAAATTGATGTTAATAATTGTACATATCTTAAAGATTTTAAGGATATACATATTCTTGGGAGCCCAAATAACTATAGCACTTAGTTCTATTCATAAATCAGATAAAGACAAAATGCCATTTCGAAATAATTGCCTAAAGTTTTATGTTGAGTTATGTAACAGTTTATTAAAAAAGTTTGATTTGAAAGCGAATTTTCAATATGTGTGGAGTTCCTGGCACCTACTAATGTTATGAAAAGCAATAATAAAAGTATTTCCCAATTAACGAAATTCCTTCCAAATGTTATCGATTCGAATAATATTCAACAAATTGATGACGAATGGCGAGAATTGCCCCATTTCAACTTTAAAGAATATAATTGATTGGATGAAAAAAATATTGAAAAATTTTAGGAAATCATTTTGAATGCAAATCGTTGCGATGGCTCTGAAGCTTTTCCTTGTTTGAAAAAATTAATTTACACAGTTTTGTCAATACCAGTTACAACAGCTAACGTGGAAAGAATTTTTTCTCAAATCAAAATCAATAAGAATAAACTAAGAAATAAATTAGATATACCAACATTGTGTGCTAGTTTAAGGACCAAAGACTTGAATTGGACATGAGACAATATTCCAAAGGAATATGTGCTTAATTTGATGAATAATCTACACAAAATTTAAGAAATTCAAATTCACAACACGCACTATGAAATGACGAAACTTTTTTAAAATGTTTTAATAAATTTTTTATTAGATAATTGTATACAAAATACGCCTCTAAATCAACTTGATTTCCATAACTGTAAAAATTTTTTAAGAAAGGAAAAGAAATGTTAAGACAGTATACAATTGATGTTGAAACATTCAATCAATTTATTGATAATTGTGTATTATTTTACGTTGAATTGTGTTACAAAATAAAAAAAAAGATTTGACTTGGATGACAAAATTATAAAAAATTTTATG
Organism: Gymnocheta viridis; assembly: GCA_956483585.1. Taxonomy (NCBI): domain Eukaryota; kingdom Metazoa; phylum Arthropoda; class Insecta; order Diptera; family Tachinidae; genus Gymnocheta; species Gymnocheta viridis. The sequence goes on from OY101444.1 coordinate 39,190,428, forward strand.
TATTCGTTTAAGCTAATATGGTCTAAATTCGTAGATGTAAATAAAACAATATTTTAATTACATTTCTTTCCCGACGTTTCGTCAATTATTTGTTGACTTTATCAAGGGGGGAATCTATTTTATTTATAAAAACATTACATTAAAAACATTATTATTAAAAGTTTTAAAATAAACAAATTTTTAACTTACAATATAAATAAAAAGGAAATTTTATTACATTTAATACTATTATATATTTATATCACAGTTGGTTATAACGCCACTCTATAGCTCACACTAATGTTGTCAGTATCTTCTTTTAAGTTCATCGTCATTTCTCTTTTCTGTTGAATTCTAAGGCTTTCTATTGTGTACCTTTTCTTTTCGATGTTTTCTTTGTCTAGTATCTTAATTTGATCAAAATCAGCTGTGTGGCCTGTGTCAAGTATGTGTTGCGCTAGTGCTGTTGTTTGTTTTTGTTTTTCGATATCATTTTTGTGTTCTTTTATTCTTGTTTCTAGACTACGTTTTGTTGTACCAATGTACAGCTTATTGCAGTTGTTGTTTGTGTCACCTTTACATTTAATTTCGTATACAACATTGTTTTGTTGTTGTTTCTCAATCGGTGTTTTTATTTTTGTAAATATTGTGTTTAACGTGAAATTTGGTTTATATGCAAAATTAATATTCTTTTTTATTATTGTATTTTTTATTTGGTTATTATCTGTTAAGCCTGGGATAAATCGTACACTGTGAAAAAACTTATTTTCGTTGCAGTTTCGGTCTATGCTAATATTTCTATTATTTGTTTTTCTGTAGATTTCCTCTATTAAGTTATTTATAAGTTTTGTAGGAAAGCTATTTTCAGTTAATGTTTTTCTAATGTATCGTATGTTATTATAATGGAACTGTTTGTCGCTGATATGTAGTACTTTAAAAATTAAATTTTTGGCGGTATTTATGATTTGACTTTTAGGCTGTGTGGAATTGTAGTTTATTATTCTGCCTGATGCTATTTCTTTCTTATACCAGTTTAAAATTAATTTATTGTCCAATCTATGTATTTTTGTGTCCAAATATGCAATGGATTTATTTGACTCTATTTCCATGGTAAATTGGATTTTTGGATTGTACTTATTAAAAGTTTGGAGTATTTCCTCTTTTTCGTCATTTTTAACTATGGCCAATATATCGTCTACATATTTCGTTATGTACCTTGGTTCTATGTTTGACTCTTTTAGTTTAGCTAAGGTCTCGTTCAATAAATCGTCAAGTACTATGTCAGCAATAGTTGGGGATAGGGGGTTGCCCATAGGCATACCGAAGATTTGTTTATATATATCTCTCTCGTAGATAAAATAATTGTTGTCATATAGACAAAACCGAAGAATATTTAAAAATGTAGCTTTTGGAATTTTTGTGTGGTTTTTAATAAGATTCCATTTGCTCATGATGATGTTTATAGCTTTGTTTAGTGGTATGTTTGTATTTTAATTTAATTACTTGTTTTGAACAAAAAAAAAACTCAGAAATTCTTCCTTTATAAAAAGGTTTTCCTAATCTAGTCTCTAAAAAAATATCAAGATATTAAGCATGAAATAATAGAACTAAGATTTTTGGATTTTGGTGGCAGCGCATTAAATATAGATATATTTTGGAAGAGAGGAAAGTAAATTAATCTACCAAACAATAACCCTGTTTTTCCAAATTTATGTGAATTTTCAAATAACTTAATGATTTTGCCAAATCTTCAGCTAATGTTGAAAGAAGATTTAGCAAAATTAATCTTAATAAAACCAAGATAAGGCACTCATTGCAAACAGGATCCCTTGAAGGGATTCTTTTTTCAAGATTATTTAAAAAATAATTCCTCTGAATGTTACGATTTTGCATTACAAAAAATATTTAAAAAACAACTATGATATGTATGTGTAGTATTTTTATTTTGTAATTACCCAATTTAAATCAATATCGTATGTCCTTCTTTCGTACTTTATATGCACATATGATTGTAAGCGTATGAAATCTAATAATAAATGAAAAAAATTCATTCGACTGTACACATGAATTGCAAGTTTACGAAAAACTGTATAATAATATTTTCTATTGGCGTTATTTACAAACGATTAATAAAGTTAATGTGTGCATTAGAACCGGTTTTCGTTAGTTAATAAGGCCGTATGAATTTTGTATTTAAATTAAAATATAAAACATATCATATAAAAAATTAACGTTTATTTTGGAAAGTATATAACCTGTTTCGGCACAAAATTTCTTCAAGATTTGAATTGAATAAAATGTTTAAAATTTTTATTGTTTTTAAGAAATCTGTTGAATTGTTCATTTTTGAATGAAAGATTGTTGTATAAAACAGAAGATTTTTGAGTGACGATTTTTTGACGACTTTTTTTAATACTGACGATTTTGTCGATTTTATTTACAAAATTTGCCGATTTTTCTGAAAATTTTACTGGCAGCCCTGCTTAAACCATATTTTTAAAAAGTTCCAAACCTCTTACATCATACAAAAACTTTTAAAAAACTAATGAGAGTTTCAAAAACTACAAAAGTATAAGCATGGCAGGCCTTGAAATTTATAAAAAAGACAACAAACAAATTATATTCGACTAGCTAAAACCCCTCAACAAAGTAAACTTTTTGAAATTCTTTGAAATAAGGATATCAAGACCTGTCTAGAATAATTATATAAAATATTAAAAAAAACTCGAAACAATCACGCCAAAAATCTATTCATGTACGCTCACTCACTCTCAAGTTTTTTTACTCACGTTCTTGCACGTTCACGTGATTGAAACGAAAAACTAATCGCGATGATACGTGATTGCGCGTAATCACACATGATTCATGCAATCACGTGAACGGTGCCCATCTCTAGTACGGCTACGATAATAATCATGCATATTATTATAACTAGTTCTATTAATAACTTGTTTATTCTGCTCAGTATTGTGAAGTCATGATAAAGTATTGAAATTTAGAGCATTTTTTATATTCAGGTGTAGAACGTGCTTGCTTCAGAACACGGTATTTTTATTACAAAGGGTGATTTTTTACGAGCTTTCGTATATGACTTAAGAAAAAAATACATTTCTAAAATCTCCATTAAAAACATATAAATCTTTCCCAAATCGTTTCAGTATTACGGATGTAAAAGGGGACTCAAAAAACGTGTTTTTTATATTAATAATATAGATAATGTACATACATATACATACATATTTGGTCGAAAATTTTGTCACAAAATTCCGTATAGCCGCCACAGAAGGTCGCCCAAACTGACCATAAAATGGAAAACGTGCACGATGCAATTTCTTAACCAAGCTTGATCTTTGATAATAAAATTCAATAATCTGCAAAATTTGTTCGTTTGTAAGTCGATTCATGAGCAACGTGCGCCAAGATAGCGTCGATTATGGGAATTCAAAAATTTGGGAAAAATTCGGGGAACGTTTATGGGAATTTCATGTGGAGGAAAATATGTGGTCAACCACAAAAGTTTCTGGCTTATTGTGGCCACCACAGATTGCAAATTTATGCAATTGTAAATATTTACAACCAATTATGAACGCTGTTTTCTCAAAACATACTGAAAAACATGAAATTTCTCTCTCCATTTTTTTAGTGCGCTTATGGCCAATTTATGACTTTATATTTAACATGATCCAATAATAATAAGGTCTATGCAACTCTACAACAAACACAACAATAAAAAACCCACCATCATGAGTTTGGCAAAAACAGCACGCACAAAACTGATCACGTACAAAACCAATGCTTGTTTAAAAGGTAAACAAATAAAAAACAACAATGGCGCCATAAAAATGTAAACAAATTTTGACAACTTCATGATGAAAATGGTATGAAAGGTAAATGAGAAAAAAAATAATCAGCTGACCATGCATAGACCTTATTATTGGATCATGATTTTTAAATACGCATTTAGTTAATTTTCATTTAAATTTAAGTTGCTTTTATATACAGTTTCAGTTTTTCAGTGTTAAATTATTGTTTGCATTTAATTACGATAAAAATATGGCAGCATCATGGAATTCTCTAAATTTTTTTGGAGAAACAGCTGTTGAACAATATCACAAAGAAAACCAGAGGTGACACGAACGGCACGCTATTGTTGTTGTTTCGCTGGGTCTGTCGCACAGGAACTAGTAAAGAAAGCATTTTTCATGTGTTGTTGTTGTTTTGTATTCTTATTAATTTCTGGCTCAACAAACAAAGTTGTAGAAAAATATTAATTTACGCAATATAAATGCAAAAAGTAATATAACATTAAAAATAAAATAAAATAAGAATTATTCATGATATATACATAGAAGAAATTGCAATACAATTCATCATTTCTTACTTGCAAAATGCTTAATTTTGTTTTATTTATTTTCCCTTATTCCTACTCTATATTGCTATCTCTTTTTAACAGCAACTAGAGGCATAAAAACCTCATAGTTACATCTCTGGTCTACACTGTGACAATATTAAAGAAAAATTTCTAATCTGTATTCTTTATCAGGCTCAAAATAACATCAATGATAAGTTGCTGCAATGTTTTAAAAGTGTAAAACAATTAAGAGAAAATATATAATAGAATAATATTAATAAAAGAAGTCCAAATTGGACTCCAAAAGATGTTGATTTTTCAATAGCCGCAAATTTTTCGTTTACTTTGTTGCGCGAAACAACAAAAAGCTAGCAAAACCATATATTTGTGTATGTATGCGTGCACAACTTAAATTGAACTTAAATCAGCAAGGTTGGTCATTTAAATATCATTTAAGTTTGTACTGCAAAACTTAATTTCGTACTTAAATAGAACTTAAGTATAACATTTATACTTAATTTCTGGGCCCTAAGGACCAGTTTATCACTTCGTATTTAAATGGTATTTATATTTAAGTTCTATTTAAATACGAAATTAAGTTTTGCAGTACAAACTTAAATGAAACTTAAATAATATTTAAATGACCAACCTTGCTGATTTAAGTTCTATTTAAGTTGTGCACACATTAGGCTTGCCAGATCTAATTTGTCAAAAAGCTTGACATTGACCAGAAAAAAACTTGATTTTGAAAAAAAAACTTGACAAATAAAAACACTCATACTAAATATATAAAAGAGATTTTTAGTTTTTAAAGAAGAACTTCTGGATAATTATTATTGGGAAAATACGAATTGAATTTCAACTTTTACTCGTAAAAACAATTTTGCTGAGAGTTTTTAGCTAGTCTATAATAAATTAATAAATAATAATTTTCATAAATAACTTGACAATTCTTCAAACACATAAGTTTTATTAAAAAAAAACAATGAAAAACCGCCTGTATTATTCCACCATGGGTATATCAAGTCGGCTAAGCTGATAGAAGGATGGCGCGCCGGTAAAACCCCTGCTCAAGCCGAATCGCCGCCGCCGCCGACGAAAAGTCCACGACTTGCTTCTCTGGTTCAATGTTGTCAATTTACTAGTGTTGAGTAATAGGGTAAATATCAGTGTTGGCACTTTTATAATAATTGTACAGAAAGTTATAGTTATTTTTTAAACTATAATTGCAGAAAAAAAATAAAAATATGGGCTTTAGATTTGTTTTTTAGAAATATACACATACTTTTTTTAAGTATTATTACATAGCTAGAATAAATTTGAGAAAAAAAAATAACTTACAAAAAAGCTTGACAAATCACTTTTTCACTTGACACTTGACGCGCATTAAAAAACTTGACAATCAGGCCAAATCAGGCCCTTCTGGCAACCCTAGCACACATACACAAACATATGGTTTTGCTACCTTGTTGTTGTTTCGCGCAACAAAGTAAACAAAAAATTTGCGGCCATTGAAAAATCAAAATCTTTTGGGGTGCAATTTGGACTTCTTTTATTAATATTATTCTTTTTTATGGTTTTTAAAATTGTTTTGAACTTTTAAAACATTGCAGCAACCTGTCATTGTTGTTATTTTCAGCCTGAAAAAGAATCCACATTAGAAATTTTTCTTTAATTTTGTTCAACAGCTGTTTCTCTAAGAAAATTGAGAGAATTTCGTACTGCTGCCACATTTTTATCGTAATTAAATACAAACAATTATTTAACACTGAAAAACTGAAACTGTTTTTAAATGCAACTTAAATTTAAATGAAAATTAACTAAATGCGTATTTAAATATGAAGTCATAAACTGGCCATAATCTTCTTTGAATCCTCTCAATTGGTTGTTGCAAAATTAACTGTAAATATAAACTACAGGTTTTTCTGTTGTTTTTTTACACACGAGCAGGGTTCCCAGTTTTATTTTATACCTTATCCCCAATTTCCCATTCCCTAAATTCTTCAAAATAGCTAATTTCTTATCCCCAAAAATCCCCGCAGATCTGTAATAAGAATTTCAAAGCTTAGGGCCCAATTTATAACAGAAAGCTTTATCAAATTCTATATTTCGCAGTCCCAATGATAGATTCTTCTGGAATATTTAACACTTAGTTGTAAACATTTTTTCAACAATAAAATTTTATTTTCCTAACTGAATTTGCAAAACGTTGAACATAATCAAGCTTTTGAAAATATAATTAAATACATTTTGGTAATATTAAAAACAATTATTAAAGTAAACAGTAGCCTTCTGGATAAAAAGTTTTTTTTTTCGGCGAAAAAACGTTTATTTCTCAATACATTCCTCTTTAAGCTCGATACATTTAGTCAAGCGTCTTTCTAGTTTTTTCATTCCCTCCAAATAATAAGATTTCACAAAACTCTCAAAATAGGCGTTTGTTTCAATGATAGCCTTTTCGTTTGATCCAAATCTCTTACCAGCCATCCATTTCTTAGAATTTATAAACAGGAAATAGTCACAAGAGGCTAAATCCAAAGAGTATGCTATATGGAGTAGCAGTTCGTAACCCAGCTCATGGATTATTACTATAGCAGCACGGTTGCGTTTATGGTGCAATGTGAGCAATCCCGGCATTCATGGAAAATTTGATGTACTTTTGGTTTTGGTGGCGTAATGACCTGTACGACCACAGCGAAACTCAGTAAACCACTTTTTAATAATTCAAATTGGTGGTGCAGAGTCTCCATAATATTTATCAAGCCTTTCTTTGGTTTCGGAGATGGTTTTTTACTTAAATAATATTGATGTATCACTTAACACATTTTTGGTTAAGACGACATTTTCGTGGAACATAAACCCTAAGTTAAACGAGGACCACCTGTATTTAGTTTTTCAACCACTTTTTTTCTTTTTTGGTAAAAGTTACCTAATGTTCTGCATTAGCTAATACCTTTCAATAACCAATTTCAATGAATTTTTAATACAAAATTTTACTGAATTAGTAAAATGATAGTTTTGGAAAACCGCGTTACGATTAAAAAGTATTTGAGTGCAAAAATTATCGAATTATTACACTAACATTTGTGCTTTTAGCTCAATATTTATTTGCACCACATTATTTTCTTATCAAAGTAACGAATTCATATTTTTTATCACTAAAGTGGATGGTAAAAAAATACTTTTGGTGGCCTCGACTCGAAAAACACAAGTTAAGGCAAAAACAATTAGATTCAAACAAGTAAATTCAAAACTCTCCTCCTCCCCACCCCTGTTGACTTGTAATTTATGTATATAATAAAAAGTAAGGCTCCTAATATTGATCCCTATGGTACTCCAAATTCATTATATATTTTATTAGATTTTATATTATTCACTTATATTCGGTATCCTGGATGCCGTAGTTATATAGTTTTTTGCGGTAGTATAGTTCTGTCTACAGTTTCAAATACTCGTTTGAAATCTAAGAATAATGCAACAATTTTAATTTTTTTATATTTTCAATCTATTTGTTATGTAATTTACTGATGTTTCACATGAAAAATTTTTCCTAAATCCCGATTGATATTCTGGCAATAAATATTTTGATTATAAATAATACTCCAATTGATAATTTACTACTTTTTCGATAATTTTCTCGCAATTAAAAGTTTTAATTTAAAACCCGCCAATTAAAAAAAATTAGGAACATTTGTTTTGCTTCGAAACGTTGGCTTCAAAGAAGAATGATATAAATACAGATTGTGCATTCCGACTGTAAAAAAATTTTCGTTCTGCGCATCTACGTCACGTCTGCGTAACGTTTAACAAAAAAAAAACAAACAAACAGTGAGATTATTTATATACCCAAATTTAAAATATAAAATAATTCCGGTTTTAGAAGTGAATTTAATCAAATAAATTAGCATTTTTCAGCAAATCTTATAAATAAAACATATCAGTGTTTTTATATTCATTAAATATATTTTATTTATTTAAGAAAAAATAGCAATTTATTATTGTTTTGTGCACGTTTTTAGTATACTCGTATCACAAAAAAAACTATTTGATGGTTTTATTAATCTTTCGTTTTATTATTTAGAAAACTTGTTGATTTCGTGATTCAGGAATCTAATTTTAAAATACACCCGACCATGAAAGAATATTTGTTTAATTTTTTCACTACAGTATATTTTTTTTGGGACAATTCCAAAAACCTTCTGTGATAAGCAAGTCTTCCTTGTTAATTGTTTGAAAAATGTGAAGTGCTTGCATTTTGTACGAGTACATCATATCTTCAGTTGGTTTTGATAAACAGCTTTCGCTGAACTTCCATCACATATTTGGGCACAGAAATACTGGGCTCTTCCTCTTTTAATCTGTTGTATGTATTTGTAGCCAGCGCAATTATCTTTTTAACGAATCCTTTGACGAATACAGATTTTTATAGTCATACATAGGGATCATATACAAACCAAAGAGAACGAAAAGATCGCTAAAGCTGAAGCTGTTAAAGAAAGAAAATTAGAACGCCAAAAGAGGAAAATTGAAAAAGAAAACAAGCAAACAAAATATAAAAAGGGAAAGCGAAAACAAATATGTAGTGCTTGTGATGAAGAATTGGATACCGACGCTGAAGATGATGATAAAAAAAATGTTGGGTGTGATAATTGCCCCCAGTGGTATCATCTCAAATGCACAGAATTCAAACATTTTAATTACGAAGATATTATTAGCTTAGACTTTGTATGCCAAGCATGCAAAAATCAAAATATTTAAGTTACTAACAATTCTTTTATACCTACCTGCCTATAAATAATGGTAATAGCATTATTATAAATGTACAAAGAGGTATAATATACCTCGTTTTTATGTTTTTTTATCTTTAAGAAGTACAAAAAATGAATTCCAAATGTCTGACTTGTACAAAAACAGTATTCAATACTATATTTTTTTTAGTTTGTTAATTTTTATTGAATATGAATTGTCTTTTTATACATCAATGATCTCATTTATCATATATGACCGTAAATTCCTTTATTTTTAATAAAAAACAATTAATTAAATTTTGATGTTTCATTTTCTTCACTAAAATATGATATGCCGACTATAGGAAAATAGCATGCCGAAAAGTGGAAAATTGGTGCCGAACATAGGCAAAAGTGCTCATTTTTTAAAAATGTGAGAATTTCTCAATGTTTATAAAAGGTATCAAGAAATTGACTTATATAGCATAAAACAAGACAAATCAAGCAATTGAAAGTACTCTTCAACGAATTGATAGCAATTTTACACTTGAAACAACAATAGTTTGAAAAACAACGAAGGTCTTAAACTGCCGACTACTGGTGCACTTACCCTATGTATGTAAAAATTTTAAAGTTCATGTCATGTACATATCCATTTCATACTGCAAGTTATTTCCAATATCGTCATGATTAAAATAGAACATGCAAACATACTTTGGGTTCATTTTGTGTTCCCGTCCGTAAAATTTTAACCATCGCTTTTGAATTGTGTCATCTGTTGGAAATAAGAAAAAACTAATACGCATTTTAAATTATAGAAATAATTTCAGCTTCTGTTGAAACATAGAAACAAAATTAAGAACTGAAATAAACAAACAAACAACATTATTTAACGTTGTTTTGATGGTGAATTTTCAAGATGGACAGAGCAGAAAGAACGTCTTGGGAATCAAACAAATATCTATTTTTAATTTTAGTTACAAAATTTCCATGTGAGAGAAAACGTAGTCATATCTCAAAAAACGTGATTTTTGAGCTAAGAATGCAGAAATATTCAACGTATCGTTCTTCATCTTATGTGAAAGATTAATACAAATATCTTGTTTACTTACCTTTGGAGGAGAGAATGCTTTTTTATTTATTTTTCCATTGATGTGTGTGTAAATTAAAAACTTTAAAGTTTAAACTAGTTTTCTGAAGAACGAGTTTTTTTTTAAAGGAGTGAATATACTTTTATGTACATATATTTAATTTTTTTTTTTCAAATTACAATGTGGCAGGGCATTAACAGCATTGACGTGCGCTTAATGATATACGAGTACATTCATAAGTATTTTTTGTTCATTTTAACATCAAGAAAACGTCAAAATGAGTTGCTGTTAGTTTATACATTTGAAGTAGAGATGGTTACCGCTCACGTGATTAGCGTGAATAGCTTTTTGTTTCAATCACTTAAGCATGCATGAACGTGAGTATAAAAAATTTACCATGAGTTAGCGTGCATGAGGTGATTTTTAGCATGATTATCATTATCACAACTAATAATACAAATAACTCTCGTATGCTTTTTCTAGATATTATTTGTATAAAAAAAATTTGAAATCACATTCAACCGAGCCACCTAAATAGTGGAATACACCTAATACATGGAAACACACATGAACACTGATGATGGGAGTGTAGCCGCTCCCGAAAAACAACGTCGTTTCTGTTCTGCCGTGTAAGTTGAAATTAATTGGTGTTTAAATTTTCCCTTGTTGCTTTGGAATTTTTCACTTTTAACTAGAAATTCTAATTCGGTTTGAGCAAGCTTGGTTATAAAAAAATTATAATTTTCTATGATATGTCTAATTACAAATCATATAAAACAATAGTTGTTAAGCAGCTCTGTGCTGAAGAACAGCTCTCGCGTCATAATATTCTGCAAATTTACTTTGTAGAATACATACATATGTACCAATAAACAAACAAAATAAAATCATATAAAAACATTTTGCACATTTCGTGTATGCTTAGCAATGCGCTAACTGCCCTTCAAGAAATTGATGATCGAAACTAACACATACATATTTTTTATACTCACACATTTGCAAGAATTTTGTATGAAATTTTCGATACCAAAGTTACCATTGTTTTACCTAATGTGCATTAAGAGAAAAAAGTTTTTGATAGTGGTAAGACAGATTGTTACACGCAAAAAATTCATTAGTTGTTCCACTCTAACATATATGGTAGACTGAAACAAATGTTGTGCATATACCAACATGAAAATATTTCGGGCATTTCTAAAGCACCTATCAAAGGAAATCCATTTGGGAATGATACAATAATTATTTTAATTTATTATTTGTTGTTCCAAAAACTTAATTATTTTAAAAGATTGTAAATTCTTCTATTTGTTCATAAAATAACCTACTCTTTCAAAAAACCTAATCATCTTTCCTAATACAGACGTGATTACCACATGCATCATCATTGACAAGTGAAAATACGGCAGAGTAAGCAGATCAGATATATATGTTCCATAGTTGATATTTTTAATTAGTTAGACAAAGATGCGAAATCACATATGTATACACAAAAGTTTACATCACTTTTTTCACATTGCCCTTAACAAACATAGAAACTTAGATAGATATATCCATTACCTCTGCCGGTCAAATGACCGGTCATTTGACTTTCACTGATTGTTTTTGGAAAATGAAAACAAAATTGTGAGTGAGACCCTATATTGAAAACAAAAACAAGTTTTTGTATTTTGTTGTTGTTTTCAATATTAATTCTCACTCACAATTTTGTTTTCATTTTATAAAAACAAGCAGTAAATATTTCTATTTTTAATATTATTACCCAGCAGTTCCAAACTAAAGGTCCGTCTTCAATACTGGCAAAATAACATAGGACTTTAATATGGAATTTACACCAGATCAAAATCTAGCACTTACGAGATTTCGAGCGAAATCTTGTTGATTTTAACTAGATTTCCCATACAAAACAAAATCTATTTCGTCACTAGATTTCGTCAAAATGTCGTAGTACTTAGTGATGGAACTATGGTTTTTCCCAAATTGTACTGAAAAATACTACGCTGCTCAGTAACATAACTTTGAGGGGTGTGATCGTCAGCTGATTCGCATTTGAATGACTGCTTTTGTCATGGATACGAAATCTTAAACAATGTCACGAATAACCCGGTGTAAACGGTAAAGATTTTGAGAGATTTTAATTGAAATCTACTAGATTTCGGTTTGGTGTAAATGCTATATATAATATGTACTTGTCATTGGATAGGCTAATATGTTCTTTTGAGGCAACAGCGACCAGGTGCTTGACTTTGGAAAACTACATGTTAAAATATCTTGCCTTTTAATAAGTATTGGAGATGGTCCTTCATATAACGTAATTGGAAACTTGAATAATTGTTATCTCAATTTAGAAATTTTACTTTATCGACCGCAAAATGCTTTGTTGTGAAATACCCACTTTACATAAATTTTTAATACATGTTTCCGACATCATTACTCATGCACTGTTACCTATTGGTCAGTTATCGGAGGAAGCTCGCAATAAAGATTTTAAATCATACAGAGAAAATTTTTCACGGAAATGCAGTCGCGAAAACTCCAATGAAGATATTTTCAATAGATTTTTAATATTACTAACTTATTATTAGTAATATGAGCAAACATTACAAAAATAAAAGTAGTGTGTTACCTACCACAGCTGGTATTGGAACTTCAATATTATCTAAAATTTCTGAAGAAAATAATTCCGATGATATTTATCTTAGTGACAGCGAATATGAAGATTAATAATATTAAAAATAAAATGTATATTTATTATATATATGTATATTAATATTAACAAAAACTTTTTTAATAAATAAAGATTAGTATGGCCTATTTCCGGGAAAATTTTGTGTGCGGGCTATACGAAATCATTTACAGCTTCCGTTGAATTTTGCAAGTTGCTAACCTAAAAAAACATATACGTAAAATTTCATTTATTTATCTTTAAAAATGGAGTTTGCAAAGCAATTTAAATATTCATACGGGCAGACAAACGAATATCCCTGGAGTTAAAAAAAGAATGATTTTTTGTAACTGCTATTGACCTATTTAATTCTACGAAACGCAAAAATAAGTGCTTGAATTAAGAGCCGTTTTTAGCAATTTCAACCCAATTTGCGTCATTGACAGATAGAAACATTAGCCCTATTCACAATGTTGTGCATTTGAGATTGCAAATTTATGCAATTGTAAATATTTACAATCAATTATGAATGCTGTTTTCTAAAAACATGTTGTAAAACAAAAAATTCCTCTTTTAATTTTTTAGTTCGCTCAATCTTCTTTGAAGTCTCTCATTTGGTTGTTGCAAAATGAAGTGTAAATACCCAGTGGAATTTCTATCACATACATCTTCGCTCTCAGACCAATGACAATGTAAGAGCGACCCGTCCAAAGTCTGTGTATAATTCCTACTTACATTTACACAGCGTTGGCCTAGGCTATCAGATAGATCTAACACTACCGACATTGTAAGCGAAGGTAGGATGGGTCCAATTACTATGGTGATTCGGAGGGTATTAAATTTTACCTGGATGAAATTAATCTTTAGTAGCAGACATTATATTAATATTAGATGCGTCAAATTAGGATCGATCATATGATGGGTTTGAACTATCAAATATTTACATAAACAAGAAATCCAATTGCATTTTTCTTCAGATGGTTTTATTATTATTATGTTTGTTTATCACATTAATTGGTAAAATAGTAAAATTAATTAGTTTTTTCTAGTTCTTTTATTATGGGAGAGCTTGTGGAAGTGTCTGGCTTTATGAATTTTGAAACAATTTCTAATTTTTTGATTTAAATTAAATTTTACTTTGGAAGAATAAAAACAAGGCAGATTAACAAGGCTTTGAATTAAAAAGGAACAAATTGGAATAAAATATAACGGAAAAAAGACATCAGAGAACAAACGAAATTTATAATTGAAACTAAAATAATAATATGATATAATACGGAGCCATCCAAATCAGATACTAGTGCGAAGGCTAAATTTTATTTTATTCCTCTGTTTTATTATTTTCTTCTAGTGTACATCTAATTTTACAATTCGATAGGAAAGAAAATACTAGTCCGAATCTGATGCAAGTTGTATATGCTTAACTATTTTATTTTGAATGTTCCTATTGACCTAATAGTACACAATCCGATATATTTCAATTTATAACAACTTGCGGACTGCTGGGTATAAACTACAGGTTTTTGTGTTGTTTATTTTTACAACGAGTAGCAACTGCATATCTTTGTATTTTGTTAGTGTAGAGTAAAAATATGCTACACCACTTTGCAAATGCTACGATGCAAGACCATTTGCACAACATCGTGAATTGGGCTTATAATTTGATTTAATAAATGTTAAGTAAGCGGCCGTCGTCACTTTTTATCGAGTTTATTGGCAATTTGCTAAAAAAAATCGAGAAAAGCAACGATAATCTAATAGAAACAGAAGGAAAATTTTGGTGAAAAAAACACAAACAGTAGTTAGTTAGTAAGCAGCGAAGGGCATATAGTTTTTTAAGGCGTTATTTTAGATAAAGGATGTTAATTAGTTTCAGCTGTGTTTTATTTTTCTTAGAAGCAAAAAATGTTTATAAAATAAATGACCACAATGCGGTAAATTTATTTTTATTAACTATCGTTAAATATGTATGTAAATAATAATTCACATGTATATATTATCTTGCAGTCAGATTTATTTTAAAATTCGCTGCAATAAGATGAATGTGAATTTCATAAAATTCACATTTTTCCTGCTCGTATTAATATTTACTGGCTGTAACAGCAAACGTCGGGGGCACATCAGAAAGGCTGTAACTAAAACAGCAAAAAATTGCGGAAAATACAAATGTTACCATAGTTACGAAGTTTTTTTCGGGTATTTACTAGGTTGATCGAAACGGTTTTACAACCGGTTTTTATAATACTGTTGGCGGTTTTTTCAAAATGCTTTTTACTATGTTGAAATCTAGACGAACGTTTTCTGTTGATTATCAAAGTAATGTGCAAAAATTTTAGGCATTTTTTGGATATGGCGAAACAATTTCATGAGGCGGTAGCAGGGGCGAAATGGTGGGAAATGGATGTCAAACTCCATATGGGTAATTCCATAGTCACATACGTGACAGTCGCACGCTTCAATGAGACAAAAACCAACGAAAGCGACAACAATTTTTTTACTTATTTTTGTGTGGAGCATGAAAAGCTATACATTTGGTAAAAGAGGAAAAAAATAATCAAACATAAAGCTCATAAAATATAAGCAATTAAAGGCGGTGACGTGGCGTGACAAAAATAGAAGTTGGGGTTTTCCTTGTTAGCAAAAATGCAAAACTCTGCGAACTTCGTCGGTTTGCAAATATTTTTTTTCATAATTCCCAACATTATAAGTGATTTTTTTAATTGACAAAACTCTTCTTGACTATCCCCTACAGCCCGTTGTGTGTTTCGTGACATTACGTGATGTAACGTGAAATACTTTACCATGTGATACTTGTACTAAATTTTGTTTTCAATAACTGGTTTTTTATTCATGAAAGAAAACATGTTATAAATTTTATTTGATGATTTTATTTTGTAAATTAACTGAATTCAATTATTTTTAAATGTATGAATTATAAAAAATAGGGGCCTAATTCACAAAGAAGACAACAAGGAAATTGAGAAAATTTCGTATGAAAAAAATACTGAAATTAAGCTCTCTTTCATAATTTTTTTTAAAATTGTCCTGCTGTCGTCTTGGTGAATAGGGAGTGAAAACTTTTTTGATTTAAATATTACTTTTGTAATTTTGCGACCGTTATTTCGCTTTTCGAAGTTTTGTTTGCAATCTAAGTGGGTCTTTTTTAATTTTTCTCTATACCGCCGTAATAAATACATCTACTTAAAATATATACCTTATTAAAAAAAAACCAAAATGCAAAATTCTTCACTTACGATAATTTATATCAGGTGCCGGACGTGACGAAGTTTATAGTACTATAAAAATATAACAGTGTATGATATGGGCCAATTTAATGTTTCAATAAATTAAGATAATTAACCTTGATTAACGTAAAAAGTTTGAAACACTTGCGACCTCCGACTCAGAAAAAAATGACAATTTATGATGTTTTGTGGTCACGTGTGTGACATTAAAATGTTAATGAAAACAAATTGAAAATTTACCGTCAACTGATCTTCATAATCAGATATTTTTATTTTTTGTTAATTTATTATTGTTGTAAGAACTGTTTATCAAAAAGCGTATTCTCCCATCACCACACTTAAGGAAGTAAATATTTAAGAGAAAGTACCATTAAAAAATTGTGACCAAAGCCCATGCACAACTTTGAAGTCCAATAATTGGTCACGGAAATAAAAATACGTTTTGGACTCTTCAGTTTAATAAATTTTAAGAGGTTTTCTTTAATAAAACATTAAAAAAGAAACGGGGTTTCAGCTTTTATTTTTTCACACCAGGTTGACATTTCTGTGGAAATAGCCATATTTAAAAAGTGTTTTTTAGTTTTGTTGGCATTTTGCTTCATATTTTATATACAGTTCGACATCCATCGCAGATCGAGAACGAATAAATGAACGTCGCCTAAAAGTTTTGAATACTTTCATACTGCATCTCAGTAGTGAAAACTTTCCCAAAAGCGAGAACGAGTGGGACTTTCCTTCAGCTGGCGATCAAGAGCTAGCCTCTGGAGACTCGACCAAAATTTGGAGAATGAACAAAAATAATTAAAAATATGCAAAAGTATGTGCTTTATACCAAGTTTTCTTTTCATACTCTATATGAGTATACAAAAATGTGTAGCACCAAATCAGGAGAATCGCTACGTCTTTCGATTTGAAAAGAAAATGATTGACATTTTTATATCTCATAAGTTGTGATTCAAAAGTGTTTTTTCAAATCGAAATGCATAGTAATCCCCACCAGCTTTTTATATTAATCCAAAGTGCTTACTTTAGAGTAAGTATTTGGAATTAATATTAAAAGTAGACTTTGGTTGTATACACATTTTTCTATATATGTATGTATGTACATATATTTATTTGATATTTTGTTTGTCCACTATGTCCAAGTCCATGTACTATACTCGTACATACATATGAATATGAGATTAATTTTTATGTTTTGCCTTTAATTTTTATGTTATTTTATAGTATTTCAATGAACTGTTAACTCTTACTTAACAAAGCAAATTCAAATCAAATCTTGTATAATAAATTCCTCATTAAAAAAAACCGGTTGACGGGTATCTTTAGTATGGTATTCGTAATTTATTCGCTGACACTGCTTATATAATGCTGTTTACAACATCTTGAAACATCTTTGCCAGTGCTATGCCTTCGTCACTTGACCAATCCGATAACAACAAATACATAAAGTGTGTTCGAGTACCCAAAAGTTTTTACAAATTTTTACTGAATTTTACTGCATTTTACGAAATTGCGTTCGTTTACTCCAGCTACAGTAAATGAGAACACAAATTGAGGGCGTAAAGTGACGGTTCTTGGCTGAGAATTTACTAATTTTTACTGCAGAAATTACTTGTAGTAAAATTTAGTAAAACCAAAAAAAAAAACATATGATTCAAAGTTAAACAAACAAAAGTCAGAAAACAAAAATTACTTAAAAAAAGCAAAGCTTGAAATAAACTACTATAAAATAATAAGCAAACAATTATTTTTAAACTATTCATTCGATAAACATGATGTGCATATGTATGTATATGCCTTTTAAAACAAAATAAATGTTGTAAAAGCCTTTTACAGCAATTTTCGTTGTTATTTTGTTATTTCGCTGGAGCTGTGAAAATGCTAAGTATATGGTTACTTAGTACTGCACTTGCTGTTAAGGTAGTCAATAGCAAAAACAAATAATCATATACTTTTGAATAAATTCAATCAGAAACAACTTAGGGAAGTGAAATAAAAAAAATAAACACATGGATTATAGAAAATAATTTGTTTATATTTTCTTAAAATATTCGTGTTATAATAAATATTGCATCGAGTACCAACAAGAAAAAGAGCTGAGTAGTCCAAAGTGTAAATATATTTCAGCACTACATTGATTTCCAAGCAGCTGTTTGCGTAATCTTACTAATTTTTACAATTTTTCCGTTCGCGTACTTTTTTGTGCTACAGTTTTTTTGAGAGTAAAATCTTCAGTTTACTCAGTAATTACTCATTTACGGCATTTTACTGTAAAAGTACTCGAACACATCTATTGACACACTAATCCACATCTGAAAGATGCCTGATGTTATGACTTGCCGGAAACTCGGCTCGAACCCAAGTTCTTAGGCACTGCCTGCTTTGTACTCATTTGTATTTCGATGTAAAAGGCAGCCATGAATTACAAAAACCAATGTTTGAGAAGCATAAATTTCATTCAGTAGCATGCTAACCAGTGATACCAATTCAGTTGTTTTTCCACAAAATTTTGTTGTTTTCATTTTTGTTTAGGGGGGAAATCATGATGTAATATAAACAGGTGTCATTATTAGGGCTACAACTACAACAATATAACAAAAAAAAAAAGGAATTTTTGTTTCTGTAAATTCTAAGCTCTTGTCAAAAATTATTGTAAACAAAAATTAAATAAAATAAGAACAGAAACCATTGAATTTTTTGGACGCTACATATGAGCAAAACAAGGAAGTGCGGATTACTTTGTAAGTATTTGTGGTCCATATAGAAGAGAGTGGCACTCTCAAAACAATATATAAGTATATACATATAAGAAATTATTGAAAATTTTAATAAAAAATAAACACGAATTGAACAAACAAAAGCTTGGATATTTTGTAAATATAAGCTAGAGATGGGATCGTGAGTCATATCTCACTCACGCTCGTGATAAAAACTTTTACTCATGCACGACCTTATATTTTTGGTTTCGTTCATGCATGCTCACGTGAGTAGGAAAAAAGTTACGCACAATCACGAAAGCTCACACTTACGAGAAAAACAAAATTTTAAATAATTAAAAAAATATTATCACTGATCCATTCTGCTAGTCTGATGAATAGACTGTTCCAATAATACTTTCTTAATAAAAATAATTTTAGTTTACGTAGAAATATTAATTAAAAAAGTATGCGAAAAAATAAAAATATAGCAAAAAAATCACGAAGCAATCACGTCAAAAATCTACTTATGCACGCTCAATTTCTTTGCACTCGCGTTCGTCCACGCTCACGTAATTGAAACAAAAAATTAATTACAATGAACCACGCTAATGACGTGAGCGGTGCCCATCTCTAATATAAACAAAACTGACATAAGATTGGAAAAACAATGCTGGAGCAAAAAATTATTATATGGCGTAGTAATGCCGTTTTTTTTTATTAGTTTATTTCACCAAGAAAAAATTAATTTTTAGTACTTAGTTTGTGTTAGTAGTGCAGTTAATAATTATTTGTATACAAACATATAATCGATTTCTTAAGCTGAAAGTCCACACCACGCGTTCTACGCGCTTGCGTTTCATGAGTTTTAACTTTTGACGCTTAAAAAACTGCCAGTTACACACAGCGTTACAATATTTTTCGTCAAAAAACTTGCCATTCCAGAAAAAAAAATTTTTCTTTAATTGAGTCAAAATAATAAACGAAAATACAAAATTAGATTTAATTTTTATTAAAAATATTTTATAAAAAATACATGTTTTTTCTAACTAAAAGAAACCATAACATAAAAAACACTACATACATAATATGTATGTATATTAAACGTTATATAAATAATAATAAAACATAAAATTAAATTCATTTTTGGAGATATAATTTGTCATTTAGAAGAAGTTTTAAATATTTACTAAAATTTCTTTTTAGATTATTCTATAATGTCATTTAATATTGTGTAATAATATCACATACATGTATTTATTTTATTATTTGTACATTGTTTTATTAAACTTCGAAACCATTTCTTTAGATTGCTTAAAGTTTGTACAATCACTGTTATTTTTTTAAAAAAGTCTCCACAACGAATAAGTTGCAAACTTTCAATTTTAATAACAGCGTCGTTGTTTTTGTGGGAGTAAAAACAAATCAACATTGTTGTATAAAAAGGGATTGAAAAATATATGGTCGTTGTATAATGTGCATTATACGTCAATATTCATAAAATATATTCCAAACTTTAAGTAATTAAAAAAAATTGAAAAACTGCAAAAGTACAAAAGAAAAATGCCAAAATGGTTGCATTTTCTGTTCTATAAAGAATTTTGTTTCTTTTCTTTTTCTTATTTGCATTTGAAGCAAGTGAAAAAGTGTGCTTTTTTTAGCAATGTGGGTGTGTGTTAGAAATACATAATCAAATTTTGACGGCCTCGAACCCAAAAAAAGTCCGTTAACGCTTCGACACTACCTGTATTATTCTACCATGCTTAAATCTCAAAAAAATTTAGACTCGGAACTTGGCAGCACCAGCTGATATGTTGAATGTTGTTCAAATTTTTACGCGTCACAAGCGTTGCAAACTTGTTTTGTAACTTGCTTTATGAAAATACTCTAATTCAACTTTTTTGAAAGACGCGTAGGACGCATAAGTCGTAGAAAGCGTCGTGTGGACTTTCAGCTGTAGGATGCATAACGCGTAGAACGCGGCGTGTGGACTTTTAGCTTTACTATTTATGCTAATCAAAACGTAGATCTCATTTATACGAGAAATTAAATTCATGCATAAAAACGCATAAAAAACGAAAAGTTTTGAACTGGTTGTTTCGTTGTAACATGGTGTCTATACCTGATATAATATCAAATATATTTCTATCAGCAAACTTCAAATTTCATAGCAGAGCGAATTATATTACGTGTGGACTTCAATATTAGTATTTTGCAATATTATAATATTGTTTTCATAATATATGTATGTACACACATATATCGTATATACTATTTAGAAAACAATATCATGATATCAACTGTCAAAAAACTAGTGTTTTCAAAAAACCGACTTTTTTGAAAACCGGGTTTTCGGTTACCCGAACTCGAAAAAACCGGTTAATCGGTTAACCCGCCATTAAATAACGAACTAAATTAAACGTAAAAAACAATTCATTTTAATTTAAAAAAACAACAAAAATAACTTAAAAAATTGCATTTGTTACAGAAAATTTGTACTTTGTGGTAAGAAAAACAAAAATAGTGACTGAAAGAAATTTATAAAGACCAAATGTGAATTTTATGAAGTTTTTTTAAAGTAATATTTCAAAAACAAAACGCAATCCAAATGTTTAGGAGACATTCTGTTTTTCAATTTAGTTTTTATTAAAGATGATATCGAGAAGACTCTTTCACTGACAGTTGATGTCGGATTAATAGTAAGAAGAGCATGATATAGAATATTTAATTTTTCCGTTCTCTTGTTGAATTTTTCCAAATATTCGAAGTCATCTTTAAGGTTATTGAGATTAACACGTCTGCATTTATTACTTAAGTCTTGAATATATTTTAACGTCAAGTTTAGTTGTTCCTCTAAACTTTCGGAATTTGATAAAATTTCAAAATCTTCAGAGTCTAATTCACTTTCAATTGTTTCATTTTCTGCAATAAAATATATTCTCTTGTAGAGCTGCATAGCAAAGTCTTTAGTAGTAGACTTTGACGAATATTTTATATATTCGCAAGATTTCGGGAAACAACCATTATGTAAATATAAAAATAGTGTATTTAGGGTCATATTTCTTCTTTGGGAAATTCTCTCATGTAGACAAAGTAGTAGAGTTTGTGCGAAACTACTATTTGATTTTCCAATTGTGTTGTACACAAATTTTAAAATTGCTTCAGATTCCAATAATGTCACAGTATCACTTGAAAACTTACTAACTGCAATATTGAGCGGTTGTAATACGTTCAATACATTATCAAGAATTTTGAATTCCGACTCGGAAAATGTATCTAAATTTAAATCAAGTAGTGTATGGTTGACATACGATTTTAGTTTTAAAAATGTAGAAATCATTGTTGTTAAAGAGTTCCAGCGATGTTTGACATCCAATTTTAACAGAATCTGGTGTCCTTCATGTTCTCTTACATACTTTTGTAGTTTTTGCTGTTTATCTTGACTTTTGTTAAACATTTTAACCACTCTTCTAACTTTGGATATGGTTGGGTAAATCGATGGCGAAAGAACAGTGTAGTTGTCGACTGGACAAAACGAGCCATCAGAATCATAGTCACTTTCATCACTAATATCGGACCATTCGCTGTCATTCAACTTATCGTTGCTTGATTTGTGGTAAAAACTATCTACTACGCATAAATGAATACCATGATTGTAGCATAATTGACTTAAAGGAGATATAGATTCCCCATATTTCCTCATCACAGCAGCACCGTCGTAGGTGGATGCTACTACGTCATTATTGATATCGATTTCAAACTCCAACAACTTATCTTTAGCATACTGCTCTATATTTTCTGCAGTTCCCATAACAGTGAGTTTTTTTAGTCCCAAATTGAATGTTTCCAATTGGGAGGTACTAGGGTTAAAGCAACGGACACTTACGTTTATATATTTCAGGCTGGAGATATCAACCCACTCATCGACAG
Source organism: Gymnocheta viridis (assembly GCA_956483585.1). NCBI lineage: Eukaryota > Metazoa > Arthropoda > Insecta > Diptera > Tachinidae > Gymnocheta > Gymnocheta viridis. The sequence continues at coordinate 39,213,112 of OY101444.1, forward strand.
TAATGGAGAATTTCCCTTTAGTCTCCTTTATTGCTTTAAAAATGTTAATGTATTCGGCTTTTTTTTCTTCATAAAATGAATATATATGTTTCCATATTGTAGCCTGGCACGGCATTTCCTTATTTAATGTCTTTAGATAAGACTTTATTACCTTCGATTTTTGTACCGCACATACGGAAAGCCCGTCCTCAGCAACCGAACGAGATAGAACCTCTGGAAGAGATGAGGTTGTACTTTTTGTTGTGAAATAATCTTTTAAGGTAGTATGAGATGAAGATGCTTCATTTGAATTTTTGTCATCATCATCATCAATGTCAATTTTGTGTATTCTAAGTAAGTGGCTCTTAAGCGACGAAGTGGAAGAGCCTTTACAAGCAAGGATTTGTGCGCACTTGGTACATTGTGCCTTTTCATTTTTCTTTTTGTAGTATTTCCAGACTTTAGAACTCATTTCTGTAAAATAAAAAGCAATACATTATTTTTAAAGCACAATTTAACTTTAAATGTTGTACATACTTTTGTTAAACAACTAATGTGTTTTAATTTTCTTTCTTGTTTTCTCCAAATTCCATTTAGTGGACACACAAACAATAATTCACTGCGAAGTAATAACAACAGCTGATAACAGTGAGGTACACACAACAATTAAATAAGGAAAATTGACGATTTTTACAGATATGAAAAACCGGTTAACAGGGGGGGGCAAAACCGGTTTCCTAAAAACCGGAAATATGCCAAAAACCGGGTTTTCGGTTAACCGAAATTGAAAACACTACAAAAAACGTACACATTCATACACATATTGTTGGGTGGTTTTTTAAGCCCGATAGAACTTGAAATTGTAAAAAATAACACAAAAAATTAAATTGTAATCAAAATTTTTTTTATTCGAAAGATCAATACGTGACATTAACATTTGAAAATGATTTCGGGCATATGGGCACCGCGGCTGTTCTTGACGAAGCGCATTCTGGACGTCCAATTTTGGGCCACTTTTTCGAGCACTGCTGGCCGTATGTCACGAATAACACGAACAATGCTGGCCTCCAAGGCGTCAATTGTTGCTGGTTTATCAGCATAAACCAGTGACTTCACGTAGCCCCACAGGAAATAATCGAGAGGTGTCAAATCGCACGACCTTGGAGGACAATTGACAGGTCCATTTCTCGAAATCAACTTATCGCCAAATTTTGATTTCAATAAGTCGATGGTTGCGTTCGCCGTATGGCACGTAGCGCCATCCTGTTGAAACCACATCTCCTCCGGATCATTGTCATCCATATTTTCAAACAAAAAATCATTGATCATGGTGCGGTAACGATCTCCATTGACCGTAACGTGAGCTCCGGCCTCATTTTTGAAGAAATAAGGTCCGATGATGCCACCAGCGTGAAAACCGCACCAAACGGTGCATTTTTCTGCATGTAATGGAGTCTGTAGGGTCTCTTGTGGATTGGTCTCACTCCATATGCGGCAATTTTGCTTATTAACAAACCCGTTAAGCCAAAAATGCGCCTCATCGCTGAACACAATTTTGCGATAAAACAACGGGTCAGTTGCCAAATGATTTTCAAAGTAAATTTGGATAATTTCGTAGCGTTGTTCAAGCGTGAGTCTATTCATGATGATTTGTCAGAGTATACTGAAACAAATAAAAAAAATGTTTCATCAAAATTTAATCTTTTGTGTTACTTTTTACAATTTAAAGTTCTATCTAGCTTAAAAAAACACCCTTTATAAATAAAAGAAAATAGTTTTGTGTATTGAAAAGATTATTGTGTATTAAAATAGACGCCAATAGTGATTTTTAAACAATCGCATATAAATGTACATACAAAAAGAAATGCCAAAATGTTTGTAAAACACATAGTACTATTAAATTATATAAAGATGTTGCGGCTGCCTGTCAATTATGAAATATGATATTTACAAAAGTACGTTTCCCCTAGAAAGATATTAACAACACGTTTTCCGCTTGTTGTTGGGTAAGATCAGCGGAGTCCAGGTCCATTAATGTTGTCTTTGTGAATAAAATACCTTTCGTTTCGTTCAAACGTTATAAAACTTATTCTCAAATTCTATTTATGTACATCAAAAAGTATTTTTCTTAGATATTATCAAGGCGTATTTAACCAAGTGACAGCATTACAGCAGCTGACTATTCGTTGCGAATACAAAAATACAAAATACTGTTGTCTTTTTTTACTTTTTTCTGTATCTGTTTTCTTTGTTTTATGGGTTAGGTTTTTGACATACGCAATGAAACTACACAAACGAAAATGCCTGTTGTTTTTGTATTGTTGCAATTGTTTTCCTAAAGCTGTCACCTAGTTAAATACACCTTGGGTACTATTTACTTAACACGATACCCTCACAGACAGTACCTCAAGTTGAAAAGTCGCCTTGAGAGTCAAGTCGGCAGCGACGTTAGCAGAGAATAATGGTACGACAATCGCTTCCACTACTCTCGACAAACACACGCTGTCTCAAGGAGCTTAAATTGAGACAATGCTCCCTGAAATCAATTTTCGTCTCCCAGATCTACTCCGGCAGTTGTTGAGCCAGTAACCCACACTATACATATTTTTTTTCTTATTCTACCGACGTTCTCTCTCATATTATATCAGAGTTAATATTAGTTGTAGAAGCTATGTTACTGTGCCTGTTTGCTTGTTTATGTGACGAAAGCATAACACTGGTCACTGTACTGTAATGTACTTCACAGCGATCTGCTCCATCCTTGTTGTAGCTAAATCGTCGATGAAGTAAAATAATTAATAAAACGGCTATACAGCCAAGGCGAATTCATAAAAGGTGATCTTGACAGCTCAGCTGATTATTTTTTGCTCCTTGCATTTTGATCTGTTTTGTTTGTCAAAATTTGTTTATGTTTGATTTATATAAAGTGTTTGACGTTGATTTTAACAGAGAAAGGAGGTATTTTTCAAAGCGAATTAAAGCGAGTCCACCCACCTGTTCTGAGTTAGCCTTGCTATACAGCTTAACAAAAATTAATGCGATTGTTTCAGACGAAAGACGCTGCAACACTGCTATAAAAAAATAATTAATAAAACGCGCAATAGCATAGTTGTAAACAAATTAATTAAGATCTCTCATTTTCAACATCTGTCGTTTCCCCTTCACAAAGTAGGTAACACTTCCATCAAAATGGGTGGTAGGCATCAATTGCCTAAATTGTTATTTCTCTTTACATAAAAATATGTATAATTCATGAAAATACCTTAAGTTCACATTAGTTATTAACGTTTAATAAAACCAAATTAACTATTAAAATTTTTTCTTAGCTTTATAGTTGAATGTTTGAGGAAAACTTTTGGGAGCGAATAACAACTATTTTCTTCATTGTCTTTGAGTCTTAAACAATTTTAAAGTACCGCCTTAAGTTTTTAATTATTTTTACATCTACATACTTCAAATTGTCTTTATTTATTATTTCGTTTTGTTTGTTTCTTGGCTCTTTGTGGCTGTCATTTGCATGAAATCTGAAACATACCGATTGTAGCAATTAAATTTATTACATTCAATATATCGTCAAATGAATTCATAAAAGCCCTAAGTTACATTGAAAAAAATTTAGAGGACAAGCAAAAAACTCTCTAATATGAAAATTTAAGGAACATTTTTCAAAATTTTTTTAGTTTAAGTTTATTTCTTATTGTCGAATTAGTACAATATTAATAAATAAAATTTTCCAGAGACATGCATTTTGATATGGTGGATCGAAATCTACCAAGAAGTCGTTTTTGAATTTTTTGTAACTTAGGGCTTTCTTGAAATCATATGACGATATGTATATGTTTATAGTTATGTAGATAAACATATGTAGGGTCTTCCAATAAGATGTTTCATATTGATATGTAAAACGAGAAATAATTGTATGTTTATTTAATTGCAAAACGGATGGTATTTCATCATTAATAGAAAACAATATGAGTTCAATTGGCCGCCACGGCTGCACTTGCAGGACCACATTCTTTTGATGAATTTTTCTATTACTGATTCGCACATTTGCTGCTGTATGTCATCGATAAGTTCACGAATCCCAGTTCACAATCGATTCAAGACATCAAGAATAGATTGTTGGCCATTGGAATAGACCGCATCTTTTACGTAACCCCAAAGAAAAACGTCTAAAGGTGTTAAATCACTAGATATCACACTGCCAGGAAACTTTTCACGCAGAAGAGTGTTGTGTGCCACGTAATGCCGCCTTGTTGAAAATATACTTTGCCCTCATCAATATCTTTCAGTCCCGGCTATGAAAAATCATTAATCATCGTTCGATAGCGCAATCCATTCCCCGTAAAAGATGACCCCGTCAGACTTGTTCTTGAGCGACGTGCATGAGTTCGATTCTTACAACACTAACTTTCTCCAACAGCTCAAAATTTTCCACCTGGCTGAAAAAGTGCTTTACCACGACCCAAAAATGCTTTAGCCCCTTGCAACGTCAAATACAAGCATGTGTAAACGACGAACGAAGAAGAAAGCAAAGCAAGTACATCGAAGTCTATACTTACCCCCATTCGTTTTGCCCTTCTCTCCCACAAACTCAAGACGGCAAATTAATCTTTACGTGTGAAAAATGGGTCTTAGTTTTGCGAACTATGACCGCGAAATTCTCACAATTTTTGTATTAAATTTTAATAATTTCAATGCGTTGTTGCAACTTACATCGTTTCATTTTTATCAATGTTGTAGTTTTTACTTGTCATCTGTAAAGTAGTTACAGGTTGAATAATGACTGCTTAAATGGCAGACTATTCAAAATAATACGTCTTACTGGAACACCCCTTAATTTATCAATATCAATTTAAATTCATAGTACGTACATACATTTTTTAATTGCTACCATGTAGCAAAATCTCCAAAACATTAATCTCTCAGACGGCTATTAATTTGCTAACAACAAAATTTCCAGAAATTCACAAAAAAATCTATTTGCTTTTAATGAATGTATTTTTAGTTTTTAATAAATTTCTAAGAAAATCTGCATTACATACATACATACATACGTAACCAACATGGTTGAATTTTTAGTATCCTTAAATTCCCGTGAATCAGGAATTAGCGAATTGCTTTATATCCCAGAAATTTCCCCGAAGATTCCCGGCAATAAAACCCTACTCACATCAACAATTTATTTCGTTTCATTGATTTTAGTTATCCGGCAGTCGCTTTAATTAAGAACTTTGAAGGCCTGAGTTTTTAACTCGAGATACAATTTATTGTTAATTATAAATAATAAAAATATGTACATACACATTGATTTATGGAATTAATTAAAATAAAGCTGATATAAATACCTCTTATATAATGTCTCATGTGTCGTGATCATTTATTCAAAGTTAATTAAAAACATTTGCTGACTGATGTACACAAATATACAAATAAACAACTGTTCGTTTCAAATTTGGACGAATTATTCAAGTATTAATATTAGAGTCATGTCTCGTGAATTACAATTGCGTGATCGTACACAATTTTGTAAATTTCTTTCACACGCGTTCACAAAACATTCTTATACTTATTGAGAAAAATTCAATTCAACTAATGTACGGCCAGTCGTCCTTTTCACCGTTCAATATTAACGGTTCTGAGAACGATTTTCCCAAAATTAATACATATTTTACATATTTCGTAAAATATTAATAGTTTAATAAAAAAGAAATTGAAATTTATTATTGAGGGGTATAGATTGTTCCTATGCGCATTTCACTGTTGCTGATGCAGATCATCAGGGAACTTTACCCAAATATTTCTTAGAACAACTGGAGATATTATATTAAACTTTCATTAAAAGAAATGAAAAGTTGTAACAAGAACTCAATAATCAACCAATTGTTTTTGTTTTCTTACTTTACCATCACTACCTAAGCTGACTTTTTTTCAACTCTAATTGTAGTTGTAAGAGGTTTGTAGAAATATGTAAAAACAACAGTCGTTAAGCAGCTCTGGGCTGAAGAACAGCTCTCGCGTCATCGTAATTATTTCTTAAGTGCGGTCAGGCTTGCGTGTGTTGTTTAGCCTTCGAGAGTTTCTCGTCTCGCTCCCACTGGTTGAATGATTTGCTACGGACAACCGTATAGTCTTACGGTTCTTTTGTGGAATTTCGTTGACAACCACGTTGCTACTACTTCCTATGTGAAGGCATAGGTCGTGTATAGTCAGTCACAAAACTTTTTTAAGATACTGTTAATAACATCTTGGACATATGATCTAGTTACCGGCGCCATTTTTGTGCAACTATATTCTGCAAATTTACTTTGCAGAATATATACCAATAAATAAAAAAAATGTAAAAACAACAACAGCTATACATTTTGTATAGAGTGATGCCAAAAAAAAGTTTTATGACCAAGTGCTGTCAAGTTAATAACTGGTGCTTTTTAAGGGAATTGTTATTTTAAGTTTTAAATTCACATTAGTTATTAAACACTTTTTGTTTTGTAAACCAATAATAAGAAAGAGTATTTATAAATGTTCAATAAGTCTAAATTAACTATTATACGTTTTTTAGTTTTATAGTTGCATGTTTGAGGTATACTTTTAGGAGCGAAAATAGAAATACTTGCTTCGTTAGCTTTGTGTGTTAGCAAATCTTAATGTGGCGCCTGAAGGTACTCAGAATTATTACAGACACATAAATTGTCTTTATTTATTATTTTAAGCTATTGCATAGCTTTTATCGCAGGCTTTGAGCGCGGCGACCGAGTCAAGAAATTCCGTAACGAAAATAAAACCTAACGCTAAGTTTGTTTCTTAAGTCTTTTGTTTTTTTAAGTATTTGAATCGCCTAGTGTATGTTAACCCCTAAAGTATGTTATTAATTTCATTAACACACAGTATTGCCAGAACAGATTTTTACATGTAGGAAAACACAAAATGGCGTACTTACGAACAATCGTGGTTGACAAAAAATGATATACACAAACAAACAGACAATTCGTAGGTTCTTAAGCGGTATTTTCCAGATATTTAGAGGATGTCAAGTCGCAAACTTATGTTTCTTATTTCAGTTACCATAAACCTATAGTTTCAATGATAAAAATTCCTGAATAACCTACATGTATTGTAAGATAATAAAAATATTTTAAACGATGTTAACTTCTCATTTATTCATTAAAAGAAAAAAATTGTTTTCTTATCGGTCACCACGCTCAAAAAGTTTAACTTGAATTAATATCAAAGAAAAAAATACTGTATAAATAAAAAATAAATAAATAATTTTAATTGCATAAGTTGATAAAAAATGCTATGCAATAGCTTTGCCGCGGCAGTCCCCGAGTGTCACACGTCTTTTTCGGTTTGGTTTTTTTTGCCTGGAATTTTGGTAACGATTTCTATTGAAAATGAAACAGAACTAAAACCAAACAATAAATTTTTTTCTACTGTCCAACTAGAACTCTTTTGGTTGCTGATAATTTGATATCTGAGATACATAAAGTGTTTGTGAATATTTGAATTTGTTAGTAAATTTTCTTTTTTTTTTATTGTGTTTATTGAATCCAATTTTTCATCAATTGTGACCGGCCTTGTTTAGTTCACAATACTTTTTTGCAAAACGGGAAATTTACTCTCAGCTATGAAATTTTTTTTTATTTATTTACATTTACACATGCATGAATTTGCGGCAAGCGAACATTTCGGTATTCTGGTTTGCAATTAAGTAAGTATTGCATACGTACAGTAAATATAAACTATGTAGATGTTTTAAGTCATACATATTTACAAAAGAGTTGTAAGTGCATCTCTGTATTTTTTGTCATTGGAGAGTAAACATATACTGTACACATATACAAGACCATTTGCACAAGATTCTGAATAGGGCCTATAATCTTGGGACCATACACAATTGACTTGCAAAACAGCTGATGTCTATTGCTTCATCAGTTGAAAATAGAACACGCTCTAATTGAAAATTTTTACACTGTAAAAGCAGGCAGATATTTACGGAAACAAATATTCTTTTTTATTTATTTAAAAATATGGTTGATAACTTTGTTCTCAACTTTTCCTCTCTTAAGCTTTAAAGTGGGCTATACTCCGAGAATATAAGAGACTATGTACTCTGAGAATGTCTAACAATAGTCCTGGCAATTTCTGTCATAAAACGATTTGACAACCAAGTTGTTGTCTGACAATTGTCTTGCAATGAAATTGTAAGGTTTTCTTACACTGGGTCTTCACGTAGTAATATCCATTGCGGCAATCGTAAAATTTGTTTGCGTTCCTGAAATTTGCTACGTGTGGACTGCGATTGCCATAAGTGGCAATCCGTTGCGCAATGATTGCTCAACTGATTGCTTGAGCAATTATTGCCTATCAATCTGCTGTCATTTCTCTTTTCTGTAGTCAGTGCTTTTGCGAATTTAGAAAACTAAAAACTGCACATTTATTTAAAAAAAACACCTAATGGATTGGAAACCCGAAGAAATATTTAAAATAATAAACTTTTATCAACAATTTCATCTCTATGTATATAAAATGTATGAAAATTTTGAATTTGTGACAAAGCAATTTTACATGTTCTCCACCTAAAAGGAATCAGCAATCGAACTATCAAAACTCTGCTGACGTTTTTGCTTGTTCTCAGTAATGAAATTGCTACATGAAGACCCAGTATTACAATTGTCTGAGCTGATAATTTACCTTTTGCTAACAATTTTTTATTGTCAATATATTGCCAGATCTTACCACCATCTGTACATACTACATTAAGAGATCACACCGTGCTGCACTAAAATCTTGAATCAATTGAGACCCCCAAAATCTGAAAGCTTATGATGGTAGAAGAAAAATCCTAGCTGGGTTTTGAATTATTAGTCAAGGGTTTTTTTCATTCATTTTTGAAGTTTTCGGTAGCAGGGCAATTTGTTAATAAAATTAGAAATAGGCTTTCTGACGAGTTCACAAACGCTTTAAGCATTTTAAAGAATTATTTCCTAAACCAAAAAATATGAATTATATTATTAAAGTATTTTCTTATTTTAAGAATTTAATATATTTGTTTTGGAATTCAAACCTCGAGTACCTTTGTATTAATTTTTCTATATTTGTTCAATTCACAAGCTCAGTCATAAGGCTTATCGTTTAAAAAAAGGCAATATTTGTTTATGTGCTTGTGAACAGACAAATTAGTTGTATCGTCGTTTTGTAGTATTTTAAATGTCAATTCTATGTAGTCTGTGAAATTAGTGAGTGTGACAACAATTTTTAATTAATTTTCAACTTTTGTATTTATACGTATAATTTTTGTACTTTCGTGTTTTTGTGAGTTCATTTAGTTTTCTAGTTTCAAATAGCACAAACTAATACAGACATAAAGAATTTGGTGTTTCAAAATTATCGGGCGAGAAAAAACTTTTTTTTCAAAAACCATTTATTTCTCAACATAGTCGCCTTTTAGCTCAATATACTTAGTAAGACGATATTCCAACTTTTTTATACCATCTGAATAATACGATTTTGAAACGCGTTAGTTTCGGTAATCACTTCTTCGTTTGAGATGAATCTTTATCCTGCAATACATTTTTTCAAGTTTGGAAACAGGAAAAAGTCACTAGGAGCTGAATTTGGACTATAAGGTGGATGATCAACCAATTCGAAGTGTATTTCACGTAATTTTAGCATCGAATCTAATGCTGTGTGAACCGGTGCGTTGTCTTGAAGAAAGAGCACTTTTTACTTCTTTAAATGTGGTTGTTTTTTCTTGATTGCATGGATCAATTGATCCAATAATGCACTATAATACATTCCTGTGATTGTAGATCCTTTTTCAAGATAATCGATGAGTAATATTCCGTGTGCATCCCAAAATACAGTGGCCATAACCTTGCCAGCCGATTTCACTGTCTTCGCCTTCGTCGGAGCACTTCCACCAGCTTCTATCCATTGTTTCGATTGATTTTTGGTTTCAGGTGTGTAGTGGTGTACCCACGTGCAGTTATTAATCGACGCTAAAAATCAACAGGATTACGCTTTATCATGTCCAAACACCGCTGTGAAGTGGTCTGTCGAACTCGTTTTTGTTCGACACTGAGCAAACGCGGCACCCAACTTGCCGATAGCTTTTTCATATGCAAATGTTCATGCAATATGTTGAACACACGTTCACCATTTCAACAATCTCACGTAACTTCACTCATTCATAAGGATATCGAGGATTTTCTTGATATTTTATTCAGTAACCACCTCTTTTGGCCTTCCTGTTGATGGTATTATTTCAGTGCCTGTTCGGCCGCCTTTAAATTCAGCAATCCAATATTTTACCATGTAATCTGACGAAGCAGACTCACCGTAATGTTTATCGAGCTTTTCTTTTGTCTCTTTCGCCATTTTCCCTTTCAAATAATAGTGTTTAATCACTGCACGAAATTCACTTTTTTTCATTTTTCAAGAAATACAAAAGTTGCTTACTTCAAACGACTGCAACAAATAAACTAATCGATAACTTTGGGTGAAATTTTAACAGCTTACGTTTGACAGATGGCAATTTATAGAAAAAAGTTTTTGTGTTTTAGCTACCATCTAGCGCTATGTAGCTTCAATATCAATCCGCCCTCGTATACAAAGGAATGTAAACAAAAAATAATAAATTTAAGATTGTACACGAAATGTGTACATTAAAGAAATTTTAAGTTCTCTTTTTCCTTTATTTTATTTAACACGAAGTATTTCACACTTCATAAATGTTATTAAAATACCAAAGTAGAAGTTACTTTGACATGAAAATATTTAATTGCTAATGAACATATATTTTCGGTGGGCTTGAGGTTCGAGTACATTCATACTTCATCAGAGAATGAAAATTATTTTTTATGATTAGAAAATTTGACTACTTGCTGGGTGAACATGTACCCTTTTCCGGTGCTGCTACATACCTCAGCAGCACCTGGTCATCCAATTGAGCAAATTTTATTCAAACATCATTGATATTTACAAAAAGCACAAGCGATCACATCTCTTATTTCATCAAACTATTTTTATTCCAAAACGAAGCTTCCTCTACTTATTTTGTACAGTTTTTAATATTATCACACTAGATCGTTTGAGGCACCCTGATTAAAAATGCGAAGCTACAATAACAGCTATTTTTATAGAAAGCCTAAAACAAATTTCCGGTGGAAAACCCGGTGCACGGGCACCAAAAACCAGCCCGTCGAATTATTCTGAAACGGAAAATGTGATATTTTGTATGAAAACAAATATAAAAACGTTGAATTCGGTGTAATAAAATTGATAAAAAAAGTGCCAAACAGAAAAAATTCTAACACTTGGAAAATAAAATGCCAAGGTCCGAAATTAATCTTAAAAATTGTAAAAATTTACATTAATGCTCTTAAAAAATTTATTATATTATGAAAATAATAGAAATTCGGAAAACAAAATTAAAACATGAAAAAAGTACAAAACTTATAATAAATTTACGAATTTAGTTAGATATATTCCCGAATTCGAAAAAAGTTAAATCAGGGAAAAGTGGTAAAATTTTTAAGAAAAACATGCAAGAATTTGAGAAAGCCAAAAAATTTTAAAAATTCAATAAAATAAAAATATACGAAATCAATATTAAAAAGCGAGAGTTTTATGAGGAACACATATTAGAGTCTCCAAGTTTTTGACTAAATATTTCATGTCTCAACCTCATCGAAGAGCTGTCATACAAGTGCCTTCTATCCACTTGCAAGTCGTTGGAAAGGGGCTTAATGATTTGAGGATGCTTATCGGGACTTGGCAATGGTACCAGTAGTACATATAATTTCTCCGAAATCCTAGACGAGATTGCATAACCAGAAGGGCAATAAACCAATCCACACGGTAAAATTAATGAAGTATAATTTTGAAAGGGAAAATATAAATGTTTTGACCTGCGCATCAGTATATGAGTCGATACTTATTTATGTACATATGTATAGTACATCACTACAAATGGGTCAATTAAAACCCGAAAGGGGTCAGTTCAATAAGCACAACCTATTTTCGTGACAATGGTATCATTAAGTTTCTATTCCAAAACTAGAAAAACGATTGTTTTTGTTATGAAATATATTTTTGTTTAAGACTACGTGAGCAGTCGTCGTAAAGCAGCTCTGGGCGAGTAAACAACATGCGTCGTTGGCAATTATTTTTTAAGTGCAAACAGGCCACTGTTACTAACTGTATCGCTCTACGGTGTTTTGCGGAATTTTCAATTACCGCGCTACCGTTTTTAACAATACTGGTGGAGAACGTAAAAACTCTAGGTGTGGATCTTAGGAATACCACTTTCTATAGGAAGCTATAGGTCGCTTGGCAATAAAGGACGCACCCATTCGTGGGATACCCTAGCAATTTGCGTACTGCAATGCCTTTTTTTATTTTTAAATCAATCAACCCATCCAGACTACGTGATACTTAAATTAAAGTAGATTTGTAAAGAATATCTTTATAAAACACTAAAATAATTTTCGCTGCACACTATTTTTGATGAATTAGTTAAGGCGGAATTAGTTTGTACGTTCTGTTCTGTTACGCATCAGCTGTTTTGTTTCTGTTCAATTGAAAAACTGTATGTGTGGTTTGTTGTTACTTTTTCGTTCTGTAGAAAATAGAACACTACGTTAAATGACAGGCAAGAGTTTGCATGTATTACCTTTTTATGATGTGTAAAACATTAAAAATTTTGTATTAAAAGTCAGTAAATTTAATTTCAATTAAAATTTTTCAAGATTTATTTATATGTTTTTTGTCAAATAAATAAAAAAACATTTTTCCAACATGTACAAAATTCATTCCCATAATTTGATCATCCACATCCAAAAGTTCAGACACAGAACATGCATGTAAGTAAGAAATATTTCCTACAGAAAAGAACGGCAACGAAAAATAAAAACTAATAAATCCTTTAGTCTTGACAACTTATTTTTTCTCCGTGCTTTATGTTTGTACTCGGATGTATTTTGTATTTTCAAATAAAAAAACACGACTTGAAAGTATTTTTTATATTGCATTTGAAATACGTGCAAAAATTCTCATTTTAATTACATCCAATCACGTATTTTGCCCACGTCTGTGCATTTACTTGTTTACCCGAAGGACTTCGCACGCTCCGCTTTTATTGTAACTTTATACATAATTTTTATGGGGACTCTTTTGTTTCAAGATCTCAACTTTTTTATACCTGAGCGCGCACATTTGCAAATATAGTTACACAATTTATTACTGTTCCCTTGACATTCGGTAACAAAATTTTACTTTGTATGAGAGGTGTCACGCTCATAATTCCAAATTTCTAATGTGAACTGTATTAATGTATGTGCATAACTTAGCTGATTTAGTTTTTTAGATACACTAAACTTAATGTTCTTAAAATATCAAAATAATAATAGCCTTCGTTCAACGTGAAAATCCATTGTAAATACACGTAAATGAATTTTTAAAATCGGATATGTAGTTTCGGAGATTGCTTGCTACATCCCCACTTCTTTTATTAAAATTAAGACATAACTTGTATTAAAGTAGCAAAATTATATTTTTATCTGTCATTGCTTAAACTTTCTAAATGAGCAAATTTCAAAACAGGAAAAGCTACTAAACTTTACCGGACAAAAGTATCATTTTTCAATAGTACATATATTTTCAATAATGTACCATTTCCCGATAGTAAATTTTCAAAAAACTACCTATTCTAAAAAGTATGCTTTAACAAACTATATTTTCGCACAAGTAACTGTGCTAAAATGGATTCGAGTAACCTTTCCGAAAAGTGGATTGGCAAAAATACATTGAAAAAAGTACCTTTACCTAAAGTACCAACTCTATCCAAAATATAATACAAGATATAATATTTATGTGATTTAAGGAACCTGTGTTTAAAATTTTATAAAAATGTATTTAATGTTTTTCAATAAAATTCATTTTCCCACAATTAACGTTGTGCTACCAGTTTTGTGCATTTAGGAATGTAAAATTGAAAAGAAATCTGAGATTTTGCACTTTACGCTATTTTTCTAAATGCACCATTCATGTTAGGCAACTCCAAGATTATATTTATTTACTTTACCACAATTAATTTAGCTTAATACTGTGATGATAACCTCTACACAAAGTAAAACAAAATAGTCCCTTTTCCAAAAAGTACCATTAACGAAAACCATATTTATTTCCTAATAAGTTCCTTTTTCCAAAATGTAACATTTTCCAAAAGTAATCTTTTAATTACGTAACTTTTCAAAAAAAAAATACCAGATGCAAAAAGTAACTTTTATAAAGAGTACCATTTCTTAAATATACATTAAAAAAAGATATTTAAAAAAAAGTAATTTTTCCATAAATCTCAAATTTACAAAAAGTATTGATTCAAAAGTATGATTTCTCAAAAGTATATTTTCAAAAAAATACATTTTGCAAACTGTAACTATTCCAAAAGGAACCTTTTCCAAAAAGTATCATTACCCAAAATTACATTTTCAAAAAAGTAGGTTTTTCAAAAATTACCTTTTCCAAAAAGTGGGTAAAATTGGTCCAGTAGCTTCGAAAGAAATGCATTTTCCTTCACTTAATCTTTTTGTTAAATTTTTGTGTTCTCGAAAAAATAATTTTTTTTTCCAAAATGAAATTCCATTGAGTGGTATGTGTTCATAATGAAATATCGATAAACCATATCCAATACACGTTGAAAATACATATATGCATAGAAAAAGTACCAAATAAATATATGCATTGTGTGCTCGATTTTCAAAAAAGTACCCAGAATTTTATTTTTGGAAGGAGCAGAATGCAGTACTTTAGAAGGTAATTTGGGCAACAGAAAGTACCAAAATTCAGTTTTTACCTATTTTTCCCCTTAAAGGTACAGATATTAAAAAAGGACGTGTGGCACTCGGGGACTGCCGCGGCAAAGCTTTTGCATAGCATTTTTTATCATCTTATGCAATTATAATGAATTATTTATTTTTATTTATGCATAAGCAGCTCGTCTCAATCCGTACGAGCTTCATACAGTCGTACCATATACATACACGTTAAGCGAACGCTCGGCCGAGCTACATGGTAGGCAGAGTGGGGCGTGTTAGGTTTTATTTTCGTTACGGAATTTCTTGATTCGGTCGCCGCGCTTAAAGCCCGCGACAAAGCTATGCAATAGCTTAAAAACCGCTTATTTTTTTATTGATTAAAATGCTTGTTTATTACCCCCCAACCAGCAAAAATTAGGTTACCCATTTAAGCCTCCTAACATATGAATTTCCAAAAATCTCTTCTTAATGAATTTCTACATCCGGAGGATAACTCGAATCTTTGTATTGTATTTTTTTGTTCTATAATTAATTTTTAAATATTTTAGAACACTAAAAGCACACACAAAACACTGCACGTCCAAATATTAAATGAACCGTGGATTTTAAAAATAACGCAAATTTTTTAATTTTTCGCGCTGTTTGATTGCTGGGTGCACATGTCCCGTCATTGTATTCAAAGTTACATTAGTTTTTAATGTTTACACAGTGTATTTTCGACAGTCGAAAAAGCTAAACGTCATTTTTTATGCACGTCTGCGTTTTCTTCCGCTCAATCACGTAATTTATAACGAGATAAAAACTTAACAATTGAGCACTTGCTTTGTTCCCAAAAGCAACGAAATTGAAATCAATAAAAATATCTCCCATTTTTGTTTCCAAACTCAAATAAATTTCTTCTGCTTTTTGTTTTTAAAATTTTATCTACAATTAAAGATATTTAATTGTACTTTGCAAACGTAATCAATTAAAATATATTCTTAACTTTTTGTTTGTTTATTTGCAGGTTATTCCCCATTTCGTTATTGTAAAAAAATAGTAACACAAGTACCTGAATAGTTAAAAATATGGAAGACACATTCCAAATTGATTTAATTAAAAAACAAAAGTAATTAAGATTAAGTTTATGTATGCATACATAAATAAAAATCAGTCACAAAGAATAGTAGGTTATGAATTACAAAAAATATAATCACAAAATATTATAAAAACGAACTCTTTCTTAGTATCATCTGATTCTCGCAAGAAACTAACACACACCATGTATAACTCGCATAATTCATTGAAACAGATGTCCACGGAAGTCAAATATACCGTGACTGCATTAAACTTAGAAGAAACCAAAAATGCAAGAAGGATTTGTCAGAAATTAAAAGGTAAGTTTGAATTCAATTTAAACACATATCCTCGCATGTGCACTGACTACCAAAGTCGCGCAACTCAATAACTCAACTGGTGTTGCAGAAAATGCATTTTAAGTTTTCAGTTTAGTCAGCTTTATGGAAAAATAAAAAATATTCTGCTCTTCTTCTTCTGATAGATATTTGTATGAATTTTTTGCACAATATAAAGAGCGATATGACTATTAATTCTGTATTAAAGTTTAGTTAACCGACTGAAATGGAATGTAACAGTAATGTAAAACGTAAAAGTAAGATGTTAACGCGATTATGCAACGTAAAAATGTGTCATAAGCGTGCATATGTCATTTTAGCACTTTTAGTGCCAGATCTATCATTAATTTGCCTGAGTTTTCGCTGAGAATTACAAAAAATGCTAAATGATAGTTTAGCATATTTTTATAATTATTTAGCATTTTTAGCACTTTATAAAACCACATACATAATATCAAGTAAACTATAAAGTCTTTCACTGTATGAAAAGTGCAAATACATATATGTATGTATGCATGTGCTGCCTTTTCTGCAACTTTGTCGTAGGTGTACTGTTTTTGAATGTATTCTTAAATATTTTTTCGACCTTCTGGTTTTTAAATGAATCTAATTTTTTTCGAGCAATAAAGCAATTTTTTTAAAAAACTTTAAGAAAACTTTATTAAAAACCAATATTTCACCACTTCTGTGTGTGTCTTCTTCAGGGTGTAAATAAAATTTTTTTTTACAATAATCAAAAAATACAAAATATTGTCAAAATTAAAATATAAAAAAATTAACAAATTAGTACAAACATAAATTATTATAATAACCAAATATTCAATTTCCATTTCCCTTTTTATGTATACTTTATCACTTGTTTCAAATGCAAATGGAAAAATTTTGGTCCGGAAATAAAAATTAGAAAAAGTTAAAAATCTTTTAGTCATCTCATATTTGTTATGAAAGATTTTTATTTTGATTTATGTTGATCTTCTCTTACCAATTTTTTTTCGGTTTTTGCATACCCATTACTTAATTAGGAGCTTGCACACTATAAGTATGTGCTGATATAGATGACTAATAAAAATAAACTTCGCGAGAGGACCTAGAAAAATAAAAATCTTCTGTAATGGTCATGAGAAGGCTGAAAAAATAAAGGTCTTTTATAAGCGTTATGAAAGACCCAAATAAATTAAAATCTTTTATAATAGTTATAAGACCAAAAAAGTATTACCCGTTTTTAACTGTTATTAAGAGATTTTTATTTTTACGTAATTCTTTGAAGATTTTTGTAAATAAATATTGGTCATAAAAGTTATATCCCTGCCTCAGATATATCAGGGGGATATTGTAAAAAAATCGGTTCATCTGAAATATACAAAAATAAGTTAGTCTGTGAGGAGGATGCGAATAATATGGTTAATATTTTGAATACTCTTAACTTGAATTAAAATATATTAAAGCTTTTTGACTACAAAAATTTGATCTCATACGTGTACCATTAAAAGTTTTAACATTAAATAAAAATAATTTTGTATGTAAATATATTTGCATAACTAAAATATCATATAAAATTAAAGAAATTTAATATCAGTACCTTATACAAATGATAAAAATTTGTTAAAAATGTACCAATGTCTGTAATGTAAAATTTTTTCTTAACAATATTAATAAAAAGTAATGTTACAAAAACTAGCACTTTTTTGAACTCATTTTAGCATTTTTTGACGATTTAATCTGTCTCCTGAACAATTTCTCTCCAAATTTGCATTTTCGTACTGATAACACAGTGCAACACGAAAAAAATAACCATACGGACACCACTACGTGATAAAAGACCAAAAATAAGAAGACCCGTGTCTCCCAGTTTTGCCCAAAGTCATGCACTTTTTTTGATGGGCCCCCAAAGATTTGGGGCCTCGGTGTCATTTTTGCAAAATAGTGATAATTTTCGCATGCTCATATCTTGCAAATCGTTCAAAATTTTGATTTACTCTCTGAGGCAAAGTTGTAGATTTGGTGATAAGGAACAAAAATTGTGAACATATAAAATAAGAAAATCTTCATCTTCAAGATAAAAATCGCAAAAAATTTAAAAAAATCGTTTTTTTAATCTTTTTTCCATTGTTTAGGTCCACAGGT
This sequence comes from Gymnocheta viridis, assembly GCA_956483585.1. Taxonomy (NCBI): domain Eukaryota; kingdom Metazoa; phylum Arthropoda; class Insecta; order Diptera; family Tachinidae; genus Gymnocheta; species Gymnocheta viridis. Next base: position 39,231,428 of record OY101444.1, read on the forward strand.
AGCAAACCGTTAAAAATTCAAGAAAACAGTCAATTACAAAAATGTACCTAAGATCTCAATAAACAACTTTGTAGAACATATGAACTTCCTAGGAATGATTCTTAATACCGTTTAGGTGGCGCTCAGGTAGCCGCAAAAGTGAAAAATTTCCCGAACATTTTTTAACGTAGGAGATCTGAAAAGTCGTGTTTGCCTGTTAATTAAATAATGTGAAAACAGAAAAAAAGTTCAAAAACCTTAATCGTTACTCTTGATCAGTGTTGCCATACTTTTTTTTTAAATAAACTTTTGGTCTTTGGCATTACAAATCTTCTTTATATTATTGAAATATAATTACTTTGTTTACACAACAACATTAAGTGCAGTGCTTATGATAACTCTTACCTCTAAGCACTTAGACGACAGCAGACTTCACAACTTCACGGCTTCAAATGCTGCCAACTTCAAATGCTGCTCTGAAGTCAGCTTCATAATTATTTTGAAGACAGCAACAACATAATAATCAGGGATGCCGCATATATATTTTATAATGAATAAAATAAAATTTATTGATAAAAAATGTAATAATATCACGAAAAACTATAAAAACACATAAATTTATTTCTATATTGTATTTTTGTAATGTTCTTTTATGTTTAATATTAACAAAAAGTTGTTGTTCTTATTTTTCCAATTTATATACTTATATAATGGCAACACTATATTTGTTTATTGCTGCCCGTCAAAATAGAAAATAGCCTAAGTTGGCAGCAGCAGCAAATGCTGTTGTGCAGTCTTATTTTTTATTATTATAAAGTTATGAAAACTTTTCGTACTATTTATGCTTGAACTATTTTCTGTGTATGCTCATGAATCAAGAAAACAAGATTTCGCATTGCGCTGGTCCGTTATTTTGTTACGTGTGGTTGTATTGTGTTTTGACGTAGACATAGAATATGTGTTGTTAACAAAAGTACATTTTTGTATGGAAAGCAGGCCGAAATGTAACACTTTGGTAGCCCGAGGAAAGTCTTCTTCAAATATCTTCCAGCCCAAACGCAAAAGATTTACTCGACTGCATTTCTTTTATGTCCATTTAAAATTTCAAATCGATGTACCCGTTTAGAAGTTATGTTAAGTTATTCCCAATTTTGCGCCAAAAATCTGTTAAATTTTTTACAACAAACACTCTTTTGTAATCTATGATGACGTAGATGCGCAGTAGAAATTTATTTTGCACGGCTGAGTGCACAATCTTGTTTTCTTGATTCATGGTGCATGCTTATGAAACATATTTTATTTGACGTTGCAAAGGGTAAAATGGCTGTAGCCCACGTAAAAGATTGTGTTAAAATAATAATTGTTAATATAACTTTTTTTGTATATACATACAAGTTAACACATTAAATATTTAGACATCAAATTCTGTTTTGCTGCACACGTTTAATATTTCGACATCAACATTTTTAAACGACTCCGTCTTGCTGATGCTGCACACGCGCCAGTAAATAATTTTGCAACTCGTGGGAAACGTCGAGTCAACAGTTCCAGCGCATAGGAAAATAAGTTAGGTTTAAGAAAAACAATTTTGTGATTGGCAGTCTTAAGTTGATAATGAATAAATAAAGAGCTTAAGCTCCCATAAAAAATAAAAATAATATTTTTTTTATAAAAATAATAAAACGTAAAATTAACTGGCGCCCGAGCAGGGACCCAGTATCGGTAAAGTGAAAAGTGCATCAATGCAAAAAGTAAAGCTAAGTGAATTCTGAAAAAGTAACAAAAATAAAGTTGACTAATAAAATTTACAAACATTAAAAAGTGAAGTAATTCAGAAAACTATAAAGCTTGAAAAATTGAACATTTAACTTTGCGGACTCCAAAAAATAATAAAGGGATTAGCAGTGCGACCGTTCCAGAGTACCAAGAGAGAAAAGGATACAACGATCCACCCACCTACCTACAAAATAAAAGGAGTTCAACGATGTTGGGTATTATTTTAAGTTTAATGTAAGTTATTAAATGAAATAAATGAAACTAAAATAAAATAATTGAAATTAATATTGAGATACAAAAGTGGAAAATTATGAAAGTGAATTTACAGTTAAATAAAAAGAAGAAAATTTTATAGTAAAGCATTTATTTAAAAGGCCAAATGTTAAGAGTGATTTTAATTAACGTAGTTTTTCAAAGCAATACATGAAAAAATCTCTAATTCACTAGTAATATAAAGATTCTTGCTAAAATTACGCTCATAAAAATACAAAGAAATTTTGAGAATAAAATAGGTTAAGAAATAAAACTATTGAAGATATAAGATTATTAAAAAATTATTATTTTAAGGAAGTTAAAAAAAAAATTAACCTTAATTTTCGCGAAAATTACAAACAAAGAAATCCAAGTTAATCAAAAAATTTCTTTACCTTTTTTTAAAAAAAATTTTTTTCACTATCTGAATCATACAGGACACTCTCTCTAGACTGTCAATTTCGACAAATAATCCGAGTGCGTCTACCGCGAGCACAAGCGCTGCAACAGCAAGGAATCAGGGACCAATTACTATAAATCGCGTTGACTTAGAAGGATCAATCCGTGATGTGGATAAGATTCCCGATATAGTCAATTCCCTTAGAGAATTCTCTGTTAAAAATGGTGACTTCAATTCATGGCGAAAGTCCATGGATCGATTATTTGGAATATTTAAATCAATAGAAGGTAGTCCAAAACATTATGCAATATTGCATACAGTTAAACATAAGATTACCGGTGAAGCAGACACTGATTTGGAATCTTATAGAACCCCACTTAACTGGAATAAAATTAAAAAGGTGTTAATGATGCGCTATGCAGACAAGAGGGATATCGGTACACTAGATTACCAGATGACTACCCTGCTTCAAAAAAATATGCCAATAACAGAATTCTACAAAAAAGTCTACGAACACCTGTCATTGCATCTGGATAAAGTATCGTGTTTGGATATTTCCGAAGAAGCGAAAGGTGCAATGATAAATTCTTATCGAGAAAAGGCTCTCGATACATTCGTAAGAGGCCTGAATGGCGACTTACCTAGACTACCAAGCATCAGAGAACCAACTTCTCTACCACAGGCACTCAATTTGTGCCAGAAACTGGACAATATGCATTTCAGAGCAAATTATGCTCACAATCATTCGCGTGGCAACATGCAAAAATCCCCACCAGTAATGCAGCGGCCACATCATTTCTCAAGGCCAGTATTTTATCCAGAATTGGCTCACATGCCACCCCATTTTAGACAATATCCGCCCAAGCCACACTTTCAAAATATACAGCGACCATTTGCTCCACACCAGTTTAGCCAACCAAATCCAAGACCGAATTTTACAGGGTTTAATAATAGGCAAAATTTTCCACCGAAACCCCCTCAGCCTATGGAAATCGACCAATCGATAAGGTCAAAGAATGCAAATTATCAAAACTTCCAAAGAAATGATCAATTTGCCCAGAAACGCCCACACGCAACCTCTAGTGGTATTCCTCCTAAGTTGCAAAGAAATTATTTCATGAGCACTAATAACGATGCTCAATATGACGGTCAATACCACGACCAATACGAGGATTATAATTCCTGTTATACGCTTGATAACATAAAGCAAATACAACAAAACCATTTCATGAATATTAATAGGGTTTACCAACATGATGCCCCGTGCTATGCCCAAGATAATTATTATGACTCTTGTTATCCACCTGATAACCCAGAAAAATTAGAGGATACGAATCCTGACTCAAATGACGGAAATGAAATAGACAGCGTTTATTTTTTAGACTAGTCCCGTCTTCACTCCCATACTTCGAACTTAAAAAAGGTGAGGACACACTTGAATTTTTAATTGATACTGGCTCATATAAAAATTATATCCAATCCACTCGAATTCGTAATCCCATTTTGAATGATAAGCCATTTCATATAAATACAGTTGCCGGAACAATAGAAATAACACATCACACTTTCGTAGAGATTTTCGGTCCAGACATACCAAAACTAAAATTTCATTCCATGGAATAATTGGAAACGACACATTGAGAGAAATCAAGGCGATCATTCACACTCATAAAAATTTTATGACTATAAACAACGCTATGAGGATCCCATTGAAACAAAAAACATCTCAATCGGTCAACAATATTGAATTAAGACAATCCCACCTTACAGAATTACAAAAGTCTAAACTTTATGAGATTGTTGAAGAATGTTCTAACGTGTTTTCTGACCCAAATGAAAGATTAACTTACACCACCATCATTAAGGGTGAAATACGCACAGTTACGGATACCCCAATTTATTCAAGGCCTTACCCGTATCCTATGGCCCTGAAGTCAGAGGTCGAAAAACAGATTGAAGAATTACTAGAATAATCAGACCGTCCAAATCACCATACAATGCCCCCGTATGGATCGTGGAAAAAAAATTGGACGCCTCAGATGAAAAGAAGTATAGAATGGTGATAGATTACAGAAAACTGAATTCTGTGACCATTCCCTTCAGATATCCTATACCTGAGATTAATGAGGTTCTTGCGAACCTTGGGAAAAATAGATATTTTACCATCATTGACCTCAAAAGTGGATTCCACCAGATCCAATTAAAAGAGGAAGATATTGAGAAGACTGCTTTCTCAATTAATAATGGCAAGTATGAGTTTTTGAGACTCTCTTTCGGACTCAAAAATGCACCTTCAATATTTCAGGCTGCCCTTGACGACATTCTCCGACCACACATAGGGAAAAGGTGTTAGGTCTACATATACGATATTATTATATTTGGGAAAAATGAAGAAGAACATTTCCAAAATTTACGAGCAATTCTTGAAACACTGTCAGAAGCAAATATGAAAGTACAGCTCGACAAGTGTGAATTTATGAAAAGTGAGGTCGAATTTCTAGGATTTGTTATTAGTATAGAAGGGATCAAGACTAATCCAGACAAAGTAAACGCTTTAGCAAAAATGTCAATTCCAAAGAATTTAAAAGACCTCCGCTCTTTTCTTGGTATGGCAGGCTATTATAGACGGTTCATTAGAGATTATGCGAAAATGGCAAAACTATTAACAGCTGTACTCAGAGGAGATGCTGGCAATGTGGGTAAAAACGCATCAAAAAACAAAGCCATCTCACTCGATCAAGAGGCGATAGAGGCATTTGAGAAAATAAAAAACACCCTGATCTCGGACTAATGTGATACTTTCTCATCCCGATTTTGAGGCCGAATTCGAACTTACTACGGATGCCTCAAACCATGCCATAGGCGCAGTCCTTTCCCAAGATAAAAAACTCATTACTTTCATTTCAAGAACATTGTCACGAACAGAGGAAGCCTATGCCACGAACGAAAAGGAAATGTTGGCAATAATCTGGGCTCTAACCTCCTTACGTAATTACCTGTATGGCTCGAAAAAGGTAAAAATAACCACATACCATCAACCACTCACATTTGCATTCAGCCATAAGAACCACAATAATAAGATGAAAAGGTGGAAGTCCATACTTGAGGAATATAATTACGAATTGAGTTATCGGCCAGGCAAAACCAATGTTGTAGCTGACGCTATTTCAAGAATACCCACACAAATTAATACTTTAACGGGGACTGCTCATAGTGATGAAAGCTCCAGCGAGGATCTTGTGCCTTGCGTAGAAAGCCCAATCAATGTTTTTAAGAACCAGATATTTCTAAGAATTGGAGATATATCAAGTTATCAATTTCAAATTATTTTTCCTACAGTCCATCGTCATACTATTACTGAACCGGAGTTCACTAGAGAAAATTTAATACAATATATGAAAAGGAGACTAAACCCTTCTGTTATAAACGGAATTTGCACAGAGGAATGAATCACGGGAATAATACAAAATTTATATCCCGAACATTTTCTTAATTATAAAACTAGGTACACGCAAACAATTGTAGAGGACATAACTAACGGACAGCAACAGGCAGAAATTATATTAGATGTTCACTGTAGAGCACACAGAAATGCAATCGAAAATAAAGCCCAAATACTCGCAAAGTATTATTTTCCGGGAATGACAAGTAAAATTAAACGAATAACTCAGAATTGTATCACATGTAAAGAAAACAAATACGAACGACATCCGAACAAACCTAAACTGACCGAGACACCACTGCCAACACGTGCAGGAGAGATGTTACATATTGATATTTATTTGACCGAAGGAAGAGCAGTACTGACAGCATTAGATAAATTTTCAAAATATGCACAGGCTAAAATACTTAAAAGCCGTTCTATAGAGGACATACGAAGACCATTGAGAGACATATTATTCTCCTTTGGCATAACAACGAGGTTGGTAATAGATAATGAGCCATCCCTGAGCTCTCGTTCAATCAAATTCATGTTAGAAAACGAACTAAGAATAGAAACCTACGTAACACCTCCATACACCAGCCGAGCCAACGGTCAAGTGGAAAAGTTTCACTCTACTCTGACTGAAATAATGAGGTGTCTAAAAAATAATGGAGGACACCGTAATTTTGAAGAGTGGTTGCTGAAATATAATCACTCAATACACTCAGTGACGAAAAGGAAACCAGTTGACATATTTTTCGGACGATCAGTCAATTTTTCACCAGAAGACGTAGAACGAACTAGGCAAACTAATATAGAAAGACTTACTAGGAAACAAAAACAGGACTTGGAACATCATAATAGGGACAGAACTGATTTTAAGTCATATTTAGCAGGACAAATAATATTTGTAAAAAGAAACAAACGAAATAGTAGCTGAAGATAGAAATAGTACAGTCCTAACAGAGAAGGGACAGATTATACACAAAGGTGAATGAAAATTGATCTTTTTTTACATAATTTACAGACTAGTCATACCAATTAACTATGCGGACGTACAAATCCTGGATTATTCTAATGCTCAACTAATCACAGTAGAAAAAGGCGTTGCCAGAATACAGACAGGATATTTCAAAATTATTCACGAAGTGGACCTCGATAAATACAATAACATAATAGACAACATAGAACATTTGGCAAAAACACCGGAAATCGAAAATAATCCACACTACCCGTTCATATCCTTATTAATATCTCAGATTAAAGCTTATTTAAGCAATTTGCAAATACAAAAAAGGAAAAGATCTTTAGATTTTCTAGGAAGTGCATGGAAATGGTTAGCAGGTAGCCCTGATCACATTGATCATGAAATAGTTTTAAACATATTGAATAATGTCCTGGAAAATAATAACAATCAACTATTGATTAATAAGCTAACAATTTAAAAAGTTAATGAAATTACGAATATAACTAATAAAATTTTAAAAGTAATGGAAAATGATGAACATACAAGGAACGACCTTATTTTGAAATTAAAGTTTAAGCTAGAAGTAATCAAAGAAGAAGTTGTAAACATAGCTTATGCCATACATTGAGCAAAAGCTAATATAATAAATTCTTATATTTTATCTAACGAAGAAATTGGGATAGCCTAAAATATTGTAAACAGAGAAAATCTACCATTTATTAATTTGGATGAAGCTTTCGAATTCTCCGAAATAAAAATTGTAACTAACGGAAAATTAATTATTTATATTATAAGTTTACCAACTGTTAAGAATGACATTTGCAAAACAATCGAAATACGAGCTGTCAAACATGAAAAGAGAATAAATAAAATAAATTTTAACGAAATATTGATTTGCGGAGAAGAAATATATGGAATTAAAAATAATTGCAAAATTATAATAATTTAGAAATATGTTTAAGTAATAATATAATAGATTTAACCACTGATACTTGTATTTGCAATCTATGTACTTAAAAGTCGTACACCAAACTGCACTGTGGTAAATAACCAACACATCCCAACAATAGAGGAGATTGCACCCGGCATACTATTCCTGAACAGATTCAATGGAGATATTAGATTTTAGCAACATTACTATTGAGATTCAAGGTAAAAACTATCGCACTGAAGAAAAAATAACAAGCAGACCGTTACCGGCAATACTTCAGCCACTATCCAAATCTAATACCGTTGAAGAAATACTCTCCCTACAAATGCTACACCAATTAAACACTAATAACACTAAGTACATTGGTAGTTTGGAGAAGGTAGACAAAATAAAATACGGTATCAGCCTCTCAGTTACTATAATGCTGATAATTGTTATGATAGCCTTTCGAAAACTTATTTCCATTACAAGGAATAAAAAATCAATCCAACTGACACCAGCAGCGATAGACGAGTTAAATCAACTATTTAATAAAACAACTTCGTCAAACGAGGACGTTTGAAATCCACGAGGGGAGAAGTTAACACATTAAATATTTAGACATCAAATTCTGTTTTGCTGCACACGTTTAATATTTCGACATCAACATTTTTAAACGACTCCGTCTTGCTGATGCTGCACACGCGCCAGTAAATAATTTTGCAACTCGTGGGAAACGTCGAGTCAACAGTTCCAGCAACTCTGCGCTTTGACGAGATTTTTAAAATGAACTTTCACTTTCATCGTAAACGGACGAGAAATTTCAAGAAAGTACTTTTATGAACTTGGAACTTATTTTGATCACAGTTCTTTAGACGGCCGAAGTTTTTGGATAGGATCTTGGCCTCATTTGCTCTTTTAGTTTGTATGCTACTTTTTATGTTCATATGTGTAACGTATTAACAACTGTCGGATCTTTCTCATATTATTTTCTCACTAAGGCGTACCGTATAGCAAATTTAAGATTTTTAGGCACAGTGGTCATCGTACTCCCCCAGACGAAAAGTGGTCGTCTTAAGATTTTCCTGATTATTTGCTAACCAAGACCTGTGGAAGTGCCCCATAATATTGACGAGTCAGGGAATAGGCAGTAAAATATGCACCTTTTACACCTTCACCCCGTTATGTTTCAAGTGCTATCATTTTATGATCAACTGAAGCAACTTTATGAGGGGGTAAAAACAGCGCGAATGATTTCATGTAATATTCACACTCTGTGCTCAGGCGTGAACTGTTCCTGGTGCACTACTCTGCTCCTTAAATTTTACCATTCCATGATGCACGAAGGTCCAGGATGCCATAAATAGAACATTGATTCAGTGATTTTATAAAATATTGCATTGGGGATTTTTGTCACCAATGATTCCAAAACTGAAATTAAAATTTTAAAATTCATGATGGACGATCCAATATTGCTTTAATTAAAAAACAAAGGAAACTTTAGGATTATATATTTGAGATTAAAAATGGTGAAATCAATATAGTGGCTAGAATATAGATACTTCTTTAGGACACCATCATCACTTTGTAATTCTTAAACTATGTTCAGACGTGCATTATTACTTGAGACAATTTATTTTTAATTGCGCAATTGAATTTAGGTTTCATACATCTCAATTTAGTTTACTCAATCAGCATTTGACACAAGACAGATCAACCAACAATACAACAAATTTGTTGTAGAAAATACCTTATTAGCTGTCAAAACAAATAAAAATCCAGGTGGCACTGTCTGCACAGATGAATATTTAAGAAAATGTCAAACACCATGTAACACGGAATACGTATACAACAAAAAACTTTCACGTAATTGCAATGTACACAGTTTAGGCTGCTGTTGTAGTGATACTACCTGGTTGAATTTGCTTGTACTGTATATAATTGTTTCTTCTCACTGAACATTCTTCTCAGTAAACATACTTGTGAAAAGAGTTGCATTTCGAATTTTAAATAATTCGTGATGCAATTAACTGATTGTGTAAAATTTGCTAATTGCGCAATTACGTTGTATGTCATAACATATTATTAGTTTAATTCTTCTTATTATTGTTGAAATTAATGAGGATAGCATTAACAACTTTAAAAGCAGCAGAATACATGGTTAAACGACTACAAATGTCGCCCTGTAGCCAGCTACTTAATTATTTTGAAAACGGAACTACATAGTAAACAGCTGATTCATTTATGTTTTTTAGCTTTTTTAGGGGTTCCGTTTTTTTCATTGAACAAGTCCTGTTTAATTCTCTTAAAAAATAACATAAAAGGGTGAATATGGGATGGCTTTAGGCTTGCCAGATCTAATTTGTCAAAAAGCTTGACATTGACCAAAAAAAAACTTGATTTTGAAAAAAAAACTTGACAAATAAAAACACTCATACTAAATATATAAAAGAGATTTTTAGTTTTTAAAGAAGAACTTCTGGATAATTATTATTGGGAAAATACGAATTGAATTTCAACTTTTACTCGTAAAAACAATTTTGCTGAGAGGTTTTAGCTAGTCTATAATAAATAAATAATAATTTTCATAAATAACTTGACAATTCTTCAAACACATAAGTTTTATTTAAAAAAACAATGAAAAACCGCCTGTATTATTCCACCATGGGTATATCAAGTCGGCTAAGCTGATAGAAGGATGGCGCGCCGGTAAAACCCCGGCTCAAGCTGAATCGCCGCCGCCGCTGACGAAAAGTCCACGACTTGCTTCTCTGGTTCAATGTTGTCAATTTACTAGTGTTGAGTAATATGGTAAATATCAGTGTTGGCACTTTTATAATAATTGTACAGAAAGTTATAGTTATTTTTTAAACTATAATTGCAGAAAAAAATATGTATCATATTAGTCCTTAGTTCTATTGATAGTAAAAATATGGGCTTTAGATTTGTTTTTTAGAAATATACACATACTTTTTTTAAGTATTATTAAATAGCTAGAATAAATTTGAGAAAAAAATAACTTACAAAAAAGCTTGACAAATCACTTTTTCACTTGACACTTGACGCGCATTAAAAAACTTGACAATCAGGCCAAATCAGGCCCTTCTGGCAACCCTAGATGGCTTATAAAAAGACATTCCGACGATGCGTCAACCTCTTCGAAGTGTTTACCCAAAATAGGTTAATTAGTGGGAAAAGGAATTTTATGCCCAACTTTTTTAAATTTATCTGAAATATCGAGAAAAATATTTTGTGTATATATACTAAAAGAATATACAATAAGCTTTAATTTCATGTATAATATGTCAAAGTAGATAAAAAAAAAACGTGTGACACTCGGGGACCGCCGCGGCAAAGCTAATGCATAGCATTTTTATCAACTTATGCAATTATAATTATTTATTTATGCAGTATTTATTTTCTTTGATATTAATTAAAGTTTTTTCTTTGATATTAATTCAAGTTGCACTTTTTGAGCGTGGTGAATTTGTTGATTCGGTCGCCACGCTCAAAGCCCGCGATAAAAGCTATGCAATAGGTTAAAAACCTAATTGTCTGTTTGTTTGTGCATATCATTTTTTGTCGACCACGATTGCTCGTAAGTACTCCATTTTGTGTTTTCCTACTTGTAAAAATCTGTTCTGGCAATACTGTATGTTTATGAAATCAATAGCAAACTTTACAGGTTAACATACGCTAGCCGATTCAAATACTTTAAAAAACAAAAGACTTAAGAAACAAACTTAGTGTTAGGTTTTTTTCGTTACGGAATTTCTTGAGTCGGTCGCCTCACCCAAAGCCCGCGTATGAGTACGAGTAGGTTTAATTTAATGCTGGATTTGTATATAAGAAATTTGGGTTTAATGCACACATTAACTTTATTAATCTTTTGTGACTAACCTCCATTAACACAAAGTTCAGTAATGCTTATTTAATTTGATAGTTTACTAACTTTCAGTTTGTATAAACTTATATTTTAATTGGAAATTAAAAATTCTCATTAACAATAAAAAAAATTTAGTCAACATACAGTTCTCAACTACTGTGAATCATACCAGGAACTTATATTTGGGAAATGCAAAAAAAAGAAAATAACACCATCATCCAAGGACATCTGAGCATGATTTCTTCACAAAGATGACATTTTTTTTTAAGAATTTTCGAAAAATATTTTTAAAACAAACAACAAATAATTAATTTTTAAATGCATTCAAACCGGGGTTCCCATATAAAAATCCAACATTAAACCTACTATAACTTTATTAGTTGTTTGTGAATAGGCCATAAAGTTTACAAAAATATATCTTCATAATATTTTTGTAAGCTTATTATAAATATGATTAGAAAAGTATTTTTCTGTAAGTTATTTATAGTTTAACTTAAGATTTGTATCACAATGCCAATAAATCTGGAACTTCTAAACTGTTAATTGTATATAGAAACCACAATATTTTCTGTTTATTTTATATAATCAAATGTTATTGGTCGACTTAATAACTTTGATGCAGGTGTCCTTTTTATTCATACGTCTTTAAATGCAGGTGCAGTTGGTGATAGTGATTGGTGAATTGGTATTGGCATTCTAAGAGACGCCAATGCAGACATAAATATCGAAGAAAAAGATGTATCATTTTCGCTTTGTTGTCCATATTCAGATAATCCAGTGGTTCCATCACAACCCCACTTGGAAATAAAAATATCTTCTAAATCGCTCGAAACGAAGAAACGGTTTATAAAGTCTAAATCCTCTAAAGATATGTTAAGTTTCAGAAAAATCCGACAGATTAAAACTTCCAGATATATTACCATTTTTTTGGTGAAAGTCCCCACTGTGCAGTCTTATAAATTATTTTTAATTTCTATTTTGAATAGTAAAATCAAATGAATAAATAAATCAAACGAATTTGAGTGATGGAAATCTTTATTTGGATCTTTATAGTTTTTTCTGTTAAGTGGAAATTATCATATCCGCCAAATGGCTGCCGTCAGTCTTCATACACATTTTAGACCGTTTTAACGCATTTCCGTTTCCCGTAAAATTTCCGGTGATAACTGTTCGCATTCCTGCCGAATGTTCTCTTTAAGGCACCGATTACCTGGGGCTTATTGGCATAAGCCCGCGACTTTAAGTAGCCCCAATTGTCTGGGATTGTTAAGTGGAGCGATCGTGCTGACCATACAAAATCTCCAAAACGTGAGATTAAGCGACCAGAAAACGCTTCGACACAATTATTCCACGCTATTGCGGAGTATAATACTCCATTACTTGTCCGTTACAGATGTGTAGCTCATGAACGAACGGGTTAAATTGAACGAATCATCCAACTGAACGAAGTGATCTGGTCATTTTACTGCACGCTTTTGGTTCAATAGCGTAACGTTCGATTTTGTAGATGAGTTAAAACTTGTTTGCGTTCGTTCAGGTGACTTTTTTTATGTAAAATTTACTTTCGTTCATGTATTTTTTTTATGTTGCAATCTTTTGCTTCATTTGAGTTTTGATGTATTGATCAGAGTTATTTTAAAAATCAAATAAACTTTTCTTTTTGAAAGCAACACATAAAACGTATAGGATATAACCTACAACAAAATGTCTAATATTCCAGTCAAAAGCACAAGAAACTGATTCTAAAGTTAACTTAAATATGATTTTTCAATTAATAAATCCATTTTTAAATAAATTCTTTAATTACATTATTCAAATATTTACAACCGATTTTCTCAAGAAAAGAATGAATTAAAAAAATATAATTGTTGCCGTACTGTCGATCAACTGAACGAATAAATGAACGGGTTAATTTTTGGTAATTTAACGACAATAACCGATCACTGAAATGAACGATTTGGCACAGCTTTATTGTCCGTTTGGATACTGCAGATGTCTTGTTCGAAAATGTCAAATCTGATTGACGTCCGAAGCCATTTGCAAAAATTATAAATTCTTCCGATAGGGTGATTCATTTTGCGCCACCCTGTTTAGAGATGTATGTTTTAAAGAAAATAGCTATTAATTATTTAGGAACAACATTATATCAGAAGAACAAATGTTATTAATAACTTTGCGAGTATATGCAACTGAGGGCATGTTAATGACAATGTAGACGTGAATGGAGTTTTAATATCTACGGTGTCAACAGTCGTTGCGCGTGTAACTCATAATATAGCACCCCTAAAAGACCATTTCATAAAATTTCCACAATCGGATGAAGAAATTCTCAACGCAAAGAAATAGTTTTTTAGAATTGCTAAATTTCCCAAGGTTATTGCTACTATTGACTGCACCTACGTAAAAATTATTTCTTCAGGAGGTAACAGTGCTGAAATCTATCGAAATAGGAAGGGATTTCTGTACCTGAACGTCCAAACTACTTCAAATATCCTTAGAAATTCTAAAATTTACTCAAAATTCGAGAGTGGTGAATTTACCAGTGGATTAATAGTCGGAGATAGTGGATATTCCAAAAAGAAATACATAATGACTCCATTGTTAAATCCATAAACAGCAGAAGAAATTTTGTACAATTAGTCGCAGATAAGAACACGGTGTTGTGTTGAACGTACACAGCTACGGTGTCTGGAAAAGTCGATTCCCCATACTTTCGTTTAAATATTAAAAAAGTGCAGGGTATTATTGTGGCAACAGCTGTACTTCACAACATTTGCTGTAAAAATAATGAAACCGAATCTCCAGTTTGCCAGACCATTTGCAAGAAGCTGTTGCTTTTGTTACATCTCTCCCTAATAATAGGCAAAGCAGTCAGGAAAACAACAACTTTGTGCGACGCGCATTACAAAAGATTACTTCAAAAAGATATTGTAAAAAACGAATAAAAAAAAGTAAAACACATTCATATGTACATACGTACTTCTGTTTCTTTTTATAATATTTTTCAAAACGAAAAAACCATATATGTACATACATACGAGAAGATAAATAAACAATTCAATTCAAAACTTAACAAAAAAATCAGTAACTTCCTATAGCAGGAAGTTAAAAAAAACAGGTAACAAAGCAAAATATACCACATATTAAAAGCATTAAAAATTAATTTTTAAAAGTAAACTAAAGAGATCTTATAAAATTCATTGTCATCGGACTTGAGTAAATTCCTTATGCGTTCTAAAAATTCAATATATCTTTAAAACTGGAGTTAATAGGAAATTTTTATGTGTAGTAATTTCTAAATTCTGCAGATGAAAATACAGAAGGATCACCAATTCTAATCTTCGAATCAATTTCATTGTTACGCAGTGTGAATTAAAACTCTTTAGGATAGATATTCACTGTTGTAGGGGTGTTTTCACATTTTTCCACTTTATGCCTCAACTCTTCTATTTCTAACTGCAACGTTGTTTTTCTCAGTTTTGCCTCTTCTTCGATTACTTTTATTTCCAACTCGTATTTTTTCAATTTCATCTTAGCAACATCCGCCATTACTAGTGCTGGCAAAGTATTGAGTGGTGGGTGCCGAATATCGGGCATTTTCCTTTTTTTTGGCTACTCAATACTCAAAAGTAGTTACTCGATACCTTTAGAGTTGTATTTTCAAGCAAGTTGAGTGGCTAAAATAGTGCATAAAAAAACATCACTCTATAAAGACACCTAGGTGCAATATTCTTAAATCGAATCAACACTAAATAATAACACGTTAGCTTTACATTTATTTTTTATTTAATAATAAAAGACATACAAAACCAATAATAGTTGAAGATCTATTTTTAATTTTTGAAGAAACTTCAATTTGTAGATAAAAGTTATGCGTTACAAATTAAAAAAATCCGTTAAAAGTATCGAGTATTATTGAGTACCCAAATGAAAAGTATTGAATATTGTTGAGTATGAAAAGTAGTAAAATTTGCCAGCACTATCCCATACATCTCTGGTTCCCTTTTGTTTTCTGCATTAAGTGCAGAATGCTTAGGTCCTTTTGGCATTTTTGGAGTACATTTGTTCCATTTGTGCTTTGGACTTTCTTCAAGAAAAGAAGTTTCTGCTGATTTTTCTTATAAAAGTTGAAAAAGTTCAATAAGTATGTATTTAAGAGTAAATAAAATTGATATTGGTCTACCAAAACATTCATCGATAATAAAACTTTCATTCTCATCCAAATCATTTTTTAACAACACATTTTCAATTTCTGGAAATAGGAAAGTTCATTTAAATTACATACAGAAAACTGTTCCGGTGATACTTTCTGTCATCATCGTATATAGATGACAAACCTTCAACTTGTTCCTCATCCAGCATTTCTATTATGTCGTTATACATTGCAGATATATTTGACTTCGGTTTTGGACCTCCGCCCGTTTTTTAAAGTTGTTGGTTGTCTAGGGCACAATTTTTTTGACTTTTTCATATCATTTTTAACTTTTAGCGTTTTGTGGAACCTATATCCACCAAACTGGGAGTTAAAATCATCCTGGATTTTTAACCAGCAAGAATTTTTTTCAACCGCGGTGGTCCTAACAGTTTTTTTTTGCATTCAATAACTTGTTTTCCTATATTCACTAATTCAACCAGGTATTCCACCTCACTAGTTGTGATATTCGCCGACCTCCTTGAATCCACATTCATAATTATTTCAACACTCTAAAATTTTCTAGCTTGTAAATATGATCGAATTCGCGCACTTTCTCTTAGAAAAAGCCATGTCGTTTTGATAACAAATTTTACATTTGCAAAAAAATGATAAATAATATTACCCTGTTAAACATTTAATATAACTTTCCTGGATTACTATAAAACTGTAATTAAAGTTTCATCTTGGTAAAAGAATAATTTTGTTGTTTTCATGAATAACAAACAGTGCATGTTTAAAAATCAAAATTTACAGGAGATCCAAAATCAGTTATTTTTAAAGCATTTTTTTTAGCATTGAAAACTATTTTTTTATACAATAATGTATATTTATGTTATGACAATATTGCAATTAATTTTTACTACACATATTTTATGGATCAGATCCCACAGCAATTTGACAAGAATGAAATGAGAAAAATTGAACATAGGCTGTTATTCATGAAAACCAAAGAATTAAGTTACATACAAAAGGCCAGTGTGTTAATTATAGAGAAATAATATTAAAATAATAATAATAAATGTTAACTGTTTCATCAAAAATATGCTTATATGATTTAGTCGGTAACTCTATTTTGTAAACAAAACAAAAAGTTAAAATTGAAGCAAATGAAAAAATGTTCTCAATTTTACCCTTCGACGACAGTTAAAAAAAATGAATTTGCACTCGCATGTGTAAATGCAAAAGCTAGTTTCGAGTTTTTCATTGATAACACGTATACATCAATGGTATGCCACTATTTGCATGTGTAATTGCAGCGTAAAATACGATTGTAGCAAGTTTCATTAACTGGGGGTCTCCACTAGCCATGAACATCATTCGAACAAATGTCATTTTTAAAGGAATGAGAAAGAGACATCGCAAAAAATTAAATTTTATCTCTATTGCTCAACCTGAAAATTACAAAGCTTTTTGTAACATGAAAAATCGAAATTTTAATATCGTTGCTCTGTCGGCGTCATGTTTATGTCATCCTCAAGTCGATGGCTCGTGAATACGTAGTGTAAAATCGAAGATTGTGAGCGCCACCTGTTGATTGATTTGTAGTGTAGTTGTTATGTAGTATTATTAAAGAAATTAAATTTTTTTGGGTTTCATACAAGGCGAATTAATTTACCAGGTGACAGCGCTGAGACCACAACACAAATTGTGTTGCTGAGTCGCAAACTACTGCAGTTTGTGGGTCAAAAAATAGTCATCCGGCGTGATGCGTCCATCTGGTCAATGAATTCGCATTGGTTTCTTATGAATAAAATGTTATAATATGTACCGGTATTTGAGCTTTGGTAACGGTATATACCGATACTGAAATAGAAAAAATTAATATAGGTACCGTTACCGATATCGTTATAAATTATTATTAGATTATTCTAGTAAATACAACTGAACTGTTTGTTTACTAAATATATGCAATTAAAAATATTATAGAATTAGATTTGTATACTTTTCCAGTGCTATTCTCGAAAAAGTAATAACAATTTCAAATAGAAATATTTTTGAATGAATCCACAATTTAGTTAAAATATTTTACAAAAACTATTGTTATAATGAATTCGAGAATACCACTGTTAGTACAATTCAATACATTTTGAGCACTTTTTAATTATTTATGTTTTAATTTTTTATATTTTTAGTAAAAGTACCTGCACGCTTAGTTTTATATTTTTTATCATGGTCGGGGTTCCTAGTGTCGTTTATGATGCGTAACGACATGAATTTTGCCCTTGTCGCAATGACAACTTCGAATAATAAATCGTTATCTCATTTATCCGACCCCAACCAAATTTTATTAAACGACACATCAGGCTCATCTATTGGAAATATAACATCTTATTCTGCTGCCAATATTAGTGAAACGTGCAATTCCACGAATACGGAATTATGTAACTATTATGAGTGGTCATCTCCTATACAATCCATAATACTGAGTTCGTTTTTTTGGTGCTATGTGTTATCACAAGTAGTTGGAGGTATTGCAACACAATACTTCGGTACAAAACATGTATTCGGTTGGTCACAACTTGCAACAGCGTTATGCAGTTTATGTATGCCAGTATGTGCGAACTGGCACTTTGGACTAGTTATTGCTTTAAGATCTATACAGGGCTTTGCATCGGGCCTTACTTGGCCAGCTATGTATGCGGTTGTCGGATATTGGATACCTCTTGGCGAGCGATCACGATTTATGTCAAGTTTTCAGGGCTTTAGTATTGGAATTGGTGTGACATACGCATTATGTGGGTTTATAATCGAAAAATTTGGTTGGCCCTACGTATTTTATACCACCGGTACACTTGGCATGTTATGGTGTCTTTGGTGGTACTTTTTAGCATATAACACACCCCAAACACATCCCAGAATATCCACGAAAGAACTAGAGTATATTGAAGATAACATAAGTAGTGATGTAAAAGAATCACTGCGCATGAAAGTTCCATGGAAATCAATTTTCACTTCAATGCCAGCATGGTCAATTGGCATAACGACGTTCGGCCGAATATGGATACACTATGTTTTTATTATATATGGACCAAAATTTATGCAAAACATTTTAAAATTTCGGTACAAAGAAAATGGCTTCCTTTCCGGAATGCCATTTATATGTTCCTATGTTGCATCTGTGCTTTTTTGCTCTCTAGCCGATAAAATAGTGTTAAAGAAGTGGATGTCGCTTACAAATGTGCGAAAACTTTTTACCGCACTTTCACAAATCATACCTGGATTGCTGATCATTGCCATTGGCTATATAGAAAACATTTTCGCTCTCTTAGTTGTTTGGTTTATTGCTGTTACTTTCATTACGGCATCTTATGCAGGCGCAATGGCTAGTATCGTGGATATTGCGCCAAATTTCGCTGGACCGGTTTTAGCGTTTTGCCAGACCATACACATGTCAGCATCCTTTCTATCACCACTTATATCTGGAATTATTTTAGAGGATGGGGTGAGTAGATATGCTTTTCACATGTAATATACTTTTAATAGCACAAAATTTCTATTTCTATTAGATGCACATAAAACAATGGCGGATCGTTTTTGGACTTTCATCGATAATAACAATTTCAACTTATTTTGTTTTTCAAATTTATGGTACAGCCGATATACAAAAGTGGAACAATTCACCCTCCTCGTCAAAAAGCAATAATGATGGTGGTTTTTCGATGGAGGAAGAGGAAAACCAAATGCTTAAGAAACCAAATGACACAACCATTCCAAAAACGTATTAGTACTTACTTTTTACTTACTTATTTATATTCTAATTACTTACATATGTTGAGTCTAGATATACATTTTATTGTTTCTTTTTTTATATTAATTATATTGTGGAAGGTAGTCGGATTTGTTAAATAAAGCACAACCAAACTATTTTAAACAATTCTAACATTTGGGATATAATATATTTTAACCAGAGTGCACTTAATCATCATAAGTTGACTTTAATTTATTTACAAACGACAATAAATTGAAAATTTTATGAGAATCCTTTATAATCAGTTAATACATACATAGCAACGGCACGCCATCAAATATTTACATACATTTTGCCTAAAATGTGGTGAATTTAAAGTTGGGTACACACCATCGAACATGAGTGACAGTTTTGCTCAAATTTTGGCTTGATCGACAATGCGAACACAAATTTTGTCAGGCAACAGTCAACCACAGAAATTCTTGCGGTTGAATGACAGTCAGCGGCCACGGCCACATTGGTTTTTGACTGATAGTGTGTAACAAAAAGTATCAGCCCAAAGCATACAGACAGAAAGGGAGAACTATATATGCAACTCACTCTATACCACAAAGCATACAGAGGTGACAGAAGGGGGAAACTACATATATAAGCTTATTTTCCGACTCCGGCAACGAAAAAGAAATTGAAAAAATATTTTGCATTCTTTGTGTTTTACACAAACTGCTTTGTGGTAACGATCATCATTCGGATGTACTACAAAGCATCTCCCATTTCCCACAAACTAATAAGCAAATTGGAGCTAAAAACTTGCTATTTACAAAACACACACAAACCACAATTTTTCCAAAAATTTTTTTGTTATTTTCTTTATTCGCAGCATTAATTTGATATAGTTGTCTCTTTCTTCAATCACCAGGGATTTAGCTGATTCGGACCATTTGCAAATGTAATTTTTTACATGTCTGTTAGTAGTTTGTGGTATAAGTCCAGATATGTATGTTTTTGTACCATAAACTACAAAACTAGGAATCGGAAAATTATTTTTTTAAGCAATTTATATATTTCTTTTGTGAAATGCAAGCTTAGGTGAGATGTGAAGACACAATAATACAAAAAGTTGTTAGATAATACGATAAAATTAAAATAATTTATTATAAAAAAATTTTGTTAGCAATAATGTGCATCCAATTTTCGTATTTTAAATGTTTATGTGTCTGATTTGATTCTTGAATGACGGTTTCAGCGTCGAACATGATCGATTGTCTGAACACTATCATTCAAAACTGATGCATTTTTGACAGTCACTCAAGTTCGATAACACATAGATGTCGTAGGTCAAATAAGTATTAAAGATGGTAATGACTTCACTCACGCTCATGAAAAAAATTTACTCATGCACGACTTTATATTTTGGCTAACGTTCATGCACGCTGACGTGAGTAGAAAAGAAGTTAGTCACAATCACGAAAACATTAATTCAAAATTAGGTGAAAATTACAATAAATAAAACTGAGGCCTTAAAAATGATGTGCATGAACATCATTTGTTACTTTCAAAAACATTTTAGTAATACAACCGCAAAGGCATTTTCCGGACATGTTTTTTTGCAGTATTTTGTGAGGAAAAAATTCTACTTTGACTTTTTAAATCCGTCAAAAACTAATTGATTTATTAAACTTTTTATAAAAACAAAATATTTGTGAAAATCCCTACATTCAGTTTTTTGTGTTCTTTTAAGACGATATTTGTTTTGTTTTTTTTATTTTAAACAAAAACGATGTAATAATCATAAACCATAAATATAATGATTGGTACATCAGTATTCGCCAAACTTTTTATATTCCAGAACCCCATTTGTTATCTATACAAAACTTTATATTCCTTTAAACTAAATTAGGATTAAAATGGATTTTTCTAAAGATATCATAGTTGTAACGGAAAAAAGCGGGAATTTTCATATAGTTAATATCTCATGCTAACTATAAACAATTGAATTGTTACAGCCTCAGGCTGCAAGTTGCAAATCACTGTTATACTTTAATCAAATATATTAACCATATAAAAATTCCCGCTTTTTTCCGTTACAATGTTCACTATTAAGTATGATATCTTTAGAAATATCCTACAACTTTGAATTTAATTTGTGAACGCACTATTTCACTGATCATCTGTTACTTTACTTTTTTCAGTAAACTCAACATTTTTTATCATGGTAAGTGCACTAACGAACAACGTATGCAAGTTATAAAAATGTAGTACAGTAATTTTGATTTAGCTGCACAATCAATTTTGTACGATTTTTTGTGCAGATAAGTAAAAAATGCTGTTTGTATTAGACATCTGCAACAATACATAATACTCGCGAGCCCACTCGCTTTTTACCAAGTAATTTTCAGTCTCGGATACTTTTAAGCACTTGCTTTTATTGATTTGTTGTTTTTCGTTTGTTCTTCATATGCCGCGAGTTTCATGCATGACAATAACGTGCGCAAGATAACGTCGACGAAATTGTGTCGATTATGGTAATTCAAAAACTGGGGAAAAATTCGGGGAAAGTTTACGGGAATTTCATGTGGAGGAAAATATGTGGTCAGACACAATAGTTGTTGGCTTATAATGTGTTCAGACATGCATTCTTAATTGAGTCAATATTCGGTTTATTAACAAAATTATTTTTGTGTTCAGATATACTAAATTTATCTTACTCAATAACCATTTGAATGTTAGAAAATAAAATTGTTTTTATTTTGGTCGTTGAAACTGGTTTTGAAAATTACAAAAATGAAAATAAAGTCCTATATAAAAAAGAAATTAATATTATGTATTAGAAACGCCGCGCTGTTGCGTTGACGTACTCGGTTCAGGACGCGGAGAACACGGTGATAATAGCGATTATGGTGCATCAGGATACAATGCCGTTGGGGTATTGGAAGCATCTGCATAAATAAAAATATTTATTAATAATAATAAAAATAAAAAATGAAAAAGGAAGAAAATGTTTTTCTTCTAATGAAAATGATTCCAGATACTCCCATTGTCGCCTTTTATTTTCTGGAAAATTTTAATTTCAAAACATTTTTTATGTACATATGCATATACTAAATACCTGCACCGCTGTGTAAAGTTGTATAAAGCTGTATCCCGTGGACTACAAGAGTAACCCTGCTCATCAGCCATCTCTGCGTAGATGTGGCCATTTTCCTGTATCCACGAAGCCCATCCATTTTACTTGGCCAAATATCTAAAGAGGCTGCCTCACTGGCCTCATTCCAGCCCATTCTCTTCTTCTTAATTTTGACACCTATTTATATTAAAAAAAATTGGTTTATATGTTTTTATATTATAAATCATAAATTTAATAAACTTACCCTAAACTTTACCCGCCATACATACTTTTAACGTATTTTTTCAATATTTTCTTAACATTTGCCATTTTAGATAATTTTGCTCACTAAACACACTTTTGAACAGTGTTGTATTTTAAGTTTTACTCAATTTTATAGCAATTTCGTACTTATTGAACAATAATAAAATTAAAATTGTGTATGGAATATTGAGCTTAATAATGGTATTTATTCGGATAATCTCAATAAAGTTGTATGCCTGAACATCGTATTGTTGTGGCCACCACAGATTTTCTCAAGGAATGAGACCCACTAATTATGAAAGTAGACACCTTAAGGAATAAAATCAGCCAATCGTGCTAAAAACCGTAAGGTCAATTTCTGAGAAAATTGATCTGCTCCAAAATGGCCACAAAAAACCGTTGCTGATTTATTTTGGCCACCACAGATTTTCTCAAGGAATCAGACCCATTCATTGTGAAAGTAGACACCTTAAGAAAAAAATGAGACCAATAAAATGTCATTACTGATTTATTGTGGCCACCACAGAATTTCTTAAGCAATTGGCCACTTCCAAAGTTGGAGCAAAACATAAATATAAATGCTGATGTATCCTATGTAAAATATTTGCGCTTTTTTTATAACTTAAAGGCGGTTTTCAGAATGCTCAGTAGAGCCAACATGGAAGTAGAATTGTTTATGTATATTAAAGCTGATACATTCAGGAAACCTTGAAACCAGTGATACCGTGGTATTGTTATTTGCTACTATTTGTATTTTTTATGTAGTAATATTGCTTAAACTAGTTTGTGATCAGACTCATATATATGATCGTGGTATATATATATACATAAGTGTATTTTAGTCACGGATTTCAGAAAAATGTGCTGATAGGTAGTATTTTTTAATGACAAGCTTCCTGTATTGTACACTTATAGCATCTACGAATTGAATCTTTTTTATACCCTTCACCAAAAAATTTGGAAAGGGGATATATAGGTTTGTCATTCCGTATGTAATTTCTTCATTATTCATTTAAGACCCCATAAAGTATATATATTCTGGATCCTTATAGATAGAGAAGTCGAATGAGCGATGTCCGTCTGCTAGCTTTTGGTGTAGTTCGAATTAAGGCCAAAACACAACGTAGAGAAATAAATTTTATACCATTCTCTTGGAATTTTTCATAAATTTCATAACTGATAATAATAATAATTCATCTGTCTTCGAATCAAATGACTTAATTCCTTGCAAAGAAAAATCTGATTGGAGTAATGTTACTATTAGGAATAAATCTAATAAAGGCAGAATGATCGGTGAACAAAACAACTACTCTGAATCGGATGTGGTACATAATACAAATGCTAACTGGACTAATGTCTCAAAGAGAAATAAACCTCGGGGTAAAATGGTAATAGGGCAAAATAATAATTGCGAATTGGATGTGATACATAAAATGAAATGGGTCCACTTGTCATCGTTTAAGCCTACTGTCACTGAACAGGATATAATTGCATATTTAAAAAAACATACTCATATCAAAGATGAAAATATTTCCTGTTACAAATTGGTTAAGAAAGACGTCTCATCTGCCGATTTAAAGTTTATAAACTTTAAACTTGGTGTTTCGCCTAACTATTATGATGAACTATTTCGCCCTGATCTCTGGACGTCTGCTTTAAAAGTCCGGCCATTTAAGTTTTTTCCAATGGGAAAACTGAATCCAGCTCAACAAACTTAGCTCCAAGTTCCAATTCGTTAAAATTATACTATCATAATGTCTCCGGTATGCGAACTAAATCATTATTATTCCATTCATTTACATCTCAATGCGACTACGATGTCTTTGTTATTACGGAATCTTGGTTGAATTCACACTTCTGTAGTGAAGAATTTTTCAATCCTTTCCATTATCTGGTTTATCGAAAAGATCGTGATCCTATAAAGACTGGTTGTAATAGAGGAGGAGGAGTTCTTATTGCAGTAAAAAAATCTCTACGCAGCAGAAATGTTATTTTATCTAATACAGATTCATTAATTGATCAGTTATGTATCTCGATTAAAGCTGTAAATTATGAATTATTTATTGCCGTGTCCTACATACCACCTAATAGCTCTGATTATTTATATGAATGCCATATTTCAAATGTAATGAAGGTCTCAGATACCTTGTGTAATAATGATAGATTATGTGTATTAGGAGACTTTAACCTTTCTGATATTGTTTGGTCAGAAATTCCTAACTCTGATTTATTTCTGCCTTGTAATGTAAACAAATCTTTGGAAATGAATTTAATTGATTCTTTTTTCAGTATTGATTTATTTGTGATGATATGTGATTTAAGATTCTCACTTGAGATGTGTACTTTCCCATTATCGCCACCAACTCATAATCATTCCCCTTTGGAAATTAAAGTTGAATTCTATGAATATCTACCAAATGCTTTAAATCAGTGCTATTCAACCTTTTTGGCTCGTGTACCACTAAATTCACGACAAACTTTTCGCGTACCACCAAAAAAAATATAATGTACTGAAAAAATAATTAGATCAATAAATACCAAACAATTTTAAAATTTTTAATCCATTTTATTTATTAATAATAAAAAACAATAAAATTAAAAAAAATAATAAAAATCACAAAAAACATAACAAGAACATGTACATTAAAAATATATTTTAATAAGGAAATCTTTCATTTAATTTTTTATTAAATGTATGTAGATGAGAGTGTTACTTAAATTTAAAAATTCAAAATTTTACAAAAAAGGTATACTTTTATGATGATTTTTCTTTTTGTTTCCAATTGCAAAATAGAAATCGTAAAAATTTTAAAAGATTTCGCGCACCACCTGGAAATTTTTCGCGTACCAACAAGTGGTACGCGTACCATAGGTTGAATGGCACTGCTTTAAATAATGAAATTCATTATGACTATTATAACTGTAATTTCTTTATCTTAAATAATTCTATAAATGAACTTAATTGGTACAAATTACTGGAAAATGAAATTGTTGGTATTTGCTATGACATATTCCTGTCAAATATTACTCGTATTTTTCAAAATAAAATTCCATTAGCTAAGCCTAAAATTCATACACTCCCTTGGTACACCAAAGGATTAAAAATACTGAAAAATCTTAGAAATAAATATTATAAAAGATCTAAATCATCAAACAATATAGAGGATAAAAATAATTTTCAACGATATGAAAGAGAATTTAACTTTCTTAATAAATTTCTATACAATGAATATATATTGCGCTTAAATCAGACTTTAAAGTATAATCCTAAGCGATTTTGGACCTTTATAAACTCCAAAAGAAATAGTTCATGCATTCCAATTAATATGTCTTATAATAATTTAATTTCAAATTCCTTACAAGATACACTAAACCTTTTTGCCTTATATTTCAAATCCAATTTCACTGATGCCTCTTTTCCAATTGATAATTTAGATCTCAGTGGTATAAGTTCCGTAATTGACTTTGGTTCCCTACAAATTTCTAATGATGATGTTGCTGAAGCTATTTTGAAGCTTTCTAATTCTTTCAAATGTGATAATGATGGAATTTCTGCTTTTATATTAAAGCTAAGTACTCTGTTCATCATTTCGTGCGAACTGCTGTCAAAAGTCCATATAAAAAAAATTCATGCGAAATAATTGCAAAAAAAATGGCCGAAGTTGTACTCTGTTCAAATTGTGAAAACATACGAAATGTTTCTGGCAGCATGATTTTTTCAAATACAACATGTTTCTGGCAACATATTTTCCAACTGCGAAATAATGTGAGCACCACTTATTTCGTGCGGAATTGCAAACAACAGATGCTCAGCTTTTAGTTAGCATTGAATTTGTTGCGCACAATTAACTAAAATAAAGGAAAATAGTGTGAAAATAACATAAAATGAAGGTATGGGATTGAATGAGAACGTGTGTCTTCAAAGCAGCACAAGCTCTTAAAATTATTTTGTTCTCCATTTGTTTTCACACATGGTTTTTGTTTACATAAGAAAAACAATGTTGCTTACTTCAAGGCAATAAAAACGATAAATTTCTTCTAAATCGTAGTGTTGTCACCACTGGCTAATTGTCAAAATTTTCAAACGAAATAATCAATGTTGCTCAACATTTTTCGCAAATTCAAACAGAGTACTTAGCTTAAAGGAATGCTCATCATCATTATGTTTACCTTTGAGAATAATATTCAATAAATCTCTGAATAAGGGATATTTTATCAAAAAATGGAAATACACAACTATTTTGCCCATCTACAAAGCGGGAAGAAAAGATGATGTCCATAATTACAGACCAATCTCAAAGTTAACCAACATTGCAAAAATTTTTGAGCATATTGTTTATGATAAATTTTTCTTCAGTGTGAAAAGACATATTAGTATTTCTCAACATGGATTTATGTCTGGTAGGTCTACTACCACTAACTTAGGAGTTTTCACTAAATTCTGTATACATAACTTTGAAAACAGACTACAAGTTGATACAATCTATACTGATTTTGCTAAAGCGTTTGATCGTATGCCCCATAAGCTTCTAATAATGAAGCTATCTAAATTAGGTGTTCATTCTCAAATGTTATCTTGGTTCCGTAATTATTTGTCCGATAGGCATTCTGTAGTCTCTGTGGATGGAGTTTACTCTCATTCATTTATTAATGTTTCTGGTATTCCTCAAGGTAGCATTCTGGGTCCTTTATTATTTAATATTTTTATCAATGATATTAGTCATTGTTTTAAGCATTCTTATTTTCTATTATATGCTGATGACTTAAAAGTTTTCAAATCGATTTCCAATCCTAGAGATGCATTTAATTTTCAAGAAGATTTAAATAGAGTGAGTTGTTGGTCAGAGAACAATGGATTATCTTTTAACATAAATAAATGTTTTGCTATGACCTATCGTAGATGTCTTAACCCTCTAATTACTCAATATAAAATAAATGGTTTTACGTTGACTTATATTGATGAAATTCTTGACTTAGGAGTAGTCTTCGAAAGAAAGTTATTATTTAATAATCATTTGAATTTTATTATTTCTAAAGGTTATACCATGCTAAATTTCATTCGTAGAAACACTAACAATCTGTTTGATCACTATACGAAAAAAATCTTATTTACTGCTTTTGTGAGATCAAGGCTTGAATATGCTTCATTTATTTGGAGTCCTAATACTCAAATTTATAAACATAGAATTGAAAAAATTCAAATAAAGTTTATAAAATATGCTCTTTCTTTCTTAAATT
The DNA here is from genome assembly GCA_956483585.1 of Gymnocheta viridis. NCBI lineage: Eukaryota > Metazoa > Arthropoda > Insecta > Diptera > Tachinidae > Gymnocheta > Gymnocheta viridis. The sequence goes on from OY101444.1 coordinate 39,259,513, forward strand.
TTTCTGCTTCTAGTACCTCAAACTCGAATCCATCCTATGCTGATAAATGTGCATTGGTTTCTATGAAAACTCTTGAAACAAGGCGTAATATCTCATCATTAAATTTTTTGTATGGACTTGTCAATGGTCTTATTGATTGTCCTAAACTACTGAATACTATTAAATTTCATGTTCCTGCTAGAATTTTAAGAAATAATAATAATTTTTTTCACCTAGATATTCATAGATCAACGTATGCTAGGAATGAGCCTTTAAATAAATCTATGATTTTATTTAATACATATTCTACTAATTTAGACATAAGTATTTCTTTTTCTGAATATAAAAATTTGTTGAATATTATAATCAAATAATAATTTTATATTATAGTCATATGTGCTAGTCTGTAAGGATTTATTGTATCCATAGACTGAATAAATAAATAAATAAATTTGTTCGGTTTGAAAATAACAAAACTTGGTCCAATAATTAATGAGATATAGCCAAAAGACTTTTTTTTGTTATATTTCCTATTCTGTTGTTTTTTTATGACCCCAACTGTCCTACGGTCAATTTTATGAAGCAGATCTCTTGTATGGAGTTCTACGAAGGTTTAGACTGAAAATAATTCCAGTCGGTCCATTAACGACTAAAATATGAGCAAAAAAATGGCATTCGAAATAATTTTACTTTTAAAAATTTTTTGAAAAAGGTGCGTGGGGATTCAATCACACAACCTACTGGTTGGTAGTCACGACCGCTTCTTGTACACCACAGAGCAGTTGTATTTTTCATAGTAGTTTACGCGTTTAAGAACATAATATATCTTATTTATTATAAAATACTAAAATTTCAAATTCTTGATGGAAATTGGTGTGGTTGTTGTAAATCTTCCCTTTTTGTCACACAGATATTACATACATAAAGGGTGTTTTTTTAAGCTAGATAGAACTTTAAATTGTAAAAAGTAACACAAAAAATTAAATTTTGATGAAACATTTTTTTTTATTTGTTTCAGTATACTCTGACAAATCATCATGAATAGACTCACGCTTGAACAACGCTACGAAATTATCCAAATTTACTTTGAAAATCAGTTGGCAACTGACCCGTTGTTTTATCGCAAAATTGTGTTCAGCGATGAGGCGCATTTTTGGCTTAACGGGTTTGTTAATAAGCAAAATTGCCGCATATGGAGTGAGACCAATCCACAAGAGACCCTACAGACTCCATTACATGTAGAAAAATGCACCGTTTGGTGCGGTTTTCACGCTGGTGGCATCATCGGACCTTATTTCTTCAAAAATGAGGCCGGAGCTCGCGTTACGGTCAATGGAGATCGTTACCGCATCATGATCAATGATTTTTTGTTTGAAAATATGGATGACATTGATCCGGAGGAGATGTGGTTTCAACAGGATGGCGCTACGTGCCATACGGCGAACGCAACCATCGACTTATTGAAATCAAAATTTGGCGATAAGTTGATTTCGAGAAATGGACCTGTCAATTGTCCTCCAAGGTCGTGCGATTTGACACCTCTCGATTATTTCCTGTGGGGCTACGTGAAGTCACTGGTTTATGCTGATAAACCAGCAACAATTGACGCCTTGGAGGCCAGCATTGTTCGTGTTATTCGTGACATACGGCCAGCAGTGCTCGAAAAAGTGGCCCAAAATTGGAAGTCCAGAATGCGCTTCGTCAAGAACAGCCGCGGTGCCCATATGCCCGAAATCATTTTCAAATGTTAATGTCACGTATTGATCTTTCGAATAAAAAAAAAATTTTGATTACAATTTAATTTTTTGTGTTATTTTTTACAATTTCAAGTTCTATCGGGCTTAAAAAAACACCCTATACATACATACTAAAATGCGTTCATGGGCACATGTACACATTGTGTGTATACATGTGCATAACTAAACAATCGAAAAGCAATGATTTGTTGTTTTGTTTATGTTTGTTTCTTTAAACTTATTTTTGAACGTTTATTAGTATAATATTATGCATGCATATTACAGTATTTTTTATCGCTTACATTTTCTTTTCGTATATAAATAACCATAATTATTTTTTATATTATTTATATTAAAGTAATTTATGTAATAGATCGTCAAGACTATGTACTATGTACGAGTAAATATACTAAATCATGAAATTGAATTTTCGTTTTGTTTTGAAAATGTATTAATATTTCATTTTTATGACTATTTGTGATTTCAGAAGAAGGGCAAAATTGATGCTTATATCCTGTTTTATACTTGTGTAAATTTAATTATTTTCTATATTCAGGTGCAGAGCGTACCTGCAGTATATCAGAACCCGGTATTATTATTGTATATGTACAATGTGATAAAAAATCTTTTGACAATTAAAATGTTGTTTGGATACTTAGTAACACATAAGTAAGCAGAAAAATCTCTTCCCGGCTAGAATTTGATAAGAAATGTTTCTTTCATTCTGTAACATCAGTGAGGTAATCTTCAAAAGTACTTCAATTAATTGCCATTTTTCTATAAAATAAAAACAAAGTTTGATGTAAGAATTTAATTTGATATCAAGCTCCAAAATGTAATTAGCAAAGAAACTAAAAAATTGAAAACCCCGCGAAAATAGCGCATATTCTAAAAATTGCAACTGCAATATTGGAAATTATTCCCAAAATTTATTTAAAAAAATCGTATAATTGGCAATCGGCAGCTAAAAATCTTAAAAAAATCTCTAAAATGCCAAACGGGTGCTGTTGGCTGAAGTAGTTAGCGCGTTGACTGCAAAGCAAATAATGTCTAAGAACGTGGGTTCGAGCCCAGCTTCAGACAAGTCATAACATCCAGCATTTTTCAGATGTGCATTAGTATGCCATTGTATTTGATGTTGTCGGATTGTTTAAGTGATGAAGCCATAGCACACTGGTCACTGAACAGTTCTGGCAGCAATTGATACTGGTGTATGCTAGCGGACATCACAGCGCCCTCCTTCGTCGGTATTGTAGCAAAAATCGCTGGCGAAGTAAAATAATTAATAAAATGGCTACAGAGCTTAAAATAAAAACACATTTAAGACGCCTACTTGACATCAAGGGCGCTGCAACACTGATCTAAAACCTACACAGCGCGTAATATCAGAGTTGTAAAAAAAAAATTAAGCTTTCTCTCTTTCACCATCTGTCCTCTCTCACTATCCCTTTTCCAAAGAAGGTAACATACCTACGGGTTGGTGGGCATACTAATTGCCTGAGTGTTACTTCTCTTTAAAAAAAAAATTCTTAAATATATGCGAACATCAGGAAAATTGTATGATTTAATATTGATTAAAAAACAGCAACATTATAGAGTAAAAAAACCTAAAAAATATCATTTCCATTGTGAAAATTAAACTTTTATTAAAAACTATTTTGTATTTGGAATAAAAATTTAAAATGCATTTGTATTTTGAATAAAAGTATTGCAAATCCTACTTTCCACAAATTTATATTTAGCTTCTAGCCAATTGAATAATTTAATGTGGGCTTAATTAAAAGGAATTCTAAGAATAGTTCGCAATTCATCAAATATTTTTCAAACAATCAGTTCCTATCGTACATATCACACATATGAACTTTGGGTTTTTAGATAGGAATGTTTGGGGAAAATTTCCAAAAATAGTATATTCGTACATATTTGTATTTCATTTTTTTTTGCATATTTTACCCAATTCAACATATACAAAATGAAATTCCATTGTGTTTCTATATCAGAAGTATACAGGTTATATTGAACCAAAACCTTTATCGTTTGGTCCAACCGCAATACAGATAAGTAAATGGAAAAGTTAACAAAATTTTAAACAGACAACTATCAGAATACAACTAGTTTACATACATACGTACATAATACGAGTTTCAAAGAAAAAATTAAATTAAAATAATGAATTAAAATATGTTGTTATATTTTATAATTTAATATTTTTTCTTACACCGTCAAGTTATTTTTATTTTTGTTATTAATATTATATTATATCAAATAAAAACGTCGACAACTTACTGAATTCATTATATAATTATTTGATCACTGTACAAAATCTTATCTGATAACATATTGGATATTTTTGAAAAATAAACCTTTTATGGTTCATAAAATTGGAAAAAACGCAAAAATTTAAAAAAAAATATTATAAATGAGATTGTGCCTGGTTTTTTAAATAAATTGTGGAACAAACTTTTTCAAATAAAAAGTAATAACAACAACTAAAATGTATCGAAAATTCTAAAAAAAAAGCATTGCGTTGTGTACAGGATTCGCAATCGTGCCACCGGGTAAGAAGGTACGGTTTCAAATCCTGACCAACCCTTTATTAATTTTTTTTTAATTTTTGATACATTTTAGTTATTTTTATTACTTTTACTTTTTATTAGAAGAAGTTCGATCTTTTTTTTTAAGAATTTTTGATAGCTTTGAATTATTTTCAATGTGAAGATAATATTGGAACATTTTAATCATTAGACTAGCAGATTTATGCAATAGGTGTCGATATTTTTTATCTAATTTGGGAGAATGTCTTCTTAAACCTGTTCTTACGTTTCAAATCATTTCTTTGTTTAGTCGAAGACGACTGACTGGCTTATTGATAAAGACGTTGAAACACTTCTTGGATGTGTGAAAAAATATATAAGTGCTAATAAGGGGATGTTAATATTTTTATAATGCACTCTAGGCAAGAAAGTGTAACAAATTTGTTTCGAAATTCATAATTTATGGCTGACTTCATAAACGCAGTTTGCAAAGCAACACGAGAATGTCTTGTAAACTCATGCTTCCAGTGTTGCTTTGGAAGCTGTGTTTATGAAATCAGCCTATACTATGAAATAGAGATTAGAACCAACAATGCGTGATCGTGATTAATTTTTTGTTTCCATCACGTGGGGGTGCGTCCGTGAGACGGCAATTTTTTTTTTGCTTTAATGTAATTTTTTCCATTTAAATTATTTTTTTTAATTTTTTTTTCGTATATCGTGGGCGCGAATTTTCGTGATTGTGACTTCTTTTGTCACTCCATACTATGGTGAAGGGTATATAAGATTCGGCACAGCCGAATATATCTCTCTTACTTGTTTCTCACTGTTTCGCTTAACGGTCAAAAATCTAAATCATAACCTAATTTAAGAATATGCTCCATAGAGCGTATTCTAGAATGAAGAGGGGACAATCCGAATTCATATGCCGCCTCAAAACTGTCATCTTCTGGGTAAATCAATTAAAAAGCAAAGTACTTTTGTGACCTGAATTATATAAATTTACTTTATTTGAAGTAGGCAAAATATTTTTGTAACCATTTTCAGAAATTGACTAACAAATATTAATTTTCTTTTTGAAAATACGCATATCCATCTAAAAATCGTCTCTCATAAAAGCAATTTGATAAAAAAACTAAAATACTTCAAAAAAGAGCATTACAGAAAAAACATTTTTTAACTCTTTTACTAAAATTTTGCAAAAAATATTTGACCTTGTGTCAGAAAATTGTTGTGGTGCTCAGGGGGGATCGGGATGGGTACACAATGGGTGCTAATGCCTTTTTGAACTTTTGCAAACATTAGAAGTTATGCTCCAATAAGTGGGAGAGTTTACCAAAATTTGGGCCTTTGAAAAAACAAAAAAAAATTATTTTTTAAAATCAAATCTCTTACTTGTTTACTCTAGCCGATTGTTAATTGCTTTAAACATTTCCAATTTATAAGCATCTGCAAGTTGAATGTGCGGCACTTTCCAAGTAACATTTAAAATTGATAACTTGGTTTTTTCGGTTGATAGTTTAGATTTAAAAACCTGTTTGTCATCTTTAGATCGCAAAAGAATCAATTCATGTTTAGAATTAACAATTTTAATTTATTAAAATCTTCAGCGAATCCAAGTAATAACTTTAGTGGAACACAAAAATTGAAATAGCCGTGTACAAGTGTAAGATCATCATTTTTGAATGGTGACCATCCTGCGTTCAGAAAATTATCACTTTCAGATTTATTCAATGACACATAGTTCTTTAATTCTGTTGCAATGCCCAAGTGACGTAAGCCATATTTCTTCTTCTTTTTAAAATTTTTTCAACTAAATATGTTTCTGGAAATTTAGTTTTTATTAGCTCATGCTCGTAAAAGCCACCTTTAATTTCATGTCATTGATAGTCTTGTAATATATAAGTATTAGGATTTGTATTTTTTATAGTTTTAATTTTAAATATTTCTGTGGTCCAATTTGGTGTGTAACCTTTTTCAAATGTATGCTTATATTTACTTATTCGAACATTATCATTTAATTTAAACTTGGGTTTTTTAAATACTTTTAAATTGTTGTAGACTGTATTCAATAACAAATTTTCATTTGATGAATTTACTTCATTGGGTGTCATCTGTATTGTTCTATGAAACGTATTATTATATTTATCAACAAGTTCTTGGTATTTGTTTATCCATTTGTATGTTCCCTGGTAACTAAACTCTTTCCACATCATTCCTTTTAAAGTTCTGTTAAATCGTTCTACTATGGATGCCTTTAGAACACTATAAGTTGAATAGTGATTAATTTGATTAGATTGCATAAGTTGATGAAATTGATTATTAAAAAATTCTTTGCCATCATCTGTTTGTAAATTCTTTGGTTTTCTGTTGTTATTAGTGAAAATACTTTTCATAGCATTCGTTACGTTGCATGCAGTTTTATTTTTTATGGCTACAGCCCATGCTTTTTTTGAAAAGGTATCTATTACTGTTACAAGGTATCGATATCCATTATTATGTATTGCATAGTTCCCCATTTCAACCAACTCGTCTTCTTTTAAAATTTTTTCGCGCTTGTTTGTGCAGCTCGTTAACTGTTTCTCTCTTATCCACGTTCATTTTGTATATGATAGTGTATGTCCACGATCTTCTTTATTATACGAGTATATGTATGACAATCACTTGGCTGCCTTAATTTTAGGCCATTCAAGCTTTCGTTTTTTTACATCATCTACACCAACATTTTTATTAATCCTTTTGAACATAAAATCTTCAATTTTATTAAATCTTTCTTCAATATTTTTTATAAAGTCTTTATTTGCAAAGTGTATTTGATTATTTACTGCTTTTTCAATGAGTTCAACATCTTTATCAATATCTTTTGTAATCGAGTTTCGTAATAGTTTTATTTCATTTTTAATAATATTTATTTGAGAGCCATATTCGTTTTTAAGTTCTTCAATTTCATTTAACTTTTTTTCAATTTTATTCGAAAAGTCCACATTTTCATTGTGGAACTGTTCCTTAAAAATCTTTATCGTAGTGTATATTTGATGCATATCTTTTGTTATATTATTTATTTGTAAATTTTGATTGTATACCCTTAACCTTAAATTACTATTTAGGTTATTTTTGGTCGAACTTTCTCCAAATTTGTTTATATAGCTCATTTTTAATGTATTATATTAGCTTCTCGTAATTCTTCAACAATGGCAATTATTTCGTTTTTGTGATTGTTATGACCAGCACTTTCCGATGAAAGAAGTAAATGCAGTCTGTCAACTAATTCATTTGGCTTACGGTTGTCTACAGATTTTAACGACAATCCACTGCCTTCCTTTAAAATATTTGGTTTCGCAGTAAATAACTGTTTTATTATATTGACATATTTATATGCTCGAGTACCTTTAATTTGACCTTTAGATTGATATTGACGCTTGTGCACATTTGTACTCTTTGAAAGTTCTTTATAATTTTTCAAATCATTTTTGATGTAATGTAGAGGCTTTGAATGAAAGACTAATTCGAATAATCCTGGGGTCATTTTCCATGTTGTATTTCCTATTTGAATAGAATTATTTGCATTAAAATTTAGCTCATTATTTGCATATCGCCATTTTCCGCTTTCATCTATATTGAATCCATAAACCATATCTAACTTTTTATTACTCAGGAGCAATTCTATATTTTCAACTAATGAGGACTTATTAATAACGGACACTTGATGTTTGCTCTTATCATAATCATTATCATCACTATCTATTTTTACATCTAACTTTCTTATTTTGTTGATAGGACTGTAAATAGTTATATTATCATCATATCCCTCAGCATCATCAAAATTATCAGAACTGCGATCGGATGGTAGTGATGGAAGTTCTAAATCTGATATATCATTATTTGATTGATAATCATCTGATTTGTAATCCTGAGTTTTTTTAATTATCTTATTTATAGGCTTTGTTTCAGTTGTAAATGTATCTTTCAATAAATCATCGGATTGATAATCATCAATTTTTTTAATTATCTTATTCAGGGGTTTTGTTACAGGTTTAAATGTATCTTCCAATAAATTAAACCTATCTGCTTCATGTAATTTTATATTTTTCAGCTTTTCTTTTAATATCGTTCTTGTCTTAACAATATCTTTTAATAATTTGTTATTATTCATATCGAACTGGTTTGTATCTGGTTATGAACTGCTTTTTATCTGCTCTGTATCTGCTTTTATCTGCTCTGTATTTGCTTTTATCTGGTTTGTATCTGCTCTGTATCTGCTTTTTATCTGCTCTGTATCTTCTTTTATCTGCTCTGTATCTGGTTTGTATCTGCTCTGTATCTGCTTTTTATCTGCTCTGTATCTGCTTTTATCTGATTTGTATCTACTCTGTATCTGTTTTTTATCTGCTCTAAACAAATCCCACTTACAGTTGTATGAATTTATCAAAACCTTTTCTATATCGCCCCTTATTTATCGCATCATCCTTACTGACAACAGCGAACCCATATTTGTCTTTCCAGCACTCACTACATATATCTGTAAATTCTTTAAATGTCATATCTCCAATAACATGGTCATTGTATATATGTCGTAAATTCATTTCATCTTGTTTAAATATAATAATCATATTCGCATTGTCACGTATTAGGTGTTTGAGAATTTTTGTATATGTTTGACATAAATAAAAGCAGTCAATATGTTTATGTCTACCCATGCAAAAGTAATCTCTTATATTATCTTGTTTGCCACAAATGACGTCATCAAATATTATTGTAGAATTAGAATTTGCCTCAGCTGGACTTAGAACTTTTTCGTTTTCCGAAAATGTAAAAAGATTAATTTATTGGATCGATCAGTTTCTTAAGGTAGCAGTATTTAGGTTGATATAAAGACTTTGAATATATATATATAAGTTTCTGAAGCTAAGACCATTAGGACTTTCTATTAGACTAATCATGACGTTAGTTTTTCCACAGTTTGAAGGTCCCACAATTAGTGCTTGTATTGAATTTGGTAATAATGTGCTATGTTTAATTTTAGCTTTCTTTTTTTGTGATATGTCCACATTTCTTACAACAATTTGTTTGGCTTGCTCTATTAATCGCATATTGATAACTGATGTGTCTTATCTATAAATACAATCTTATATAAGGAAATCTCATCATTTTGATTTTTAGTATGGAACACATTACACATATATTAAAGAAGAATAAACAATAAAATGGTTATAAACTATAAAAAGCAGTTAGAGATAATCAGTATAAGATTGGTAGCGGTTTAGTAAACAACTTAATAGATAAATTGCCGGTTGAACTGCATTTACCTGGTTATCAGTTTTGTGGACCTGGAACAAAACTTGCAAAACGTTTAGCAAGAGGAGATAAAGGCATAAATTTATTGGATGCAGCTTGTAGAGAGCACGACATTGCATATTCACAAACAAGCGATATTAATAAGAGACATCAAGCTGATCAAATATTAGCTGAAAAAGCCTGGCAAAGAGTAAAATCTAAAGATAGTTCTTTAAAAGAACGAGCACACGCTTGGTTCGTAACAAACGCAATGAAAGCAAAAGTTAAATTTGGGTTAGGTATGAAGAATAATAAAACTCGTAAATATAGAAAATCGAAGAAGAGAAACGGTAAATAGAGGAAAGCATGTGATAAAAAATTGTTTTCATCGGCTGTTAAAAATACTCTGAAACTCTTGAAAAATGAAAAACCAGACAATTTGAATGCTGTTGTTAAAATTGCACAAAAAGCCATTACTACAAATTTCAAAGGGAAAAAGAGAGCTAATATCGCTATACCGAGAGTTATACCAATACCAAAAATTGGTGGATTTCTTCCATTAATTCCAATTCTAACAGCTTTATCGGCACTTGCAGGTTTAGCTACGGGTGGATCAGCTATTATTAAGGCTGTAAATGATATAAAAAATGGAAAACAACAACTAGCAGAGGCTACACGACATAATAGACATATGGAATCAATTGCTATGGGAAAAGGTTTATATCTTAAACCTTATGGCCTTTATTATAACCCAGCTCCAAAAAACTTTTAGATAGGCTACCCAATCGACCATTAACTAATCTAGACTTAATGAAATATGCTAAACGACTTAAATATTTTAGAGGTGTATTTATGCGCAACGGTTTGCCTAAAAAGACATTAATTCAAGAATGTGGTATTGTTAATTTAGATAGTTCTAGTGGTCCTGGATCTCATTGGGTAGCCTATTACAAAAATCGTAATTATAAAGAATATTTCGATAGTTTTGGAAACTTACATCCACCAGTTGAAATAGTTAATTACTTAAAAACACCAATTGAATATAATTATAAACAAAAACAAAAATTCAATACATTTAATTGTGGTCATTTATGCTTAAAATTTTTATTCAATAAATATAATTTGAAATAAAAACAACAATATATCCTTTTCTTTTTTCATAATCATTTTATTTTACAATGGTTTCTTATTATTTTAATTACTTTAAATTAATTATATATCTATATTTACATTAAGAAGAATATCGTTATCCTCTTCCATAAATTCATTATACATATTTAAATTTGTTGTTTCTAATGCTAATTCTGTCGATGATGATGATGATGGTAGAGAAACGTTAAGAAAAATATCATCATCAGTAGAATCATTTATAAATTGATCTATAAAATTAATCGATCTTTGTTTATAATGCCCCCACGCATAAGTGTTAACACCATTTTCACGTACAAATCTCTTATCATCTAAATAACTTAATGTTAACTTACTAATGTGTTGCGTATAAACATTATGCACCTTAGACCTAAATACATACATAGAATCATAAAATAATTGCTTATTCAATAAACAATTTCTAAAATCGTTAATACTTAACTTAGCTGTGACGCATTGCTTTACGCCTTTTATTTTTTTTATTTCCTTATCTACTTTATCTATTTTTATTGAATACATTTTGGCCCGTAAACCAATGAACTCCTTAATTACTTTGCCATTGCATTCATCTTTCATCATCCCTAATACTTTTTTATTCATGAGTGGAAAATTGAATGCATTATCTTTCGGATATGCAGATGTATCGAAATGCTTTTTGATATCATTTCTAATGTCATCATATAAGTCGTTTGTTTTGATATCATATATAAAGGAATCAGTATCCATATAATTAAGGTTAATATTTTCCAGATATTTGGGTTTCATATAATCGTAATGGAAACTATAAATTTTCCATTTCGATAATTTTAAAACAGCAAACCCAATGTAAATAGGCTTATTATACACAGTTCGTACTCTACTCATTTCAATGGCAACCATTTCGTCATGAATTTTGAGGGAACTATGAAAATTAGGTCTAGCAATAAGAGCTCTAGCTCCTAATCGCTTACCTTTATTCTCCCATTCACATACTATTTTAATGTCTTTTCTTTTATCGACATTTTCCATAGTCTTGCCATATACAGCGTTGTTTAAGAGTTTGAAAAAGTTTTGCTCAAAAGAATTTTTGGCCAATGTTCTGTGATGATTATTTATATCAATATATTTTTTTAACCAATTCGACTGACTAAATTCAAGAATTCTATGAATTTTCTTTAAAATCAGTCCATGTTGAATACATTGTTGAAGATTGCGATAATGTATTATATAATTGGTTTTATCGTTTAAGTCTGTTATTAACTTTCGCTGTTTCATGCTTTCAATTTTCTTGTTTTCTGCACAACATGGTAAGTCACTATGATAGTCGTGCAATGTGGTTGGATATTCTAAATCTACTTCCAATATATAACCAACGTCTGAATCTTCCTTTACATTATTTACATCAAAATTTTCATAGTTTTCAATCCACTTGAAATTTTTAAAGGGGAGGTATTGAGACATTGCATAACCATATAAGTTATTTACATCTAAATACATCATGTAATTTGATTCTTTTGTAGGATCATAATCACTAACGTATTTATTATTGGCTATCGAATGCCGTTTACTGCATTGAACAATACCTCCCCTAATACCCCGTAAAACGAAATTGTACATATTAATATCAGTTAACAATTCCAACTCTATTTCCGTTGTTTTCAACATTGCATCCCAAGATAAGCCCGGGGTAGTATAATATTGACAGGGGTCTAAATTGTAAATATTTTTACAAACTTTACGGAAATTTTCAAATACATCACAAAGCAACGAAACATCTACTTTTAAATATAACAGAAGATAATCTAACAAAGTGTTACATCTGAATGTATTCCAAACTTTTTCGGCATGTTCGTAATCATCAACACTACACGACTCATTGGAAAGTTTATTAAAGAAGCATGAACGGGGTGGTAGATGTGTTTCTTGGAGACGATTCACAGAATCTAGATAGTCATATGGGAAGACACCTTTACGTGTCATTAAGTTGAACTCATTGTCAATGCGGTAAGTTGATTTAACAGTTGACAAATCATCATCGGACAAAAACCCTGATAGTTTTTCTAAACTCGATGGCATAAACCGACAAGAATCTAGAAAACGCAGTTCAATTGTGTCTTTTTCATTAACCAAAATTCTCTTTGATATGGATACATATAATTCCTTATTTAAAGGAATTATATTTATATCGCCTTCAATAGATGACAGTTCTCTGATAAACAAATGACAATCGTATGCCGAAAGATTATGGAAAAATATAGGGATGAAGTTTGCGATTTGTTATGTGCGGGTCCCCTATATTCGCCTGTTAAATGACAATGGTCGGCCACCCGATTTTCAACAGATAAATATTTTTTACAAATGTGACAAATTGTATCCACATTTTGTCTTGTCTGTTGAATCGGTGTTAAGAAATTCATTGGTTTAACTATACTTAAATAATTATTGTAAATAACTAAACTATCCTCGACTAAGTTTTTAAAAAAATGTTGTGGTGAATTATCACCACTATATATTCTAAATATATCTAAGCTGGAATTAAATGAACATTTAATATAATAACTATAAGCAAATGGAATATGCCTTTGTGTAGATGTCACATTAGCTGAATTTTGAACATTCACTGATTCTAAAATGCATTCAAAATCAGCGTACACCAAAAAAGGTACATCCATTTGCTTTTTTAAATTATTAAAACTTACTAAACTATTTTCTGGACTGTAATTAAATACAAGGAGTAGAAATTTTTTTATTTATAAAATTTTTAACATGTACGATTACATACATACAAACATAACAATATAAATATCAGTAACATACCTTGAAATATTTTTAATCCAAACGTAGTGAAATCGCTCGCCATCTTCCAAAAGTAATAAATTGATGTGATTTGCTTTTTCCTCTGTGGTATAGTAGTATGGGCCCACTACATTATCACCTTCTAAGCCAAACACATTTACACTGATATCAGGGTTGTTAGTTTCAAATATTTTAATTTTATTCGTTGAAAGTGGGAAGTCCAAGTTTTTAAAATTTAAAAGAATGTTGTTCTCCAGTGTAATAACCTCATCTCTTATGTTTGCAACTTTATATGATGAGCAAATATTTGAGTTGTAAACGATTGGATACAATGCCGATATTATAGCCCAGTTGAAACAATACTCATCATTATTTTGCACGTTGATGCAGGCATGTTTTCTTTGTATTGTTGATGGCAGAGGAATATATTGTGATCCTTTAATGGATTTGTATTCATTAATATTAATTTCAAGGCGTGATATTTCAATTAATGTCCATCCGCTATCACGCTCTTGAAATTCGCTCATCTTTTTCACAATAACATCGCACTGGTCACTGTAGTGTTGGAGAATATCGTCTGTTGTTAATGAAATACTGAGGATAACCATTTTAGTTTGATGTGATTTTATATCTATGGTGCACGCATCCTCTTCTTCTTTTATCAGTACGTATTCACAAAATAGTTCGCAATTAAATTTTATGGAGCAATGTTTTTGGATCATATTCTTTAGCAATTCAACCACTTTGGGTTTAATTTCACCCAAAAAGGTTTCAGGTGTTAAATTACCTTTATTGTTATTTTCGATCATATATGTGACGATTCGATCTCTGAATGTTGAGTTGATACATTTTAAGCCATTACTTGTTATCTTTGCACAATTCAATTTATGTTTATTTGTACGTATATGATAACGCCAAATTGTTTTTAGAACATATACTCCACAATCTTTGCAATACATATTGCTTTCTCCATCTGTTTTTGAATGTTCTATTAAATGTGAATGTCGTTGCCATTCTACATAGTCCGAGAAGCGTATATTGCATACATTACACATCATTGATGAACTTTGATGTTGCATCTTCACATGACGTTTTAAGGAAAAATTGGGATTAAATAATTTTCCACAGATATCACAAGTAAAAATAGCCATTGTTTTAGTTTTATTTATTTATTTAATAAGAGAGAATAAGGTGCTTGAATTTTCAAAACAGGAATGAATTATATTAATTTCTGACGAACTATTTATACTCTAAATAGTAGGTGTGGTTTCAATGATTTAGTGATCAAGGTTTTCCTAATCAAAAAATTATCTATATACATCCCTATACAAGTAAATATACGTATTGATGAGTGCAATAGAAAGAGACAACAAGATAGACGGTAGAATATTACAGATATAAACTTTTTTCTTGTATCCTTTTTTAAAAATTTCTGATACTTTTTCTTTGAAAAGCTATAAAATATGAGTAATAAAAATATACCAATAGACAGACGATCATAAAAATTTTATTTTAAACAAATAAAATCCTATGCATTGTCCAAAATTGTCATCTTATTAAGTGCTATAAGAAAAAATATTGACACATGTGTGTAACAAGCATTAAGATTTTTTCCACACCTGGCATGCATTCACATGCTGCAAATGCTTTATACACAGTTCTATCAATAACAATAGAAGTTATCAATGCATACGAAGACACACAATATAATAAAAAATTAGGTGGGACTAACAAAAGATGCAGTCACTAATAGAATAATAAAATTTTCCAACTCACTCACCCACACTAGTCAATAGTAATAAAAATAGGAAAAAGACAAAATAAAGATTTTCATCCCTTAAAAAATAATCTTAAAAAGTAATTTTAAAAAGAGACAAATAAAATTTTCCAACGCACACTAACCAATGGCAATATATACAAAATAACACCACAGCAACACCCAGCATGATCAGAATTTTTGTATGCATTTCAATTGGAGTTTACGTCCTTATGGAAAAAAAATACAGAGATGGAAAATACATTTCTACAAAGTTAACTATAAGGAGACATGTAAAAATACTGCGCATTAATACCAGATTCTCAGCTATGCATAATGTGCACTTTTACATTGCTCCTTATGGGAAAAAAATATACAGAAGTCCCATAAACATACTACTAACCTCGTACCTTCTACTAGCAAACAATAACAATTGTTCAAATGTCAAACAATGACACTTCGAATGTTGCCAGATTTAAAAATTGCGTTCTTGTTGGGACACCCTTTATAAGCTAAAAAGCAATCTGAAAATGCTGGACCACGATGAGTACAAATCACAGCTACTAATACAGCAACGCTGACCACTTATTTACCCCGTGTTAATGTTGCGGCCACAAATATGATGGCACATCTGTAAGTTTCATATGAGAAATGTTATTTCAAATAAAAAATATTTTTTGTATTAATATACATACATAAATGAATAATTTTTTCTTTCTTCCCTCGAGACCACCTGTTGTGAATTCACCTTGATATAGTATCACTTGGAAAGAATAGAATGAAACAAATCACTAAAATACGCTTAAAAAATTAATAGTAACTATTTTTAAATTAAAGGTTTTTAATTTTTTTTCATATTTTGGAAAATTTATATTATATATCATTCAAGAATATTCGCGGAAATCAATCTTTTGAATTTAAAATTTGTGTTTTTTTATCTAATACTTACGAAAACGATTTTTTCCAATTTTAGTTTTTTACACACACTGGAAATATGACATGATATCACATAACATCTTAAAACATTTTTATTAAAAACTTCAATACATACATACGTATGTATTTTTTAAATAATTTATGTTTTATTTTTATAAATACAAAACTATATACATGTCAATATGATGATTTTATTTCATATTTCTCTATTTTATTCACCAACTTACTTTTCATATTGTTGTATGCACTTTTCCGATCCTATTGGGTATACCCTTTAATTTCTTAAAAATAATATAGGGGACATTGCCCTATCGAATGGCGTTTTCCTTTTTGAAACACTTTTATATTTGTCGATTTTATTCATCAACATACCTTTCATACTGTTGTATGAACTTTTCCGAATATATTTTACAAGCGAAACAAGCAAACACCATACAAATTTACTTAATCAGATTAAAATTTTCTACCTGTTGAATACTTTGGTAGCAAACTGTGGTTGAAATGTAGTGGAATTGAAATAACATACTTTATTTTGTAAACAAACTTTGGCAGAATGGTTGTGCAGATTAATATTTTATTACTTTGTTCATTATTTTTAATACTTTTTTCTGTGTTACTTTTTTCAACTTTGTGAAAATGTATTTTATAAAAATAATGTTCCCGGTCCACCACTGGGTTAACAATCTTGTCGCGATGTGGTGGCTTATGTGCTGGCTGAGTCTCCCATCCCAATCCAGGTGCTGTATATACATCGCCTGGCTTGGGGTAAGGATTCGTTAAGGCCTTCACAACTAAAGGTTAACCACATACCCCTCATCCTTCCCCAACCTCCTCCCATCTATTCCATCCTGTCTCTCCCCCACTTGTAAGATCAAGGTGGAGGGGGCTGTGCCGAGGATCTGAATGGCTAGTTAGTGGATAAAGAAGACTAGTTGATAGCAGCTCCCCCTCCGGTGCCAAGACACGGGCCGGTTGTAATTTTTCTTGTCTAGTCCACGCACGCCGTCACTGTGTGGATGGTCACACCCCTTACTGGCATACTCGTGGGACCAAAATATGAATAACATTAATGGAAAAATAAACAAAAACACAGAAGGGAAGAAGTCTCTTCAGAGGACGACCTCATTGCCTCCAGCCAGGAGACAGTAGTCGGCCTCTCGGATAGAGAGGGTAAAATACACTATCTGCACAACGTGCCTTACAAGCACCAACAAAAAAAAACCCATACATACCATACACCCATCACCGAGAGCCAGGTGAAGGGCAAGCCTAAGAAAAAGAGGAGCCAGAAAGATATCCTCAAATCACAGTACTCCAAAGCCGTCTTCATTCTAGACAAGATTGCTAAGAATGCTGCGAATGGAGTTACTCATGAGCGTGACGCCGCGGATAAGGTTAAATACCAGGCTGTGGTAGATGAATACCTAAAGGTTAGGGATCCGATACCCAGCACATCCAGAGCCACAAACACCAAACGCAATCGCTCCCAGGCAGAGAGCGAAAAATCGCCGAAGAGGAGAAAGGTCGCAGCGAAGACGACCACTCAAACCCCACTTACGTCATCAACCACAAGAAGGCCCTTTAACGAGGTAGTTAAAGACCAACTGCTAGTGGCACTGGTGAACAAGAAGGAGGACAAAATTGCTCCTGTAATAACGGAATGGGGGGCCATCGAATCTAAATTGGAAGAGCTCGTAATCGCCAATAAGGACAAGCCGGCACCTTGTTTCGACTCCGGTGAGATACACCGGGGGTACAGGGTAATCAGATGCTTGGACGTGTTCTCAAGGGAGTTCCTCAGTAATAGCATCGCTAAGATTAGTGAAGCTTGGGATGGGTTAAGTCTTAAACTCATCCCTGTGGGGGAGATCCCATTGAGACCGCGGGCAAGGGTTTGGTTACCAAAAATGGGCAAAGACGGTGGAAGAATGCTAGAGTGTTTGAAGCTTCAGAACCCTAGCATTCCGATGGATGACTGGTCGGTCATACGTACTGAGGACCACGGCACCAGCGGTACCTGCCTCATCCTCTCCATCACGGAACCTGGCGCAACGGCTGTTGAAAAAGCAGGTTCGAAGCTGTTTTTCGGTGTGAGGGACGCCAAGGTCAAGGTGACCAGCCCAACCAGTTCTGTTGGTACAGACGAAGACGTCGTCGAGGTTGCCAGCAACCTTCTGGTTGGTATGCAGCTGGCAGAGCCGGCAACGGAATAACAGACAACAGAATGGCGACAAAAATCGTTCAAATAAATATGAAGCACTCCAAGTGTGCGACAGATAATCTCAAGGTTCTCCTAGCCGAGGAGAATCTCGACATTTGCGTGGTGCAAGAGCCATGGGTGGCGAACTCCGAGGTAAAGGGGTTCCCTTTGTCCACGTACAATGTGCTCTATGCGAAAGGATACGGTAAGCCAAAATCATGCCTAATAGCCAAGAAACATATTAACATTTTTCTCTGCACACAGCTCAGCTCAGCGGACCTAACAGTTGCTAAGGTCGAGCTGCCCGAAGACAGAAGCTTCCTCATAGCATCATGCTACATGGCACATGACAAACCAGCACCGCCAGACAAGCTGAAAGCGGTTATGTCATCTATGGGCGCCAATGAGGACATCATCCTATGCTGTGATGCCAATGCTAGGCACACAATATGGGGTAGTAGTGAAATCAACGAAAGAGGTGAGCATATCCTAGATTTCATTAATTCTCATAATTTAACAATTTGTAATTCCGGCAACTCGCCGACTTTCATCTTTCCGAGCTCGGACAGATTCAGAGGGTGGGAGGAAGTTTTGGACATTACTCTTACGAACGACAAATTTAGATTTCTGATCGACAAATGGAGGGTGTCCAATAAAAGATCCTTTTCGGATCATAATTGGATACTCTTTGAAGTCAGACTTCAAAACAAAAATAAACATTGCTTTAGAAATCCGAAGAGAACAGATTGGAATAAGTTCAACGGGATTTTAAAGTAAAAACTAAATCGAGTACAAGAGATCGAGAATACGATAGAAGGACTCGAACACCATGTGGACATCTTCAACAAGGCTATTACTAGAGCCTTTAAGATCTCCTACCCCTTGACAAAAGCCCGGAAAAGCTATCCTCCTTGGTGGAACTCAGAACTCTCTATTCTACGCAAGGAGGTACGTAGGGCTTTCAACACAAGCTACGAGAATAAAATGTGGAAACCCTATCGCGATAAGCTGAATATATATAAAAAAGCTATAAAAATCGCCAAACGTAACTCATGGAGAAACTACTGTGAGTCCATAGATAATACCAGAGATTCTGCAAGGCTTGCTAGGATTCTGGCTACGAATCACTCTTGTCCAGCTTTTATAAAAAGGGCGGACGGCTCCTGGTCAGATTCCTCTTCGGAATCCTTAGACATACTACTCAACACTCACTTTCCTGGCTGCAAGGACGTGCACAGTGCGAACAGCTTTATCAGTGGGCAACAAATGACTGTAAATTATGAGATAATATCCTCGGATAAAATCTCATGGGCTATTGACAGTTTCTCACCGTTTAAATCGCCAGGTCCGGATGGCATCATGCCAAAGATGTTACAGAGCGCGAAAAGCTCCATCATCCCCTGGCTTTCTAAATTCTATAAACTCTGACTCTCTCTTAGCCACGTTCCGACTAGCTGGAGAAAAGTCAGAGTCGTATTCATTCCGAAGATCGGTAGAAGAAGTCATGAAGACGCAAAGGACTTCCGACCAATCAGCCTCTCATCTTTCCTGCTAAAGTCATAGGAAAGACTATTAGACACCCATATTAGGCAGCGGCTATTGGGATCGTCAAGGCTCTCAAATAGCCAGCATGCCTATCTTAAGGGACGCTCCACAGAAACAGCTCTACACGAAGTAGTAAGTTTCATAGAGAGATCTCTGGAACATAAACAATACACTTTGGCGGCCTTCCTAGATGTAGAAGGTGCCTTCAACAATGTATCGGTGACAGCCATCCAAAATTCTCTCCGGGACAATGATGTAGAGGATTACATCATCCACTGGATAATAAACATGCTGGGGGCAAGAAATGTCACCGCGAAATTAGGTAACAGCGAGAGGTCTAAATGGGCATGCAGGGGTACACCGCAGGGTGGGGTGATCTCACCCTTGCTCTGGCTTCTTGTTGTTAACACAATACTTTTCAGATTAGATGCCGTGGGGGTTAAAGTTGTGGCGTACGCGGATGATGTGGTAATAATGGTCTCAGGGATGTTCACGGACGTGATTAGCGATATCATGTCCAACGCTTTGGGCACACTCAGTAACTGGGCTACAGACTGTGGGCTAGGAGTGAACCCCAACAAAACGGAACTGATGCTATTTACCACAAAGGCCAAGGTAAAGAACTTTAGACTTCCTCAGTTGAAAAATCATGAACTGCCCCTATCGGACAACGCAAAATATCTAGGAGTTATACTAGATCAAAAACTTTCATGGAAACTGAACGTTCAACACAGGGTTAGAAAGGCAACGGTTGCCTACTATTCCTGCCGCAGGATGTTTGGCTCAAAATGGGGCTTAAACCCCAACATGCTTAAATGGATGTATACAGCAATCGTGCGTCCAATACTGACTTACGGCTCTGTAGTATGGTGGCCGGCCACAAGTAAGAAATACGTGGTAGATCAGCTTTACAGAATACAGAGATCCTCCTGTGTCGGGATAACAGGATGTTTACGTACTAATCCTTCGGAGGCTCTGAATGCCTTACTTAACCTTATTCCGATTGACCTTCATGTATTGGCGGTATCCTCAAGCAGCGCGGCAAGATTAGCGGCATCTTGTGGTGGAGATCAAGGTCGTATGGTCACGCCAGAATCCTGGATCAACTACCCCCTACGCTGAGGAAATCTACTGATTACATGGT
Source organism: Gymnocheta viridis (assembly GCA_956483585.1). NCBI lineage: Eukaryota > Metazoa > Arthropoda > Insecta > Diptera > Tachinidae > Gymnocheta > Gymnocheta viridis. The sequence goes on from OY101444.1 coordinate 39,280,541, forward strand.
ACCTTATCTGAACTTTGATAAGGTGTTCAAAGTCCTATTTCCATCCAGGCGGGAGTGGAAGGGAGGTACAATAGTTAGACAATATGACGTCAGAGTATATACTGATGGATCAAGAATGGTCTGCGGTGTCGGCTCTGGAGTTTTTTCAGATGATCTAGGCATAGAACGTTCCTTCCGTCTCCCTGACGAAGTTTTCCAGGCCGAAATCCTGGCTATAAGGGAAGCGGCCAGAATGCTGGTCGACAGGAAGGTACAAGGTAAAGTCGGCATCTTTGTCGACAGCCAAGCAGCGCTTCTATCCCTAAGATCACATACCACCTCCTCTATCCTAGTAGGGCAGTGCAAGAGGGTGCTATCTAGACTGGGTGATCAGGCTGATCTCACCCTTATCTGGATCCCAGCACACAGCAATTTCTTAGGCAACGAACAGGCGGACGAGCTGGCTAGGGCTGGCTCTGCTCTGAATGCCTCCAGCGCCGAAACGGTAGCCACGCCGTTTGGCACTATTAGAAACTGCATCTTCAAACATTATTTCCATAAGGCTGAATGCAGATGGCGCAATATAAGCACGTGCAAGGTTGCAAAGAAATTGTGGCCTTGCTATAATTATAAGCGCTCAATACAACTAACACGGAGAAACCGCAAGGACATCTCGAGGGTCGTCGCAGTTGTGACGGGGCACTGGACGGTTGGCAGACATGCTAGTAGGATAGGTCTGTCCTATAACGAGTTCTGCCGTAGTTGTCGAGACAATCTTCCACTTTCTTTGCGAATGTCCGGCTTTGCATATCTCGAGACACAAGTTTTTAGGCAGTCATGTACTAGAGGACCTTTCAGATTTATCAGAGATAGGACTGAGCGATCTTATTAGATATCTCAATGCGACGGGTTGGATCTAGTATCAATCACTGTATTCGAGTACTTAGATACGGTTCCACATAGTTTGACACCGACGAGTGTAGTGGTCCTTTCAAAAAGGAATCATATAGATTCTACTTGAATGCCTACGTGTAGTGGGCAGCCACGTAAACCAACCAACCAACCATGTTCCCGGTATGATTTCTTCACAGGCGTTACGACGCGTAAAAGTAGAAAGCTGTTGCCGGATTTCCTGAAAATCAGCAAGAAGTCAATACCATCCATTATAAAATAAACAAGGTAAACCCGTTGGTACAATAAAAACATTTTTATTTTCTGATTGTCAAACAAATTCCACATGCAAAATATATACATATGTAGTATATATATTTGAAAATAATAGGCCTAATTAGCTTATTGGGAATAAACAAAAATATTATTAATAAACAAATCATTGAGTTTGACATTAAGCAAATAAATCATAAGCTCCCTGGGCTTGTTTATTGTATCATGATACCAGCCTTTTTAAAAGCGTATGATAAGAACAAAAGTTTGCAACGCTTGTGACGCGTGAAAAGTTAAACAATTTTCTACTTTTACGCGTCACAAGCATCGTATACAACATACCAGTTAGTGCTGCAAAGTTCCGAGTCTAAAATTTTTTTTGAGATTGAACATTTAATTATGTGAAAGGTATTTTCGTAAGCAGTTGATGAAAAACGAATTAAAGCAATTCAAAGAACATAAAATTGAAGAAAAGCCAACAAAATTTACTTGAAATTTGATAAGCAAAAGCGTGTGTAAAGCGTGGTGTGTAACTCGCTGTTTTTAAAGCTTCAAAAGTTTAAACGCATGAAACGCAAGACGCGTGGAGTGGACTTTCAGCTAAACTATAACAAAAAGGCAGGTTGTATCACATACTGTATATGTGACCCGGCCTATGAAAAGTTGGCTTGTGACTCAAAAAAGAAATGGCGAGAAACAGCTGTTAAAGATAAACAATGCATTTCGTCAGTTTCTTAAGGCCATGTCACATAAGACTTTTGCTTCGCTTTGCGTTACGATTACGCTTTGACGTTTAAGTTGAAATGTACATACTTATACGAAACATGTCACATAACTACTTTTAACGCAACTCGAAGCATAAAGTTAGGCAACTCTCAACTTTTTGTGCGCTTTGACAAATAGCTGTTTCAGTTTATTGTTTCATATTTATCGTAATGGAAGAAAAATTAATAGAAGCAATAAAAATGCATCCCTGCCTTTTTGATAAAAGTTCAGTAAGTTTTAGAAATAAATATTTAAAGGATAGAGCTTGGTAGGCAGTGGCAGTTTCAGTTGGAGTATCAGGTATGTAATATGTTTGTCAGAAAAATGCTTGCCTTGTTTGCTAATTTTGTTATTCCAGAGGAGCAATACAAAACTAGGTGGAAATCGCTGCGTGAACGATTTGTGCGGGAAAATTCATGTAGCAAGATGAAGTCGGGAGCCGCTGTGGAAGATAAAAGAGAGTGGTGTTATATGGAGTCTATGCGTTTTTTGACAAAACATGTAACTCCAAAAAAGTAAGGAAAATTTGTTTATATGTTGTTTGTGTTTACTACATTTATAATTTTCCGATACAAATTTTAGAACCAGCAACAATTTTGAGTTTAACATCGAAGAAAGTTCCAGCAGCCAGGCACCACTTACTCCTCTTAACGAGTTTGTGATGGAGGAGGAGTACTTGGAAGTTAATGAAATCCAGTGCAGCGAGGAAGCAACAACCAGTACCAAAAGTGCTAAATGCCAACGCATTGGGAACGAGTCCCGCGAAAGATTTGACAGGCTTTGTGACACGATTGAAGCGGTTCTTGCTACCAAAACTAAAGAAGTGCCATCAAAAAATAGCGCCTTTCTGTAAATGCTAGACGAATGTATTCAAAAAAAGCCTGAGGAAGTCCAGGATAAGTTGAAAATAGAGCTTCTGGCATTTGTGCACAACTACTAAATTTTACACGTTTAAACAGATGAATTGTTTTTTATTATTATAATTATTTTAAATATATTGTTTTAGTTTTTCAGCCTTTGAGTATTTTATATTTAAATTAATAATATCGAGCTTGAGGCTTGTTTTTACAAAAATTTATTATATATTTAGTTTTTTCAATATTTCGATATCCTCTGGATATCTTCTTTAGGATAACAAATAAGATTAAAAATTAATTATAATTGATTAATAATAAAAATTGTTAATTATATAATCAATTATAAATATATAATCAATTTTTGTAAAAACAAGCGATATTATTAATTTAAATATAAAATACACTAGTCGGCATAAGTATTTTGACGAAACATTTTTCTGATTGTTCAACCTAGCTTTGCTTAGTGTCGTCAAATAACGGTGCGAAAATGATGCACAACACAAAGAATCTATTTTTAGCTCTTTTAATGCGAAATATTATATTGGCGGTATTCAGTGTTTGGTGCAAATGCTCTTGCGAAAGTGCAAATGCAAAATATCGTAGCTCTTTTGTGAAATCCAACAACAAAATACACGGAGTTGCCGTTAAATTTCACAAAAAAGCTACGATATTTTGCATTTGCACTTCCGCAAGAGCATTTGCACCAAACACTGAATACCGCCATTGATTCCTTTTGAATTCTCTTTCTGCTGATAATAATGCATGGAGACAACATATTTTTGCGTGGCATAAGTATTTTGACGGTGTCTGTGTGGGCTTTTTCTTTGCATTTTTGAGCACGTTAAAGCGGAACAACTTTTGTATTTAAGTTTAATTAAAAATAAAATAAAAATTGGTTAAAAGGCGTTATGAACCATGGGTAAAACGGCAGAGTTGAGTTTGGTTACCAGATCTTCGATGGTAGCAAAGTTTAACGCTGGAACGGCAGTAAAAGACATTGCAATAGAGTTCAATGTGTCGCGTCAAACTGTGCACTATCAAATTAATAAGTTTAAAAAGCTTAACGACGTAAAAAACTTAAGGAGATCAGGTGCAAAACATAAAACAACGCACACTGAAGACCGAGTCCTTCCACGAGAATTTAAAAAAATTGTTTTCTGAAGCCTCAATCTGCTGCAGATCAATGAAATTTGACGGCCAAGAACCCAATCAGTGAGCGTACTGTTAGACGACGTTTAAAGGAAGGAGATTTTAAGACAATTAAAGCTAAGGACGTGCCGTATATAACAAAGTCAAACAAGCTTAAAAGACTGGCCTTCGCAAAGGCACATCTGCACAAGCCAAAGGAGTTCTGGAGAATCGTTCTATGGACAGACGAAAGCACCTTTGGGAATAACTCATCCAAAAACAAATTTTTAGTAAGATTATCAAAGGTAGTACGTCAAAGGAAACGACCAGCTTGTCAAAAAGTGAGCCATGGTGGAGGCTCTGTCATATTTTGCGTATGTGTTGCGTATAATGGGCTGTGTGACTTGGTTCCTGTCACTGGCTCGATGAACCAAAACCAATATTTGATTACGTTAAATAAAAATGTCTTTCCTTCTGGTGATAAGCTTATTGGGGAATCATTTATCCTGCAACAGGATAATGCCCCGTGCCACAAAGCCCGGATGATTACTAAGTTTTTTAAGGATGTTGCTGTTAATACTTTAGACTGGCCAACTCAAAGTCCAGATTTAAATATTATAGAAAACGTCTGGTCTCTTTTGAAACGCAAAAGAACAGTTTCGTTAAATAAAAGCAGAGAGGAGACAATTTCTGAGGTCACTTCCCTATGTGAAGAGATATCTCCAGAGATTCTTAAAAATTTAGTGGATTCAGTACCAAGACGCCTTCAAAAAGTTATAGAAGCCAAAGGAGGATATATATTTTACTAACTTCTTTTTTTACTTTTGTTAAGTTTAAACATTGTTATCTTAGTATTACATTCTTGTCAAAATACTTATGCCAACACATGAAATTACAAATTAATTTACATCTTTTTAAGTTTCTATGAAATAATGTTTGTTTACTTATTTTTAAGTTGTATAAGTTATATATAAAAAGGAAAAAATAAATAAGAATTCTTAACAAAGCCGTTTAAAAATTAAATGTAAAAATGCACGATTTTTATTTCGTCAAAATACTTATGCCGACTAGTGTAATTATTTTAACATATCGTAAATTTTAAGAAATGAATTGTTTTTTTGTTTTAAGTTTTGGTTTTTATTATGAAAAAATAAATAAATATTTATTTACTTACATACATTACTTTTTATTAAATAAAATAAAATTAATTGTTAATTTTTTATATTGTAATTTAAATGAATACAAAAAAGCATAAATAGGTGATACATTTAAATTAATTCGACAATTTATTACGTCTTTATAGTTGTCTAAATTGTTTTAATTTGTCAAAACAAACAGTTTTCATTACACACCTGATTATTTAGAAAATTATTTAAATTGGATGGGACATAATATAGTCCTTTAGCTGATCTCTTAATGCGAATGCACTTTTTGTTGCATTATTAGAAGTCATTCGGCCATGGCTTCGCACAGGTGCAATACTTCACTTCTCCACAGTCCATTAACAATTTTGTCACCTTGAAAGTGGTCCACATAATCAGGTGGACAGTAACTACCATCGTGAAATTTTACGAAATTGTGCAAAATCACGGCAGCTTTCACCACTTTTTCTGCATTTTCAGGATGCATAAACAAAGGCGATAGCAAAACTATCCACCGAGCGCACAAAATTTCAAAAGCGTTCTCTATCACCCTTCGAGTTCGCGATAACCGCCTATTAAAATTTTACCGGTCAACTGACAGACGCATTCCTAATTGCAAAGAATCGTTGAATGTTATAAAATTAGCATAGGTATATAAAAAAGTACTTAAGTTGAATGAACAAACCTGGGTAAGGACGCATAATGAAACTTTTAAGGGGAAATGCTGCATCACCAACCATAAAATATGGGAACTTGGTACAAGACCCTGGCAGACAAGCATCTTCAGGCAAATCCAGATTACCATTAAATAATCGTTGACCAAAGCCAGAATGCGATAATACTCCACCGTCGCTTTGAGACCCATATGCGCCGATATCCACTGTTGTAAAAGTGTAGTTTGCGTCGCAACTTGCTAGGAGCACAATGGAATAATTTCCCTTATAATATAAAGATCCTGAGTTAGGTGGGTAAGATATTGTAATGTGCTTTCCGTTCACAGCACCAACACAATTCGGAAAGATCCACATGCTATTGAAATCCTCAGCAATACGTTTCCATTCATATTTGTTGGGGGGCGACAAGTAAATCAGTCCCAATTCCTCCCATTATCACTTCACATACTTCACTTATTATGGTGGTTACAGTTGAACGTCCCATTTTAAAGGCAGTAGCAAGAGTTTGCTTACTATCTCCATGTGCTAGGTAACTATTAGTAGAAAAAAACTGTTAGAAGTTTTTTTATTAGCTTAAGATTTTATTATCACTCACGTAAGCGTTAAAAACAGTCTGCATGTAGCAGATATTGGTGGTCGGTTTGACATTTTTGTGAGTCGTTCTTTTAAAAGTTTCAACAATATGTCAAACACAGCAGGAGTCATTCGAACACCTGAACGAGTACGGCGTGTGTCGCTTGTGAATAATGTCTGTCGAAGAAGAATTTAGCGAGGACTTTCTAGTTTTCACCACGTGAAAGAGCGTCTCAAAAACTATCGAAACCAAAAAAAGTGTTAAAATTTTTTGTTGAGTCATAAGCCACCTTTTCATAGGCCGGGTCACATATAATAATATCAGGGATCGTAACAGTTATGCCGTTTTGCACAAATAATTGATATTTCTTGATATTTTTTCTTTTGCAGAAATAGTTGTTATTTTTTCAGGAATAATTGTTACATTCTATTATTTCTTATTCATTTTGAACAGATATAAGTCATTTATTGATATTTTTTTTAATTCATTCAACGTTTAATTTTGTTTATTTAAAACATAAACAGTAACTATAGTTCGAGTATAAAAATCAAAAATAAGTGTTGAGAATATTATTATTTCCGCCAAAAAAAAAATTAAAATTTATTCACAGTTAAAAGTCTGTTGTTATAGGTATGCATAGAATACAACAGAAATGACTTTTCAAACGAAATCATATGCTAATATTTTCATATATCGTTAGATGAAATACGAATTCTTTTGCGTTTCATTTAGCGATATGTATTGTCTCCTCTCTCATTTTAATATAACATTTTGTTACCACAACTAAATTAAAAATTAACTTGAATACTGGAAATTGCTTCCGCGCTTATTTGTTTAAACAATTACATAAACCAAAAGAGGCTGGTCTACCGGAAACCAATTTAGGGGTCTTATACGTATGAATGTACAAGTCTTTTCAAAGGAAATTATACAAAACAAATGTAAATAAATTTTATATATAATAAAGAATGATATTACAATTATGAATTAAAAACTTAAAAAAACTAATTTTCGTTTCTATTGGTTATCGATCCATGTTTTGACCTGCTGAGAAGTTCTTCTTCTAAGCGCTATAAATTTTTTTATTAATTGTAGACATTCCGCAAGGCTAGGTAGTTACTTTAATTCCTCTAGACATCCGAAATTGGTTGTTATTACTTGTTTTAGCTCCTCAGTCCACCGGCATCTTTTGGTCTTACCATAATGTGATGTTTAGATAAAAAAATTAAATGTATGTAAGTATGTATAGAGTATTTTAAAGTGATTTATTTCTAATATATGTTTATGTATATATACATCTAATGGTTTATTACTTGACTTCATTCAATATTTCAACTTAAGTGGGGGTTTTTGAACACATTAAAAATTAAATCTGCGAGCTATCTTTACTAATGTTTCTAGAAGTACAGAACTTTAAACTTAAATAAAGCAGACATATTATGCTAATTACTATAAATTTGGATTTATTTGAAAGATAACTATTTTTCAATTTTAATTGGATATGAATAGAGACCGCACGTCAGATATAAGTAACAAATGTTGTCTTCCAAAGTGTAAGTCGTTTGTTTCTCGAAATGAACATGTAGGCGAGCTACAGGTGTCAGTATTTGGGCTATAAAATGGCGGACCAAACTTAACAAAAAAAGTAACAGCGGTCGAAATGTCGCATATATCAAACAGTATTGCCAGCTTAGAATTCTACACTTCTAAAAGTACATGTTATGATGAAAAACGATAATCTTTAAATTGTTTAAACTTTAATGGTTGTACATTGATCATGGAAAAGTATTAAATTATATTTTTAAGTCTAACAAAGCGTTCTTATTAATACTTACTGATTCTTCTCTTTTTCTTGGGTAGATTTTCCGACGTCTGACTTTCTTCAGAGTCACTATGATCCTCTGCAATGGAATCAACTTCATTATTTCTTCCGACATCCACATTGCCACACATTTCATCACGTTTATCATTTTCGTCCACAATTGCATTGATTAATAATTTTGAGACACATGTTATTTCCGCCACTGGAATTGACATTCTATAAAAAGTTTTATGGTGGCCCATAGAATTGGCTAGCTTTTCCAGTGGCCTCTTCGACATTAAAAAGGGATGTATACATTGCAAAGTGTTTTTGAAGCGTAGTCCTTCTTAAGCTTTCTGGAAGAACAGCTCCATCTTCCTTTGAGAACTGCCGTAATAGAGGACAAGCTCTAAAATATGGCTTCGATAATTCAGAAAACCCTATTTTGCAAAATACATTCATACATACATATATATTCATTTTCTGCGGGTATCCCTGCGTTCTCTCTGTATTTAGTAATTAGAGCAATAGCTATGATACATAAGGGACTAAACAGTACGCTGAATTTTCTTTCCAATTTTGCCCTGATTGCTATTCTCACGAATTGTTTTGCAAATTCCAAAGATTCTTGTGAAATATTTTTAAGCTTTCATTCTTCTGTATTATCTGTTATAACTTCCTTAATTCGATAGTTAGACAATGTTAGCCTTTCAATTTCCCTTGCTCATCTTTGATTGAAAATTTGAATGAAAATCAATGTGGCTGTTATTAATACTCCAGCAAAAATCAGCCATGATGTGTGCATCCCAACGACCCTGTTATCGTTCCTCCATTGTTCGGATATCTTGATGGAATCGTTCGCCCTGTTCCTCACTCAAGTCTTCGTGATTTTCAGGAAAACGATCTAACTGACTGTGAATGTAGTGTATTTCGATGCTCATCGCCCTTGTTATTTCTTAAGAAAAATTTGACAAACACACACTTTCCATTTTCGAATACACGATACAAACATAACTTGTATAAATACATACACGAACCTACATTCAAACATTCAACATGTTGCCAAAAATCTAAAATTTTTGATTCTCGTACAACCATGTTTCAAACTTTTGTGCAAACAAACAGAAATTAAAAAGAATGCATGGGATTATTTTGTATGGGTTAAGGACCAAATAAACAACGCAAAAGGTTTGTACAAACGTAAAATTTACACTTGTTTGTCAAACCGTTTTTGTGTGGTTTATTTGGTCCTTAACCCATACAAAAGAATCCCATGCATTCTTTTTAATTTCTAACATTGAATTGCTAAAATCTGTATCTTTCACCAATTATCGAATTTGTGAGCCGTCAAATATGCCTGCATTCGCTGTCAGACCCAATTTATTGTGAAGACGGGGTAATATGATGCGATCTGGGGGCACTAGAGGCTCATTTATAGCATTTGGCGTACCTGGAATCAGTGTTTCCGTAGAAGACCATTGTTTTCTCTTCCAATGTGCTGCTTTAGTTCTGCTGTCCCATAAACATATAAAACAAGGATATTTGGTAAAGCCATCTTAAGATCAACACAAATTACAAATGTTCATCATACTTTATCTTCTTCATGAGCAATGCAATTACAGAGTATTCTTTTACTTTGGTTCAATGCGCAATTGGCAGGGAGTGAAATTTATTTCCATTATGCAAAAAACACACTTCAAGTTGCATTTTCAGGTTATGTTTTGGAGCAAATCAGCTTTTTTTACACGATTTTTTCGTCGAAAAGAGATAGCAATATCCTGTAAGAATAAGCAAAAATTAAAGCGTTTTGCAAGTAACGGAATCACAAAGAAGAAAAGTATAACAAATAATAAAACTTTTTACAATTTAATATATAAAATAATTAATATAAAACAGAGGAATTTGTTCTCGTGCAAATGCTACTAGTTGTTTAGTGTAATTAATGTTAAAAACACAGATGAAATATTTTAATAGTGTTGTTGGGTGTGTTTTTATTTTTACATGTACGCGTTTGTTCAACGAGAGTGCTTATTGAAAGTTGCTGTAGAAAAATACAGAAGCCAAGAAAAATATGTGACATGAACAATTATAATTTTCCTGTAAATAAAATAATAATAATTTATCTTTTAATAAAACAAAGTTTTTAAAGAAATTAGAGTCAAAACTTTCTTGCGGCAGAAAATGGATCAAAACAAAACAAGAAAAATCTTTGTTTAGATTTTTTCGTGTGACAAAGTCAGCCAAACAACAACAATAGCATGCCGTCTCGTGTCACATCTGGTCTTCTTTGTGATCTTGATGAGTCGATAAATAAACGCCATTCGTTTGAATCGTATCTTTGTAGGCCCATGGCAGTCATCAAATATCTGTGCATTGCACAAAATCACCCTCTTCAACCAAAAAAATTAAGTAATATGAAAGCACTTGACTACAGCTCGCACCCCGATTTTAAGAATATTCAATTTCTTGTGAATGTAGAACTGCAAGTGTAAGCCCATCAGCAGACCATCGCATATGTTTTCCGAAACCGTTTCTTGTACTTAAACAAAAATAACAGTCGGTTTCGAGGTTTGCTGTTTAACTCCATAGCATAGGCTTCGAAATTTCCAAGCGTCGCCTGTAAAATGAAAAAAATTTGAAATAGGGAATATGAATAATTCTGTAAGTATATAGTATTCCAAATGTATTAACCTATACTTACTTTACGTTAGAACACCTCATAGATAAATTCAATCGACATGAAATGCATATACAAAATCAAAGTTAGCTGCACACATTAAAAAAATATGGTGGCCACTTTTTTATATAAACATCCAATTTATGCCATTTATAATTAAAAAATATCGCATACAAGTTACACAAAATGCAAGTCATTAAAATTCATATATTTTATTTGTATGAAGGTATGTACACACAAAAATACATTTAAGTCTTAAAATTTAAGATAACAGCATTTTTGACTTATCTGCACAAAAAATTGTGCAAAGTTGATTGTGCAGCTAAATCAAAATTACTGTACATATTAATAACAAAGATTTCAAAAATAAATTATTTCATACATACATATGTACATACGTATTAAAGACGTGCATTTGTGTAACAACAAGTATTGCGAAAACAGTACTAACATGTTACATACATCATACTATAAGTACAAATGAGAATATGAGTAAGAGTAGCACTAGTAGCACATTGTAATACTTCGCTCTCACTAACTCACTCTAATGAACAAACCAAAAAATTTTACTTGTTTTCTTGCGTCCAAGACAACATTCCACTGATTGCATTTGAGAAAATACTATTTGTACAACAATTATAAGTGAAGAACTTATGTTGCAATAAGTAAAGTTATAAAGCTTATGTGGGAAAGTGCATACATTTTAAAGCCATTTGCCGAACCTTTTATTATTAATAATAATAACCTTTAACTAAAGGCAAGTTGAAATATTGGCAGTTAATCTAATAAACACAAACAATAACACTGCAAATCCCATGAAAGGTTACTTTGCAGTGTGATTCCAAGATACCTTACTGAAAATATTTCCTTGAGGGTTGTACCATCAATTTGTAACGTTAAGTTATTAGAACGGAACGAGCTCGGTCTAAAACGAATTAGTTTTGTATTGCCTGGATTAAGTATAAGCGCGCAAATTCGAAAAACAAAGTCATATCTCGTTCAATTTGTGTTCGTAAAATTGAGTCATACTTAAATGGATAAAATAGGCAGACATCATCCGCAAATATAAAAATTTTTCCAGTTAAATTGAGATTTTTTATATCATTTATATATATATTGAAAATAATAATGGCCCTAGTCCACTTCCCTGAGGTACTCCATAATCCACAGCACCAATAAAACTTCTATCTTCATTTACCTGAACATATTGTTTTCTATTTGAAAAATAACCATATAACGACAATTTGTCAAGCAATATTTGATGGTCAACAAGATCAAACGCTTTAGAAAAATCTAAGAAGATACCTGCAACTTCACTATAACCATCATCCAAGCCTTTACAAATATATTGAACTATATTTAAAACTGCATCCTCAGCACCACAACCTTTCCTAAAGCCAAACAGAAAGTCATATGTATATTAAATTGTTTTCTTCCATATAATGTGATAGTCTCCCATAAATAATCTTTTCAAAAATTTTATCTATCGTCGAAAGTAACGCAATTGGACGATACTTTTCAACAGTACAGGCATTATCAATTTTCGGTATCGGAACAATTTTGTGTATTTTAAGTATGTCAGGGTACACCGTGGTTTGTAATATTTTATTAAAAATTTCAGATAAAATAGCGCAATTCTTGACAAATTTTGGTGATATATTATTTTCTTTGATATTGGCAATAATATTCAAAATATCATTTACGCTGACATTTCCAAGTTGGAAGTGATAAGGTAATTGATGCAAAGTTCTTTATTTTTTACCTTGAGTGTCATTCAAATTAATCTTATTACTTTTTATGCGAACAAGAGTAGTATTAATAAATTTCCAACACTTTTTACGGTCATTTCCAGCCTTATTTATATTTTGAACATAATAATTATCTCTACAGTCCTTATTTTTAAAATATCTTCAAAAGCCTTTCTATTTTTACTTTTACGCCTTTTTTCCAATATTCTTTGTTTAAATAATATTAGTTCTTGAAGATTCTAATTAAACCCATGGTGTTATTTCAAAACGAAGTGATTTTTTATAATTAGATACCAGAACTGAATGTTTGACCGCAGCATCCATGCAGGAAATCAAACTATTTGTTAAATCAGAGGCATTCAAATATTCTTTAGCTTTCAGATAGTTGCAGTGAATTTTTGTTTTTTCTATACACTCATTGATAGGTATTTTACTCCCAATTTTACAACACAATAGGTAGATAGATAGGCTACATTCTATTGCATCAACATATGTTCTTTCTGAGAAATTACTAAAAATGTGATCTATACAGGTATTACTAACAGGTCTTGTTACCATATTATGTGCACTAAAACAATCAAAGTTTTGAAATACTGCTGAAAAATCAATGCTATATTGACCATGGAACAAGTCTATGTTTGAATCCCCAACTATAACTAGTGGATTTTGAGCACAGTCATCTAATGTAATTTCAAGTATACGTAAAAAGTCTTCCACATTGCACTTTTGTGACCTATAGAAGGACACAAGTTTCATTGGATTGTGGTTAATTTTATAATTTTCAAAAGTTATAGCTATAAGTTCAACAAAATTAACACTTGCAAATTTCAACCGAGAAATTCTAATTATTATTTACATACAAAGATGTTTCACTATAGCCATCACCTCTGCAACAATGAGTCACTGAAAAACCAGGTATTGAATATAGCTGTAAAATACTTCGGTCAAACCATGTTTCTTGCACAGCAATAACATCACGCATTTTCGTCTTGGGAACGGAAATGCAGTTTTATAAAAACAATAGAATTAAATTTATCCTTACGTTGCATTTTTGCTAAAACGCATTTTTTTCAAATTATATTAAACCTTGTACTGTAACAATGAATACCATATACAATTAACTAAGATGAGAATGCGAAAAATTTTATTGTCGGCGTGACTGAAAATCTTAAAAAAAATATAATTATAAACATTGAAGTGAATTTCTTGGCTTGAGTTCAAATCTGAGTTTACCCATTTCTTCTTAAATTTTAAGAAACTCTTTGGATGAATTCGTTATTTTAAGTGAGTACTTTTTTTGGGGAACAATTTGTATTCATCAAACTCAGACTTGAACTCAAGCCAAAAATACATTTCAATATAAACTAAACAGTTCAACAAATTGCGCATAAATATTAAAACAGTGATTTTAAACTTTAGTTTTTTAAATTTATGATTTTGCTTTTTTCAAATTTTGAATGACGTTCAAGACATTTTCTCACGCACTTTAAAGTAATCAGAAAGCAATTAAATATTCTTCTCAAGCAGAATCAAAAAAAATCTGTAGTTCTGATGATTAATTATTCAATAATTACTCTCCTATATTTTTAATATATTTCAACTGTTTTTACCTCAAAAGATAGTTGAAACAGCGATGACATAAAAATGCATTTACTTTGGAATTGACCCATTTACATATGTATGTACATATGTATATCTTATGTAATTTTATGTAATCATTCAAATAACAGGTATCATAATTTATTCATTACCAGTAGAATCAGTTATAGAAATATCACGAGAATCTAAGAATTTTATTAAATCATTGGTAATAATGAATAATAATTAATTAGTTTTAATTATTTTTGTGGTACTAAAAAGTTTTTCAACCTCAGCGTTTCTGTAAGAAAAATACTAGACTAACCAATTCAAGAAATTAGTTTTCTTCTTGATCTTAAATTGTCGCACTTCCACCCAAAACTCAACTGTTTGACTTATCATTTGTCCAGTTATAACTTAAAACCTTTCGCCATTGGATTTCAATCAATATAGTTTTTTGTTCACTGTACTCACGTTTGTACATTGGAATTTTTAAATGTGTTTTGAAATGATTATATGGGTTCGGAAGAAAATAAAAATTTGAAAAATAGGTTTTAAAATAAATAAAAAAATGCTAAATCTTATCTCGAAAATGTAAAACTGACGTCACTGCTATTTATCTATGCAGTGCAGTATACATGTCTAGAAACAATATAAGTTAACGCATCGGCATTTATTGTTACAAATTTCTTGCGAATACATACATACATACATACATATGTACCTAATATTACATAATATGATTACACGATCTCCGTCATGCAATTTTCTTATTGAAAGTGGCATGGAATGAATGAGTACACTCAAAACGTTTCATAAAGAGCAAAACTTAAATTGCTGAATTGCTATAATTGATCAGTGCTGTTTCCACCGGATCCTTTTTACGATCGTATATTCGTTGTACTCTCTCAGGCGTACACATGCATGGATCAGGAATATGACAATGTTTCCGAAGCTCATTACGGTGATCAAATGGAATGCCTACAGTACGAATATCTGTACCAAACATATTTCACAGGTTTTCGAACTTTGATCGAATACCGTAAATTCGCATCTGTCAGGCTCCATCACGTAACATCACGTAACGTAACAACCACCATGTAATTGTTTTTGTTACACACATGTGTATGTAAATATATAATATTAATACATAAAAAAAATATCACATACATTTACAGCCGTACAAAAATAAATTTCTACTGCGCATCTACGTCATCATAGAATTCAAATGATTGTTTATTGTAAAAAGTGTAAGAGATTTTTGGCACAAAGCTGGAAATAACTAAATAACTTATAAACGGGTGAATCGTTTGGATTCATAGCTATTTGAAGAAGACCTTCCTCGGGCTACCAAAGTGTTACATTTCGGCCTGTTTTCCATACAAAAATGTACTTTTGTCAACAACACACATTCTATTTCTACGTCACAACACAATCACACAACAAAATAACGGACCTGCGTAATGCGCAATCTTGTTTTCTTGATTCATGCTTAAATACCATTAAAAATTTTATATGTGTACAATGTGTAAATACACGTACATACCGTCAAAAACGTCTATAATTTGCTCGTAAATACATTCTGGAAGATATGAATTTTTGGCAAACGGTTTAGATATCTAAAATAAAATAAATAGCTATTGAAAATGTTTGAATAGGTTCTCTTTACAGATGAGAGTAAATCTAACTTATAACGCTACGACGGAAAGCATATGGTATGGCGACAAAATAATTCCCAGTTTCAAGAGAAAAACCTTATATCAAGTGTGAAGCATGGTGGTGGCTCCGTCATAGTTTTGGGGGTGCATGGCAGGCAGTGGTACTGGAAATCTGCAACAAATTCTGGGTATCATGAATAGATTTGTTTATTTAGACATTTTAAAGCAAAATGTTAGGCCGAGTGTTGAGAAACTGGGAATCGAAGAAGAGTTCTACTTCTACCAGGATAACGATCCCAAACACAAATCGCACGTTGTGCGAGAATGGTTACTATGCAATTGCCCATATGTCCTTGAAGTTTCACCACAGTCTCCTGACTTAAATATTATTGAAAATTTATGGGCCCGTATTGACCAAAATATCCGAAAATATAACATTACATCACAAAAAGACCTTCTAGATGCTTTACAATCGGAGTGGAGTGCAATTCCATCCACATATACCTGTAATTTATTAGAAACGATGATTAAACGCCTACAGCAAAAGCTGGTCCCACAAAGTATTAATATTGGATTTTAATCGTATTTAATTTAAGTAGCTCTCTTTCACTGTGAGGTATATTTGAGATTTTTTTGGTTTTTTGTTATATTTTTTTATACTAAGCAAATAATAAAAAATAAGTGATATGTTTTTGAAGCTGTGAAGTGAATTAACAAAACTTCGTAATATTTTGGTCATTCGAATTATCTTTTTATCATTTATTATTAATTTTATCCGGAAATAAACCCTGGCACAGTTTGACTGTGAGCCACTGTACTAAAATCACATGCATTTTTCATATCTCGGAAAAGTTAAGAATTCGAAAAACTTAAGCATCCCCAAAACTACGGTATTTTTAAATGTTTTTCGAAGTAAAATTAATCCTTTTGTGTTACAGAATGATTATCAGAGTTAAAAAACAATCATAAAAGAATATTGCTGAAACTCAAGATATGTAATGGATTTAATGCTCCCACCTACCCGCTCGCAGATAAATTTCTTTTTTTATGTAAATTAATCTTAAATTTGGAATTTTTACAGCGGCTCAAAGGAAGACAGCTCCGAGATGTTCAATTTTTTCAATGTCAATTTTAAACCATTTGCACAATACTCCGTAGAGGTTTCATTTAAATTAAAATTTAAAAAAAATCCATACAGTACATATGTATGTACATACATATTTCAATGCCACCCTAATGTACACACAAATGCACATATGAGTATGTATGTATGTATGCATCCATCCTCTATTTAAATTCTTTTGGGAATTTAGGGCATGTTACTTAATGTAATGCATTTTTGTTGAATCACCACTCACTACTACCTTACAAACGCACAATCGTAAATGTGGGTGTTTTCTTTTTAATAATTCAAATATTTTTAATGTTTATATTCACTTGAAAACAGAATAGTGAAAGTTTTGAGATAAATATTGTGAAAATTTTTGCTCATTTTGCTCAAAAATTCTTAAAATATGTTTTAACAGATTGACGCAGTGTTACACACATTTTCTCTTTTCTAATTTTCTATCAGAATAGTAAATGTTTGTACGTATGTTTGTATAATATAATCGTGCCTGATATGAGCACGATTCGATTCTATACATAGAAAATGAGTTCTTTTCAATAGTGCTATTTTGATTTTCTTCAGTTGGTTGGCAATTTTTATATCTTATGGTTACGGTCAGAATTAATTCTTGTTTCCGTGTCTATATTGTGAGTTGATATACTACATACATACATACATTTTAGTACTTAATTTTTTATTTTAAGAAAACTGAAAATGTTTAAACAAAAAGAACATTTAAATCCTAGAGTATATTTAAATTCCAAAGTGATTTTTATTTCATGTTAATGTTCTGAAATCGTTTCTCAAGAAAGGTGTAGTAATTTTTCATATCAAATTTATCTGAACACATACTCTGTGCATATTTGCATATAGACATTTATATATATGTATGTACATACATACATACATACATACATATGCTATATCAAAAGGTATCTATAAATAGTTGGAGGATAATATTTAGTAATTTGCAGAATATCAAATCGTTATAGGTATGTACATGTACATGTACACAAGTAAATATGTATGTACTTTATTTGTTAATAGAAACATAATTATGCACCTTAAAGGCGGACAACTGTTTTTTTATTTTTATAGTTGTAACAATGATTGTGTTCCAATGAAATTATAGAATTCGTTTCCGATATTTGCACATCGTTGGGGTTTTCTTAAATAAAGGCATTATTTGTTTTTGGCCTTGTTGCATATTTACACTTAAACTTAAGTATGTATGTATGTATGTAAGGCAGATGATTCTTCACTAAAATGTTCCCATAAGCACATTCTAATCGATAATGGAAGTAATAATGGATATTTCTATTTATTATTTCAGATTCTTCATATTATAGTATAACTATCCAGACAGAAATGGATTCACTAAATGTAAGTCGCACCTCTTTCTGTTATATTTATAAACGGATATGCATATATATGTACATACATATATACGCACATATGTATGTATACTTACTCGTGTATGCAGCCACAATTGGGACGATCACAAAATTGTTAACAATAAATACATACATACATATGTATGTACAAAAGTATGTATGCATGGATGTAGTACGAATGCAAATATCTAAGTGCACTAATCATAAAAAAATTGAGCCGTCTACGCAATTAAAGCTTAATAAATGGTGTTTCTCAAAATAAAAACATACATAAAAATCCACGCCTAAAAAAAATATTGTAATATTTCATAATTATTTACATCGTCGTTATCGGAAGTCCCACTAGATTTATAGATTTCATATCGGAAATGCCCGGAATACGTAGTGCACTGGAACAGACTTCCTTCCATCACAGTTAAATACAGAGGAGGTGTATGCAGAAGTGCACCTGGGGCATATATGGGAGTCTTCATAGCAACCGTGATCGAAGTGCAAGCTTGATTATAACTTGAACTTTAAGCAACATTGTACGTTACATATTCTACCTAAAGAGATTTGAGCATGTTTTGAAGTAATCCTGTGGCATCTCTAATGTTACCTTTGATTGCTATTTAAAATTAAAAAAAGACTTATGTTTCCTGCATAAAAATCTTACAACAGCGCAACCAAAATATCTTTATGACCGCTTGAGATTTATAAAATCCTCACGGAGAAATGGCGTCATTACAATTTTAAATCGGGGATGCGGCAGCTGAGACGCAATTTTTCATATCAGCAATCTGTCTCTGGAACCAACTTCCCAACATTTACTGCTTAAATTTGATCTTACGTAATTGCTGTAAATGTCAATTATAACACAGTTCAACACACACAAAAATTACGGGGTTCCGACCAGGTTCCGCCAAAAACAAAGTGCTAAAATGTTCTACGGTTCAAAAAAAAGTGATCGTTTTTTAACATTGGTTTTTATTAATATAGTTAAAAAACGTAACATTTCAGACATTTGTACATTTTTAACAAATTTTTATCATTTGTATAAGGTACTGATATTAGATTTCTTTAATTTTATTTGACATATTAGGTATGTAAATATATTTACATACAAAATTATTTTATTTGATATAAAAACTTTCAATTGTAAACAATTGTAAAGTCAAAAAGCTTTACATACTTTATTTTAATTTAAGTTAAGAGTATTCAAAATATCAACCATATTATTTGCATCCTCTTCACAGACTAAATCATTTTTGTATATATGAGATGAACCGATTTTTTTTACAATATCTCCCTGATATATCTGAGGCAAGGGCATAACTTTTATGACCAATATTTATTTATAAAAATCTTCAAAGAATTATTTTTCAAAGATTTTTAAAATAAAAATCTCTTAATAACAGTTAAAAACGGGTAATATTTTTTTTGGTCTTCTTATAACTATTATAAAAGATTTTAATTTATTTGGGTCTTTCATAACGCTTATAAAAGACCTTTATTTTTTCAGCCTTCTCATGACCATTACAGAAGATTTTTATTTTTCTAGGTCCTCTCGCGAAGTTTATTTTTATTAGTCATCTATATCAGCACATACTTATAGTGTGCAAGCTCCTAATTAAGTAATGGGTATGCAAAAACCGAAAAAAAAATTGGTAAGAGAAGATCAACATAAATAAAAATCTTTCATAACAAATATGAGACGACTAAAAGATTTTTAGCTTTTTCTAATTTTTATTTCCGGGCCAAAATTTTTCCAGATTTAAATAATAACTGCAGTTATTTTGGGTATCTGGCCTAAAGTATATGCTGCTATACTTTAGACTTGTCTAATTTCACACCCTCTTTTATTCGTACATTGCAAAGATGTAAAAAACCTACAACAAAGTTGTAGAAAAGGTAGCGTACATATTTGTACGTTTTTATACACTGAGAGAACTTATTCTTAACTTGATATTATGTATGTGATTTTTTAAAGTAATTCTGCGATCTAAAAAAGTGCTAAAAATGCTAAATAGTTATAAAAACATGCTAAACTAGCTATTAGCTTTTTTCAACTCTTAGTGTTAACCCATTAAAAATAACGCTAGATCTAGCACTAGAAGTGCTAAGATGGCAAGCCTGGTTCCGACAATTGATTCAGACAGAGGAGCACAACAAATTAACCTTCTAACTCTCCTTCATAACTCGTAAAAATCGTAAAAAACACACATGAGTGAATATTTTTCAACGGTAGAGTTTTACTATATTAATATAAATTTGATTATACACTTAATAATTAAAATAAGTGAAAACTCGTTTCTAATTTTATAGTTTCTGATAAGTCGAATGGGCCCATACACTTGTGATCAAATTGTGCAATTTTTCATATTTTCGAAATATTTACATAAAAAAAATAAAGTTAATTGGTAGGAACTTTCATACACGAATCCGGCGCGACGTTCAATGCTGCATTAAACGCGGCAATTTTAGAAGTTTGTAATGGATGTAAGACCAATTAATTTCACTTTATAAAGATAGTATGTATACAGTTTAGCTCATAATTTAAGGAAGTTTTTTGAAGCTCCGTCAAGTGGTGCACAAAATATTCCGCTAAAGTAACCAGCGGTATAATATTCTGCAAAAATATCCCTATTTGATAATCACCCTTTAAGACCACCTCAAATTGTTTACTTGGAACAAATAGTCCCGAAATTTATTAAAATTATTGAAAAATGCGTTAAAACATTTTTAAATAAATATACAATATTATTTTTATTATTAAATTTATATTAATCGAGATTGCCTCGATATCTCTTTTCAAAGATTTAAAAAAACTTTTGTTTGTTGAGGGTTTTTAGCTAGTCTATATACATGCATTTCATTGGTGCTAAAGCCAAATCATCAGTAGACCTTAAACCTAATTTTTAAATGTTTCAAACCTCTTTACTTTTACAAAAACTTTTAAAAACTCGAGAGTTATAAAAATTACAATAGTATAAGCATAGTATGCTTTGAAACTTATTAAAAAATCCCAACAAACAAATTATTATATTCGATATGAATCTATTTTATATTCTTTACAACCTTTTATACAATTAGACGCCCTTTGGGTGACAATAAAAGTATTTAACATGTGTAAATCCTGCGGTACGAACCCTACATTCGTACGCGTTTTCACATTAATATATAAAAATTGTTTGGTCTTTCAAAAGAGGTACCTTCATCTTATGCTTGGTGTTTAGTGGGATATAAGTTATAATTTTTTAGCAGCCATTTGTTGCAAAATAATTGATCATAAAATTTTGTTCCGCACATTACAGTAAACGGAAAGTTTGTTTTCGTAATTTTTTACGAATTTTGCATAATAAAGCACACAAAATGTAGTTCCTAAAAGAAAGATGAATAAAAGAGAATTCTAAAATAACTTATTTGCTGGCAAAAAATTTTGTCGTTTTTTGTCACGGTTCACACTATGAAATTCTTCTTTCTGAAAGTGTTAGTTTGTAGGTGTACGGGGAGTGAAGATTGTGTACAAAAAAAAGAATGTGAAAATAAACATGCAAAAATCCTGAATTTCATTACAAAAAATTTCAATGTGTAGACATTAATGAAAGTTCAAGTTTTATCGTGAGCGTGAGTGAAAAGTCATACATACATATCTTTACAATATATCGCTACAAGAAATTTTAAAAGTCAACTTTATAAATAAATTATGCTCTGGTGATAACTGTAAAACGTAAGGAATTTTTTTTAGTTAATACCTTTTGGTTTTGTTAAGTTAATTGTGAATAAAGTAATTTATAAATTTAAATATGTATTTAAAAATAAAGAAAAGACGTGTGGCACCCGGGGACTGCCGGGGCAAGGCTATTGCATATAATTTTTTATCAACTTATGCAATTATAATTAATTATTTATATTTTATTTATGACGTATTTTTTGTTTATTTGATATTAATTCAAGTTTTTTCTTTGACATTAATTCAAGTTACACTTTTTGAGCGTAGTGACCTATAAGAAAATTCGAATAATTTTTATTCGAACAACAACCCTAATCATAAGCGATCAGCTGGTTTAAAGGGCTTATCTTGTTTATTGTATCATGCCTACTAGTGTGCGTGAGTGTTACGCCTGTTTAAAAAAAAGCGTCCTATCCCGAGAGAACTGTGCAGCGACAGAGAAATTGCTGAATAGTTGCATTCTCCTAGTAAGCGTAGTTGTTCTCGAGGCGTTCCCACCTGCCCAATATCTTGGAACCAAAATACCCTTGATGCTCTTGCGGTGCCTAAAGTAATTCCAGCTGAATTTATATATGGCAGCATTTTAGCTAATTTCTCCAATGTCGTATTTCCATGGCTATATTACCACACGCACCTCCCTCCTCAAATAACAAGATTACTTCTGAGTTGAAATGTCTTGCCATTAGGTACGTAGGTCCATCAACGATTCCACTGATATCTCCATTTAATTAAACCAAATCTGAGTATGTACACCGTATTCAGAATGAAATGCATTTTCTCCATCGCTATACACTTTGTATCATCATCTCTTGTGGTTTTTGTTTAAAACTAATCATTATGAGAGCCACTATTTATGTGAGTATTAAATAAAGTTTTATTTATGTGTCTTTCCTAAAAATTGGCCCTTTCAATCAACCATTTTAAAGCCACATACTGCCATCTTTTACCACAGTTTTATTTTCTTGCGAATTCAACAAATTTGTTTTTGTTTTATTTATTCAACAAAATATAAAACAGTAAAAACTGCAATCAGTTTGCACACTCTGCTAACTATAAAATAATTTAAAAAAATTAAAACAGTTGAATGAAAAAAATGACAATAAACCTAAAAGATCACGAAAAAACTACGCTAAAAATATACTAATGGGCGCACGCTCACGCTCACTCACATTCACTAACGCTTTATCACGTTCACTTACGCTCAATTGTTTAATACTTACATTCATGGACGCTCACGTGATTGAAAAAAGCAAAGCGTTAGGTTTTTTTCGTAACGGAATTTTTTGATTCGGTCACCGCGCTCAAATACCGGAATAAAAGTTTAATATAAATAGCTTAAAAAATAGTTGAACATATTTATGGCAGAATCAACAGTAGGGTGTATAAACGACGGGAAAAGAAAGCGTGGTCCTCTACAGAGAACGAATAAAAGACGAGAAAACTGTCATGAAAAGTAATTGTTTTAAATTTTTTTATCTAAACTCTCCTCAAGCAAAAAACAGAAGCAGTGTAGTCAAAACTTTTGAAACTTACAAATTTGAAGAAAACAAAAAGTTTATCAGATATCTTAAATGGGGCAAAATACCCCCGAAGTCGCTTGATAATATTCCTATTGGTGTTGCAATCAGTTTGGAAAAGAATGCGGATGTTCTAAAACTACTAGAAAAACATTAAGGTGGTCACAAATATGTATATTTTAAAATTAGCCAGGAAATAGCGGCAATGATGAAGTCGATTCAACTTTATGTGAATGTTTGGAGGATGAAGTTGAAGTGAAAGTGTAACATAATAATAATTTCTTGTATTTTCTTAATGAATTGTATGAGTTTGGATTAAATAAAATTAATTTAATAAACGCGTTTAACATAGAAAAGTGTTTTCATTTTTCTACAACTGGTTGCAATTTAAATCAAAATGATATAATACAAATCTATTAAAAGCAAAAAGCAGAAATTCCAGCCCTAGTTCAGATCAAAACGCAATATTTTCATACTGTTCAAAGCAAAATGAAATAAATACTATGATTCGAACCAAAACGCAAAAATTCCAAATTTGTTATCTAAATAACTTAAAATAAACTCTCAGATAAAAAAATTAATTTGTGGTTATTATTATTTTTTTGTAGACAATAATACCTCAATAATTGTTTTTTTTTTAAATTATGTGCTATTTACCTAAATAACATTTTGACGTTTATCCAAAAATATGTTATGGTGTAATTATTGCGTTTTTTATGGACCTCCTCAAATGTAAATACATTGTTCGATATTGAATGCCATAATATCAAACTAAAAATGCGTAACAAAGTATTCAAGTAGCTCGTTATCGAAAGATACGATTACACCGCTCTACCAAATGCATTGAAAATTATATAGTTTTTATTTGTTTAATAGATAATAAATTACATAAAATCTCAAAAAGATTTAAAGCTTTTTGGGTACAAATTCATAAAGCCGTAAAGAAGTAATAAATGGGAAAACAATAAGGAATAAAAAAAATCACTAAGCCTGCTGAAACTCCAAAATTAAAAATTTAATAAAACTTTAAAAAATCTATGTTAGTGAAATATTTGTATACGAAAAATTTCTACAAAAGCGGTCGAAAATCTTTTAGTTCATAAAATTTTGTAGTTCCGAAACTAACTATGGTAACGCTGGTGTGATTGAAAATGGTTATGCGGGGAATATATCCAACGGATTTTTAAAATTATGTTTACGAGAAGGCAAATAATTTTACATATTAGCATTTCATTTCATAAAATCGATGAATAAATAACATTAATTAAATTATTATTGGGGGATTCAAACGGTGTCCCATTAAGTCATATTAGTGTATCCAGCGGCTGAATCAATCGACCGCATTCTAGAAATACATACGATAAAATACAAAAAACATTATAAATAAATAACTTCAAACTGTCTCATTTCTATGCAATAGCAAATTCGACAAACGCACATGCACAGTTTGTTTATTTTTCTAGTTGAAGCTGAAGTGTAATAAGTGTGCATGTGGTAGTAGCAACTTCAAACGCTTATAGTTCCCTAAATATCGAACCGATTTAAATAAAATTATGATTGTGCATATCTACGTAAAAACCTATTTAAAAAGATAGAAATATTTCTAAAATCAGTTCACTATTACGGCCGTAAAAGGGATCTAAAAAACGTGTTAAAGCCTATTAATAATATAGATAGATTGTCATAATGTCTTACGGCCTTATTCATAAAAATTACTTATTTTTAGTTTTAAATTCACTTTAGTTATAAAACACTTTTTGTTTTATAAACCAATAATAAGAAAGAATCTATATATAAATAGGCACAGACAAATTTTGAGAATCCGTTTTCTCCTTTGTTTGCCAACCGATTTTGTTCATTCTTTTACCAAATGGCAAACATTATGGAGCTTTAGTGACACCACTATATATTATTTAAATGAGTTCAGCATTAAATTAATAAAAGGCTGAGAAAGTTGACACCACTACAAATGCTGAAAATACACACGTACACGCATTCACTTATGTAAGTATTGGTTCAAGCAAATTTGCTTAAGCGATGAGTGTTTAAGAGTACCTACATACGTACATATCTATGAGTAATAAGATTTTTTTTATATATCTGCGTGTTTGTATGCAATTTTATTTGGTTTATTGTTGTTTCCGTGGGAAAGTGAATACGAGTAAGTAGTTAGGTATTTTTCTGTTTAAATGTATGCAACTAAAACTGTAAGTCTAAATTATCTATTAGACATTTTTATTAGTTTTGTATAGAGATGGGATCGTGAGTGCCTTTTCACTCATGCTCATGCACGCTCACGATAAAAAAATTTCGATCACGCACAACCTTATATTTTCGCCTCACGTGAGTGGAAAAAAAAGTTAGTCACAATCACGAAAACTCACGCTTACGAAATACTCACGAAAAAATCACAACCTATAAGTATTTATACATTGAAGCTTCTGAATGCAAATAGAAAAATTGAACATACAATTAGAAAATACTGCAATAAAAGAGGAAAATCTTGTTTAACTGAGAAATATACTTTTTTGAAACAACTTATTATATAAGCCCCAGACACAGTCCACCAATCAAATTTTTTTTAAAGTGATCCAACTTATTTTTAATTTTTTATGGAATATTGGACTAGATATATAATTGTATAAATAAAATAAGTGTATTTCGATGATCAATAATGTACAAATTATTACCCAATCCTCCGCTGCCTCAGATCTTCTAATTTCATGCAAAAAAATTAACAATTTTTACGTATTCATATCGTTACTTTAGTGTTAATGAAGATGGCCCGATCCAAAGCCATATATTTATACATTAAATGCACTTAAATTTTAGTAAAAAAGTTTTGTGTTTACTATTTTCGAAACATTTAAATTAGGTATGAAATTTCAGAATAGAAATATAATAGACAAAATGTAACATTAGTCACGTAGGGTGCGTCACAAAGGATTCATGTCTTCTGACAAAAAACGACAACATTTTTTGGGTGCAAATAAAAATTACGAAAACACACTTTAACTTTCAAAGTTACTTTTGTTTTTTGTATCGTGCGACATTAAACTTTGTGATCAATTATTTCGTAACAAATACCTCCTAAAAAATTATAACTTATGCCATTAGAAAGTACACTTATATCCCACTAAATACCACGCATAAGTTGAAGGTACTTCTTTTGAAAGACCAAAATTTTTTTATATATTAATGTGAAAACGCGTACGAATGTAGGGCTCGTCACGCAGGATATACACATGTTGGCGTTGAAAAAACTCCTTCGCTTGTAACAGAACTGGATGGTACGTACACACAGTATTTGTTTATCCAATTTTTGCAGAATTGGAAGATCTCTAGCTTTTTTCAAAAACTTAAAATTTCTAGGTCTTGTGCGTCTCTGTGAACGCGAATGAAAACACGAAAGAGAATTGCAAATGTTTTTCTTCCAAATGTTCGCCAGTCGAAACTCGGACTTATATTGCTATTTTGACTCGTTCACTCAGTACATTAATACGTACCGGGACAACGTTTTATGTCTTCATGACAAAATTAAAAATATTATTATTAAAAATATGAAAAAAACCAAAATCGAAAAAATCACACAAAAAATCTACTCACGCACGCTCACTCACGTCAAGTTTTTTTATAATCATGCTCATGCAATTGAAACAAAAAACTGCTCACGATCATGCATGATCACGCTAATCACGTTAGCGATGCCCATCTCTAGTTTTGTAGTCGCATGTTTGAGGTATACTTTTAGGAACGAAAATATAATTATTTGCTTCACTAGCTTTGTGGGTTAACAAATCATAATGTAGCGCCTTAAGGCACTCACAATTATTATAGCTACTTATTGTCTTTATTAATTATTTTTGTGGTGTTTTGTGGTAACGTTTCCTATCCAAAATGAAGCAGAACTAAAGTCAAACAGTAAATTTTTTTCTTGAAAATTCTTTTTATTAAGTGCAACCTCGCAGAACTTCCAGAAGATTTTAATATATTTCTTTAATTTTGTTTTATATATCAATATACTGCTTTAATTTGACGCTGCAGATAATATTGGTCTACGCGGTACATTATAGCTGAGACGGACTAGTTACAACATGGTCCGATGTAATGCAGTCATGGAGTATGTCATTTTTAAACAAGAGCTTATTACTATACGACAATTGTTCGTGCTTTCACGAACTTACTCGTGCCTAACAAACTTCTTGTGAGTGGTCCATTTTTGATGACACGGAAAATTCGCCTGTATCGCGAAAATGCGCAAACAAATCAGAAATAAACAGCAAAATAGTAAAGCAAACTCTAAAGTATGGCGAACATTCGGGAAAAATCGCAAAAACTTGTAATATTTGCAAAAACTTGCTAACATCGGAAAAATTTTATTTTCTTATATTGAATAAAATATAAGAAATCCAAGAACGAATTGTGACTTTCAAAACAATGCGGAAAATTGATTGAAAAAATCTAAAAGTAATAGAAACATGGGAAATTCACCTTCTACAAAAACATTAGAGCGTGAACTAAGTCACCAATTAAGACTATTACAAGTAATTTCTAAAGTTATTGTGTTGTTGAGTGAGCATGAGCCAAAAATAAAACATCGTGCAAGATTAAAACTTTTTTAACGTGAGCGTGCATGAACTTGATTGAAAAGTCACTCACGATCCCACCTCTAGTTAAAACCAAAACTATTTATAGCCAAGCAAAGCTTCGAAAAAGGGTGAATCAACTTTGCTGCTGTATGAGCTACGATAGTTAAAACCGTAAGCTCAAGGTTTGAAAATGGAAAAGCTTGAAGTGTGCAAAAAAATCAAAATTAATGTCAATAAAAAATTGTAAAGGTCCTGATGATGAGTAAAGTTAATGTTTTACTGAATAAGTAAAATATTAATTTTGGGAAAAAGTGCGAATAAGAATTTAAAATACTAAAATTTTAGCAATTTCCATAAAAAGCACCAATTAAAAAATTTATTAAGTGCAAAGGCCTAGGAGGCAGAACTTCGTGTGAAGTTAAAATGAGACTCGAGGATGATATGCAATATGTCGTTTACTCAATACACTCAAACCTCGTTTTATGCTATTGATTCGTTCCGCAAAAATCCGGAATTCTATATATTCGCCAACGATTCCATGGGCAACAATGTCAATGATTACGAGGACAACACCATCGTTTAACTTATCGTCAACGAACCTGGCCCGTGTCATTCATTACTCAACTCCCTTAGACTGCGTTTAGACAGGGAAACATTTAGTTTGACAGCATATTGCATCAATTTTGTGTTCGGTTCAATATTCGACATTCGAAAAATCAACATTTTGAATAAAACGACGGCCTATTGCGGAAAAATTCGGATTGAAATCCACGTAGGTCGCTCTATAACATACCCTTTTAAGCAGAGTTAAAAAAATATTAAAGGAGTAGAGATACATATATTCATTGTTGTTGTTTTATTGCAAATTTTTTGTATCATTTCATATGAAGACATGGTGACACCGAAAATATGGAGAGCACCAAGCATTGACTTGAAAATTTTCCGCGTCGATAATTTAAAAAAGTACTAAAAATAGAGCTATAAGCACTGTTATTGGATCGTAATAATATTAAGAAAATTTAATTTATGCGCAAAATTTTGAATCAATTTAAATGAAATTTTAAAAACTTTTATTTTTGCTAACGGATGATAGATCGTAAAAATTTCCCGTTCAGTTATACGATCATGGATGTCGCAAACCCGATTTTTATAAAATACACCATGTTTACTTATGTCATAGCAATTTTTTTCCAGACATGAGGCGAATAAGTTCAGGACAATAAACACGAATTCAACCCAGACATGTGTTAACGTTCACTCGGCATGAGGTATTTTTTATGTTGATGATAAAGTGCATTTAAGATTGATTGAAATTTTTGCTGGTTTAATATTTTAGTCCAACGAATTGCTGTCCTCTATTTATAAATTAAGGAGTACAGAACCTTCAATATGTTGACTTTCTTTGTCAATATATGAATGTTAACTGTAAGACCCGATTCTGTAATTATTTACGCCCATATTGATACAGTAATAATAATAATTTTAAATTTAGTTTTAAAACCTGTTTCCCCGTATAAAAATCATACTTTTTGATGTAAATATATATATTTTGTTTATTGTTATAGTCTCTGGGATCTACAAAAAAGAAATCCAAAAAAATTCTTACTTGTGCTCAAGCAGAAGAACAGCACTTATTATCCGTTTCCAAGAGTTCGAAAACAACCTCTTCAGAAACTCATAAAGAAAACATACAAACAAAGAGTGTGTCAAATACGTTGTCCAGCACCAAAACGCTGGACCAGAATATCAAAACTAATTCAATTACAACGTCAGCTAAGAAGGAATGTGTGAAATCAGCACAAACTAATGGATCTAATCAAATTGAAGAAGTAAAAGAAGAGATTAAACAAAATTGTGACCATAAACATGAAGAAGATGATGATAATTCAAAAAAGAATTCTAAAAAGAAAACTAAACCAAAAAAGAATAAGAAGGGAGAAACGGACAAGCAAAATATTTCCGTGGTAAGTAGCAATCATAACTTAAGCTTACTTCAGACTAGACAAATAATTGACGAAATAGGCGTAAACACTAATATTCATATGCAATTCCCTATCTCAGAGAAATATTTATTAAGCTTATCTAGGCGCACGGTAGTCCGCCAGGCCAAGTTCCGGTGACACAGTGTGTATTATTACACGAAAGCATTCGAGCTGTTTTTACCCCCCTTAACACCTTGCTCCATTTTATAATAAAATAATGAAACTTAAAATATAAGATCTCCCTACAGAGGTAATCTCATAGATGAAATTTCAAAGTTCTACCGTAAAAGCTTCCCGAGATATTAAGGTGTAAAAAGTGCATATTCATATTCACTCACTCCCTGACTCATTAATATTATTGGGCACTTCCACTATATCTAGTAAGCTTGGCAACATTTCTCCCATAATTCTTTCCCATATTAGAAAGGCAAAATATATTTCCAATCTAACAGGTTGGCTAGAAATGAGATGGTATTGTGCCTATCAAGAACTTGGTTTTTATTTTGATTTCAGTACTTTTTACGGCCGAAATTTTTGGATAGCAACTTGGTCTTATTATCACATTTATGTTTTTGTGCGGATCAATCCTACATCACACCTACAACATCATATTATTTTTTTTATTATTTATTTTTATTTACAATTCATGGTTTACAATCGAGCCTATTCATTTGGCCATATATGATTGTTTAATCTATTGTACTTATATACGTGTAAATATGTATATGTATATATGAAAGTGAAGATTAGAGATGTGGAAAGTAAGAAAAGATTGATGTAAAGGAAAGCAAGAAGATGAAAACGTAAGACGTTCCCATACCCAGAAATAGCCACTTAAAAAGAAGAGAAAAAAATTATTTATGTATTACTAAACCGATTTGCCACAAGTTTCTTAAAGGTGAATATGGAGTGGGCAAAAGCCTTCAGACGAATGGAAATGTGTTCCAAGTTCTTCCAATTCGAACTTCGAACGATTTCTCATACGTAGCACATGTTAACCTTGAAATTATTATCTGCGGATTTCTTGAACTATGGGAAAAAGTGAACAAGTTATGAAAATAAGGCGACATTTAAATTTAATCGTCTTTTAAAAAAGTTGTAATGATCTCATTTTCATATAATCAAGAAAAATGCAATCAAATTTATTTTCGTAAAATGAAATGTGATCATAAATATGTTGCTTCTACACATATCTTACAACACGACGTGCAATCCTTCTCAGTTTTAAATTTTCACTCACCGAGCATCCTTTCACCACTTACAGTCCATATAATATGTGCGGCATCAGAATCGTTTTGGCTACAGTTTCTCTAACACTAGTTGGAAGATATCTGCAAATATTATACAATATTTTCAGCATGAAAGAGATTTTAAAAAAATACTATTTATTTAACTTCACTTAACTCATAAGTATGAATCATTTAACTTTTAGTCGCTCACAAACACAGATATGAAAATAAGGCGAAGTTTCTATCCAAAATTTTCACACACAGTGCATAGGCCTGATCTTTCGAATACCGGTTCTTAATAGAGATTTTTTGCATATTCATGTTCAAATTTCAAAAAACAAAGTATTTCTTTACACGTTTTGTAAGTTAATTTCGCTGACAAAGGATGTTCCGCATATCCGGTCTTTAGGCGGGCTCAAAGGCTTTCTCTTTTGGGTATATCACAAAGCGGCTTCGTTTAGTTAAGATTTTCTGCTTTTGCAGCCTTTGTCAAAGCATAAAGTTTTTTCTTTGGGAAGTATTTATTTAATAAGCGCAGAGTAGAAAACCGATACGCCGCACGGTGGCTGAAAATCGTTTATCATTGGCCAAAAGTCTTTTTTTTGTCACCGAAATTTTTACGCCATTTTGCAGCTAATATATCCAGATTAAGGTAGCCAAAAAATTAGGTTAAACTATTGATAATTGTGAGCGTGGCATGCTGTCAAACTCAACGGTTTTTTTAATTTCAGAAAAAGGTGTTTTTCTTTTGTTTTTTATAAAAAATAAATGGTTACTACTCGCAAGCTATCATCGATAATGGCCTGCGGTCTTTTTTATAATGTTGGTAGGATTATAGTCTTTAGTTTTTGTAAGTGGTCAGAGCTCTAGCGTTTAATATTAAGGGCGCTACGGAATATTTATGAAACTACTATATTTTTCTCAAATTTAAACTTTAGTGGAATAGAACTTCTAGGGAAAAAAAGGGAACAAGAAATGTATACCACCCGGAGAAAGGTGAAAGTGTCCTCTTTACCGCTATATATACTTTTGCACCCGTGACGAGCCGTGTGTAGAACACTTTTTTCATTTTAATGAAATTACTCCAAAGTACTCGTATACAATGGTATATATAATTTTCACTTTTTTGCCTAAAAGTTTATGTTTTTTACTTTAGACTACGTAAAACTAAAAAAATTAAATATAATACCTGCGAAAGGGTTTAATGGCTTTGTTTTGATCAGCCAAAAATTGGTAATAAAATTATCACAAATTATCACAAAATTCTACAGTAAACATATGATCTGTTTCTAAATTTACCTGTTATCAAATGTTAGGGTCAACCAAAGTCATAAGCAATTTTATAACAATAATCGGGACATTAAACCACTAAAAATAAAAAAACAACCCAACAACAACAACAAATATTGGCGAGATACTATCAGTTTTACCTGATATTAAGGTCTGTACAACATGTGCAGTTTTGTTCAATTTAAGCACAACCTGCTATGAAATTAAAGATCAATGTGTGAATAACATGTATCTAAAAGTGTATAAAACTACGGATTCGATAAGGGATTACTCAGTAATAAGTTAATCCTCTAAGTGTACGGGTAAAACATAACACGCAAATAAAAATATTCAGAAAAATATTCAGTTATAAAGAACTGGTCGAAGAGTATTTTAGAAACAAAAACCAGGAAGATGTTCTTAGCTACGTTAAAATTAAACTTAAATTCGTGTAGCACCGAAATTATCTAATTTTGTCAAAGCACTAAAAAAACGCTACAAAGAAGTTCACTACAGTAAACAAAACTTTTATATAAAAAGTGCAAACTGGTTAGAGGGCCAACTTACTGTCGCTGCAGAAACAGCAAAGCAAGATAAGGCTGGAATACCACGCAAATTGGATAACTGCAGCGATAGATCTAAGAGGCGGAAACGTAAAGATATCAACGATGCAATTGGTTGTACAAATATAAAAGAATCTTTCCTACATCAATTACGATCACAGAACCAATTACCAAAAGTGGATATAATTGAAAAAGTTGTTAAAGCTAGTCCAGTGAGAACAAAACGGATTCTTAAAAGTATACCAACTCCGAGTGATGCAATACAGTACACAAATGAGGAGGCATTAGCATTATTTCTGGATTTGAAATTAACAAAACAGCAATATATTAAGCTCAGACTACGTGCGATTGAAAAAGGCTCAAATATGTATCCAGCATATCATCACATAACCGCTGCTAAAATGGACTGTTTGCCATCAAAGGACACTATTACAATCACACCAATTTCTGCAGAGGTACAACTACAATCTCTACTTGATCACACAGCCGAACGCTTGCTACAATCAATAACAGGAAATGAGTTAAAGAAATGTGGAAACACAAAGTTAATTATTTTTTGTAAATGGGGATGTGATGGTTCTTCGGGACAAAAACAATACAAACAAGTTGTATGTGAAAATACTTCGGACTCGGATATGTTCATGGTATCATTTGTACCATTGCGACTGAAAAAGATTTTGGAAGATTCAGAGCCTTCGACTAGTATAACGCAAACATTGGATATTTGGAAAAATGAGACACCATCTTCTACGAAATACTGCAGGCCAATCAAATTTGAATTCAAAAAAGAAACTCATGATGCCATTAACAAAGAAGTTAGTGATATTAAGGCCCAAATTGCAACACTACAGCCATTACAATTACAGTTAGATGGCCAGCAAATTGAAGTAAGCTACCAATTAGTGCTGACAATGATAGATGGAAAAGTAGGTCAGGCTTTGACTAACACGAAGGCTGCATCCAGCTGCATTATATGCCAAGCAACATCAACCCAATTAAACCAAGTCCCGACAAAATCATTAGATATTACCGATGCATATGAATTTGGATTATCACTACATGCAAGAATACGACTTATGGAACATACTAAAAATCAGTTATGATTTGGATTTCGGGTCTTCAGGATCAATAAGAAACAACGAAACCAACAAAGAGTTAAGAAGTTCAAAAAAGAAACATGTTCAAGATGAATATCGCAAATTTGGATTGATTATAGATCAGCCAAAACAAGGGTCAGGCAATACAAATGATGGCAATACCGCAAGAAGATTCTTTTCAGATCCAGAAACAGCATCTGAAATAACAGGAGTGGATTTAAACCTTATTTTCAGATTTAAAATAATCCTAGAAGTACTTGCGTGCAATGAAGAAATTGACTCTAGAAAATTTGGAGATTATGCAAAGGAAACTGCAAAAATATATACAACCAATACCCATGGAGAAATATGTCTGCAACAGTTCACAAAATCCTTTATCATGGAGAAGATGTCATTAAATATCATTTGGTACCACTTGGAGATCTATCAGAGGAGGCTCAGGAAAAAAGTAACAAGGATTACAGATTTTATAGAGACCACAATACTAGAAAAATTTCACGAAATTCAACAAATGAAGATCTATTTAATATATTATTGGCAACGTCAGATCCGTTTATCTCCAGTATTCGAAATCAATGGAAAGTGGAACATCGGGATTTAGATGAAGAAGCCAAAAAACTACTAAAGAACAGAGATAGCACAGAACAAAATATGGAATATTTGCAATCAATATTTGAGTCAAATGAATAATAATTGTAATTGCCTTTCATTGTTATTTAAGTACGAAAAACATAATGTTAGTAAAAAATAATAATAAACATAACCTACCATTGTTAAAAATGCTATTAAAATTTATTGCAGTTTTCATTTTTAAAATGTTTTTAAAATTATCAAATTTGACAGCAAAAAATAATAAATTTTTCTGTAGTAATAGCAACATTTTTAGATGATATCATTAACTTTTTTTTTAAGTGTAACTATTATTTGAGTGTAAACAAATTTGCAAATTTGACAGAAAAAAATTTTTAATTTTTCTGTAATAATAGCAAAATCTCTAGCTTATTATACTATTTTTTTTAGTGTAAAAATTTTTTTGAGTGTAACAATAAAAAAATTCCATTATTGCAAAAAATATTTATAATTATTATTAATTTCCAAATATTAAATTTTTTAATTGATATGTAAATATGTAAATTTTTTAATAAATAAAAAAATAATAAACCCATATTTCACTCTAAAACTTAAAAAAATTCAAAAGTTCAACTTTGACCTAGAATTCCTTAAAAAGTCCTCAATCAATTTTAATGTAATTTAAACTGAGTCAAGGTTAACTAAATATCTATCCAATAAAATAAAAATTACTTCAATATTTTGATCGGTTCAAAAGTTACAGAATTTTGGCCAATGAAAAACGATTTTCAGCCACTGTGCGCCGCTATTTGAAATACAGAGAGGAGAAAGTACTATGTTCAAAATCTTTAATCAGCGAATTTATTTTACAAGCAAAGCCTGTGTTCGAAATGCCACAAAGGATATATTTCTTTAATACCGCCCGGTGGCTGTCTATGCAGATTCTTTGTCAGCGATTCACTAATTTTCTTGAATTAACAACTTCATCTACAAAAAAGTGTACACACAGTTAACTTCAGAGTTTGTTTTATGAGCTAATATTGAATAAAAACATATATTAATTTTTTGTTGGGCCGTCTTTAGAATCTATTAAAGCTTGTATACGGCTTGAAATTGAAGAAACCAAATTTTAGGTCACATCTGCAGCAATTTTATTCCTTTGCAACTTGTAACAAATTTTGCATTGTCATTGCTGTATTAGGTTTTTTGCACTCCACCGTATCGAAATATGTACTTAAGTTAAATTTAGACTCGTCACTAAAAATAACATTTTTCAAAAAATCTACACCGTCATGTTTGTGAATCTCCGCAAACTCGAGTCGTTTTTCTTATTTAGTTCTATAATTAGGTGTGTTCGAGTACTTTTACAGTAAAATGCAGTAAATGAGTAATTACTGAGAAAACTGAAGATTTTACTCTCAAAAAAAGCTGTAGCACAGCTGTTTGGAGATCAATGTAGTGCTGAAATATATTTACATTTTGGACTACTCAACTCTATTTCTTGTTGGTACTCGATGCAATATTTATTATGACACGAATATTTTGAGAAAATATAAACAAATTATTTTCTATAATCGTTTCAATGTGTTTATTTTTATTTTATTTGATTTTCTTAAGTTGTTTCTGATTAAATTTATTCAAAAGTATATGATTATTTGTTTTTGCTATTGACTACCTTAACAGCAAGTGCAGTACCAAGTAACCATATACTTAGCATTTTCACAGCTCAAACGAAATAACAACGAAAATGGCTGTAAATGGTTTTTACAACATTTATTTCGTTTTAAAAGGCATAAACATCATGTTTAACGAATGAATAGTTTAAAAATAATTGTTTGCTTATTATTTTATATTAGTTTATTTCAAGCTTTCCTTTTTTTAAGTAATTTTTTCACAAATTGTATACTTTTTGTTTTCTTTTGTTTGTTTGAATCATATGTTTTTTTGGTTTTACTAAATTTTACTGCAAGAAATTTCTGCAGTAAAAATTAGTAAATTCTCAGCCAGGAACTGTCACTTTACGCTCTCAATTTATGTTCTCATTTACTGTAACTTGAGTAAACGAACGGAATTTCGTTAAATTCAGTAAAAATTTGTAAAAACTTCTGGGTACTCGAACACACTTATTGCTAGACTACTTTAATTTGTATCTTCAATATCAGTTACTTATAAATCACTAATGTCAGTACTCATTTGTAATTTTTGGTTATATTCGTTTTTTTATTCTTATTATTCTTTTTCGTACCTTTAAGGAATCACGTTTTTGTTTTTTCATCAACTTTTTAACAAATAACTATTTTCTTTTATTAATAAATACATGAATATTATTGATATGAATTAAATATTCATTCGTCTTTTGAAGTACTGATTTTTACAGTGAGACCAATACGCATTAAAACACTAATAAATGGCTGTTTTCTTGGACTACGGCTGCGAAAATCGTTGGCTCTTAAAACATTTTGCGATGTTTCGGGATGAATACTAATATTATTGGATTTTGCAAGATCTTTCGCAGTGGTTTTGGGTTCATTTTCTACAATTTTATAATATTTCGTTTCTGAATTCTACTTGATCGGTGTTTATTTTCCGCAGTATATGTATTATTTGAACTGTGGACCGGCGCATTCCAAGAGTTTTTGAGATTTTACCATATTATTAATATTTTTTATTATCTTTTCTTAACTTTATGATAGCCTTTCTAATCTCGTCAGAATTTATTTCCTTTTTTGCAAGTTTTATGCCGTTCTAAAGCAATTTAAACACGCGCTCTACGCGCTTGCGTTTCATGAGTTTTAAGCTTTTGACGCTTTAAAAACTGCAAGTTACACACTTTATACACGTTTTTGCTTATCAAATTTCAAGTAAATTTTGCAGACTTTTTGCTAGCTTTTTTAAGTTTTATGTTCCTTAAATTGTTTTAATTTTTTTCATTTTTTTTCATCAACTGCTTACGAAAATAGCTTTTCAATAATTAAATGTTCAATCTCAAAAAAATTTTAGACTGGGAACCTGGCAGCACTAACATATATTTTGTATACGGCGCTTGTGACGCGTAAAAGTAGAAAATTGTTTAACTTTTCACGCGTCACAAGCGTTGCAAACTTTTGTTTTGTAACTTGCTTTATGAAAATACTCTAATTCAACTTTCTTGAGAGACGCGTAGGAAGCATGACGCTTAGAACGCGTGGTGTGGACTTTCAAAAAAGATTTTTATTTTGCAAAAACGTAAAAATATTAAATACCGCTAACCCATGAATCAAGAAAACAAGATTGCACAAGTCCGTTATTTTGTTGTGTGTGAACCTGTTGTGTTGTGACGTAGACATAGAACATCTGTTGTGAACAAAAGTACATTTTTGTATGGCAAGCAGGCCGCAATGTAACACTTTGGTAGCCCGAGGAAGGTCTTCTTCCAATAGCTTGAAGCCCAAACTCAAAAGTTTTACTCGACTGCATCTGTTTTCTGTACATTGAAAAGTTTGTTCAAAACGATGCAACTCACAAACTACTAACAGACATGTAAAAAATGACATTTGCAAATGGTCCAAATCAGCTAAAGTGCCGGTGGTTGAAGAAAGAGACAACTATAAAGACTTAATGCTGCGAAGAAGGGAAAATAAACAAAACAAAAAAAAAATTGTAATAAAATTTTGGAAAAATTGTGGTTTGTGTGTGCTTTGTGTTTTGTGAATAGAAAGTTTTTTGCTCCAATATGATTATTAGTTTGTGGGAAAAGCAAAAATTAATCATTTCGTGTTCGGAAGAATAAAATACCACAAAGCAATTTGTGTAAAATACGTTAATACAGAAAATAAAACCACAAAGAATGCAAAATATTTTTTCAATTTCTTTTTCGATGCTTGTGCGTATAGAGGGAGTCGGAAAATAAACTTATATAGTTTTCCCCTTCTGTCACCTCTGTATGCTTTGTGATGCAACTGTTTAGAAGTTATTTGTAATCTATGATGACGTAGATGCGCAGTAGAATTTTTTTTGTACGTATGAATGCGCAATCTGGTTTTCTTGATTCATGCCGTTAATCTAAGATGTGTTTTTTTCGATGCTTCTAGAGATGTGCTTTTGCTGTATGTACACTTTTTGTGCACAAAATTGAGAAAAATGCAATTTTTAATACTTAATTTTACAATCTTTTGTATTTTTTTCTTGATTGAGAAATTTAGAAAACTGGAAATGTTTAACTATTTTATACTGTAATATTGCTGCATAGAACATACTTTTTATCTCTGTTAAATTTCATAAAAATGGATTTTATGTAGATGTACACATGTAGAGTTTATTGTATTAAAAAACAATTGTTCAATTCACAAGCTCAGTCGTATGGCTTATAGTTAAAAAAAACGATATTTGTTGATGTGCTTGTGAACAGACAAATTTGTTGTTGTATCGTCATTTTGTTGTATTTTAAATGTCAATTCAATGTAGTCAATTCATTGTGAGTAAATAGTTAATAACTTTTTCACGACAAACAATTTTGATTAAAATCGTTTACAAATTAAATTGAAATGAATCAAGTACAAGAGTATGTATATGTACATATGTATTTATCATTAGGAAGAATGTATTTTCTGGGTTTAGTTATCACATATTTATCATATATGTATTTGAAAGATTTTTACAAATTAATCTAACATACATAACTGTCCTCAATACAACCATTTATAAAACATAAAATTCAAATGTATAACTATAACACACTTTTGTATGAAAATTACAAACAACAAAAATAGAATACTGTATAATTAGACGATTACACAACACATCCGACGTTAATACGAGCTTGTGTATTGAACAAATGGGTTTATTATCTGCCGTTTGTGCAACTTTAACATTTTTCGAATCATTTTCACATACTTGCTGAACAGAATTTTTAACAGTTTTTATAAATTTCACTTTCTTTTTTATTTCTAGAAATCGAGTTTTAGCAAATTTGACGCTCTACAAAAACGGAATCTTATACATGTACGTTCAATTGATGCTAGCACAGCACAAGAAAAATTCAGTGTAAGAGTTCATTCATATCATTCATTAACTCATTCATGTTTCAGTTTTTATAAAAAAAAGATATGTGCTGGGTATGTATTTTACTGGGACACGATGCGCTTAAACATGGTACGAAATCGTATTTAGCTTTGGAAACAATTTCAAAACCAGATTAAATTTTAATTTATTTTTTTCGGAAACTGTAACACTGTGATTTAATCTTACATCACATTCAGACTGCACCGAATCTACGGATTTCTTGGTTTCTGCCGAAACCAACATGAAATTAATTAGTTTTCCATATTTTTCGTCACTTTCCAAATTAAGGAAATTTTCTTAATTTCAGAATATCAAATAGAACACTCAATTTTGAAGTTGTTAAACCGCATTATCAAACAAATGAGACAACTAATCGGAAACTTTAAGGTTTCTTATGGTAAGTTGTCGGGACAATTCGCAATCTATGATAATTACAACTGTACGGAGTAAGCAAAACAAAAAAACGTGGAAGACATTTCTATTACAATATTTTTTTTAATTCAATGGAAATTTATGTGCAAACTGAATCGGCTTTTATGGTGGTTTTGTACGACATCACAGTGGG
This sequence comes from Gymnocheta viridis, assembly GCA_956483585.1. Classification (NCBI taxonomy): domain Eukaryota; kingdom Metazoa; phylum Arthropoda; class Insecta; order Diptera; family Tachinidae; genus Gymnocheta; species Gymnocheta viridis. The sequence goes on from OY101444.1 coordinate 39,320,921, forward strand.
GAAGAATCAACATATTTTATAAGTAAATCAGCCGTTTATAAAGAAATGGTCCGATTAGGATAAAACTTCACACAGGCATAAAGGATATTCCCGCTATAAAAATCTCAACGTACGGCACTTCGAGCATGTAAAATTTTCTAACGGTTGCTGTGTTTAGACCACATCAAAATAGGGGGAGTTTATCAATTTCTATTATATTTTACTTCTTCTATTTGTGTTTGTACACGCAAAACTTTATCATTTGTGACCAGATTTCCAATAATTTATTTGAAGGGGGTGCTTGCAGTTTGGTCCCATACTGAAAATCCTGATTATCGCATAAACCATCCATTTATTAACCGATTTTAAAAATTCTGTTGATCGTCATGGTTCGTTTCTTTTTTTGGCTTCATGTGGGTCCGTAGCAATTAGTTTTAATAGTTTTAATTTTCCTATTGCACAGAGCATCAAATATCATTTATGAAAGAAATTTATCGTATATGATTTTGAAAACGTCTGCAGGGCCATTATTGCTTTTGAAATCACATGTGATTTGAAAAATGTGATTTTCAGAACATGCCAGTATATCTTTTTTAAGAACGTCCATCCTGTATTCGCATTTGTCCATCGTGTACTGAAATTAGTTGAGCGATAGAATAGTCCAGTATTTGAACTTCCGACTTACAGCTGCCGAACGTGCCCAGCAAAATAAATGGTATCAACATCTTCTGCAACATGAAATCTATTTAGTTTTTATATTTTCTTTTTTAATTATTATATTTCAACTGTGAATTTTAATTTCAATGATATACAATTTAGTAAATTTTATTGTCATCAATATAATCAGATATGCCGATTATCATTCTACCGTGATCAACCTAATAATAGCTTGCTTCCACTACGAGTTGAATCACCTGCTTCGCTTTCTCAATCATGGGAATCATGGTGTTTATACTGCTAATATACTTTCTTAAATTTTCTGGATTATTTCTGTGGACCGTTAAAATTTTAAGGTATTCTGGATACAACCGCTTTACTAAATTCTTCTTTGTATCTATTGCTTTTTTTAGCTTATTTATGTTAAAAAATTAACTTTTTTAATTGATAGTTTTGTTTTGATAGTATTTAGTTTTGACAGCTAGTTCAGATAAACTTGCGATACAAATTATTATTATCATTATTAAGGATTGAAGCATAAATAGAGAGCAAAGCACGTACCGTGGAAACAAGACATAAATATGTACATACGTACATATTGATTTATTATAAATAAATCATTAGCGTGGGAAAATCATGATTCATAAATTAAAATAAAAATATAGTATATATGTATGTATGCGTTAAACAAGAATTCTAATAGTTTTTAATCCAAAATGATTATTATTTTGGCTAAAGTTCTTCACTAATATTTATACGTAATTGTTGAACTGTTTAAGGGTTAATTGATTTAACTTGTAAGAAATGAATAAGTTTTACTTTTCGTATTCTAGTATCCACCGTCAAAAGTGGTAAAATTGAACAAAGAACGCTGATGAGATGGTGTACCGACCTCGAAATCAGTACTGATCCGTTTTGCTAATCTGATGAATAAATTTTTTCAAATAAAAATTACTCTCTTAATAAAATAAGGAATTTATCCAAAAACAATTTCTTAAAAATTAAGATGAAATGTGCAAACTCAGATTTGAATTCAAGCTAAAAATTTTCACTTCAATATAAAGTTCTTAACATTGTTGTGGAATGAATTGGATAGGAAAGAGTACTCGTATTCCAAAGGTACAAGGAATAAATTAACATCTATTAATTTTAACTTACACGCCAGAACAAAACAACGTTGTTTGTTTGTCATATAAATAGTTTAAATTGATCAAATAAATCAAAAACTCTGCTAAGTGTAAAAAAAAAACAAAACGTACTTAAGTATTAATCAAACCAAAAAAGTTTGTCTTAAGTAAAACAAAAAAATTAGAAGGAAAACGGTACATGAGTGAAAAACAACGTGTAACCATGGATTAATTTAACGTTAATTAGTGATGGTAAAATTCTAATATTGATAGAGGTGAAGTTGTGTTTGCTTTAAAAACAACTTATAAAACCTTTAACAATTCATATAAGTCTCGTATTCTCTTTCGGGTCATTATTGGTATAAATACAACTTTGAAATCAGATTCGACCGAGCCACCTAAACAGTGGTGGATACATGGAAACACACATGAACATTGATGATGGGAGTGCAGCGGTTCTGTCGTGTGAGTTTGAAATTAATTGATGTTGAATTTATCTCTTCTACCTTTGGAATACTATCTCAGATCCTGCAATTCTTTCTACAAAAATATTACGAACTTTAGCCAAAATATAATAATCACTTGGATAAAAAACTAAATTAAATAAAGAATTCTAATACTTTTTATGCTTCAGAATCTCATAGTTGCATTTAATTATGTATGTAAAACATTACCTCAAGTCATTTAAGATAAATAGTTTCCAGTTCATAAAAAATTATATGCACACGACAACACCAGCTTTTAACATCGCACAATTGGCAAAAAGTTAATGAAGAACACACTAATAATTCAAGTTATTCGGTAAACAAGGAATACAACATGAGTTTCATTTTATAAAAACATACACATACATACATATGTAAAGGGTGTCTCAGTAAGAATGCATTTTTTAAATTTAGTGTTAATTCTGTGTTTTTGCAAGTGTTTATTCTGAAATTTTGCAGATGGGGCATATGTTTATTCTGATTATTAAAAATTAAGCGTTTTACGAAAGAACAACGAGCTTCAATGGGTAATGGAGCAAAGTCAAGAAAATTGCATTTTTTTTTTGAAAAAAGTCATCTCCGATGAAGCGCATTTCCATCTGAATGACTTGGTGATTTCACAAAATTGTCGAATTATCATGCAATCCATTAGTAACAAGTGACTCCATAACGAGCAACTGTGTGGAGTGAATTTTAGTCAAGTGGGGTGATTTGGTTGTACTTTTTTGAATATGAGGCCCAAATCTTACTGAATGTGAACGGAATTCGTTACAGGGTCATGATAACGAAGTTTTAGTGGCTCCAACTCGACGGCATGGGCTTGGATAACATGCGGTTTCAACAATACGGCCCCACGTCCTACACCGCGCATGAAACAATGGTTTTATTGCAGTAACGATTTCTATAATAAATGATCTCGAAAAATTCTAATGTCAACTGGCCACCAATATCATGCCATTTAACGCAGTGCGATTTTTTTCTTTGGGTATTTTCAAATCTCGGGCTTATGCCAACAAACAGAAACAATTCCTCAGCTCAAACCCAAACCGTCATCGGTGAAATACAGCCACTTCTCTGTGAAAATGCTATGGAAAATTTCATGATAGAGTAATTGTAAAAATGCTGTGGGGGCCATGTGACGGATATTTTATTCGATACTTAATGATGAAACAAAACAAACTGCAACTTCAGGCTGAAGAATATTCTCCATACAGTTTGACATGAAATTCTGCCAGAGAATGTGGTCATGAAATATACTATTTAATTTTCACTCTCAATATTAGACACTCATTCTCTCAACAATTTTACCGTGTTTCCATGAAATCACATACATTTTTCATACGAAAAATGCAAACAAAAGAAAATCAAACAACAATAAGAGAGAATTTGAAGTTACTGCCGTCGATTTTATTATGGGGCCATCAGCGTTTGTTCTGAAATTGCAGATTTGTTCTGTTTCAACATTAATGCTGCAATTACACATGCAAGTAGTGGCATACCATTGATGTATACGTGTTATCAACGAAAAATTGTAAAAAAAATCGGAACTCTTGACACTAGCTTTTGCATTTACACATGCGAAGCAAGTTTATTTTTAAAATGTCGTCGAAGGGCAAAATTGAGAACATTTTTTCATTTGCTTCCATTTTAACTTTTTCTTTTGTTTACAAAATAGAGTTACCGACTCAATCATATATGAACATTTTTGGGGAAACAGTTAACATTTATTATTATTATTTTAATATTAATTCTTTATAATAACACACTAGCGTTTTGTATGTGGCTTAATTCTGTAGTTTTCATGAATAACAGCCTATGTTCAATTTTTCTCATTTCAAATTAATGATACCAAATTGTTACATTTTAAATCCTTTTTTAAAAGGTACAATAAAATTTTTAAAAATATGGACCTATATCACTTTTTTTTGTAACACAACAACACAACTTCTAAATTTTTTCAAATAAGTTTCAAAACTAACGTTGTATGTTGACAAACATAGGCTTTCTGAAAAATGTCTCATATTTTAAAACACAGCGCAACCTACATCATATTATCTGAACACTTTTGAAAATTATATTTTGATATTTGTTTAGTTAATAACAAATCACAATCGCTTGTGTTTGTTTTTAGAACATGATGTCTAAAATGGCTTGTTCTTGTCAAATTGCTGATCCACAAAAAATATATAGTAAAAATGAATTGGAATATTGTCATAACATAAATATAAAAAAATATATAATATAAAAAAAAATATAAACAAAAAGTTTTCAATACTAAGATCGTAGCTTCAAAAATAACTTATTTTGGATCTCCTGTAAATTTTGATTTTTAAACATGAGCTGTTATTCATGAAAACAAAAAAAATATTCTTTTAACAAGATGAAACTTTAATTAGTGTTTTACATTTCAATAGTAATCCAGGAAAGGTGCATTAAATGTTTAACAGGGTAACATTGTTTATCATTTTGACACTTAGGCCCAATAATTGACTACTCATTTAAGTGTCATTTATCTCTAAATGCCACTTAAGTACCAATTTCATTTTTTCAGTACAAAATTATGTGACATTTAAATGAAACTTAAATGACCATTCTTCTGCATTTAAAGTCCATTTAAGTTTTGCACACATACATACACAAACATATGTTTTTGCTTGCGTGTTGGTGTTTCGCGCAACAAAGTAAACAAAAAATTTGCGGCCATTGAAAAATCAACATCTTTTGGAGTGAAATTTGGACTTCTTTTATTAATATTATTGTTTTTTATGGTTTTTAAGATTGTTTTAAACTTTTAAAACATTGCAGCAACCTATCATTGTTGTTATTTTCAGCTTTAAAAAGAATTCACAATAGAAATTTTTCTTTAATTTTATTCAACAGCTGTTTCTCTAAGAAAATGGAGAGAATTTCGTGAGGCTGCCATATTTTTATCGTAATTAAATACAAACAATAATTTCACACTGAAAAACTCAAACTATATTTAAATGCAACTTAAATTAAGGTGGCAATTAGCTAAATGACATTTAAATACGAAGTCAATTATTGGGCCTTAGGGGAATGCAAGTGGCAAATTTCCGCTCGCATGCAAACTTAGCTGCCATTGCGAAAAATATGGGTGTATTAGTAAAAAAATGTGAGTGTGTTGACTTTTTCGAACTGGCAGCGGCATATGTAAACGCTAAACGTGACAACAAGACATTTTGCTTGCCTAAGCTTCATAATGTAAGTGTTCGTTCTCTTTTTTGTTGGGCTTGATTTTATGAGAACACTAAAGTTGCTGTTGAACTGAAATTTTTGTGGCTTGAGTTCAAATCTGAGTTTACCCCTAACTTCTTAATTTAAAAAATTAATTTTGGATAAATTCATTATTTTATTAAGATAGTACTTTTTATTTAAAGTTGCTGTTCCATTTTATCAAAAGCATACAACAGCACACTTTTATCTGCCGAGCAACGGCATTATTTATTGTAGTTTCAAAGCAAATTTCAATACTTCATTTCAGTTTGCAATAGTTTCAACTGAAATGAAATAGTGTTTATAGTTTGACAATATGTATGTGATCAATGTATGTGTGAAAGAAAACTGTTGGTGTTTTGTGTGTTCTTTTTCTTTTATTCTAGGCGTGATGCCATTCTAAAATTTATGTATATGTATGTATGTACATAGTTTATTTAGAATTTTAAAAACAAAAAAAATGAAGCTTTTATCATGGAGATACATAAATGTAAGGAATTGTTTCATTTTAAGACATTAATATACCGCAACAATAGTGTATTAACTCAAAAATTAAAATTTTTGAATTTACGTTGAAGGTACATAGTACTATGTATGTATGTATATGTGTATGTACATACATACGTATGTAAATACATGTACATATGTATATGGAAGGCAAAATTTAAATTTTTTTTAAATATTTTTTTCTCATTATAAAATGCTTGTGAAATGAAGTATGGTGCACGATGAAGTCTACAGTATTTTCATTGTAAACTTGACAATACTGTCTACTCAACTGTTATACAGTGCTTTTTGGTGCATAGTTGTTTTTTTGCCCTCTATGTTTGGTTTACCATCAATACTACAATCAATATTCGCCCTTGGAAAAAATGCAATACTGTACACTGTTTAGCGTCTTGCGCACACATTTAGTAAACGCTAAGTAAAATGTCCTCTTTCTAAGAGAACAACTGGATTACAAGTTTTAAAATATATCAAAAGCTATAGACGCCTTCAAAGAAAACATTCACTACGTTATCAGCACTGTCATTCCGCCTGGGTTGCAGCAAGAAGTGGTCGGAAATTGGTGACCACAATATATAAAGACGAATTCATGGCAATTAACACAATTTATCTCTGTTTTATTTCAATTTAAAGTTCTATGGCTCTAAAAAAGCACATGGAGCGAAAGGTGTAGAGCTGCGGTTCCGCAGGAAGAAGAACATTGGATAAAAGGAGCAAATCGTACTGCGAGTCTATTTTCGTTTCACACTTTGCCAGTTTCGGTGCCATGTGTGAATCTTATTCCTCCTCTAAATGCAAGCAAATCTTCTGTGAAATTTTTATTTTAAAGTTGTTTTTTATTTTCTTTCTTTCGTTCTTTTTTTTGCTTCGGAAAACTGCGTGTGCTATGAGATTTTGGGAGTGATAAAGTTAACTTTCAATAAATTTATTGCTCTTGCTTGATCTGAACGTATTTGACTAAATCGGTTTTTGATGATAAAAACCAGTCTAGTCTATTCGACATCTGTATGCCTTAAAAACCGGGCTTAAGCCACATGAAGAACCGAATCGATCACCCAAATGCACACACATACAATACATAAGTAATTTGTTTCAGCATGCTTTAAACATAAATTGCAAGAATAAACAATTTTGCCTAATTTTATTAACTAACGAATTAAAATTAATGTAATAATTCAATAGAATCCACAAGGCGAAGTAAAACAAAACTGTCGTTTATGCGATAAGACGGTTTATAAAATGGAGGAAGTCAAAGCCGAAAAGAATATATACCATAAGAACTGCTTCCGCTGTAATGAGTGCAATAAGCAATTAAAGTAAGTTTTTAATCTTTTCAAATACAGTACAACATGTTTAATTAACCCACGTACTAAATCCTATTTATACGGTCTTTTTCTAACAAAAAAACACGGTTAATTAATTAACTTTCGCTTAGTTCGCCATTTGGAGTAATTGTCTCGAATTGTTGTCCGTTAAAAAAAAATAATTTCCATCGCTAATTTATCCAAAAAATAATACCGCAACTAATATAATAGTTTCTTTCTTATTTGTTTTTATTTTGATATGAATTTTTTTATTCGACTAAATGTGGCAGTTTACTTTGACTCGTATTTTAACTTTTATTCTGAATCAGTAATTTTTGATATAACTGGATGTGTTCAGATAATTACCTTTTAATGGTAAAATTACCTCCAATTGGTAAATGACGTTCAAGTAAAATCATTTATTAACTCTCTTAATTAACTGTTATTTATCCCGCTATGCAGAGTAGATACGTACCAAAGCCACGAAGGAGTTCTGTACTGCACTGTACATTTCAAGTTATTGTTTGCTCCCAAATTAGTAGAAGAAAATGAGACTGTTCAACCGCGTAAACCTGAGCTAATAATACGTGAAAACCAACCAGCTGAGTTGCCGCCAGATGTTGTCAGAGGTAAGACTTACATTGTTATTTTTAGTCATACTATTAGAGGGCGTAGAAAAATTTAATTCTGCCTCAACCAAAACAGTTTTGATTTCGAAGAAATTTCGTTCTGACTTTAAAATTGTTTTAATTGAAATAATAATACCTGTGCGCGATTGTGATGCCTTTTCTGACTAATTTAGAAATTTTTTGAAGAAAATTATCTATTTTTCATCATATTAACAGTTTCACTTTATTTCAACTCTATAATAATATAAAAATAGTCTTCATTCTTCCATTTTATTCTTCGAAGCCAATTATTTATAAACATATGTATATAGATTTACCATGTTTTCCATGTTCCACTCGTTATGATACGTGGCCAAAGGCAGCTTCCACAAAAGTTTTTGATATAGTGTAACTCCTAGATATTTTGGGTTGTCCGATAGGGACAGTTCATGATTTTTCAACTGACGAAGTCTAAAGTTCTTTACCTTGGCCTTTATGGTAAATAGCATCAGTTCCGTTTTGTTGGGGTTCACTCCTAGCCCACAGTCTGTAGCCCAGTTACTGAGTGTGCCCAAAGCGTTGGACATGATATTGCTAATCACGTCCGTGAACATCCCTGAGACCATTATTACCACATCATCCGCGTACGCCACAAGTTTATCTCCCACGGCATCTAATTTCGAGGCTGTTACATAATTTCGCGGTGACATTTCTTGCCTCCAGCATGGTTATTATCCAGTGGATTATGTAATCCTCTACATAATTGTCCCGGAGACATTTCGGATGGCTGTTACCGATACATTAGTTAGTCTAGTAATTTAGTAACATATAGAGATTAAATAAAATTTTAAAGACCATTTATGTATGTGTATTTATAAATTTAAAAGAGGAATTCATGAAAAATTAGAATGTAATGTAATGTTTATGCTGCAGGGATCTCTCTATGAAATTTACTACTTCCCTTAAGGTAAGTATGCTGGCTATTTAAGAGCCTTGACGATCCTAATAGCCGTTGCCTAATTTGAGTGTCTATTAGTCTTATCAATATCTTAATCAGGAAAGATGAAAGGCTGATTGGTCGGCAGTCCTTTGCGTCTTCATGACTCCTTTTGCCAATCTTCGGAATGAATACCACTCTGACTTTTCACCAGCTAGTCAGAACGTAGCTAAGAGAGAGACAAAGTTTATAGAATATAGAAAGCCAATCACATGATGGAGCTTTTCGCGCTCTGTTGAATGTTTGGCATGATGCCTTCCGGACCTGGCGATTTAAACGGTGAGAAACTGTCAATTGCTCATGAGATTTTATCTAAGGATATCATCTCATTATTTACAGCCTTTTGTTGCCCAATAAAGATAAAAAGGAAACACAAGGTTGTACTATCAAGTAGTATAAACGTAGCGATCATGCCATTTAGTTACAATAGATGACATAACCGCTTTAAGTTCATCTGGTGGTGCTGGTTTGTCATGTAGCATGATACTACAAGGAAGCTCCTGTCTTCCGGCAGCTTGACCTTAGCCACTGTTAGATCCGCTGAGCTATGAACAGAGTACAATTTTGATATATTTTTTGGCTATTCAGCATGATATTGGCTTACCGTATCCTTTAGCTTAGAGCACATTATATGGGGCAAAGGGAACCCCTTTAACGTAGGAGATTATCTGTCGCACACTTGGATTGCTTCAGATTTATTTGAGCGATTTTTGTCGCCATTTCCATGCTAGGGTTCTGAAGCTTCAAACACCATTTTTAGTAACCGAACCCGCCGTAGGGATGAGTTAAAGACTTAAATCATCCCAAGCTTCACTACTTTTAGCGATGCTGCTGCTGAGGAACTCCCTTGAGAACGCGTTCAAGCATCTAATTATCCTGTACCCCGGGGTATCTCACCGGAGTCGAAAAAAGGTGCTGGCTTGAAATTATTGGCAATTACTTAATCCGTTGCAAGCTCCGCCAATTTGGATTCGATGGTAACCCATTCCGTTGTTAAAGGAGCAATTTTGTCTTCCTTTTTGTTCACCAGAGCCATCAGCAGTTGGTCTTTGACTGCCTCGTTAAAGGGACTTCTTGTGATTGATGGCGTAAGTAGAGTTTGAGAGGCCGTTAGGACCTTTCTCCTCTTCGGCGATTTTTCGCTCTCTGCCTGGGAGCGTTTGCGTTTTGTTTTTGTGGCTTTGGATGTGCTGGGTATCGAGTCCCTAACGTTTAGGTGTTCATCTACCATACCCTGGTATTTTACTTCATCTGCGGCGTAACGCCGCGAGTAACTCCATTCGCAGCATTCTTGGTCATCTTGTCTTGAATGAAGACGGCTTTGGAGTATTGCGATTTGAGTATATATTTCTGGCTCCTCTTTCTCCTGACTCTCGGACTCGACTGCCTTGGTAGGGGGTCTTTTGTTGGAGCTTTAGAATTATGTTGTGCAAAGATTAGTGGGGTACTATGTCTTCTACTCTCTATATCCGAGAGGCCAACTACTGTCTCCTGGCTGGGGCAATGAGATCGTCCTCTGAAGAGACTTTTCCCCATCTGTGTTTTTGTTTTTTGAATTTAGTTTGTACATATATTGATCCCACGAGTGTGCCACCATCCACGCAGTGACGGCATGCGTGTACTAGACAAAAAGAATTCCAACCGGCTCGTGTCTTGGTACCGGAAGGGGAGCTGCTAGCAACTAGTCTTCTTTATCCACTAACTAGCCATTCAAATCCTCGACATAGCCCCTTCCGCCATGATCTTACAAGGGGGGCGAGACAGGATAGGATAGATGGGAGGGGTTTGGGAAAGGATGAGGAGTATGTGGTTGACCTTTAGTTGTGAAGGCCTTAACGAATCCTTACCCCAAGCCATTCGATGTTTATACAGAACCTGGATTGGGATGGGAGACTCAGCAAGAACTTAATCCACCATATCGCGACAAGATTGTTAACCTCAAATTTTTTATTTTATTTTTTTTTATTATTTATTTGTTTATTTATTTATTTATTTAACTTCCTATACAACAAGACATAGTGTTATATTTATAGTATAGGAACGTATTGTGTTACAAGCATACATATGTATAACTATAATTATTATTAATAAAATAAAAGTTTCAACAAAAATAGACATGTACAGTAGCACATCAAACAAACATTGGCAATTATGTAAAAAAAAATTAAACAAAAATTTTTTGAAACTATTAGCATTGCTATTATACTGTTGATATGGTGGAAGAAGGTTCCAAAGAAGAGTAGAATGATGACGAAGTATAATAATATTTCGGTTAAGTGGTGATTAAGAAAATCTTATTTGTTCATTTAAAGAAGAAAAGAGTGGTCTTTCTTCAAGACAACGCACCGGTTCACACAGCATTATATACGAAGCTAAAATTAAATGAAATAAACTTCGAGTTGGTCCAGACTTAGATCGTAGTGACTTTTTTCTATTTCCAAACTTGAAAAAAGGGCTCGCAGGAAAAAGATTCATTTCAAACGAAGAAGTGATTACCGAAACTAACGCGTATTTTGAGGGGTTCCCAAAATCGTATTATTCGGATGGTAAAAAGACGATTACTAAGTGTATTGAGCTAAAAAGCCGATTTAGCCTCTTTTTCCTCCAGCTGCTGGCAACACTGATGGACTAGTGAAATTTTTTTCACCTCAGAATTGTAAAAAATTTACATACAATAGTACTTTGCTACCGTTTGGCACGCGCCCTTTGTTTTCTAATTTCTACTTTGTTTTCATAAAAAAAACATTTCAAAAATAACATTAATTAATATTTTCGCTTATTCTCGGGATCCGTGGAACGATATAATATTTTTCCGATTACCGTTAATCAACAGCAGTAAGGAAATCGAAAGCTCTCGTAGCTATATAAATAGGGCGATTACATTAATATAAATTAAATTATTTGCGAGAATCTATATTGTTTACATACATACGTACGAGTATATGGATCCTTTATTGCAACGTGATATTAAAGTTAAAAATATAGAATTATTCGTCTTTTGTGAAAAACTGATACAATATGTACATAATTATCTTGTTTACTCACCTCTTGAGGGGAGAAAATAATATTTTTGTATTTTTCCATTGAGATATGACTGCGTTCCAATAAAGGAGCGATATGAAATTTTAGCTAAATACAAAACATTTCATGCAGATCCTTCTATGTTTAAAATTCCGGTTAGGTATATTCTTAATACAACATTGTACTATGTACCGACTTTTACTCGGTTATGTTCAGAATTATGCCTTTAACTTATTGGATATGATTCAAAAGTCAAAATCTTAAAACTTGAATCACTCTTGTCGGAAAAAGGTATTCAAATCGATGACACTGAAATTAACCAAATATTAATGATTTGACTAGAAATATGTTTTTCCTATTATGTATTAAAAAGTCTTGTTCCCTTTAGAACACAGTCTAATTAGTAGTTGAAATTTTTAATTATTTAAATTAATCGATCTTACGTTATATATTTTTAATACTCTAGCCTCCGATAAGCCTGACTTGGGGCTCGAGGAATTGCATCAACTTAATGTGCGTTCAAGATTTCAAGTATTTGAACAAGGAAAAGCTAATAACAGCGACAATCAGCAGCAAGATATTCAAAGAAACACCAATAATGGTGTGAGGCGTAGTGCTACTATATTATCTAAAGTGGCTAAGCTCCAACAACTAGGTTCCAAGTCCAATAGTCAACAAGATTTAAGTGCTTCACCAGATAGCGATGAGGATTATGATGACGAAATAGATTTTGATGCTATATCTGATAATCCCAATGCAGAATTTATTCGACGAAAGAAAAATGAGCAAAAGCGAGAACTTCCTGTAGGTATTGGAGAAGCTATGAATGACATACGAACTCTCTTTGAAAAAGGGCACGGAATAAAAAAAGAAGAACGACGTGAAGAGCGCAAACAAGAGATTCAAAACATCAGATCTCGTTTATTCATGGGCAAACAAGCACGTATAAAAGAAATGTATCAACAAGCAGTTGCTGATTCGGAAAATGGTAAATTACTTAATTTTCTTTTTCATTTACCTGCACCCAAACAATTCAATAATTAATATTTTTCATTTTTAAATATCTAAACGATTACAATAGCAACTGACAAAAAACCTAATATCGATATTGAAGTAGACTCAAAGTCTTTAAGAGACCGTTTTGAAAATGGCGAAGTTTTTAGGGACAGTCAATCTGGAAATGAGAATGAAGGTGAAATCTCTCGAAAACCAGCTATTGAAAATGAAGCTGATGTGTTTGAATCTGGTAAATATTTAAATATTTATAATTTTTGTCTTCCTTCATTTATTTAAAAATTTAACAATAGTTTTCCTAATCATAGACTCTGAGGAATAGAAAAAAGTGAATTATAAAGGTTTTCCACAAACTCATCTTCTATATGTATGTTAACAGACGCGGATCCAATTTAAGCTTTTGGTAGGGGACATTTTAAATAAAAACTAAATTTTGTACATTTTCGTTTGGTACGCAGTATGAATGAATGATGTTTATTTTCCCTGGATTCGTGCTTGTATATAACGAAACCAAAAATGGTTCCTTGCTTCAATTAAAAATTTAATATTATATATTAGGTAACGATATGTTAAATATTTAAAAGAGTGAGTGTAACTGGCTGGCGTATCAATGCTAATCTTAAACCGCTTAAGGTACGGTAAATTTGTATTTTCTGTAATTCCAATATTTTTTCAATGTGGGTTCGCATTGATTAAAAATAATATAAAAATTGCATTTTGCGGCATACTTGACTTCAGTTTGTGATATAAAAAACAAGTTTGCGCTGAGATTCTGTAGTTTCTTTCTGTTTGTTGCCCATTTTAAATAAAATAAATATTTTTTTTTAATTTAAGGCACACTGACATTCGCACTGTAACATGTGAAAACTTTGCAATTTAAATAGTAGAAATAACGGCGATTGATCACAAAAAAGTGGTTAGATCGATAAAATTTTAAGAACGTGGGTAAGTGTGCCAATAATTTTGTTCAGCTAAAATGGACCTTTTTTTATTTCTTGTTTTGATAGGTCATATAATCAAAAATTTTAAAAGAAAAAAAGTGAATTCTGTAGGAAAATTATCATTTCATCCAGTAAAAATATTTTCTTATAAAAAATTGTTTTAATGAGACTATACAATTGATCGTGAAGTTGAAAGTACTAATTGTGCCAATAATTTAGTTCGTCACTGTACGTCAATCAAATAATAAATAAAATAAAATAATAAAAAAATTTATATTGAAATGAAAATTTTTTGGCTTAAGTTCAAATCTGAGTTAACCCATATCTTCTTAATTTAAGAAATTATATTTGGATAAATTCATTATTTTTTTATTAAGAGAGTACTATTTTATTTGAAACAATTTATTTATCAGACTAGCACAACGGATCAGTACTGATTTCGAGGTCGCTACACCATCTCATCAGCGTTCTTTGTTCGATTTTACCACTTTTGACGGTCGATACTAGTAACTAGGAATATCAACTATTTAACCGTATTATTTAACGAATTAGAATACGAAAAGTGCAACTTATTCATTTCTTACAAGTTAAATCAAATTATTCCAAATATTTCATACTCTCTTGCTTTTTCCAAAGCCATTGGCTTTGACATCAAGCGGTTTTCCATTTTTGTTTACTTTTTTATTTTTGTCTTGTAGTTGACTTTTCTTAGTATTCAACCACCTGTGACAATGTAAACATGATGGTTTTTTTTGACGGGTGCCTTCGTTTTTAATAATTAATATTTATACGTGATTGTTGAACTGTTTAAGGTTTATATTGAATTCGTTAAATAATACGGTTTCAAATAAAATAGTACTCTCTTAATAAAAAATAATGAATTTATCCAAATAAAATTTCTTAAATTAAGAAGATATGGGTAAACTTAGATTTGAACTTAAGCCAAAAATTTTCATTTCAATATAAACCTTATACAGTTCAACAATCACGTATAAATATTAATTAATAAAAAAAAATAATAATTTTTTTTTTTAACATTTTCGTCCTTATTGTTGATTTAACTAAAACATGTAAGTAAACCTGCTGCTTATGTTTCAAAGACGTTAGCCATCCTCTTTGGAGTTTGCACATCAGCAGCATCAGCCATTCTTTTTATTAAAGAATTAATTAGCTTTTTCTGTATCTGAAAAGCATTCATTGTAACATGTACATATGTATTGAATGTACATATGTAGTTTTTTTTTTGGTGCTGGGAAGTTTCCGGGTTTGTATTTGGTGTAACCACTGCAACAGCTTTAATGCACTTAGCTGGTGACTCCACCAGTAAAAAAACAATCATCAATTGATTGGGGCTTTACACCAAATACTTTATCTCCGGGTGCTACAACTGACGATAGAAATAGCGGCTTGTATAAGCCCGTTTCTCTAAAGGCCGAGGCACATAGAATCCGTTGTACGTTGTTTGCTTTTTTCAACTGACAACGAAGTTAAAATACTGGTTTTCTTATGAGCTTTGTCACATTCGGTACGTCTCCGTCAACGCAAAGTACTAAAGTTGGACAACTTTTAACTTTTACCGTACGTTGACGTATCGTATAACGTACGACGGATTCTATGTGCCTCGGCCTTAAGGCTCTTTTGGCTTTCCCTGTTTTTTTAGTCCGTGACCTTAAATCTGCCCAGGTCTAGAGTAAGTTCGGGTAATGTGGTATATCTATTTTTTATTTGACTATAATGATTTGAAACTTAATTCGATTGGAACAGATCTCAGCTGGTACTCTGCTACAGATCTTAGGTTTACATTCAGGAAAGTGAAGGAGTCTTTGGAGCCCAAGTTTCAGAGACATTTGAGAGAAAGTGAAAAAATCCGTAAACCAGCAGTTGAAAAAATTGGCGGGTAATACTTTGTTCTGTTGATGTTGATGTCACAAGACAAGTACATTTTTTATTACCATTCGCATAGCTTCCAAAAAGCAATTTGAATTTTGATTTATTAATATTCTGTGATCTAGAAATCACCCAGCTTGATTTTGTCATCTTCTAGTTTTTAGTCTTCGAGAAAACTTCCTATATCACATTACCCGCCTATACCACAAAAGCTGAACTTACTCTATAGATAAAATGTTCAATAGGTTTCTAATATAGCATTTTTCCATTCACAAATAGTACGAGTGGGAGGCCCAAGCGAATTTAACTTGTTGGACTCATTTTTCCAGCTAATTTTCAACTTGTATTTATTTTTATTAAATTCTAAAATTTTGTTACGAAAGCAAAACCACAACTGACTGATTTTAACATTTCATTCTCAATGTTTAACGAAACATTCGTAGCACAGAAATCGGATTTTATATGAAAACATTTACGTTTTCATTCGATTCACTTTTCGTTTAGAAATAATGTAGAGAAATCGAAATAAACGTACTTTCTCATAGAATGCGAATGAAGGTGTTCTTTCTTAAATCAGAAATAGGCTGCAACAGTTTTTTTATAACAAAAAATTGCCATGAAAAATATTTGTGACGCGATTTATAGATGAATTTATACCATCAACATTCATTTTCCTAAGAACACATTCTCCTCTTGAGTTTCCTACAGAGATATCATATCCTTTTATTTTATACTAATCTATTTTTTCGTAAATGATATGGGTTCCAATAAATAATTCATTTACAAGCATACTTGGTTTGGATATGAAGCGTTTTATGAGAATATTTCTCAATGGATTGCCACGATAGCTGAATACCGTACCGAACGAATAGTCGTTCCAGAACTAGTAAAGGGTGATTTTTTAGCAAATTTCTTTTCGTCAATACTGTTTTTGGCAGCTCATCTGTTTTCGTGTAACATGTTACTGTTAAACATGTTCAGTTTGGTCTATAATTTAACCACGAGTCGACTTAAAAGCAAAGATTTTTGATTGATTGAAGATTGTTGAATTATATTATAAAAGTTTGTGCACTTCTTCCATTTTATGGTCAGCTTGGGTGACTTTCTGAGGCGGCTATTCGGAGTCTTACTAAATTTCACCAATATTGAAGAATATATTCGTGATATACCGGCGTATAAACCATTTGAGGAGTTGCGACGGTCAACATTTATATGAAACAAACATTAAATTATATAGATAATTCTTTCGACTTAAATAAAGATTTCAAACATTTCTCTAAATTTTGTGTTTGTTTATTAAATCTGAAAGTTTTTAAAAAATCAATTCTTATATGTCTATGGCAATAATATTAAACTCTTTAAAATGTTCATTTTGCTTTTAAAGCCCCTAATAAAATACGAATATTTCGTACAAAATTTACAAAATTAATTTATATTAATTTTAAAATATGTACATATGTAGATACCAATATAGATAAAAAAGTTTTATGTTTATCAAACAGTTATAGAACTTGATAACTTTCATAGGAAAAGATATTAGTTTTGTAAAAGTAATTTTAAGATTTCTTAAAAAGTTTTCTTTGATTTACTCAAAATTACAAATTGTTCGCTTAAGTGGTTTTTGAAATAAACGATTCACCTGACTTTGATTTTTTAGCCTAATTAATACCTTCAGTGCTTTGGAACTATTATAGCTTTCCAAAATTATAAATTGTGGGAGAAAATATTTTGTTGCAACCAGCACCCATGTAAAGTATAATCCATAAAGTACTAGGACTAGTCCAAAATTAACCCAAATGTATGAAGAAAACATGGTTTATTTAATATTACGATGTCCTAGGGCTGGACCATATGGTCCAGGCTTGCATTACAGCGGAGTAACCCAGAAACTACTTCATGTCATTAAAAATGGACCATGCACAATTAGTTTGTCGTATAGCAATAAGATCTAGTTTGAAAATGACATACTCCATGACTGTATTACATCGGACCATGTTGTAATTAGTCTGTTTCAGCTATAATGGACCACGAAGTCCAATATTATCTGCAGGTCATTCCGCGCCAATGTCTCTTGTCTGTGTGCAGGACAGAGTAAATAGATTACCGTTTCTTCCTCATGTTCACAAGTTCTAAAGTAGTCATTGTAGGGAAGACTTACTCTTTTGCAGTTTCCCTTGAGCGTGGCCAACAATGAAAGCTGATTTTAAAACTAACAAGACCTGTGTGCTTATTAATTTGTTTTAAAGAGTTTAAGTTTGAAAATAATCTTCTTGTTAAAAAAGTAATTAAATTATCTAATGATCTTTCGATAAATTTTTATTTACAGCAATTAGTAAAAAATCTCGGAGTATCTTTATGGAATTAGACGCCAACGTTGTAACTGGTAAAAATCAGAATATTTTACCTTCCTTCGCTAATAATAATAGAGCGTTGCAACATCAAAAGGTGGTTGGAAACACGAATAATCAATTAAAAAGTGAACTTGATAATGATGTTGTAAGATGTGGGGAAGCTGTGGAGGATGTGAAAATTGAAACGTCCGAAATAAGTGAAAAATTTAAGTTCTTTGAAAAATATCACCCAACTGAAAATAAAAAACGAGTCTTTCGCATTACGCCGCCACGAGAAGGTGTAGTGAAAATGCCTTCTCCAGAGGAAGTTCCGACTGATGATGAAAATTCGAAGGAACATTCGCCTGATAGAAATATTATTGCGCATTCGCGAACCACATCAATGATGTTAGATAAGTTTCGCGAATTGGAAAAAAATCCAAACAGATATGCAGACAATAATCCAAAGCCTCTTAAATGTTTTACTCCACCACCAGACGGCAATCGCCGACTGTATGCCGAACCAGATAGTGATGAATATGATTCAAACGACGACGACGATGATGATGAAGAAGATGAAGACGAAAGCAATTTAGATGATGGCGGCGATGAATATTATAATTATTCACATCTACCAAAGGAT
This sequence comes from Gymnocheta viridis, assembly GCA_956483585.1. Classification (NCBI taxonomy): domain Eukaryota; kingdom Metazoa; phylum Arthropoda; class Insecta; order Diptera; family Tachinidae; genus Gymnocheta; species Gymnocheta viridis. The sequence continues at coordinate 39,339,655 of OY101444.1, forward strand.
GATGAAGCACTTAAAGAGGTATTTATAAATACATAAAGATTTATGTGCACGTAATTTAACTAGAGTTGTTGAAAATAGGTTTTTGAAATACTTAAATTCAAAATACAAATGGTTTTTAATTTTTCTATTTGAAATACAAAATCCAAAATACGTACATATCGCACTTGTTCCTCTAAAGAGAGTCAACTCAAAATTTTTAAATTTTCTCTTTTTGCAAGAAATCGATGAACAGTGGTCATAAATACCCACTGTAAAAATCTTAGGTAATTTTCTCTACTCTTCGGTTGTATTCCTCTTCTTGATATAACAGTGGTATAAAAAAATATTTTTTTGCCGCTACTAAAATTTTTAAATTTGGAGTTGACTCTCTTTAGAGGAACAAGTGCGACGTATATGTTCATACATACATATTTCCAAAATATTTTATCGAAGTAATTAGGTGTGTTCGAGTACTTTTACAGTAAAATGCAGTAAATGAGTAATTACTGAGTAAATTGAAGATTTTACTCTAAAAAAAGCTGTAGCACAAAAAAGTACGCGAACGGAAATATTGTAAAATATCGTACGATTACGCAAATAGCTGCTTGTATCAATGTAGTGCTGAAATATATTTACACTTTGAACTATTCAACTCCTTTTTCTTGTTGGTACTCGATGCAATATTTTAATTATAACACGAATATTTTAAGAAAATATAAACAAATTATTTTCTATAATCGTTTCCATGTGTTTATTTTTATTTTATTTGATTTCCCTAATTTGTGTCTGATGAAATTTATTCAAAAGTATGTAATTATTTGGTTTTGCTATTGAGTACCTTAAAAGCAAGTGCTGTACTAAGTTTTTTTTTATTTTGTTTGGTGGACTGTTTCTGGGGCTTATCCATATATGTATCAAAATTGTATTTCAAAACTAACAAATTGTTTCAGAAAAGTATATTTCTCAGTGAAACAATATTTTCCTCTTTTATTGCAGAATTTTCTAATTGTATATTCGATTTTTCTATTTGCATTCAGAATATATAAATACTTATAGGTTGTGTTTTTTTCGTCAGCGTGAGTTTTCGTGAATGTGACTTACTTTTTTCCACTCACGTGAGCGTGGGTAAACGTGATCCAAAAATATGAGGTCTTGCACGAGTGAAATTTTTTTATCATTAGCGTGATTGAAAAGTCACTCACGATCCCATTTCTACTTTAAACTAACTAACTTGAAAACAAAAAAACTTGACTTGTACTGTTTATTAGTTACACTAAAGGTAGGATCACACGATTGCCGCAAATACGCCAATCTGGCCCAATTTTTATTGTGCTGAATTGGTGCACAATAATAATATTGTCCCAATCAAATATACTACAGTCACATGATTGCCCCGTTTTATAAAAATTTGATTGCCGCAGATTGGCGAAGAATGAATTTGTGGCAGTAATTGCCGCAGCCCAGTCATACGATTGTTCTAACTTGCGGCAACACCAACAAACAGCTGTTATGGCAGTTTTTAGTTTGTTTTGTTTTACGTGCAAATTATTTTCTTTTTCATATTGATGTAATTCTGCATCATGGCTTTCAATTGGCCTCTAAATTATTATTAATCGCTCACTGCTTATTATTGTAAAATAAATACAATCTACGAAATGTATTTTACACTTAATAAATTTAACTAAAAAAAATTAAAAATAAAATTAAAATATTTTTTTGCATTAATTCTATGTCTAAATAGTATTTTTTTCAAAGCGAAAAAATTCATGCATTTAAGGATTAACGCTTCAAATAAATTTAAATTTATGGTACACAAAACAATGGGCACACAAAAAAAATTAAGCTAATTAAATAAATTGTCACGTATTGGCTACTTTGATTGCCGCACGAGAAGACAATAAATATTGGTACATTTTTTACTTTTTTATTGCCGCATGGTTGCCTATCAACCGTTCACACGATTGCCGACACAGAGTTGCATTTGATTGGGGAAAATGAGCACAATATTGTTCTCGATTGACGTAGGGGACAATAAATTGTGAAATCACACGATTGACATATAAAATAGGCAAACAATTGGTGCATTGAGGCAATCGTGTGATCCTGCCTTAAGAAGGTAAAGGCAGGATCACACGATTGCCTCAATGCACCAATTGTTTGCCTATTTTATATGCCAATCGTGTGATTTCACAATTTATTGTCCCCTACGGCAATCGAGAACAATATTGTGCTGATTTTCCGCAATCAAATGCAACTCTGGTGCGGCAATTGTGTGAACGGTTGATAGGCAACCATGCGCCAATATAAATGTTAAAAATGTACCAATATTTATTGTCTTCTCATGCGGCAATCAAAGTAGCCATTACGCGGCAATTTATTTAATTAGTTTAATTTTTTGTGTGTGCCAATTGTTTTGTGTACCATAAACTTATTTTTAGCGTTGACCCTTAAATGCATGAATTTTTTTCGTTTTACAAAAATATATTATTTAGACATAGAATTAATGCAAAAAAAAATTTTAATTTTATTTTTAATATTTTTTAGTTAAATTTATTAAGTGTAAAATACATCTCGTAGATTGTATTTATTTTACTATAATAAGCAGTGGGCCAATAAAAGCTACGATGCCGAATTAAAAAAGGAAAAAAAGGTGCACGTAAAACAAACCAAACTAAAAACTACCATAACAGATGTTTGTTGGTGTTGCCGCAAGTTAACACAATCGTATGACTGGGCTGCGGCAATTATTGACACAAATTCATTCTTCGCCAATCTACGGCAATCAAATTTTTATAAAATGGGGCAATCATGTGACTGCAGTATATATGATTGGGACAATATTTTTATTGTGCACCAAGTGAGCACAATAAAAATTGGGCCTGATTGGTGTATTTGCGGCAATCGTGTGATCCTACCTTAAGAACCAAAATTCTAAATGAACAACATAAAACTCTCTTACTTAGCTCTCTTTTGTTTACAAAGTACATACAGAAACTAATCTGTCTCATTTCTATGCAAAAGCAAATTGGCCAAACACACATTCACATTTTGTTTATTTTTCAACTTTATACTGATACATGCATGTGTGATAATAAGTGTGCATGTGTTAGAAGCAACTTTAAACGCTTATAACTCCCATATTACTAAACCGATATATATAAAATTGAGATTGTGCACATCTATGTAAAAACCTCATTAAAACTATATAAATCCTTATAAAAACGGCATTACGGCCGCAAAACGGACTTAAAAAAACATATACATACATATGTAGATTAAATTTATTTTGATAAACGGTTTTATTCATATTGAAATAACAATTATTAGCACGAAATTGAAATTATAGAAAAACCTTACCGCATTGTTGAAAAAAGCTAAATGAAATAATTCAAGCTAAACATAAAAAAAAGCTAAATTTAGCTCGAAAAAGCTAATATGGCCACACTGAGTAAGAAACGATTTCATAAGTGTTGTGTAATAAAAATTCATTCAGTTCAATTCATGAACTCAAATAATCCAAGTAGCTTGAAGAAAATTTAATTTTCTCTTATAACAAAACTCTAGAATTTAATTTTTTTATTTATATTCCTTAGGTAGGTTCCGCGTTCGATACTTAGAATTTTTAAAATATTTTTTTTAAACATTATATTACATATATTAAAGTGGTTAACTAAATAATGTTTGAGAAAAAAAGTCATATTATAGAGTATGAATTGCATAACAGCCCCATGGTAAAATAATATAGATAGTGTCGAAGCTACAACAACACTGATTTATGTTCGAAGCTGTCAAAAAGCACTAAAGAAAAATGGCAAAAAAATTTATATTCACATGTTTATTTGGTTGCATTTTCTGGTATATAAAGAATTTTGTTTCTGTTCCTTTTCTTATTTGCATTTGAAACAAATGTTAAAGTGTGTTTTTTATTAAGCTTAGTACTCTGTTTGAATTTGTGAAAAATGTTGAGCAACATTGATTATTTCGTTTGAAAATTTTGACAACTGATCAGTGTCGACAATACCATGATTTATAACAAATTTATCGGTTTTATTGCCTTGAAGTAAGCACCATTGTTTTTCTTATGCAAACAAAAACCATATGTTTATATTTGAAGTGATTAATTAAACAAAATTTTAAAATGGACAAAAAAATAATATTAGGAGCTTGCGCTGCAACGTGTCAATTAATGCAAATTGCAGCATCTATGGAGGAGCTCTTTGAAGAAACACGCTCTGCAAAAAGTCCCTACCTTCAGGATAGAAATGATAAAGGAAGTTTTACTTCAGATGTAAGTGTAATTTCCTAATTTATTCAGCTGTTGTTTGAAATTCCATACGAAATAAGTGGTACTTACATTATTTCGCAGTTGGAAAATATGTTGCCAGGAACATTTTGTGATTGAAAAAATAATGCTGCTAGAAACATTTCGTATGTTTCCACAAGATGAACAGAGTACAAATTCGGCCATCCTATTTTGCAATTATTTCGCATGCATTTTTTTATATCGACTTTTGACAGCATTTAGCACGAAATGATGAACGGAGTACCCTTCTTTAAATAATAAAATTTTTACAGCTGCGAACCCAAAAAAAGTCCCTCACAATCTTTGCAATTGTATACTATTTTGCAAAACAGGAAAAAAGCTCTTTTAATTAATTACATTTACACATACACATGCATGAATGAGAGGCGAGAGAAAATTTCGGTATTCTGGTTTGTAGTTAAGTGTTGCATACGTAGAGTGCAAATATATACTACTACCTTCAGGTGTTGCTTATTCATACAAGAGTAGCAAGTGCATATCCTTGTGTTAATTAAAGTTTTTACTTTTGGTTGAATAAAAAAAATTTCTAGACGTCTATGCGTCTTTTTACTTTATTTATTTTTTAACTCTGGTGAGTTATTCTTAGTTCTTATGCTAAATCTTAACTAACTTACAATTTTCAAATATATTTCTTAAATACTAAAAAATAACAATAGATTTCTTAAACTAAATGTATGTATGTATGTAGATATGGGTACCTACATTTGGACATGATGTACTTTGTTTTGTTATTTTGTACTTTAACGAAACTGATTATGTCTTTATTTCTTATTTAAAGGAATTTACAATCTACAATTACATACATATGCTTAAAATTCTAACAAAGGAATATTTGTCTTTTATTACATCTCAGGGAAAGTGTCTTTGTTATAGATAAGAACAAGGGATAGTTTATATTTTTATTATTTTCATTTACTATCGTTCTTAACTTGTTTTGTTAGTGTAGAGTAAAAATATGCTGCACCACTTTGCAAATGCTACGATGCAATAGCATTTACACAAGATTGTGAATAGCATATATATATACATATGTACATACCCGAATATAATTATTTTTGAATAACTGAAATAAAAACAAAAAAATTAAACTAAAGGTCTGATATTAAAAAATGAAGGAATTTAAAAAAACACTTAAATTTTGGTTACTTTACATTTGAAATGTTTCGTTTTGAAAGTTATTTATATTTTTGCCGCTGTTTCACCATCAATATTTTTTAATTTAATCTATTTATGTATGTATTTTTGTTTTCAGGCTCAAAATGCCGCGAGAGCAAAACAATTAAGAATCAAATTCGAGAAGTGGCAGGCGAATGAAATTAAACGTGAGAAAACTGATGAAATTGATCAGAACAAAAATAACATGTCAGATGAAAACAGCATTGAAAGTACTCAATCGTAAGTAAATGATATCGACATAGTGTAATAGTTTTTTTTAATGCCGCAATGTATTGCAATCTTAAATCGACTATTTATTATTATTATTTTTTGTATTCTAGAATAAGGGAACGTTTCGAGAAAATGCGAAATGGTGAAAAAGTTTCACAGCCAACTCGACCACGGTGCCAAGTCAATCGCTTTGTTGTGAGTATCAATTTCCCTAATGTATTGCATCATTGAAAATATTATCTATGTGTTATTATCTCTCACAACCAAAATAATATTTTTAAACTTTTTTCCAATCATACTCACCATTTCAGCAGAAATTATTAAATTATTCTTCATTAAGTTGTGACTCTTTTTCTGTGAAGCAATTTTTAAAGTGGAAACTTCTGTAGGTAGTTAGTAAATGGGTAAAAATTTTTAGTTTATTCTGGGCGCAAACAAACTGGTAATCAAAATTATTTTCGTATGCGTTCATAGTACAATTAATTTGAATATGTTTAATTAAAAATTTATTATTAGTGGGTCTCAACTTTAATCAACCTCTTGAGCCGGACGTAATTCCACCGTTGCACATTGGGGTTTTTGATACCAAAAGTGGGAATTAATTCGAGGTGTCTTTCCCTGTTTCTAATATTAACTTTTTTCAGTCAAATTCACTTTAAGAAGTAAAACTAGTAAATTTTTTAATATTATTTAGTACAAATTTTATTTATTTTCCACTAGTTTGTTTTTTAAAATATACCTTTAATATTGCTGAAAATTGCAATATTTCCAAATAAATAAAAAGAATAATATTTATTCACACATTTCTATTCCTTATCCGATTCTTTATCATTATCAATTATTATTATCATCATTATTGTCATCTTCTTCACCATCGAGATTTTATACAAATATTAACAATTCAATTGCTTCCATAGGAAAATTATGGTTTTTTCTCTTTCAATTTTCTCATATTTGATATCACCGGATCTGAAGTAACTAATAGTCTTTTAAATATATCTTAATTTGATTTTTCTCTAGAACATTTTGCGAAAAATGCTCCCTAAAATTTTTTAAATCTTTGTTTCGAGCTTATTGTGCTTCTTCCGTCAACTGTCCAATTGGTAGTAAAGCGTGGTTTATTATTTCTGGTCCTTGAATTAAAAATTTATGGATAGTTGGGGACATATAATACCAGGGATACAGTTGCACAAAATACCTTGCGGTATCAAGAGCGAAATCTCGAAGGTCATTAGTGTTTATTTGAAAACCACTAGAAACGGTAACCATAATTGAGTGCAGTTGGCTTATCAATTTTGCATTCAATTTTGTAATATGCGCTGAAATGTCCACATTTTGAAAGAAGCGCCGAGCTGTGTTGCTGTTATTCGAATTTCCAAAGCCAGGTTTCGGATAATCAATAATACCAGTTTTATTTTTATCTCCTCTTGAATAATTGCTTTATTTTTGCAACAACTTGTTTTTCGATGTCCGATTTAGCTTGCCATTTCTATATTGGAAGCTTATATGGTAAATGGAGCAGGCATTAAAAAAATATGCTCCATCCATGCAGAATCGACAAACCGAACTCCAAGTTTTCTGTTTTTACTAGCAAAGAAATCATTTAGCCAATATTGTTTATATTATTTTAAATATATTATTTTAATATGTTTTTATCTTCTCTTATTTAATAATTAAATGCAAACAAAAGCAATAATAACACTAATGTTTGTATTGTTTTATATAAAAAGTTGATTTTTTATATTTATGTAGGTACAAAAATATATTTAAATTTAATTTTAAAATGTGCAGACAAATTTTTCATAAATATTTTCAAAGGCGTTTGTATTTTCAAAAAAAAAGGTTTTGTTCTTAATTTTGCTTTATTCACAACTATTTATCGACATATTTTCCGAAATCCACTAATTTATAGGCTTACGCGTGAAAATTAATTAAAAATAATGACATAAAAACAAAAAAACATAAATTATTCTTACTAGCCTGAGGTTAAAGGTTACATTAAAATATTTTTAATTATCACTTTAGAAAACACTCAAAAGTAATTTTTAAGATGCCAAAAGTTGAAATTTATATTGCACGCGAGGAAAACGTCAAACGTATGGTGACATAACGGTAGTTGTCAAAAACAAAATTTTTGCACTAGTGATGTGGAATGTTGTGTATTAAAGTTATAGTGAGTTTAATGTTAAATTTTTATATGGGAAACCCGGTTTTAATGCCTTATTCACATACGATTAATAAAGTTCTAGTAGGTTTAATGTCGGATTTTTTTATGGGAAACCGGTTTTAATGCACACATTAACTTTATTAATCGCTTGTGAATACGACGAATTTTTAGTGATTGAGCAATACAAATCAAAATGGCGATACCACGGAGTATTCTATATAAGGTCTGGCAAAAAAAAAACAAAAACAGTTTGTATATCAATTTATTATATTTTGGTTTTTGGTGTGTTCTGGACAACATTTTTGTAAAACATTTCATCCCCGCCCTTCCTCTTTTTCGGTTTTTTTACGATTTGTTAGAATAAAACCAACAAATTCCGTTACAAGAGGGAGTTAAGGCCGAGGCACATAGAATCCGTTGTACGTTGCTTTTTTCAACTGATAACCAAGTTGAAATACATGTTTTCTTATAAGCTTTGTCACATTCGGTAAGTCTCCGTCAACGCAAAGTACTAAAGTTGGACAACTTTTAACTTTTACCGTACGTTGAGTACTTTGACAAATATCAGTCAACAAAGTACTCATTGTGCCAACCTCATTCGCCGATGCTTTAACGTCAGTTGAAAAAAGCAACGTGTAAAGTGTGACGTATTCTATGTGCCTCGGCCTTTAGAGGATTAATAGGTTCTACAAAAATATTTGCCATAAAATTTTCTACAAAGTTGCTTACACCTTCCACCTCAGATGTAAAGAAAACATAGTTTTATGTACCGATATGCTACAAGAACAGGCCAAAGCTGGGAAACCTTAACGGTCTATAAAATAAAAATCCAATGTGATCTTTCAAAATGCCGACACATTTAAATTTTTTTTGGTCTCATATCAGAATCAATCGTTGAAACCTCGAATTTTTTTTCGTGTTGAATTGTGTTGTAAAAAAATAATTAAAAAAGTAAATAAATAGTAAAAAATATGCACGTGTAAAATTTTAACAGAAATGTAACTCCCAACTAAATCCACGACAGGGCTTGGAATAATTTAAACTAAACACGTAGACATTTTACTCTACTCGAACAAATCGAAATTCATACACAACAAACGTAGAAATATTAACGCCCATAATTATTTTTAATTTTCAAGAAATTAAATGTCTAATTTCAACAACACTTTTAATTTCTTCGTTTATGTTACAAAAGTTTGTATAATACCATTTTTCCGGAAATATATAGACAGCATTGCCATTCTTTCTAGTGTATGCTTTCGTTAAGTAAACGAAGGATGCGATACATAAATCAGCTAAACATTGAATATTTACGTTGCTGTCTGACAAAATGTAGGAACCAAACCAAAAATTTAATATAAAACTTAGGGTTCCCTATAACTTACTAGTACTTAATAGTAGAGGTTTTAAAATAACTCCAAATGCAGAAAAGTAAGCAAAGCCACCTTAAGTAAGCGAATCCAGTTTGGAACAGACCTCAGGGGAAAAAATCTGTGCGCCCGGTTCGAAAGCCGGCAATGTAGTAAACTAAAGAAAATGTGAACAAAAGTCAAAGTAAAACCCTAAACAGATAAATTTTCTATGAAAACAAATGTATGTATGCAACCAGTAGTCCAAATACAAATATCTTTTTAAATCATTTTATATTGAAACTGACAGGTTTTTCTGAAAGCGATCATACTAGTTAGGTTAGGTTAGTGGGGTAGCTACCATTTTAGTGGTGGCTCTGTTGGGTCCGTCATTCGGTCACGTTTTGATACAAAACTACAACTCCCGCACCGCCGCTTCAAACCACCCGATTACTTTTACAAAGGAGGATAGTTCGATTAGCCCAATACCTGCCAGATTATCCAGATCTGACAAAGTATCAGAGCCGAGTATCCAACTCCTTGCTCATCCTCTTCAGCGTTAAAACTCCATAGTGTATTCCGTGTGTCAAAGGCGTTTCTATATGAGCCACCAGAGAGTGAAGAGCAAATTTTACAGAATTGCCCTTGATGTAGGCATGTTGTCATTTTCAGGTCAATATCCACAGCTCTTTCAAGTGTTTTGAGCAAAAATGTTGTTAGATTGATTGGCCTAAAATCCTTGGGCTTAGTGTGAGATGTCTTTCCACCCTTAAGGATGAAGTGTAGAGTTGTCTTCACGGTCCAGCATGTTGGTACATATGAAATATTTAAATATTCCCTGTATATAACAGAGATCCATGTTACAACAAAATCCACATCTGTGGAGATTGGCAACGGATCGAAGCTGCTGATTGCCCATCGTAGTATCTCGTTATCCAAAGGGGCGGCTACTGTATTATGTGGCATGTACGATTGGTCGGTAATAGCCCCTGCTTGCTGCACGGATTGGAGCACTGTCTGCAAATTGTGCGTCTAGTAGTGAGTCTACGGTTTCGCGACTACTTATGGTCCAACTACCACAGATTTCCTGTATGTAACTAGGTGCAACTGGTGAAGTTGGCAGGATTTTACGCAGTCGATTATTTTCGGATGACCTTTTTCTCACGCTTCTTATTAAATTTTTAAAACGGTTTGTTTGTATCTCTACCATGCGGCTGGTCTTTTAGCCTCATTTAACATCTTACGACATTCGCTGCGCAAATGTGCAATCTCAGGACTCTACCAAGGTGGTTCAGCCGAATCAGTATCCATAGTATTACATATCAACGGGACCGAAGTCAGAGAATACTTACGATAGGTTGTGGGTCTACCTCGCGAATCCCTAGATTGAATTCTATATAACAATGGTCGGAAAAGGAGCAATCGTCCAGTCACCTAGTTTACTAGAGTACTGTGCACTTACCAGCGTAATGTCTTAAATATCTTGATGATTAGAAATAGTAAAAGTTGGTCCTGAGCCTCTATTAGCTAATTCCAAATTACTACTTAGTATAAAATCGAAAAGCTACTCGCCTCTTGTATTGGTGTTACTACTACCCCATTAAATGTGTGCGAGTTAGCATATACACGTATGATGATAGACTTCTTCTTATTGGATGCCTTATCCAAAATCCCACGCCCCTTTTCAATCGGTTGACGCCCTCCTTGTACATGCGCCAGATGATACACGAGCCTGTCTCTAAAGCCGCAATAACGAGGTCTTCATCACTATAATCAGATAAATGAAGATTCGCAAGGTGTTTTCAGCAAGAATACAAGATCTTATTTTACGTGCTTCCTTGGCACACAGTAGCTTGAAGCCTTTCAAATTTAGTCCACAGACCCGTATTTGGTGTACCCAGGATATCTGGACCAGTATTAGCTCCTTCTTTTTTTCTACCACTCAGAAAAGCAATGCAACGGATGCTGCTTTAGGGAGATAAAGGTTAACTAGTTAAGAAGAGCATATTATTATTATTATTTATTACACATAGTGCAAATTCAAAGTTATTCCAATAGTTTCTACTTGAACAAAAGGTTGTTATCTTATTCCCAAATAAATTTCCTACTTCCTTGGGGACTCCCATCAAATGCTACCCTTCATGTATTCATTAATGGTTTATTCCCGAATTCCATTTTGATATTGCAAATTCTACTCAAATCGTATTATTATCAACCATATAATTTTCAACTTTAACCTAAGTATGGTTCCACATTGTTTTTAATATTGTTACTCCATTGTGAACAGACCTCAAGTCCGGATATTAACTAAATAAAAATTATAACATATTAAAATTATTCTGATATATTCGACCTTTTTATTAAATAATTTATTCAAGCTTTAGATCAAGAAAATAAATATAAATGATTTATTTAATCCGATCACTTTCTCAATGGAAAGCTTCTTCAGGAATATATTTAATTAAAAATTAATAATAACAGTTATTGTTTTCACAAACCAATAAAAACTTATTCTAAATTTGTTTGAAAAAATAATAAAAAATTGTAAAAAAAATAATTTTTGATAATTCAATTACACAAAAATACAAAATTACTTAAATCTATTACAAAGTCATAAAAAATATTCAATTTCCTGTTTTATTTTTATAAATTACATGCCTGTAACATGTCTGTCTGTACATTTTCTGTATCCATTTTAAAGTTAATTCTTTGTTCTGTTGTTTTATTTATTTATTTTCTTGGCCTAAAGTTTGAATAAATTATTTAATAAAATATAACATATTAACTTATACTCGTACTACTACAGACAAAGTATATGCATTCATTTGGTTTATTTCGCTGTTATTTAGCCATAATTTTATTACAAATGCACAGAAATATTTTTGTGATATACTTAAACTTCGGTTGTAGTCCAACCATGTTTTACTATTAACCATTTCAGAATCACTTTTTAAGCAATTTCTTTTCTTTTTTCAGTGAGATTGCTGCACCAAACCACAGAAGTAGATCTAAATGAATTCTCTGGAGAGAATGGAGCCTTTTATATTTTAACAGAATATTATTTGTATATGACATTTTCCCATGAATGTTCAATATAAACATTTACAAAAAGCATTTTTCGTTTTATTATTTACTGATAATTTCTAAAAATAATAGCATCTACATTCATTATTTGAATTTAGTTCACTTGACATTTGTGTTCTTCGTGAAAACAACGTGTTATTTAATTTAGACTTCCTCTATCAAGCTAGCAAGGCCTATAGTTTAAGGTAATTAAAACCAATTTAATTACAATTTTTATAAATTGAAACGATTAATTTTGGCTCAAGTTCAAACCCGAGTTTACCCATTTATTTATTCTAATTTTTTTTATTTTTAATTTTATTAGAAAATTTTTTGGATAAATTCATTATTTTTATTAAGAGAGTACTATATATAGAACAATTTTTATTATTCATCATATTAGCAGAACGGATCAGTGCTGATTTCGAGGTCGCTACACCATCTCATCAGCGTTCTTTGTTCAATTTTACCACTTTTGACGGTGGATACTAGTGATCAGGAATATCAACTATTTAACCGTATTATTTAACAAATTAGGATACTTATAAACATTAATTATTTAATTACAATTTTACCCGACGCACAGTGGGATGAATGGAATAGAAAGTGGCAATTAATTCACAAAAGTCGAAATTTTAAAATGTTGTTATTTTTTATTGATTAATATTAATAAATACATAAAAAACCAGCATTTAAAAAAATTGTTGAAAAAAATTTTCAACCTTTTATGGGCTTTTTTGTTTTTTGGAAAAAATGGTCTTATTTGACTATTTTTGCTGTAACTTTTGAAAGAATAATGATAAATTGGTAAATTATATTGTAAATTAGAATATACTTTATGTGCCTTTAGAAAAAATATTTTTTTTGTTCAAATAAAAAGAATAAATATTTGATATTTGTTTATATTAGCAAAATTTTAACATAAATTCCTTTTTTTCTCAGCATTTTGTATCAAAAAAAATACGCTTAGTGGTATGGTCTAATAGTGCTTGTAGATTTACTTGGGCTGACGTTTCAGTAATTTTTATTTCGTCTTGCTCTGGAAAACTTTTTTTTGCTTCTTGGATTTTTTTGTATGATGGAAATTTCTCAGGCGCCTCTTTTCTAATTACATCATATTGGTATCGAGTTAGGTTCGCTTCTACAAACACGGAAAGAGCTTTCTCCGCACTTAGTTGCTGTGGGGATACCTGTTCTAAACTTTTTCAGTATTTTTTCACTCTTGTAGGAGATGACATTATTTCCTTAACTATTTTCGTCGCATCTGTTTTTCCAACAGTTCTCAAGCTCATTTGAGTGGCGTGAGCCAAAACAGGCAATGGAGTATTATCTCTTACATCTTTACATTTCTTTACCTTAGTTTTTTCTTTACAGTCATCAAATGAGAGATCATGTCGACCTCTTTTTTTAATTGGTGCTGGTGGTGGAATAAATGAAATTGAAGTATCAAGCCAATTCTTGTTATTTAAAAAAAAATTGCTTATAGTCTTTGCAAAAAGAATTAAATCTGTTCATAAAATCTACCGTATCTGAATGATCGACGCGTCTGATTACTTCCCATCTCAGAAGTTTGAATTTATCTTGAAGGAATTTAATATCTGAGTTCTTCATAAAATTATGTATGTAACTCATGACTAGAAATGAAAATTGTTTTGGGACTTGTTCCTAAAAGTAGTTAGATTTTTAATCGTTTTAAATTTTGCAAAATACTTTTTGTTTTCCCTTGCACCGAATAATCTACAAATGTACAACATTTTAAATAAATAACTACCACGTTTATACGCACGTCTTATTTGCAAATAAAAATGTTCCGCATTGAAATTTTTGGCGTATAAACGGTGAGTTAATTTTTTATTCACAAATAGCTAACTCACGAAAACAATTCCTGATTAAAAAACTATTTGCAAATAAAACGCAAGTCGTTGCCACTTCTTTTAATGCTCTTAGTGTTTTTGACGATCAGGTTCTCTTATTAACATATGACAAAATAAATTAATTGATTGTGCGGGTTAAAAGAAATCAAAGACGAGATAATAAAAAGTTAATAAATCTTTCATTTTTTAAAACTTTGAAAAATTAGCCTTGAAATTTTCGCACCAGTTTTTTTTACCAAGATATGTATGTTTTCACAGCAGTATTGCCAATTAATTGATTATTTACTATCCGGCACCCCTTAAATATTATTTTATTATTAAATTGTCTTTGCCATATTTGGTATATTTATTTGAATAAAAGTATATTTGGAGTTTTTTTAGCAGCACCGCGTTTGGTCTGTACTTTTTCTTTATTAAAACTCTACTGTTCTTTTTGAATACTTAAACTTAACTAATATATTGGAAAAAGATTATATACTATAAGAGAGAATGTCATGCATTCATGTGTTTGCTTTGTGTCGCAACAATGTATCGGTTTTCTTTTAAACATATTGAATTCAATTTTACTTTCTCATATATCCGAATATTTCTTAAGTGTATTGACACCAACTATGAGTAATGCAATTTTCAAGTGTATTGCATTTGGTTTGTAATAATTGTTTAGCTAGACCCTTCTTAGATTTCATATTAATATTTATATGCAATAAAGAAAAGAAGTATCATATTTTTTTAGTGCCCTAAATATTTGGCATTTTTCTTGTGACACATGAATTCATGAGTTAATTATTTGCAAATTAGTTTTATTTACAAATAGCCAGCGTATAAACGTGGTAAACATCACATTAAACAAAATATTCATAGTCAACACAAACAAAAAATGAACGTGGCAGTTCTGAATCTTAAATACCCTACTTAGTAATAGTAATTCTCGCAAATTAATTATCAATACATTAATAAATTTAATATCTTCAGCTTAAACCAAGATAAGAACAGTACTCGCATGTTCTCACGTACATGACCAACAATTATCATGTAGTGTACAAATTATCAATAAATATAAATAGGGATAGAAGATTGACCACATTTACCACACAAACAGTGTACGTGTGTAGAATAGAATTTTCTTATGTAACTCATATTTTTAAAGTAAGTTTTGTAAGTAATTTGAGTGCAAGTGTACATATCAGATTTTAAATGAGTAAAATGTGTAGAGACGAAGCCTTAATTATTTATGCAATAAGCTTTAAGTAAATAAATATTTACGAGATCATTTCTTGTTCGTGAAATTCAAACTTGTTATGTCATTAAAGCATGAATATACATATGTGAAAAATTCTATTCGTTGTGTATAAATCAGTTTTTTTGTGAGTGTGCGTGATTTAAAGTTACTCACGCACCCACCTCTAATAAACATCAAACTCATTTGCTACAATAACAACAAAAGATAATAAAAACAACATGTTTTTTACATTGATTTTTAGTAATTGGAGTTCTCTCACAAAAACCTTCATATGTAACTCAAAAATCGAACAAATGCGCAAATAGGCATTCTGGGATTTATTAGCTAAAATCTCATATTTTATGAGCATAAAATCATTTTTTCCTGCACTCATCCGCAAACTTGTTAAAACTCTATGTATGTATATATCAAAAATACCACATTTTTAGAGCAATTTGATTTCTTTTTTTTTTAATATTTCTAAAACATTTATCTAAACAAAAAATTATTTTTTATATGCTTATATACCTGAAGTTGAAGGTTCCATTATAAAACTTTTACTTATAGAAGTCTTAATAAAAAATATAATCACTTGAAATATCAAAATTTTTTCTTTTAATCAATGGCCGCAAAAATAACAAAAATTATTGAACTTTAAACACACACTGCAAAGAAAATAAACAATTTAGAACTTTTATTTTTGAAGTTAATGAATTAGTTTTGTCTACATTCATATGGTATCAAAAACGGTTGTGAAAGTTCAAGTTCATCTTTTGAATTAATCGCCATTTTTGAAGGCTTTCAGCCCTTTTTTATTTACTTTTTCAAGGGTTTTGTCTTTTTATTAATATGTAAAATATGAAAACCCATGATTAAAATAATATTTTCAAAACATAAAACATTTAGAACTTACAAATTAAACAATGTTAAGCTTAGTCTAGACGATATGTGAATCAGCATATGTATGCTTACAGTCATATGCTTTAAATTAAGAGCAAATGCCTCTACCAGCGTATTAAATATGTTAGGCGTCTACACGTTATGCTGAAAGTAACAAATTTCTAAGGGTCAACATATGCCAGGAAATGATGTGTCAACATATGAGTTAGCATAGAATTTGAGTGTCTACACGATATGTTGAATTTCGTATGATGATATGTTTGTTGGGTCGTGTGATCATATGTTTAAAAATGTCGAATAAATTTGACAGTACTCTTTTTTTATTCTTAATTATCGCATCAAAACCACAAAATGTTTCAGCGTCTGTATTTTCCCAAAAATGATTAACAATTGCATCCTTTTCAGATAATATATATATATATATATATATATATATATATATATATATATATATATATATATATATATATATACAACAACTCACCAACTACACATATTTTTCAACAAATAAACTTAAATTGTCACTATATTTTTTTTAATAATGTAATATTTTCTTGTTTAAACAAAATATCTACCGTTTTTTTAATCAGTGGCGCCACAGGTGTAAAATTTCTTAAATTGACAAATCTAACAGAAAATATGCCAAATCAGGCAACACTGCTACATGAAATATCAGTTCTGTATGCTATCAAATTTGCCGTATGGTGTCTACACGATAAGGTATAATCGTGATCATACGTTTGTTGGTATCATTAACAAATGCCCATCCTATGTGGTTTAACATACGTATGTTAAAAAAATTTTGTGTATACATGATATATTGGCAATGGTAACAAATTTTTCACCATAAATATGCTGATTCAACATATCGTCTAGACTAAGCTTTACATTAAATTACATTTAACACGAAGGGAACGTTCTGACGGTTTGGTACAACGTTAAACAATAAAACACATCTTAGCTTAATATCACCGATTATTTAATAGCAACTCTGTAGCTAACATTGCTACATATTATCAGTGTCCTGTTTCAAATTCATTGTTTTTTCTATATTTTTTTTAAATGTGTAGACTTCCTTTAGTATATCTCTTTCTTACCACCTTCTCTTTGTCAAGTATATTTATTTAGTCAAAGTCAGCTTTGCGATCTGTATTTATTACATACATATGTATGTGTTGAGCTAATGCTGTTGTCTCCTTCCTTTTGCTTATGTTTATTTTGTGTTCAGCTATTCTTGTTGATAAAGTTCTCTTTGTTGTTCCTACATACTATATATACAAGATTGCATTTTTTCCCATCCTTATCATATCATTTTACACTGTAAAAAACAGTATTGTTGTCCAAATTTTCATTTTTTTTAAATTTTAATTTGTGCTTTAGCGACGCCAAGGATTCCTGGTTCAGGACCACGATGATCCTTCTGTAGGCCCCTACAGGTTCCGAACCCTCGCGAATGGGTAGTCATCTTGTCGCGATGCGACGGCTTAAGTACTGTGACATTTAGTGTCATGCTGGCGGTAGTGATGTTAGTCACGACCGGTAGGGCCTCCCATGCCAGAAGGGTCTAAATCGAGTACGAACAAAGAACTACCCCTCCCCACTCTATTAGCGTCTGTTTCTCCTAGGTGGAGCGGCTAATGGAGTATCCTAGTCCGCTGGCCTGAAATGGTCATCTTTGGCTCTCTGAGGCCTGTCGGTCCGTGAAAATCCATCAGCGTCTGTCCTCATATTGAGCGGCTAATGGTCTACGTCTGTCTCCAGTGGAGCGGCAGCAATCCTTTCGCCTGGCAGTGACATAAAATGTAAACCCCCCCTGTCTTCCAAATGTCAGACAATAACTCACGCCCTACTTATCCGATAAAGGGCTTCATAATCTCCGGAGAACCAACTACTACAACGTCGGTTTCAGGCTGTAGGAAGTTGTTAGCTACTGAGACCCCGTCTAGCAGAGTGGTTGCGCCAGGCTCTGCTAGTCGGTCTGCTACTAGTGCGCAAAAAATCATGACCAAGCCTTCAGGCGGTCGCAAGCCAAGCCTGGTTCAAGGTTCTTCGAAACCAAGTACCTCTAAGGCTTCTCAGGTCCGGACGGGAGCAAACCCCGTCAAAATCCCTTCCTCGGGCGGAGGTTCATCAGTTAAGACACAGTCTGCCGTTAAACCAGCTTCCCATGTGCCGAATCTTGTGCAAACAGGGCACCCGAAGAACGATTCGATGCCCCCATCAGCACCTCCCTCGGCCTCTACGGCCTCATTTTAAAAAACCCCAAAGGCATATAAATCCTGCCAAACGGGCCTACACCACTAGGAGCGCCTTTAAAATCGTCAGCCGACTTGGTGGAAAACCGGTCGGTGAGCTCACGGAGCAAGAGGTAAGCTCTCTTCAGTGGGCGAAATCCCATATTGAAGATATTGAACGGGTCCAACCTACTGCGACGGAAGGTAATCCTGCACGGAAGCCAACTGAAACAGCGCCTAAACGGCAAAGATCAGGGGAGGACACCCTTCCTGGGACTAAAAGGCCCAAAAATATGCCTCAACGGCCGCCCAACCACCCATTGGTAGGAACGTCACTGTTGCAGACATGCAGGAGTTCCAGAATTTCTTTGGGTTTTGATGGCTCGTCTGGGATGCGAGCAGAGGCTCTAGGTCGCCGAGGTACCTCATTACTAGGTACCAAGTCGAGCGTAGCGCCCTTCCAGATTTCCGATAGCCTTCTTGTACAAAGAAAATTATCGTTCATCCGAGAAGGCTATAAGCTTCGCCCTTCGACGGAGCCATCCGGTGGCTTCACATTTGGAGGTTGGTCCTGGATTGCTTTTGTAAACTTTTCAGAACGCCCCCACCAGCTTCTTTCGTACCATATCCCACTGGGCGTAGGATATGCCACCGTCTGCGTCACTTCGGTCGATGACAGCTTGCACAAGATAGCCTTTAGCTATCTCGCTGAACGATCTGTTCATCGGCCTGTGACGTTTTACAGCGGGCTGTTGGCTCTTCATCTGAACCTCTTCCTCTGAACGTTGCCGTTTAGGCGCGTCCGCAGAGGGAGTTTTCTGCAGGCTGGCCAAAAGATTTTGAACCCATTTAAGTTTTGTCCGTTCATCCGCTGTGTCAGAAGTCTTTCGGCGGAGCGCCGTTGCCTGAAGGCCCTCCTGGCAGGTGTCATGTGCCTTTGGGGTATGCTTTGGATGGCGTGATGCCGAGCGTCGCAGTACCCTTTCTCACAAATGACACTGGGTTTACTACCGTTGTTGGTGAAATGGCAACCTTTTCTTAGAGATGACATTTAGTATTTTCGTTTTTGGTCTTTATGTCATTGTATTGATTTATTATATGTACTATGTACACTGTGCAATTGTAAATGTATGCTATGTAACAAAAAAAGCGGTTCTTGACAAGTGTATTGGTGACAAAGCAAAGTACGTGTAGATAAAATCAAGAAACCATTTTTTAAATCACTTTGCGCCAAGACACTTAGCAAGATACCACGTAAGTAAATTTTATATTGTATTATTCAGTTTTTTAATAATTGTAATAATTAGAGAATAAACACATCAAACCATCAAATAAACATAAATCAACATAGAAAATAGCCGTGTTTTTGTTGAACCAGAACTTTATTCTCGCTAAGGCGCAAAGGGTCAACAATTGTGCGTACCGCCAAGACTTTTTATATCCCTCACTTTGGGGTAAAGAATCCTAATAAAAAAGGAATTAGGTTGGTTTTCGATGTGGCTGCAGAAGTAAAAAATATTTCATTGAATAAAATGTTGTTGTCGGGTCCTGATATTATCCAGCCGCTATTAGCTATTCTTTTTAAGTGCCGCCAAGCACCCGTAGCTGTCACCGGTGACATACAAGAGATGTTTCACCAAATTGCTGTAAAGCAAGAAGACTGTGATAGCCAAAGATTTATATGGAGAAAGGGTAAGCCAGAAAACCCGCTAGAAACGTATGTTATGAAAAGACTTATTTTTGGAGCGACATGCTCACCCGCCGTGGCACAACATATCAAAAACTTTAACGCGAAGACTTTTGAAGATAAATATCCGAGGGCTGTACATGGAATTTGTGAACGTCATTATGTGGACGATTATGCTGACTGCTTTCAAACAGAAGAAGAAGCTATTAAAGTGGTAAACGAGATAATTGAAATACATAGAGCAGCCGGGTTTAACTTACGCCATATTAATTCTAATTCTGAAAAAGTAAGAAACAAATGCGGTGGATATAATCAAGAAGCTGTGTCAATAGAAAAAGACATTGAGCGCATACTGGGCATGCATTGGCTTACCAATGCAGACGTTTTTGTATTCAAATTGAAGTGGACTCATATCCCAAAAGATATTCTCTATTTTAAGAGAAAGCCAACAAAAAGAGAGCTTTTAAAAATGCATATGTCCATTTTCGACCCGTATGGCTTTTTGGTAGACTTTATGATAACAGCCAAGGTTATAATGCAAGCTGTCTGGAAAGCAGGTATTCAATAGGATGAACCAATTCCTGAAGAATTATATAAATATTGGAAATCGTGGATAGAAAAATTGCCCAAAGTGCAACACTTTGAAATACCAAGGCTTTATGCCCCAAAATTTGAAAAGTCAGGTATTGATTTACACAATTTTGTCGACGCAAGCGAACAAGCAATGGCGGTCGTTGCATACTGGCGTGTTGTTGTGGCTGGACAGGTAACTGTGACATTTGTGACGGCAAAGAGCCGTTATGCTCCAATTAGGTATCATACAATTCCTAAAATGGAACTACAAGTAGCAACGATAGGTGTACGCCTTATGCAGCCGATAGTGGCCAACCACAATGTTGATGTTCACCGCTGTATTTTCTGGACTGATTCCTATACAGTCCTGAGATGCATCCGGTCCGACCATAAGAAGTATAAGCAGTATGTGGTTAGTCGTGTAGCTGAAATTCTTGAAGCTAGCTCATCCGAGCAGTGGAGATGGTGCCCTGGATCTTTGAATCCCGCCGATGATGGCACACGCGCGAAATTTGCGCACCAATACAATAACGATGGTAGGTGGAAGCGTGGTCCTGATTTTTTTAAGAAAGATAATACTCTTTGGCCACAAGAAGCTTTTGGTCCTCATGAAGATGACTTCAGTAATGATGAGATGCGAGCCAAATTTGTTTTCGTTGCCGTACAGAGGGTATGTTATGTAGTACCTAGTATTAACCGATTTTATAATTATTCGAGGTATAGAAGAGCAACAGCATGGATGTTACGATACGTTGAAAATTTAAGAAGGCGTGCCAAAGGCCAAGATTTTACAAAAGGCCCCTTGACAGCTGATGAAGAAACCGCATCTGAAAATTATTTATGTCGTAGTGCGCAAATACAATCCTACCCGGCCCCTTACTCACCACCAAGTCACTCCCACCGAACCCGAACCCCTGACGCCGAATCACTTTTTACTTAGTTGTACAAACTCCACGCAAACTCCTTCAAACGTGGAGCCGCATTTAATGTGTTTACGTAAACAATGGAGAGTTTTAATGAATTTGAAGAATTGTTTTTGGAAGAGATGGATAAGGGAGTATCTGCCCGGGCTCACCAGACGAACAAAATGGTGTCTGCCAGCATAAAATCTTAACAAAGGAAGTTTGGTTTTAATCATCGACTTTGATGCACCCAGGTCACAATGGAGACGAGGAAGAGTAGTTGAATTGTATCACGGTAAAGACGGTATAGCCAGATCAGCTGAAGTTGACACATCTACGGGTACTCTCAGATGACCTATTTCGAAGTTAGCTGTATTAGACGTGGAGATATCGATGGAATGCAAATAGGTGATTCTCCTCCCGCGGAGTCAAATCACGGGGGTGGAGTTGTTGGTGAAATGGCAACCTTTTCGTAGAGATGACATTTAGTATTTTCGTTTTTGGTCTTTATGTCATTGTATTGATTTATTATATGTACTATGTACACTGTGCAATTGTAAATGTATGCTATGTAACAAAAAAAAAGCGGTTCTTGACAAGTGTATTGGTGACAAAGCAAAGTACGTGTAGATAAAATCAAGAAACCATTTTTTAAATCACTTTGCGCCAAGACACTTAGCAAGATACCACGTAAGTAAATTTTATATTGTATTATTCAGTTTTTTAATAATTTTAATATTTAGAGAATAAACACATCAAACCATCAAATAAACATAAATCAACATAGAAAATAGCCGTGTTTTTGTTGAACCAGGAGTTTATTCTCGCTAAGGCGCAAAGGGTCAACAATTGTGATCATTGGATCACAACCGTTTTATTGACGATAGCGCCCAAGCAGGGGGTTTTAGTCACCTTTTTGGAGACCTGGGCCATAGCAGATTTAGAACTGCTTGGTCTGAAATCCAGAGGCACTCCACTGCCGGGTTTGTTACCAGCACTAGGCGGTGGTTTATTTGTTGAGTTATTATTAGGTGCTACAAAGTTGCATTTGGTGAGCTCAGGTTTCCTCTTGCCCCGTACTGTATTATGTTTGCTGCCAGTAGCTTGCAGATTAGCCCGGCCTGGTGCATTCACCGGACTAATCTGGGACGCAGTGGCTTTCGACTCACCTTGGCCTGTGGCCGACACCAAGGCAATATGGCCTCCGGAGATTATTTGGCCTGCAACCGGATACTCGGGGCACTTTTGCTGCCTTGACATCCGCTTTTTGGGCCACAACATCATACTCTCATTGAACTTTAGCGCAACAGACAAAAAGACTATTACTAGACAGTATATATAAAAATTTCATTATAGTCAAAGAAAAGTATAAAATTTAAACCCTCACTTCAGACAGAAACGAGGACTATTAAACATTTTAGGAAAAGGACTGAAACTCGTCGCTGGGTCCATGAATAACGACGACAAAGTAGAAATTCTTTAAGTTCTTTATACGAAAATGAGAAAAACTTGACAAACAGACTTAACAGTCTAAAGGTACGGTCACATCTGACAAACATATGCCCAAAAAAACGTAACCAACAGACAAGCTAAATTGGCATTTTCTTTAATTCCAAAATTTTTTTTAAATATGGTACAAATGCCAAGGTAGCCGTAGCACTACAAAATAATAACATCATAGTTATCCTCCAAATGCCTCAATATTTAAAAAATATTCTGTCACAAATAACATTCGAACCCATCCCAAACATAAAGAAGAAATCTATTAATTTAAGCACGCATGAGATGTTCTTAGATTCAAAAGACAATATCTTTGACAATAATATTAAAGACAATTTAGAAAAAAACTTAATCAAATTATCAGACGAGTATTATAAACTTCAAAGAAGTAAAGGGTCCGCCATCTAACGTTTTTTTCAACTAGTGCTTATTTCGTGAATGGTAACATTTAGCTCATGTCTGATTTGACAGATAATTAGTTTTATCCTTCCGCTGAACGAATATGGTTGGGTATACGCTTGAACAACGCTTCGCTAGATGGGCCTGCGATCGACTTACTGAAGATGCCGATTTTGCCAAAAAAAATCATCTTTTCAGATGAAGCTCATTTTGATCTTGGCGGGTATGTAAACACAGAAAACCCGCACGCATACATTGAAAAGCCGACGCACCCAAAACGAGTCACTGTTTGGTGCGGATTTTGGTCCAGAGGCATAATTGGGCCATTTTTCTTCGAAAATGAGCAAGGAGTGGTCGTTACAGTCAATGGCGATCGTTATCGCGCCATGTTGAATGAATTTTTGTTCACAAAAATTGAAGAGGAGGATATTGGCAACATTTCCTTCCAACAGGACGGCGCTACGTGCCACACAGCCGAAGCTACACTCGATGTTTTGTGCCCTGTTTTTGAAAATCGCATTATCAGCCGCAGAGCTGATGTCGTTTGGCCACCTCGGAGCTGCGATTTGACACCGTTGGACTATTATTTGTGGGGTGCCGTCAAAGATAAGTGTTACGCCGACAAGCCAGAGACAATTGACGATTTAAAGGACAATATTCGTGAAGCCATTGGTGAAATACAGCTGCACACAATCGATAATGTGCTTTAAAATTGGCCCGATCGTGTAGGCTACTGCATGGCCAGCCGAGGCAGCCATTTGAATGAAATTAATTTTCATTATTAACGGGAAGGATTGTACTTTCAACTAAAAAAAGAAATTTGAGAAAATATTCAGTAGTTTTTTATAGCATTTTCAAAAAAAAAAGTTATCTGGCGGACCCTTTATAATGCAATATGCAGACTATGATCAAAACACAAATATCAGAAATTATCGCATGAGTACTTGTATTCAACATCTTTATTCAGAGATAGAACATACATAATTGTAACAAAATAAACATTAAAATAAAAGGAAATTGTATAATAAAATGTGAGAACTGCGAAATCAAAGCACAAAACAAAACATATTCTAACATTAAAATAAAAACATTTGAAAAATTCATTTTACCGAACTTTATTACAAAAATTAATAACAAGAACAAATAAAACATGTAAAATC
Source organism: Gymnocheta viridis (assembly GCA_956483585.1). Taxonomy (NCBI): domain Eukaryota; kingdom Metazoa; phylum Arthropoda; class Insecta; order Diptera; family Tachinidae; genus Gymnocheta; species Gymnocheta viridis. Next base: position 39,364,371 of record OY101444.1, read on the forward strand.
AATTCAACAAATAATTAAACAAAATGTTCTCTCAAATTTACTGAATTTTATTAACATTATTTTTCTACGTAACATAATAAGTAAAATGTATGCAAACGTGTATGTGGGGTTGTATTTGCTTGACTGCTGTTGGTATGGAGGGAGAAATATTGTGTGTAGCAGTGAGTGTATTTTAAGTGCGCTGCTACATATGGAACTTCAGGAATATAGTTTTGGTGTATTCTCGAGTGGTTGAGAACCAACTGTCGTTTTATTTATTTTTAATCAAACTTAAAACTAAACTTAGCTTAAAGATACAAAAAGTTATTTTTGTCTACGGTGCAGATTCACACGCCAATTCTGTGTGCAATCCGAATCTTCCCGTCAAACAACACAAAGAAATAAACATAAACAATATTTCTTGTATTCAGGTTACAGCTTGAGTGGACGAATTCGCTTATTATGCGGATTCGTTCACAGAGACTAAAATACAGGCGCGTATATTAAAAAGGGGGTAAAATTAATTAGTGGCTTTTGTGTGCCATATGACTCCTCCACCCCCAGATTCAACAGTCTCTGTTGAATGTTCGGCAGTGGGTTTAAGTTCAATGTTTACATTTACTTTATTATTATTCCTTTTAAAACATTTTCTGTAACCTGCATACATTACAATTACAATTATTATTGTCAACATCAATGATGCACTTATACCATATGATACATTCTTATGATAAATCAACTCTTCGATTTGCTTAATATTCTCGAATTGGTTAATCTTAATTTTTTCAAAATCAATTTTTTCTTTGAAACTTATTTCGGTCAAATCATTATTTGGGTAGACGAATTTTTCATCGACAATAGTTTTCTTGTTTACAAAAGTTTTATTCAACATCTTCACATAGCAATTATAAAAATTTATCAGGTAATTTCTATTTAACATAATATTTCTTTTATCGCAGTCTTGTGTTAATTTTACATTTTTAGCATTTTTTAACAATATAAGGTCATCGTCGATGACATCAATACTTGTTAGGTTATTAAATCTTAACTTACAATTTTTCTGGATAACACAATTCTTACTTGCCTTAAAATCGCTGAACAGAGAGTTGCCTTCGTACGTAAAGGTTATGTTATCGACCGTAACTATAAGTTCGTTCTCTTCGTCAACTTCCAGGAATCTTTCATTTGGTAGCGGGGTTATCAATTTTAAATCTGTCACAAAAAAATCAACTGGAATTTTTATGGCTATAATCAATGAATCATTAACGTAATTCATGACGCCCATCCTAATTAGTTTCAACTTATAATAGTCAATATTAAAACTTTCTATTTCTTCTGGTGTCAGTACACTTGGGTGAATAATATTGTATCTAGCTGACGCTATATTTTCTTGAATTTGGGTAACCTTATTTTCTAAGTTTTTCAATTTAAGCATTTGGTCCGTGTATAAAAGTCTTCTTCCTACCTCATTGTTTCTTTTCTTAAATTCCTCCAATGTTTTATCTATCTTACTTCTGTCGCTCTCTACCGATTTTCGTATTGTTTCGATTGCCTCACTAAAATGTGTATTAATGGTTATCTGTTTATTGAGGGTGCTTATAGCGTTATGAGTGTTAGTTTCGGTATTCTTTAAATGTTCTAAAATTTCTTCTCTGTCATTGTCGTCCATAAGTCCGAACAACCATTTGTAAATATTCCCCATGCCGTTAATCAGGCCTCTTTTCGATCTATTGGATTGCGAAGGTGTGATGGATTTGACTTTTGTCCTAATAACGTTAATTTCCTTTCTTAAGATATCCTTATCATAAACATCGATCTCTTCTATGTTTACCTCTATTTGTTTGATTATGCTCAAAATTTCCAAGGGGTGTATAATATGTAACACAGTAGTCGTTGTATTGGCAACTTCGATTTTCCTCAGTTGTACCACCGCATAGCCAAGGTTTTCCTCAATTTTGCTGGCCTGAAGGAATGCCTGGACCGGGCCTAAGACCACAGTAAGCAGCGTGATTCCTATTACAATCATCCTGTAAGAAATATTTGAATAGATATAGAGCGGAATTTTGATCTGGTTATCAACCTTCACTAACTAATGCAACTTGAAATATGTTCAGGGTCTATTCTGAAAGGCATACTTCCGTTTGACTTGCGTCTTGTATACTTTTTTGAATTGGTTGTCGTTAGACACTAAGTGGTTATCTTCAACTCTGTAGTTAGAAACTTTCTTATATTTTGGCTGAGTTTTACTAACTCTATAATTTCTCACAAAATCGTTCCCGAAGTCAGCCTTATTTTTATTATTTTGCCTTGTATTTATGGTATTCGTTCGCTTTATCTTTTCTGTATGAAATCTCTCGGCCAATTCCCTGATGTCTTCACCTGATATTGTATTGTTGATAAAATCTATGGGTCTAATTTTTGTGGTAGAATGTATCGTATTATTGTAAGCCAATATTGCTTTATGGACCTTTTCTTGTAGGTCGCTTTCATTACTCGCGTCTGCGTTAAAAAGTCTTATGTGTTCATTAAGGGTTAGATGCAGTCTTTCCACATCTGAGTTCCCTGTTTTGTTATAGGTTGTTGTAAAATGTACATCGATTGCGTTTTCGATCAGAAACTGTTTTACAGCAACGACATCTAATTCATTATCTGTAACTATTATCTCCGGTTTACCCAAGTACCGAATACGCGTTTTTATCGCGTCAACTATTGACACCCAAGTCCTGTCTGACAGGTATTGTGCAGTTGCATACTTAGTAAACTTATCAATGCTTGTAAGAAACATCGTGTTTCTTTGTGGGTACCAGATATCGATGTGAACTATTTCATTATGCTTGCCAGGGGTTTTCGTAATATTAAGACAATGCTTAATTGGATTCCTATCATATTTGGCTTTATTGCAAATTGTGCAGTTATTTATATATTTTTGAATTATCTTTTGCAAATTCGGATAATAATATTTCTTTTTTATTTCTTCGAAAACTTCATTAATACCTCTATGGTTATTTCTTAAATGTTCCACCTCTATGATTTGGAGGATTCTACCTTCATCGGTGATATCTTCCAATATTGTTGTTGTTTTTAAAACTTTTAAATTTTTATTTCTGCTAAAGAAATTTCTATACAGGTCCTGAAATTGTATGTACAACCTATCTTCTGGGCAGAATACAACCAGCAGTCCATTCTGTGGTAGTTTCTCCCGCATGATGTGCAGTAAATTGCTGTCCTGTGTCAGGTTCCATGTTTCCCTTATCTTCCTCTTGAAAATCACTTTTTTGTTGCAGTTTTCTCTTTCTGCACTTTTCAACACTAATTGTTGCTTAAAGATGTTTAGTGGGCTTGGCGTTATCTGTATAAAGTCGGTGCTATCTGTTTCAGCACTGTGCACTGTATGGATGTCACTATTTGCGTTATCAGAAGCAAACAGTTCGTTTAAGTTTATTAGGGTTAATGGATCAAAATCTGTATTTTCTGATTTTCTATTTCCCTCGTTGTCATAAACCATTCTGCTAAGTCCGTCCGCAACCACGTTTTCCTTACCCTTTATATATTCGATCTGGAAATCAAATTCGTTTAATTTGATCTTCCAGCGTTGTAGTTTTGAGTTTGGTTCCTTCAAATTGCTTAACCATACCAAGGGTCTATGGTCGGTCTTAACCGTGAACCTTCTACCAAATAGGTAAGGGCGGAAGTATTTCGTAGCCCAAACTATAGCCAAGAGTTCCTTCTCTATGGTACTATAGTTTTTTTCGTGACCGTTTAATGATCGGCTCGCATAGCTGATTATTCTATCATTCTGCATGAGCGCTGCCCCGAGAGCAAAATTGCTAGCATCCGTAACTAGGGTAAATTCTTTTTGAAAATCTGGGTGTACCAAAATAGGGTCAGACTTTATCAATAGCTTTAATTTCATAAACGCTTTTTTATAGTCCTCGTCTTTGAGGTTTATTTTTGAGCCTTTCTTCAAATATTTTACTAAGGGGTATGCTACTCTTGAATAATCTTTTATGAACCGCCTATAGTAGCCAGTTATTCCCAGGAATGATTTGATCTCTTTTTGGGTTTTCGGAAGCGGGATTCTGTCTATGGCTTCTACTTTCTTTGGGTTCGGCTTTATGCCGTCGCAGGTGACCAGATGTCCCAAAAATTCTGTTTCCTGCCTCAAAAAGCTGCACTTGCTTAACTGGATCTTCAGATTGGCCTTTTGCAGAGAGTTCAGTATTTTGCTTAAGGACTCCAAATGTTCCTCTATGCTAGTAGAGAATACCAGGATGTCATCCAGGTATACCAGACATATTTTGCCAATGTGTTCCCTCAGAACTTCGTTCATCAGTCTCTGAAACGTGGAGGGGGCATTTTTCAAACCAAAGGGCATACGCAAAAATTCATAATGCCCGCTCGCAGTTGAAAAGGCTGTTTTATGGATGTCTTTTTCATCCATTTCAATCTGGTGAAAGCCCTGGGCCAAATCTAGGGTTGTAAAATATTGACATCTTCCCAATTTATCAAATATATCATCTATATTTGGAATTGGGAACCTGTCCTCAGTAGTGATGCTATTTAATTTCCTATAGTCGATCACGAGGCGCCATCTTTGATCGCCTGTGGTGGACATCTTCTTTGGAACAATCCAAATGGGACTATTATAGGGGCTTGAGGATTGTCTTATAATCCTCTGTCGCAGCATTTCCTCAATCTGACGATTTATTTCGCTTTTATGTATTTCGGGGTATCTATATAATTTGGAGTACACAGGGATCTCATGCTGGGTATTAATTGTATGTTTAATTCTATTTGTAAAGGACAGATTGTCATTTTCCCTATAAAAGGTTTTATTATATGCTTTTAGCAGTGATTTCAGTTTATCACCGTCAACTGTGTTCAAATGTGGTGTTTTCAAGTTTGATATTGAATTTGAATCAGTAAACTCTATTTCATTGCTCAAAATTGCAACAACATTTTCGTTGCTGCACTTAATTTTATACTCTTCTTCTTCTTTGTTGAGATAGAAGGGAATAAATGCGTTTTCCGTTGTTATCTGTCTCTTCCCGTAATCTACACCGCAATTAAGGTCTGATAAGGTATTATTTCCTATCAGCCCATCAAATTTGTCACTAAAGTTGTATTCTAAAAACTCACACAAATAATCTACATTAAATTCTTTAAAAATGGGGAACTTGCAAAGCTTCTTCACTTTAAATTCTTTACCCATTGCTTTCAACGTAACATTAGCATCCTTTTTCCATTTCGGATTGCAAAGTTTTTCATTAATGATACTGAACTCTGCTCCAGTATCGACAATGAAACGCAAGGTTTTAATTGGGTTATGTATTACTATATAGGGTAGCCTCTTTGGTTGGGCCCATGAAAATTTACATTAGAGCTTCCGATTTCCATCGGCTCATGAACGTTTCCGCGCGAAAAACGCGTGTTTCTCGTTTGGTTTGAATTTCTCCCCCCGTCGGGACCCTGTGTGTTTCCAGAATTGTTTCGGTAGTTACTCCTATTGGCACTACAATTATTAGTATTATTGTTATTATTGTTTTGGCGTTTAAAAGTGTAATCAGTATTACCACTGTTTGCGCCATTGTTGTTGTTATGCCCATTATTGGCATTCTGATGATAGTGACCACTATACGAACCCTGGTTCCTAGAATTGCTAAAGCTATTATTCCTGAAGCGAGTATCTCTCACTTCATCACTAAAGTTCGTCCTAAATGAGGTGCCCGTATTTCTTTTTTGGTGAGGTCCTGTAGCGGTGTAGCCCTGATGTCTTGCTTCTAGGATTATTCTAAAGGCCGCTTCCAAAGTTGGTGGATTTCTTGCAATTATTATGGTTTTCGTCGGTTCAGGTAAGTGATCCTTGAACACCTCCAGCGAAATTCTGTTTATTTCTTCCGCCGAAAACCCTTCCTCAGTATGAGTCAAACGTCTGTTATGTAGTCTGTTCCTGATGCTATTTATACTGTAGTGGTATTTTGCGATTGTCGAGTCCAACCTCCAAGTCTTTAATTTGTCCATTAATTCCCTACTGGTTTCCTTTTCCCCAAAATTGTTAACTAGTATCTCCTTCAGTGTCTCCCAGGTCGTTACTGTTCCGTAACGGTGTATTGCCTCTCTTGTTTCCCCTATACACTTGTTTTTTATGTATCCAAATAAAATTCTCCTATTGTTCTCGTCGAATACCGCGATCGACGGCAACAAGCATTCAATTTGTGCTAGGAAGTCTGGCAGTTGGCTCTGCTGACTTCCATCGAAAGTTGGAATTTCTCTAACACAACTCAGTATTAGATTGAAATTCTGTACTAGGTTATTTTCCATCTTGGATAAAGGAAAGAGAAAGAAGGAGAAAAAAGAAAAAAAAAATTTATCAAACTCCGCACCGAAAATAGTTATTGTCCCCTCCAAGACCCATCTATACTTTTCGCTCTCTCTATTCAACGCAAAGCACTTATCATTACATACAAATTATTTTTATTTGTTACTTAAACAATTCGTGGATACAAAAGGAATATAACTTATAGATACAAAAGGAATATAGATTTACTTTATTGATGCTGTACCTTCTTAACTGGGGTTGTTGTTCGTTGTGGTCCCTGTTGTTGTTGATTCTCCGCTTATGTCGTCTATATCTTCCTTTCCGGGTTTGCTGTTCCGTTTTTCTTTCACACTTATTTTGGCTGTACAGTAGACAACTTTTTATTAAATGTTGTGATTGTTTCTTAAAATATTCACTAGGTTTTGCTTTTGTTCATATGTTTCAAATGCTTTCTTTTAGTTCAGTTTATGTTCAATAAAATCTTCAAATAAAACTTTCGGTTTTTATCCACACTCTTCCATAAAAAATTGCTTTGAATTTTATTTCTTAAAAATTTTCTTTTAATTTGATTTCTTAAAGTTTTATTTTCAAAGTTCCATTCTACTTATGATTATGATTTTTCTCTTAAGTCTTTTTATTGCGTTTTTATTGGAAGCTTAATATTTTTAATGCACAACTTCTCTTTTGTGTAGACTTTTTTTTTGTTTCAATGCAAGCTGCTTTTTTTCACTGAATGTTTGTCCGGCAGATCAATTTTTTAATAATTGCGGATCTTAACACATTTGAAAATGTTTTTTTTTTTTGCTAAATTTTATATCAATATCTTTAATTTTTATTTACTTTCTTTGTTTTTTTTTTTTATTTCTCAATTAACCCGTGTTTTAACTCGTAATAATTTCCTCTTTATACGTAAACTTTAAACTATTTAAATATTTTTTTATTATTAATTTTTTTTACTTTTCCTTAATTAAAAAAAATGTTGTTTTTCCTCGTCGCCAGTTTTGGTGTATTCTCGAGTGGTTGAGAACCAACTGTCGTTTTATTTATTTTTAATCAAACTTAAAACTAAACTTAGCTTAAAGATACAAAAAGTTATTTTTGTCTACGGTGCAGATTCACACGCCAATTCTGTGTGCAATCCGAATCTTCCCGTCAAACAACACAAAGAAATAAACATAAACAATATTTCTTGTATTCAGGTTACAGTTTGAGTGGACGAATTCGCTTATTATGCGGATTCGTTCACAGAGACTAAAATACAGGCGCGTATATTAAAAAGGGGGTAAAATTAATTAGTGGCTTTTGTGTGCCATATGACTATATACATATTTGTATAAATAGAAATAAATAAATAAATATATATATAGTATATGTATAAGAATATGAATGCAAATTTTTCCATTTATGTAAATATTAGATAATGTGTGTACCCATGTTAAATATGTGTAAGATTGAAAAGAGCTGTACATGTTTTTGATGTTGTTCACTTATCTGATACTGTGGGCGCTGAAATTCTCTGTATTCTTACTGAAATTATTTGGAGTAATTTATTCTTCGATGACGGTGGTTTGACGCCACATGAAATAAACCTTGTGAATTCGTTTTTAAGTCTTGGCCTACTACAAATTAATTCATTCAGAAATAATTTAACCCGTATTTTGGACTTAATATTTATATCTGATAATTTGAAATATTCCTTCTCTAAATGTCCATTTTCCATGTATGTAACTGATATGCACCATACCCCGTTAATTTTGTTATTGTCATATTTTGTAGATATTCCTAATGGTCGTGAAGATAAAGCATTTATAATCTTAAAGCTTGTAATTATGTTGATTTAATTGTTGCTATAAATAAGAAATTGTTTTTTATGTTAACGGTACAGCTTATTGTTATAATATATTTATCAATACTTTAAATGATATAATGAATCGTTTTGTTTCTCGTTTGTCACGTAAAGTTCATAGGCTACCATGGTACACTTAAGAGTTTAAAAAAGCTTAGAAATAAATTTTATCATAACTGGTGATATAAATTATAAAACACTGTACGAGCATTATATGAGAGAATTTAATTTTATTGGTCAGTTTTTATAGAAAGAATTGGACATAAGACAATATTCCAAAGGAACAAGGGACAATTTTAACTCTTTTGGATTAAAAACTACTAACAACCAATTTGTTCGAAAAATAATCACTTTAAAAAAAAAGTGGTTATATTGGTCACAAGTTACGCAATCTTTTAAGATAAAAATAGCAGTGTATAACAAACACTGCATAAACTCAGTATATTTCAAATTACATAATTCATGTTTGGAATTAAATTAATTTTTGCATTAATTTTATTTAGTATATTTGGAAATCAAGAGTTTCAGCTATTTTTTAGTAGCTCCTAAGTCAACATGCATGCATATCTATAGGAAACTGAGAAACCATTCCAAAACCAGCATCTTCTAAAACAATTCTTCTGACTTTAAATTCTTCCCTCTGATGAGAAGGATTACATCTCGGTTGATATATAACATCCGTTCTTGGAGGGCCAACTTCTTTTTAAAAACACACCATTCTCTCCTTGTATAGCCCTTATGAGACACTATACCTGTAACGAATGCCCTATTTGGAGAATCACAAACAACCGAACATTGAACCGCAAAAACCTTTCATTGGAACCAACTTTTACACAATTTTCTTAAAGCACCTTCACCTTTGCACAAAAATCTGTCATGAAAGCATCCAAATTTTATTGGCTTCGTAAATCCTGAAAGGCAGCCGATCATGAATGGACCAGCGTTCGGAAAGCCTACGACTGCCCCGAGTGTTGGCCGCAAAACCATGTTTGAACTTTTGAATAGTTTTAGCACATCAATTCCAACGACGATTAGAACTTAAATTCGCTTAAATAGTCGAATGGGCCTGAAAGAAAATTCGCCAACTGAAATGATAGAAATTCCAACCTTTTCCCTACTCGTACCAAAGATAGTTTTGGCAGACAGCGGCAAATCTTCCACACCTACCCTTTTCAATGTCTGCAGCAAACCCTGTAACACATGTTGCGATATTTTATTCCGAAGAGCTCACGATTTGATCTTCTTATATTTTGCCTTACCATCGCTATTTCCGGCTGCATCTAGAAAAGAGAATATATTACCTGACTAACTATGAACAATACTTGTATCGCCTGTCACACTTTCAATCTCACTTTAAAAAAACCGCGGAAGTAGTAGCAATGTGCACCGATTTAATTTTTTTTGGGACGTTTGCCAGTATTTCCAACACTTTTTCATTATTTTTTATGTTTTCTACATTGGACTCATAGGCCCTTTTTCTTTTGAAAGGCAGTTTTCAATATACCTTTCACTAATTTTTTCAAAACTAATTAATTTGATTTAATTTTTTACTAAACTTATTATTCGAGACAAGACTCTATATATTTTCTCAAACAATTGAAAAAGTTTTAGTTTTTTACACTACTTAATTAATTTTTTTTTATTAATTATTATTAAAATCTTTTATTCACGAATCTTATAAACTAAATAAGGTACAATGTTATGAGATTTTACTTACGTACTACAACAATTAAATCTTATAATTGAATAAGGAAACTATTAATAATACTGTCTTGAGGAAAATTTGTCACAAAAACCTCTTACAAACTTTGAAAATGTTATAATGAAATTTGGTAAAACAATCACTAGTAAGATTCTTTTTAATAAAAGAATCTCTGCGACTGTTTAGTAAATTTCTTATTGTTTCAAAATTACACAATCTGCATTTTTCATTAAATGACAGCGTCAGATCATTGGCAAATGCGTTTAACTTTTTATGTTTAAATCTATTGTGCAGCAAGTCAGTGGGGAATCTAGGGGAAGATTATGAATATTTTTACATTTTTGTTCTGGATAATCTGAAGTTTTTTTGTGTGGGTCTTAGCAGATTTGTGAAACCATGCTGGACTGTCGTAGGTCAGTATCGGCCTAATACACATATTGTACAACAATATCTTATTTTTGAGGTTGAGCTTAGACCTCCTATTAAGTATGGGGTATAGAGCACGTCCACACTTTATAGATTTATCATAGATGTAAAATGTTGTTTAAATTTAAGTTTTTCATCTAAACTGAAACCTAGATATTTAATATCATCTTTGATGGGAATCACGTTTCCCCGACAGTACAAAATTTTAGTAGGAATACCTTTTGGTGATTTGTTGTATGGGAATATAATGGCCTGCGTTTTATTATCATTTACTTTTATTTTCCACTTATTAAAATATTTTTGGCTTGTGGTAAGGCTCTCTTGCATTCTCTTGACTACTGCATTTGAAAGTTTTCCACTGCATATAAAAGCACTGTCATCAGCATAAAATGCTGCTTTCTGTGCACCTCAACATCAGATGTATACAATGAGTAGAGTGTAGGTGATAGTACTGACCCTTGTGGCAATCCCGCTGGGATTGTTCTTTCTGTTGAGAAGTCCCCGTCAACACACACAACAAATGTACGGTTCTTTAGGAAACTTTGTATAATTTTTTGTAAATATAAAGGGAAACCTAATGCATTGAGTTTGTATAACATCCCATTGTGCCAGATGGTGTCAAAAGCTTTTTCTATATCGAGAAAAACAACGCCAGTACTCTTGCGATTTCTTATATTATCTTCGATACAATTTACAACTCGCTTTATTTAGTGTACGGTAGAGTGTTCCTTACGGAATCCAAACTGTTGATGGTTAATAATATTATTTTGATCTGCAAAATCAACTAATCTTTTATGAATGATTTTTTCTAAGACCTTATCCAGTAAACTTAAGATGCTTATCGGCCTATAGCTGGTGGGTAGTTTTTATGAATCGGTATTTCTTTTAATATTTTGAAAGTACGGGAAAATAGGCCATTAATTAAACAACAATTGCATATTTTACGTAGAATTTCATAAAAGTGGTCTGGCATATTTTTTAGGATAATAATATTTATGCCATCTAACCCCGGGGCTTTATTATTTTTTAATAGCATAGTAAATGTCTTAACCTCAGTGGCATTTGTACGTTCAATATTATTACTACCAATAGGAGAATTATTTACCGAGACAATTAACAAAATCAGATACACATCTATCCAAAGGCGATTGGTTATTGATAGTAATAGTGTGTGAGCTACCAAAAGCATCTGCAATTGCATTAGCTTTTTCTGCACCAGTTTTTAAAACTTTATCATTGCAGTTAAGATCTGAGCAAAACGAGCTCTTTCCCTTTAAGGCTTTTGTTAATTTCCAGAATTTTTTTGAATCCGACCATGGCTCGTTTCTATCCTTGTCAAGGTGAAATTCAATTAGATTACTTAACTGCCTTAAGATTCCGTTTAAGTATCTGTAAATCGGATCCCTACATCTCTGAAATTTACGTTTCAATTTATTTCTTTGAGCAATAAGCATCTTAGATGTACTTGAGATTTCTCTCTGCCACGAGTTTTTCCTCCCTACGGGAATCTTGCTAAATGCAGCGTTAACAATTGAAATTAATTTATTTAGCAATAAATCTACGTTGCTAGGAGTACACTCTGTTTGGTCAATGTTTTGTCGTCTAATTTCACTTTCTACCCAAACTCTAATTGCTGTCCAGTCTGCACGATTATACAAGGCATATTTTGAAACTGTCCATAAATGGAACAGGAAATCGGAACATGATCTGACTGTAAAATATTTGGGTGTGTCTCTAAGTTTGAAAAAGGGATATTGGAATTAGATAGTAAAATGTCTACTGTAGAGGACTGGACCTGGGTTAAGTTTTGACCGAATCGGGTAAAAGAAAATGGCAAGCAAACAATGTCTGTAAAGCTCATTACCGACTGTGTTATTAGATACACAGTTCCAATGTGTGTGATGTGCATTGAAATCACCAAAAATTAAAAAGTCACAAAAGAAGTTTGTGAGGAAGTCTAAGTCCGCCTTAAAGTCCACAGTATAATTTGGATTATAAGCAGCAGTAAAAACTACAGGACGACTATTAATAGTAACCTGTAAAGAAATATTTTCAATGATTTTTGGGTAATAACTCATGAACTATGTTACTTTTTACCGCAATGAGTACTCCTCCGCCATGTGATAGCCGGTCTTCACGATAAATTTTGTAGCTTCCTAGTTGTAGCTTGTGATGCGGTTTCAAAAACGTCTCGTTGAGCAAAAGTATATCAACTTGTTTGTCGTGAAGGACTTGCTCGAGCTGTGCAGCTGCTGAAACGGTTGTTATGCCTTGAGCGTTCCAGTGCAAACCATTAACATTGTGTACAACAAATGTTTTATATGGCATGTTTAAGCATCATACCTAAGACTCTCAATTTGTCAAACTTTGTTTGACATTTTTCCAAAGCATCTACTGCATTAAATCATTGGATAACTCGTTGTTGTCCCGTATTTTGCTTTTAGTTACTTCAGAAAACATATTTTTCCCTTTGAACCGGGAGTCTTGTGCAATACCGTGATGTTCTTGGCTCGATAGTTGTGGGAAATCACTCTCGTCTATTACATAACTACTGTTATGTCTTATACTAGTCATTCTAGTTTTTACGGTGAGTCTTTGTCGTATCTCTAAGTATTCTTTACGATACGGGCATTTAGGGTCATCTGCCCTGTGGTTTGCATTTCTGTAATTTTTATTTGTACGGTTATGACATTTGTACACTATACTGCCATCAGGTGAGCTTTTGTTTAGTGAACAATCAGCGTAATCGTGGTTACCCGCACAAACTCTACATACCTTGACTCTGTTGCAGTTTTTGGCTCCATGACCGTACATCGAACACTTAGTGCATTGTGTAGGACCTTTATTACTCTTAAAAGGTTTTCTCCAGTAAACAGCAATGTTACAGTAAAATCTGATTTTTAAAATTTCACGCTTTGAAACGTGTTGCCTATCGAATTCGATCAGATACAGTGTGTCATCTTCGTTTGATCTTTTGAGAATAATTTCTTTAACGCTTACAGGAGTAATATTGTGCGTACTTTTAAATTCCTCCATTATAGCTGTTGTCGTCTGTCGGGGAAGACCAAACAGCACCATCTTGAAAATTTTACTATCTCTTACCTCGTGTGTGTAGAAATGCATGTTGTTGTTTTTAGCGTTTTCAGACCCTCTTCATACAGCCCCATGGTGGTTGAAATTATTTTAGTTCCAATCGACATCCTTTTGAACATGAATTTCTCATCAATTAATCCTATCACTTTGGAAAAACTTACGTTGGAATCCACAATTATCCGTGGAATTTTCTCCTTTTTTAATAAATCGTCTTCTTCATCTTCGGACAGCAGATGAAACCTGTTGCTAGTACTCGGCCCGTCGTTTGTCTTGGGCATCTTGTATTTGGGGCAATTGCCCCAAAACTTCCTCCTTTTTTGACCATTCATAGTCAGTCAAAAAGATAAATTATTTAAAATGAAAATTTATTATTAATCCGCGAGCAAAAGTACACGTTGTTTACAACTCAAGGCAGTGTCGCCGGATGACACTATTTAATTAAATACTCGTATATACTTATTTTTTTTGTCACAAAATTGTAATTTCAACACTTTTTTATATAAATTTTGAGTTTTTTCAACTTGAACTGCAAAAGATTTCAATAATGCATTAAAATGTACTAAGCCCAAGCCACAAATATTTTAAAATATTAGTATGTTAACTTCTCGGGGATTCGCATAAATTAATAAATAAAATTGCTGACAAAAATACCCATAATCCCAAAATATATGAAAAATGCAGCATAATTGGTCAACGTTGACGGCTTTTTCTACCACCAATGATGTGTATGTATTAGTTTCAGTCATCCATTTCTTGTTGGGTAGCCTGTAAGGATATTTTAGTCCATTGGCGAGATAAACAAATAAACATTTTAGTGAAGAATTAATTAGAATACACAGTTCAGAACAATACCTATTCCAGCTTGTACTCATTTTACCCGGAAAGGCTACAGTTATCAGTAATAAAGCAAGGAGTTATAAAGGAACTAGGCAAAAAAAAATCATTTCCTAAAACTTCTATGAATCTTAATTTAAAAACGTACTATGTAATTAATTATTTTAATGGAATTATGAAAACCAAAACCTATTTTATACGTTTTAATCATATGAATTGTCAATTTTAATTTTTCCTCTAAGGCCTGAAAAAAGTAATGATTTTAAAAGACATCTTTCAATTATAACAATAACATAAATATTGTGTTTATTTTTTGTTTTGTTTTAGTTAGTTGATGTAAAAAGTAAATCAAAACATATTTTGCATTAAAGAGGCACAATTTGATATATTATATGCTACTCAATGAAAAAAGTAGGACTAAAGAGTCACAACTCAAAATTAGTACTTAATGGTGTACCTGGGGATGTGCCGTTGCTGAATTGGAAATATCTGCATAAATTAAAAAGTTTATTATTAATAAATATATTTTTGAGTTAAGGAATTAATTATTCGGATTGAGGTCTGTCTCTTTTGTTTAATAAATAAATAAAATTATTAACTATTTTTTAAGATTTTGTTTTATTATATTAAGTTTTTTATTTTAAAAATATCAAACTCGCTTTAGCAGAGAAACAAGTTGATTCTGCGGCGCACAGTGGCTGAAAATCGTTTTTCATTGGCCAAAATTCTGTAACTTTTGAACTTATTGAAGTAATTTTTATTTTATTAGATAGATATTTAGTTCAGCTTGACTCAGTTTAAATTACATTAAAATTGATTGAGGACTTTTTAAGGAATTCTAGGTCAAAGTTGAACTTTTGAATTTTTTTAACTTTTAGAGTGAAATATGGGTTTATTATTTTTTTATTTATTAAAAAATTGAATATTTGAAAATTAATAATAATTATAAATAATTTTTGTAATAATGGAATTTTTTTAATGTTACACCAAAAAAATTTTGCACTGAAAAAAATAGTAAAATCAACTAGAGATTTTGCTATTACAGAAAAATTAAAAATTTTTTACTGTCAAATTTGCAAATTTGTTTACACTCAAAGAATAGTTATACTTAAAAAAAACGTTAATAATATTATCCAAAAAAAAATTTTGCTATTACTACAGAAAAATTTATTATTTTTTGCTGTCAAATTTGATAATTTTAAAAACAGTTTAAAAATAAAAACTGCAATAAATTTTAATAGCATTTGTAACAATGGTAGGTTCGGTTTATTATTATTTTTTACTAATACTATGTTTTTCGTACTTAAATAACAATGAAAGGCAATTATAATTATTATTCATTTCACTCAAATATTGATTGCAAATATTCCATATTTTGTTCTGTGCTATCTCTGTTCTTTAGTAGTTTTTTGGCTTCTTCATCTAAATCCCGATGTTCCACTTTCCATTGATTTCGAATACTGGAGATAAACGGATCTGACGTTGCCAATAATATATTAAATAGATCTTCATTTGTTGAATTTCGTAAAATTTTTGTAGTATTGTTGACTCTATAAATCTGTAATCCTTGTTCCTTTTTTCCTGAGCCTCCTCTGATAGATCTCCAAGTGGCACCAAAAGATATTTAATGACATCTTCTCCATGATAAAGGATTTTGTGAACTGTTGCAGACATATTTCTCCATGGGTATTGGTTGTATATATTTTTGCAGTTTCCTTTGCATAATCTCCAAATTTTCTAGAGTCAATTTCTTCATTGCACGCAAGTACTTCTAGGATTATTTTAAATCTGAAAATAAGGTTTAAATCCACTCCTGTTATTTCAGATGCTGTTTCTGGATCTGAAAAGAATCTTCTTGCGGTATTGCCATCATTTGTATTGCCTGACCCTTGTTTTGGCTGATCTATAATCAATCCAAATTTGCGATATTCATCTTGAACATGTTTCTTTTTTGAACTTCTTAACTCTTTGTTGGTTTCGTTGTTTCTTATTGATCCTGAAGACCCGAAATCCAAACCATAACTGATTTTTAGTATGTGTTCCATAAGTCGTATTCTTGCATGTAGTGGTGATAATCCAAATTCATATGCATCGGTTATGTAATGATATGCTGGATACATATTTGAGCCTTTTTCAATCGCACGCAGTCTGAGCTTAATATATTGCTGTTTTGTTAATTTCAAATCCAGAAATAATGCTAATGCCTCCTCATTTGTGTACTGTATTGCATCACTCGGAGTTGGTATACTTTTAAGAATCCGTTTTGTTCTCACTGGACTAGCTTTAACAACTTTTTCAATTATATCCACTTTTGTTAATTGGTTCTGTGATCGTAATTGATGTAGGAAAGATTCTTTTATATTTGTACAACCAATTGCATCGTTAATATCTTTAAGTTTCCGCCTCTTAGATCTATCGCTGTAGTTGTCCAATGATTTGCGTGGTATTCCAGCCTTATCTTGCTTTGCTGTTTCTGCAGCGACAGTAAGTTGGCCCTCTAACGAGTTTGCAGTTTTTATATAAAAGTTTTGTTTACTGTAGCGAACTTCTTTGTAGCTTTTTTTAGTGCTTTGACGAAATTAGATAATTGCTCTTGCATTTCGGTACTACACGAATTTAAGTTTAATTTTATTATTAATGTTTATAAGTAATTAGTCGAACTTTTATTAATATTTATATATTGAAACGATTAATTTTGGCTCAAGTTCAAACCCGAATTTACCCATTTATTTTATTATAATTTATTTTTTTTTTATTTTTATTAGAAAATTTTTTTGGATAAATTCATTATTTTTTTTTTATTAAGAGAGTACTATATATAGAACAATTTTTATTATTCATCATATTAGCAGAACGGATCAGTAAGGATTTCGAGGTCGCTACACCATCTCATCAGCGTTCTTTGTTCAATTTTACCACTTTTGACGGTGGATACTAGTGATCAGGAAAGTAATGAATTTATCCAAAAAAATTTTCTAATAAAAATTAAAAAAAAATAAATTAGAATAAAATAAATGGGTAAATTCGGGTTTGAACTTGAGCCAAAATTAATCGTTTCAATATATAAAAGTTTAATTTTATTTTAACGTAACTAAGAACATCTTCCTGGTTTTTGTTTCTAAAATACTCTTCGACCAGTTCTTTATACCTGAATATTTTTCTGAATATTTTTATTTGCGTGTTATGTTTTACCCGTACACTTAGAGGATTAACTTATTACTGAGTAATCCCTTATCGAATCCGTAGTTTTATACATTTTAGATACATGTTATTCACACATTGATCTTTAATTTCATAGCAGGTTGTGCTTAAATTGAACAAAACTGCACATGTTGTCCAGACCTTAATATCAGGTAAAACTGATTAGTATCTCGCCAATATTTGTTGTTGTTGTTGGGTTGTTTTTTTTCTTTAGTGGTTTAATGTCCCGATTATTGTTATAAAATTGTTTATGACTTTGGTTGACCCTAACATTTGATAACAGGTAAATTTAGAAAGAGATCATATGTTTACTGTAGAATTTTGTGATAATTTGTGATAATTTTATTACCAATTTTTGGCTGATCAAAACAAAGCCATTAAACCCTTTCGCAGGTATTATATTTAATTTTTTTAGTTTTACGTAGTCTAAAGTAAAAAAAAACAAACTTTTAGGCAAAAAACTGAAAATTTAATAGACCATTGTATACGAGTACTTATAGGGCTGTTTAAATTATCGTTATTTGAATTTTTTAGAGTAATTTCATTAAAATGAAAAAAGTGTTCTATCCACGGCTCGTCACGGGTGCAAAAGAGGACACTTTCAACTTTCTACGCATGATATACGTTTCTTGTTCCCTAGAAGTTCTATTCCACTAAAGTTTAAATTTGAGAAAAATATAGTAGTTTCATAAATATTCCGTAGCGCCCTTAATATTAAACGCTAGAGCTCTGACCACTTACAAAAACTAAAGACTATAATCCTACCAACATTATAAAAAAGACCGCAGGCCATTATCGATGATAGCTTGCGAGTAGTAACCATTTATTTTTTATAAAAAAGATAGAAAAATAGCTTTTTCTGAAATTAAAAAAAACAGTTGAGTTTGACAGCATGCCACGTCCACAATTATCAATAGTTTAACCTAAATTTTTGGCTACCTTTATCTGGATATATTAGCTACAAAAAGGCGTAAAAATTTTAAAAATCGGTGACAAAAAAAATTAGACTTTTGGCCAATGAAAAACGATTTTCAGCCACTGTGCGGCGTTGCAAAAAATTTTACTACAAGCCGTCGGCTAACAGCAAATTTTTAGAAGAACTTTTTTTATACACGCTAAATAAAATTCTCTGCTGTAGCGAAAATTGTATAGTGTAATGTACAATTACAATCGCAAATTATAATAAACAATGCATTTTTCAGTCTAACTACATTTAAGAGCCGTATAAACTCCATGTGTTTAGCGACGGCTTCCAAAATCTCTACCGATTGAAACACACCATGAGTGTGACTTTTTTTAAAATGTCTCTGTTTCTCATTTATCTGATTCATTTATGGGTAATCAGAACGGCCATCTGTGGCCAGTGCTGTAAAACATTGAGTGCCATCTTTGCGGAAGAAACACCGACGACCTTCTGTTCTCTATTAAAGTCCTGAGAACGCACTCTTAGCGCCTCAAAATTTGCAGGACTCTTTGGTCAATCCTCTACGAATCTTTGCAATGTTCTTGTTTGTGGCCAATGAAGCACTGGCAGTAGATACCTATAAACTAGAGGCGATATGAACCGTACACCTAAAGAGGTTAACTTAGTAGCTTGATCATAACGGCGTGTATTTTTTTATCTAACTTAAAAAATTTGTTAGCCTTGCATTTGTAGATTTCAACCTATTATTCGCCCTATTTTCTGCAACACATAATAAACGAAACCGATCCATTGCCGACCGCAATGTTTTTAATTTGTTTATGGTGCTTTTATATCCCACAATTCCAATGAATTCCTCCACCCGTCTACAATTGGTCTGGAGTCCTCATTTCCTACGCCGACATCAGATACTGCATCTTCATTCAGAAAGTAAACATCAAATCTGGGATACTGATTCCCTACACCAAAATTTCTAACTCATTTTGCAAGGCAACATCCGAACTACTAGTGGCGTCAGTTGGAATCAAATTGGCCCGAAAAACACTATTTTCATTATATGGAACCGCAAACTTGCTAGGTCTACGTCCAAAACCCAATTCAGGGCAAAATGCCGACTACAAACATGTACATACTTATGTATATATTTTAATGGTGTTGTAGCACCTAATAGTTTGAACCATAGCGCACGTCTAAAAAAAGAAATTGTGCTTGAAATTCCTATTTATAAAAAACAATTTTCTGACTCTATAGACGTACCGAGAATAAATGTTACACATATACATACGTTAGCCGAAATGGAAATGCACGTAAACAATAAATAAAGAACGAAAAAGTTGTGTTGTGCTCATAATTTTCGTTTTGCGTATATTTTAAAATGTTTTAATATGTACATGTTTTAATCAATTTTTCAATAATTTTAAATAAATTTCTTTTAAAATTTTTATAAAACAAATATGTATATTCATATTGTATTCTATTTACTAAATAAATCCATGTTATCTATATATATAAGCAGACACTATTATAAACTAATATTCCACTAGCACTATATACATACATACAATTTCACTCAACTTGTTTTCACTGTATCATTATTTGTATTATTATATTTTCACTCAAAACACTTTGATCATCCACAGTGAATATTTCTTATGGGCTTTCACACACGAGACTAATTGTGCTGGGATAACATAGTAGCTTGTGGGCGAATTCGGTATAATTTTTCAAACAACTACAACCCCGCATTAGCAGAACAAAACCAACACATACACAATTTTAAAAAACAGGGTTCCCTGGTTTTTTTATAGAGCACTCGTTAGTTCTGTGTTATAGCGCGAACATGAGTTTAAAAGGGCTGGTCACGACAGCAAACTTTACTATTAATTCAAGAATTAAAGTACCATGAATTATGGTACAAAGTAACACAGCCGAATTCCGGTAAAATTTATAAAAAAAATTTAAGCGTTGGAAGAAATTGTTTTGAAACTGCAAAATGTAACTAAAGAGGAAGTGTAAAAGAATATTAAAGTTTTGCAGCAGCAAATTTCACAGGAAAAAAAGAAGATGAGAGCAGCAATGAAGAGTGGTATGTCGAGCGGGTCACAATGTACATGAATAAAATTACCGTTACAAATCTAAGTATAAGTGATTTTTATAATTTCACGATCATTGTTAAAAAAAAATGGAGATAAAGAGATCAACGGAAATTTACAATATTTTTAAAAAAGTCTGTTCCAACAGAAGCCCTCCCAATTTTAGTGCAATGGGGACTGATTCCAAAGGAAGGCGACTATCTCTGCAACAATGGCCATCCTTTGCAATTAGTCCCCGATAATAGCATTGATGGATGGTGTTGGAAGTATGTAAGTATAACTTTATTTATTAAAATTTATTAAATTAAATAATAATATACAGATGCCGGAAGAAAACCAATAACGCGAAAAGAATAAAAGGCGATAGATGTAACGCGAAGGTGTCCTTTAGAAAAAATACATTTTTCGACAAATCGCATTTCAGTGTATCCCTAGATATTATTGAAATGGAAGCGAACATTGACGGTCGTCAGACTGCTGTCGATTGGAATAGCTTCTGCCAAGAAGTTTTTGTGTTCGGCTCTTTCCAAACCAATTTATAAATAGGGGGCCCGGATATTATAGAAGAAATAGATGAAACCAAAATTGGAAAAAGAAAATACCATAGAGGCCACCCTTTGGATGGACAATGGGTCTTAGGAGGATTGAAAAGAATAAGTGGTAAATGTTTTATGACTCCTGTGGAAAACAGAAGCCGGAAAACATTTACACCACTTATTAAAAAATTCATTTCTCCAGGATCAATCATTGTTTCAGATTTGTGGAGGGTAAATGAATTTAATCCATATTTTAATGAATCAGCTTTACATATATATATACTATATATGTTTTCAGTCATATGATGATGTTGGCTATCAACATATAATAGTTAATCATTCCATTTCGTTTGTGGATAGTGAAACCCACCAACATACAAATACAATCGAAGGCCTGTGGCGGCACTTAAAAAATCAGTTCCCGAATATAATCGTAGGAAAACCTTTTTCAACGGCAATCTCCAGAAAATTATTTTTCTAAGATGGTGCAAGGCACAACATAAAAATAATTTTACTGAATTCGTTAAAACAGCAGTATTAATGGTACAATCCCTTACAACCGAACACAGAAAATATAACAACAACACCAGAAGACAGCTCACTCGATGAAAGCTCGGACAGCGATTAAATTTTTTTGTTTAATAATTCTTTTTTTAAGTAATAGTTAAGTAATTTTAATTAAAAGAACTCTTCAAAAGCTTTAAAATTATACCAATATTGTACATATACGAGTTCGTTTATAAATGCAGTGGAAAATCACATATATATATATGGAAACTTCAGAGGCCTATAACTCGGGAACTATACGTTTACCCCAATTTTTTATTTAACATTTTCTTATTTCAGAATTTTCTACATCCCTATATACATATATTTTTTTGGAGCTGTGTCACTAAAATAGATTTAATCCATTTTCTTATACATACGTCAGTTTATTTTTTTATAAATCAAAATAAATTTTAGGAATTCAAGAACAAGTTGCTACAAATAAATTATTTTTTATGCACATTTTTTTACATATTTTAGCTGTTGGCTGAAGTGGTTATTGCACTGACTACAAAGCAACGTGGGTTCGAGCCCAGTTTCAGGCAAGTCATAACATAGAGCATTTTTCCAGATGTGCATTAGTATCCAATTGTATTTGTTGTTGTTGGACTGTTTAGGTAATGAAGGCATAGCACACATAGCACACTGAACAATACCGGCAGTAATTGATACTACTGTATGCTAGCGGACATCACAGCGCCCTCCTTCGTCGTATTGTAGCAAAATCGCCGGCGAAGTAAAACAATTAATAAAATTGCTACTCAACTTAAAACACATTTAATGCGCCTACTTGACATCAGAGACGCTGCAACACTGATCTAAAAACTAACACAACGCGCAATATCAGAGTTGCAAACATTAAGCTTTCTCACTTTCACCACCTGTCCTCTCTCACTATCCCTTTCCCAAAGAAGGTAACACACCTACTGGTTGGTAGGCTTGCCTGAGTGTTACATCTGTTTCAAAAAAAGTTATATATACATATATATGTATATAAACTTTGAAAATATTATAATGAAATTTGGTAAAACAATCGCTAGTAAGATTCTTTTTAACAAAAGAATCTCAGCGACTGTTTAGTAAATTTCTTATTGTCTCAAAATTAGACATTCTGCATTATTCATTAAATGACAGCGTCAGATCATTGGCAAATGCGTTTAACTTTTTATGTTTAAATCTATTGTGCAGCAAGTCAGTGGGGAAGATTATGAATTATTTTTAAATGTTTGTTCTGGATAATCTGAAGTTTTTTTGTGTGGGTCTTAGCAGTTTTGTGAAACCATGCTTGACTGTCGTAAGTCAGTATCGGCCTAATACACATATTGTACAACAATATTTTATTTTTGAGGTTGAACTTAGACCTCATACATATTAAGTATGGGGTATAGAGCACCTCCACATTTCATAGCTTTATCACAGATGTGAAATGTTGTTTAAATTTAAGTTTTTCATTTAAAGTGATACCTAGATATTTAATATCATCTTTGATGGGAATCACGTTTCCCCGACAGTACAAAATTTTAGTAGGAATACGTTTTGGTGATTTATTGTATGGGAATATAATGGCCTGCGTTTTATTATCATTTACTTTTATTTTCCACTTATTAAAATATTTTTGGCTTGTGGTAAGGCTCTCTTGCATTCTCTTGACTACTGCATTTGAAAGTTTTCCACTGCATATAAAAGCACTGTCATCAGCATAAAATGCTTCTTTTTGTGCACTTCACCATCAGACTTATATAAGGAGTAGAGAGTAGGTGACAATATTGACCCTTGTGGCAATCCCGCTGGGATTGTTCTTTCTATTGAGAATTCCCCGTCAACAAACACAATAAATGTACGGTTCTTTAGGAAACTTTGTATAATTTTTTGTAAATGCATTGAGTTTGTATAACATCCCATTGTGCCAGATGGTGTCAAAAGTTTTTTCTATATCGAGAAAAACAATGCCAGTACTCTTGCGATTTCTTATGTTATCTTCGATATAATTTACAACTCGCTTTATTTGGTGTACGGTGGAGTGTTCCTTGCGGAATCCAAACTGTTGGTGGTTAATGATATTATTTCGATCAGCAAAATCTATTAATCTTTTATGAATGATTTTTTCAAAGACCTTGTCCAGTAAACTTAAGATGCTTATCGGCCTATAGCTGGTGGGTAGTTTGGAATCTTTTCCCTTTTTATGAATCGGTATTACTTTTGATTTTTTTACAAGTACGCGGAAATAGGCCATTATTTATTTTATTTATTTGTTTATTTGGAACCTCTATAGGGTCCGCCATCCACCTTTTTTTCAACTACTGCTTATTTCGTGAAAGGTAACATTTAGCTCATGTCTGATTTGACAGATAATTAGTTTTATCCTTCCGCTGAACGAATATGGTTGTGTATACGCTTGAACAACGCTGGGAAATATTGCCTGCGATCGACTTACAGAAGATGCCGATTTTGCCAAAAAAATCATCTTTTCAGATGAATCTCAGTTTGATCTTGACGGGTACGTAAACAAGCAAAATTGTCGCATTTGGGGCACAGAAAACCCGCACACATACATTGAAAAGCCGACGCACCCAAAACTAGTCACTGTTTGGTGCGGATTTTGGTCCAGAGGCATAATTGGGCCAGTTTTCTTCGAAAATGAGCAAGGAGTGGCCGTTACAGTCAATGGCGATCGTTATCGCGCCATGTTGAACGAATTTTTGTTCACAAAAAAAGTGAAGAGGAGGATATTGGCAACATTTGGTTTCAACAGGACGGCGCTACGTGCCACACAGTCGAAGCTACACTCGATGTTTTGCGCCCTGTTTTCAAAAAAAAAGTTATCTGGCGGACATATGTACATACATATGTATGTTTTATAATATATAGAAGAATATTGAATGTAAATTAAGATTACAAATGGATAAAATATGTGTTCACCACTGTGAATTATTACATTAGTGCATTTAATTATTAATTGCAAATCATTACAATAAAAATTAAGAAACGAAATGATACATGTGTATAGTTAGTTATTATTATTGTAGTAAGGCGCCCTTTAGGTGGGAGTTATGGTACAACACCGCCAAAATAGTATTACTTATTGACTAGCGATTAAGAGAATGTAAAAATGAAAGAATAATAAAAACACTCGCTTCTGCTTCAACCACCAAACACGATACATTAAAATGGCGACGAGTATTAAAAAAAATAAGTAAAGATAATAAATAACAGTGGGCATAGCAAATACATAAAAGAAACAGTTAGTTTTATGTAAAAAAAAGTACAGTGCTTTTTAATTAAGAACGTTTAATTTCTTTTTATGTAATAAATATTATATAAACAAGCAGATTTTCTGAGTTAAAAGAAGCAAATAAATAAAAATAGTTTTGGTAGTCATGTGGTAAAGATGCCAGGCAATACTACAGGTAATACAACAATAGCCCACAATGAGAGTTTTATGACAACATCCGTGGCAACTGGTATAAGGGAATTCCGGCCGGTTGGCGATAAGTGGTGTCATTGGCAAGAGGTGTTGGATTCTCATTTTGTGGAGGCGGCGGTAGAGCAGGACCGTATAAAAATGTCAACGTTGTTGAAGGCTGTGGGTTTGGAAGCGTATGGCTTGCTGAGGGAATTGTGTTTTCCCGATTTACCTGTCAAGAAGAAATATAGATAAGGAATTATGTGACATGCTAAACCAGCATTATTCAACCCCAGTGATAATTTTTCGGGAGCGCAGAAATTTTTTTGACGCAAAGAAAAAGGACGATGAGTCCGTATCAGTATGGTACGCACGCCTAAAAAAATTGGCAATAGAGTGCAGATTTGGGGCACAGCTGGAAAAATTTGTGTTAAATAAATTTATCACTGGGTTTGAAGGCAAAATTTTCGAAAGGCTATGTGAAGAAGATGAAATCCTAACTTTGGAAGCGGCATTAAGAAAAGCGTTAACTATAGAGACAAAGCTGTATCGCAAAAAGGTACAAATGAAGAAGTTAACTATGTGCAAAGAAAATATGCGCGAGGGCAAAAAGGTATAACAACAACAAGGATGAAACAGCGAGTAGCGGTAAAAACAACAAGCACGCTAATGTCTATGAGCATAGCGGCAGTAAGAAGACAAAGAAGAAATGTATTCATTGCGGATGGAAAAATCAAAAAAGTGATAAATGCAAATACAAAAGCAGTGTGTGTAACAAATGTAAAAGGGTTGGACATTTAGCTAGTGTATGCTGCAGTAGTCAAGTTAATATATGTAGTTGAAGTATCAAATATGAGTGCTTAATAATGTTATTGGTGAGTTTTTAGCAGCGGTGAGATTTCGTGGCCAAACTAAAAAGTTACGTTTTGTAGTTATAAGTACGCGTAGCCCCCCTATATTAGGTTTGAAACATTTAAAAATTAGGTTTAAGGTCTACTGATGATTTGGCTTTAGCACCAATGAAATGCATGTATGTATATAGACTAGCTAAAAACCCTCAACAAATAAAAGTTTTTTAAATCTTTGAAAAAAGATATCGAGGCAATCTCGATTAATATAAATTTCATAAGCTGAATAAGAATAATAATTAATAAATACTAACAAATAAGCTGACTAGGAATTGTTGCGCAACATTAAAATAGAATAATTATTGAATAGTAATTAAGTATAAATAAGCTAGGTTTAAGAAATAGGATAAGAGTTGTAAAAGTGAAGTTAATATTTATAGTCATAGAATTGGAGTTTAATAAAGTTGACAGATAAAAGAAAAACATAGTGTATTAATTTTAAACATAACAATACACAGGGGGTACGGTTACGTTAATTTTAGTGGAAAACGTTAACCCAATTTTTTGTAAACTAAGAGCAGTGCCGTTGGCATGGCGTTCAAAAATTGAGTTACAATTACAGGATTTAGTTGAAAAAGGCGTGTTAGTACAAGTTGACAATTCTGACTGGGACACACCTTTGGTACCTATTATTAAGCCCAATGGCACAAAGTAATACCAGAGGTGACACGAACAGCATGCTATTGCTGTATCTGTCGCACAGTAACTCGTAAACAAAGAATTTTTCATGTTTTGTTGTGGTTTTGTATTCTTATTCATTTCTGACTCACTAAAAAGAGTTGCAGAAAAATATTAATTTAAGCAATATAAATGCAAAAAGTTATATAACATTAAAAATAATATAAAATAAGAATTATTCGTGATATATAGAAGAAGTAAATTGCAATACAATTCATCATTTCTTACTTCCAAAATGCTTAATTTTGTTTTGTTTATTTTCCCTCATCCTTACATTATATTGCTATCTCTTTTTAACAGTAACTAGTTGAACAAAAAAGCTGATTTGCTCCAAAACATAACCTCAAAGTTACATCTCTGATTACCCTGTGCCAATGGACAGATCCGTATTTGCGGAGATTACAAGTCTACCATCAACAAATATTTAGAAGACGTTAAATATCCCCTTTCGCTAATTGACGAGTTATTTGCTTCTCTTCGGGAAGAGCTGTTCACAAAATTAGACCTTTCTAACGCTTATAATCAGCTTTTATTAGATGAAGGTTCACAATTGTTATGCGCGTGGAGTACCCACCTGAGTATATTTAAAATGACCCGTTTACCGTTTGGGGTCAAGCCGGCAGCAGCTATTTTTCAGAAGACGATTGCGAATATCTTACAGGGGATTCCAAATGTAATAAATTATTTGGATGATATTATCATCACAGGTCGTAATTTTGAGGACTATGTCAAGACTATTGAGTCAGTATTAACTAAGCTGGAGTCTGTCGGGTTGCGACTTAATGAGACTAAGTGTCAATTTTTCAAAGATAAAGTTTCTTATTTAAGATTCAACATTGATCGTGAAGGGTTGAGTATGAAAAAAGAACGTATTTCTTCAGTGCTGGAAGGTCCAGTTCCTGAAAAAGTGGCTGAAATTAGAGCTTTTGTGGCGATGCTGAATTATTATTCAAAGTTTATTCCGAATTTTGCCCATAAAATGTCATCTCTATGAATTGTTGCGACAAGATACAATAGAGTAGTAGTAGTAGAGTAGTAGTCTGTCATCCGTACCGTTCGCACGTGTCCCTTTTGTTGTCCGCGTTTATTGTGTTCACTATCCCTGTTTAAGTGTTTTAAAAATTAAATGTTTTCGTCCGCGGCATACATACATATACATATATATTTGTTTAAAATAAGAAATAACATAAAAACAAAAAACTCAAAATTTAAAAATATTGCCCACAAACTTAACAAATAACAAAGAAAAAAAACAAAAACTGAAAACTCATAAAATAATTTAACATGTACAACATTCTTACATGATAAATAAACAAACAAAAACAAATAAAAACAGTAAAAATAAAAGAGCTCTCTGAGAGAACAGTGTTGGCACAGCAAAACCAGTGTTGGCACAACGGGTCGTTTTTTTATACAATGACCAGATCAGGGCTTTTATGGCTCTTTTGTTAGCATTGTTATTGTGCTTCCCATGTGACAAAATTTCAAATTAGTTTATTTTACTGGTGCATTGTGTTAATTGTTGTTAGACTGTTCAGTGACGAAGGTATAACACTGGTCACTGAGCAGTTATAATAGCAACAATTAATAACACTGTTATCAGTAAAATAATACAAAAAACGCTCGATTTTATTTTCCTACCATTGTTATGACAGGGCAATTCAAAATTGACTTCTGCAACATACGTGGGCTGAGGGCGAATTTCTTCTCTGCCTATGCTCACGTTTGTGTCCATCGGCCAGACGTCTTCGCCTTATGTGAGACCCAGGTATCTGAGGATGCTGACCCACAGGATTTTCATATACCAGGGTATCACCTCCTATCACTTTTTAACCTTCACAGAGGCCTTGCACTTTATATACGAAATGAAGTAGTGTACCAGTGCCAGCAATCTTTAGGCACGAGTGATCCGGAATTTAGCTGCCTCTGGGTTAAATTCAAAACAGGTCACATTCATTACATTTCGGGTTCCTATATAGAAGCCCAAATGCGGAAAGGGATAAAACTTTTTCTGGCTTCGATGCCCTTTCCGACTAAATATCGAAGATCCTGGAAAGTTTTCCGGACAGTGAAATTGTTGTTGCTGGTGATTTCAATGTTCACAACTCATCTTGGCTCCACCATTCGAGCCAAACAACCCCAGAAGGCCAATATGTTGAGTTATTTGCAGCGCACAACCACCTAGCGCAACTAGTGAATGAGCCAACACATATTTCGTGCGTTGAAGGGCACCAACACAATACTCTTGACCTGTTTCTAACTTCACAGGCTCAAAAGTATGAAGTGAGCGTAAATGCACCTCTCGGTAACTCGGACCATTGCACCATTTCCGCCGCCTTTTTGTCTTCAGAACTCCACAATGTTTCTCAAACAGCTACGAAACGTACAAAATACATATACGGCTCGTTGGGCTGAGCTCAACGCATTCTTTAGGCATTTTAACTGGAAGCTTTGTTTCTTAGACAATAATGTCAATGCCATGGCGGAAATTGTTGAAGGCGTAATTTTGCAAGGAATGAAAGCTTTCATTCCATCTAAGCAAATATCCATTAAACCTGGAGCGAAATCGTGGTTTAATCTGACGTGCAAAAATGCAGTCAAATCCAGAGAGGAAGCATTCAGTATATGGCGTAATAACAAAAATGCCGATATTGATTCGCTACGCAAAAGTGCGAGATCTTCATGTGCCAAAGTATTAAGGCAGCAAAAAGCTTTGTGCGAGCAGTGCCTTCGTGCTAAAGTTCTTAATGCCCCTCGGGGTAGTAAGAGCTTTTGGTCATTCGTTAAAAGAGTAAAGGATAATGCTAGTTCCTCAATTCCAGCTCTTTTAAAGGATGATCAAGTATTCACTAACCCGGTTGATAAAGCTAACCTTCTGGCTGAATTATTTGCAAGTAACTCCCACTTGTCGGAAAGCACTCAACCACTGCCCGTGCTTGAAAGAGTATCTGTAACTATGCCTAAAATATTCTTTCGAGCCCGTGCAGTTAAAAAGGTTTTAGCAGATCTCAACATAAATAAATCTCCTGGGCCGGATGGTATTCCAGCACTGGTCTTGAAGCAGTGCTCTTCGACGCTAGCGCGTCCGTTAGCTAACCTTTTCAGTACATTGTACCATGCTGGTGAATTTCCAATGTGTTGGAAGGTTGCTAATGTAACGCCAACCCCCAAAAAAGGAGAGGCTAACAACCCTGAAAATTACCGCCCAATTGCAATTTGCTCTGCACTTTCCAAAGTTATGGAAAGTATGGTAAACTTCCATCTTGTGAGATATTTAGAGTCCAACAGCTTACTTAGCGACCGCCAGTATGGATTTCGTAGGGGTCGCTCTACGGGAGACCTACTGGCTTTTCTATCGGAAATATGGTGTCATTCTATTCACCATTTTGGCGAGAGTAAGGTGATGGCTCTAGATATTTCCAAGGCGTTTGATAGAGTTTGGCATGGTGCACTTCTGTCAAAACTTATTGCTTTTGGTGTCGGTGATGTCTTCTCTCGATTTATATCAAGCTTTCTCAGAGATCGCACTATACGAGTTGTTATAGAAGGGATCTCATCAAACGAGTTCAAGATTAATTCAGGGGTACCGCAAGGATCCGTTCTTTCTCCCACACTTTTTCTTATTTTCTTAAACGACCTTCTACTTCAAACTTCCAATCCTATCTACTCTTTTGCAGATGACAGCAGCATGTGCCATTCATATTCATTCAATAACAGACCAAGCCTGCCGGAGATCGCGGCAATGAGGCAAAATATGAATGATTCGATAAATAATGATCTTTTAGCAATCCATGAATGGGGACGTGCGAATAGGGCCGAATTTAATGCTCGCAAGACCCAGTGTTGTATGCTTACACACAAATGTACGTACAATCATGCTGCTTCATCTGTAATAATGGGTGGTGTAGATATTGAGGAATCAGAAACTCTTGATGTTCTTGGCATGAAAATTAAATGTGATGTTCGATGGACTGATCATATTTTTCAGGTTTCAAAAGAAGCAATCAAGTGCCTCGGCTTTCTAAGACGGTGTAAGAGATACTTTACTTCATCTGATCTCCTTAATATTTACAGCACCTATATCGGACCGAAAATGGAATACAACTCTCATGTATGGGCCGGTGCTTCAAAGTCTATTTTGAAGATACTTGACCGGGTACAGGAGAGGGCGAAGAAGCTCATCGGTGACAGTAGGGTAGCCAACTCTATTGACTCACTGGAGCATCGACGCAATGTGGGATGTATTTCACTGTTTTATCGTTACTACAATGGAATGTGCTCTAATGAAATCAGGGAACTTGTTCCCGAAACCCGCTCATTTGTACGAACAACACGTTCTTCGTTAAGAGCGCATTCATTTGTGGTTGATATGCCAGTGGATCGCACTACGCATTACAGAGAAAATTCGTTCTTTAGCCGAACAGTTCGCATGTGGAATAAACTTCCTGCAGAGGTCTTTCCTGTTACTTTCAGTGTGGGAAAGTTCAAATCGAACGTCCACAAACACTACTCCCTTTATCCTCCTTCCCATAACCAATTTTCCTAGTTCCGGCACAATGCATTGCATATGTAGGGGTCATCCCCTGAGTGTTGGTCCAAGTTTAAAAAAAAAAAATATTTATGTCTAAATTGTGTCAAGAGGCGTTTGAGTTATTAAAGGCAGAGGTGGCATCTGATAAAATACTGGTTCATTTTAATCCTAGATTGCCTATATTGCTTTCAACGGATGCTTCTAATTGCGCGGTAGCGGCTATTTTATTCCATATCGGCTCAGATGGGTCGAAAAAGCCCTAAGCTTTTGTGTCTCGTGCACTTACACAAGCTGAAAAAAGTATAGTAGGATACAAAAGGAAGCGTTAGCTACAGTTTTTAGCGTAATAAAACTTAAGCAATATTTGCTGGGTAATCACTTTATATTAGAGTCAGACTACAAACCGCTTTTATGTATTTTTGGAGAAAATAAAGGGTTGTCTGTTATGGCCGCAGCTCGCATCCAAAGATGGGCTTTTATTTTAGCTGGTTTTAATTATACCATGCGTTACATTAAGGGTACAGAAAATTCAGCAGATCATTTATCTCGTTTTCCTCAACGAAAAGTTAGAGAAGGTAATGAAGACTTTGGTTTTGTAAATTATATTTGTGGCGATAATAAGCTAAATTTAAATTTGAAAGATATTTCTAGGGAAACTAGAAGAGGCCATTCAGGTGGGAAAAATTGGATCATTAAAGGGTGATGAATTTGTACCTTTCATTAATCGTAAAGATGAGCTTTCGGTGGAATACGATTGTATTCTATGGGGTTTTAGAGTGGTAGTTCCACAAAAATTACGTAGTAAAGTTTTGCAGCAATTGCATTATTCCCATTTCGGAATAGTAAAAACTAAATCGTTAGCTCGATCGTATGTATGGTGGCCCAAAATACACTATAATATTGAAGTTAATCTCTAGTTGCGTTTCATGTAAGAAATGTCACCCAAGTCCGGAAAAATGTCCATTTATTTCATGGAGGCCCACGGATTCCGCTTGGTTCAGGCTTCATATTGATTTTGCAGGCCCTATTAAGGATTTTCACTTTTTATTAATTATTGATTCGTACTCAAAGTGGGTCGAAGTATTGAGAACAAAAAGTATAACGTCAAGTTTTACTATCAGCAAACTGCGGGAAGTCTTCGGAAGGTTCGGTTTAATAGATACTCCAGTGAGTGATAACGGGAGACAGTTGACGGCCGAAGATTTTCAAGTTTTTATGAAGGAAAATAATATTAAACATATTGGAACAGCGCCCGGTCACCCGGCTACCAATGGTCGAAAATTTCGTTAAAACTTTTAAGAAGACTCTTTTGGCCAATTTACGTAATGGCGAAAATATGGACGAGATTATAAATACGTTCTTGTTTGACTACAGAACAACGAAACATTGTACTACAGGGGAAACACCCGCAAAATTGTTTTTGGTGGAAAAAATTAAGACACGTTTTAGTATACTTAGTCCACCTCTAGTAAAAAAACAAAATTGTCGAAAGTCAATTATCTAACATCAAAAATCATAAAGGGGAACGAAGTGTTAGTTTTGATACCGGTAAAGATGTTTTCGTATGGGACTATTCGAACCCGAATCAAGCTTCGTGGCAAGAAGCTATGGTTAAAGAACGGTTAGGTCCACAATCTTATCGTTGTATTTTACTCGAAATAACAAGATAATTAAAAGACACGTTAACCGAATGATTTGCGGTGCACAAACCGAAATCAAGAATGCCAATGTTAACGAGTAAACAGTTCCCAGTGCCATGGTAGCAAATCCATCAGCATCTGGGGAACATGGTGGACAGCTGAACGTTACCCCGCACCAATAGGATGCTAGATCTCATAATTTAGGCCGTTTACAACGTCCTAATTACAAAGAATTGTCCATAAAAATTAAAAATTCTTCTTTTGAAAAGCAAAGAGTTGCTTGTTTACCTAACTATTGGTGGAATAATATTCCAAAGACGTATTGCGTTAACAAAGAATTGCCAATTCGATATCAAAGTGCGATATCTTAATTGAATTAAGAACGACAAAATTTAAGACGGTTGAACAGGTGCTCACGTTCACGACTTTTTATTATTTTGTGTAAAAATATTAGAGTTCTTATTCTCATTAGATCATCGAACTGAACATTAAATCTTTTCTTCGTGTAAAAGCTAATATGCTCGTTATTTCTATAAAGTTTGAGCCCATATACGTATCTTGATATATTGTTAAAAGCTACATTAAGTCGCTTTTTACTTTGCGCGTCACAATTTGCAAAAATCTCACACGTATATGTTAAAGTGGGGACTAAGAACGTTTTCGCTAATAATTCCCTAATGTTAGGTGGTGTAAAATTTTGAGTTCGCCACAAAGTACGAAGTTTCGAAAAAGTTATCCCGCAAGCGTTTGTTACGTGATCTGCCCAAGTCAGATTGCAATTAAGAATAACACCTAAATTTTTGGGTAATCCGTAATATGCTGTGTTCGCTTATGCAGAAGGATACACTTTGATCTTTTAGGGTTAAGACTTAAACCATTATTGGTGGCCCACAAAAGTACTCTGCTGAAATCATCATTAAGCTTCTCCACAAAATCGCTGTCCCGGCTACTTATATACATCGTCGGCATACATACGTATTTTGCGGTATTTTAGTTGATTAGGTAGATCATTTGCATAAATAGAAAAAAGCATAGGTCCTAGTATGGAACCCTGTGGCACACCCCTGGTGAGTGGAAGAAAATTCGAAAATCTATGTAGATTGATTTCTACATACTGTTCTCGACCACTTAGATAATTAAACAACAATTAAATATTTTACTTAGAATTTCATAAAAGTAGTCTGGCATATTTTTAGGATAATACTATTTATGCCATCTAACCCCGGGGCCACCTCAGTGGCATTTGTACGTTCAATATTATTACTACCAATAGGAGAATCATTTATCGAGACAATTAACAAATTCAGATACACATCTATACAAAGGCGATTGGTTATTGATAGTAATAGTGTGTGAGCTACCAAAAGCATCTGCTATTGCATTAGCTTTTTCTGCACCAGTTTTTAAAAATTCATCATTGCAATTAAGATCTGAACAAAACGAGTTCTTTCCAACAATTTTTGCGAAAACAAAGTCTTGAGCCTAAAAAACAAACACACAATAGCCAACACCACGGAATTAGTTACAAAGCTAGATAATGTAGAAATAACGAAAAATAGTAAACTAGTCTCATTTGACGTAAAAGATTTATATCCATCAATTCCAACAACGGAGACAATAAACATTGTACATAAAACACTACTCAACAAAACAGAAAACGTAGAATTTTCCAATCAACTCGTAAACACACTGAAAGCCACACTAGAACAGAATTACTTTAAATTTAACAATAGCATATACAGACAAACTAACGGACTAGGAATGGGAAATCCAACATCAGCAATCCTCATGGAGGTGTTTATGCAAAATCTAGAAGAGAAATACGTAGATGATCTAAAAACCAATTTCGGGGTAACATTCTATGCAAGATATGTCGACGATATTATATGTATACTGGAAGGAAATAGAGAAGAACAAGTTCTGGAGCTCCTGAATAAGCAACATAAAAGTATTAAATTCACAATGGAAGTAGAAGAAGACGACAAAATAAATTACCTAGACCTAACAATTAAAGCAAATAAGAGTTTAAATAGAGTTGAATACGAAATATACAGAAAACCAACGGCCACAGACACAATAATACATAATTCATCGAACCATCCTCAACAACACAAGAACGCGGCAATTAGACAATTAGTAACAAGACTTGAACGAATACCACTAACACGTGAGGCCTATAAGAAAGAGATAAAAACAATATATGACATAGCAGAAAACAATGGATATAAAAAAGAACTAGTAGACAAAATCCGAAATGATATCAAAACAAATAAAGAACGGAACAGAGAACAGGAGCAAGAAAATGGAACTTGGGCTACTTTAACGTATATGGGCAAATCAACATACAAACTAGCAAAATTTTTTAGAAAACACAATATTAACACAGCATTCCGAACAAAAAACAATTTGGGTAGAATACTACGAAATAGCACAAACGAAACGGACCCCCTAGATAAGCAAGGAGTTTACAAATTGACTTGCTCATGCAAACATAGCTACATCGGACAAACAGGACGGAAAATAAAAACAAGATTTCGGGAGCACATAAGAGACTACAACAAGAAACTGAAACAACCAGGAGCAACGCCAGAATCAAATTTCGCGAACCACATATTCAACAACAAATGTACACCAAGACACATCAGACAAACAGTTGAATTACTGCATTTACAGCACAAAGGACGGCGACTGAACGTATTAGAAAACATGGAAATATACAAACAAAAAACGTTTGACGGAAGAATTATAAACGAACAAATAAACACTGCGTCAGACATAATATTTGAACCGCTAAAACATTTTTACACAAAAGAAAACAATAACCCAAGAAAACCAGACAACACAACAAACGAACAAAACCAAAAAGAAACCCAAAAACGTACAATCACAGACTATTACCTACACAAAGATAAAACACCTAGCAAATGATCACTCAAATAATAAACTGTAACGGTAAACACAAGAGACTAACAAGAGAAAAATTAAACGAACAAGAAGCAGGTAGATATAGAGCACACAGGAATATATACGAACGAGAGAGATGCAGACACGAACAAGAGAGAAAGAGAGGAAAAGAGGTTAGGTACACAAGGAAACTATACAAAAGACAAGGGACAACACAAAAAACGATTAGTTACTGAGAGAACACTGAAGATGGCACATAGCCGAAACCGGTCTGTTTATCAACCAAATTTGACGTGGGATGACGGAAATTCATTCCAAATTGCATCAAACCCCGTCGGAAGAAAAACATAACACTTAACAAATGCCTGTCAGGCTTACAATTTAGACACTATTGGACTTATAAATGCTTTCAAACTACGTCAACTGAAGATACTTACAATAAAAGCAAACATTTGGTTCAACAAACAATGTCTGGCATTGAATGTCACACCAAAATACGCTAGAATACAACTGAAGACCGACACAGTAGCAAGTAGGAAGACTGCAAAAAGGGCCGAAAAGAATTTCGTAAAATTCGAAATCCAGAGCTTGTATGCCAAAAAAGAAATGACGAACTCTGAAATCCTAGACATTCATTTACAATTGGCTGAACGAATCCCAACCAACATACTGATGGACATATTTGACCAAATAAATACAACAAACACACTAACAATAGAACAGAAATACAAGAAGTTGAACAAAAAACTCGGTGAACTAACACGATCAACAAACAAACATACAAAAAGCACAACTTCCACACTAGATTCATAAACCTGACTGAAGTTGCTATCAATAATGAGGAGGGTCGATTACTGGAGAAGGGTTTAAAACACAATATCCGGGAAAATAACAAAAAGAAGGAAATAGAGCAAACCATTGTGGACACAGAAGTTGCAATATCGATGCTACCAAACGAAGAGCAGGAGGAAGCCAGATACATCTGCAAACGGATAATAGAGAAGGAAGTTAAATCTAAAAGGAATCAAAACAAGGAACATGAAACAGTTAAAAACTTAAAACAGAAACTAAGGTCTAACAATATCATAACAACAAAAGCAGATAAAGGAAACACAACGGTATTAATAAAAAAAGAGGATTACATCACAAAAACGGAACAGCTAATAGAGGATACTAAATGCAGGAAAATTAGAAAGGATCCTACGGATGAGTACCAAGCCAAAGTGAAAGAACTAATAAAAAAGGCAACCAAAGTAATAAAACCAAACATAGCACACACGTTAACACTCATGAACCCATCAGCCCCATCTATGATCGCACTACCGAAAATACATAAAATGAACACACCTATGAGACCCATAATTAACTACAAATCTGCTCCAAGTTACAAATTATCGAAATATCTAAAAACAATACTGAAAGATACCTTGAGCCTAAAAAACAAACACACAATAGCCAACACCACGGAATTAGTTACAAAGCTAGATAATGTAGAAATAACGAAAAATAGTAAACTAGTCTCATTTGACGTAAAAGATTTATATTCATCAATTCCAACAACGGAGACAATAAACATTGTACATAAAACACTACTCAACAAAACAGAAAACGTAGAATTTTCCAATCAACTCGTAAACACACTGAAAGCCACACTAGAACAGAATTACTTTAAATTTAACAATAGCATATACAGACAAACTAACGGACTAGGAATGGGAAATCCAACATCAGCAATCCTCATGGAGGTGTTTATGCAAAATCTAGAAGAGAAATACGTAGATGATCTAAAAACCAATTTCGGGGTAACATTCTATGCAAGATATGTCGACGATATTATATGTATACTGGAAGGAAATAGAGAAGAACAAGTTCTGGAGCTCCTGAATAAGCAACATAAAAGTATTAAATTCACAATGGAAGTAGAAGAAGACGACAAAATAAATTACCTAGACCTAACAATTAAAGCAAATAAGAGTTTAAATAGAGTTGAATACGAAATATACAGAAAACCAACGGCCACAGACACAATAATACATAATTCATCGAACCATCCTCAACAACACAAGAACGCGGCAATTAGACAATTAGTAACAAGACTTGAACGAATACCACTAACACGTGAGGCCTATAAGAAAGAGATAACAACAATATATGACATAGCAGAAAACAATGGATACAAAAAAGAACTAGTAGACAAAATCCGAAATGATATCAAAACAAATAAAGAACGGAACAGAGAACAGGAGCAAGAAAATGGAACTTGGGCTACTTTAACGTATATGGGCAAATCAACATACAAACTAGCAAAATTTTTTAGAAAACACAATATTAACACAGCATTCCGAACAAAAAACAATTTGGGTAGAATACTACGAAATAGCACAAACGAAACGGACCCCCTAGATAAGCAAGGAGTTTACAAATTGACTTGCTCATGCAAACATAGCTACATCGGACAAACAGGACGGAAAATAAAAACAAGATTTCGGGAGCACATAAGAGACTACAACAAGAAACTGAAACAACCAGAAGCAATGCCAGAATCAAATTTCGCGAACCACATATTCAACAACAAATGTGCACCAAGACACATCAGACAAACAGTTGAATTACTGCATTTACAGCACAAAGGATGGCGACTGAACGTATTAGAAAACATGGAAATATACAAACAAAAAACGTTTGACGGAAGAATTATAAACGAACAAATAAACACTGCGTCAGACATAATATTTGAACCGCTAAAACATTTTTACACAAAAGAAAACAATAACCCAAGAAAACCAGACAACACAACAAACGAACAAAACCAAAAAGAAACCCCAAAAACGTACAATCACAGACTACTACCTACACAAAGATAAAACACCTAGCAAATGATCACTCAAATAATAAACTGTAACGGTAAACACAAGAGACTAACAAGAGAAAAATTAAACGAACAAGAAGCAGGTAGATATAGAGCACACAGGAATATATACGAACGAGAGAGATGCAGACACGAACAAGAGAGAAAGAGAGGAAAAGAGGTTAGGTACACAAGGAAACTATACAAAAGACAAGGGACAACACAAAAAACGATTAGTTACTGAGAGAACACTGAAGATGGCACATAGCCGAAACCGGTCTGTTTATCAACCAAATTTGACGTGGGATGACGGAAATTCATTCCAAATTGCATCAAACCCCGTCGGAAGAAAAACACAACACTTACGAAAACAAAGTCCGCTTGAAAAAATTGGCTTCAGAATGATTTCACAAACACCCTTAGACAGTATGCACCTAATTGATTTAGGTGTAACAAAAAAATTCTTCTTATAATTAATTAAAAAACTCCAACAGCAAATATATCTCATATTTCCTCTGTGCTAGTTAACATGCGCAAATGCATTCCAAAAGAATCTCCACGAAAACCAAGAACTTTGGATGAAATACACAACTGGAAGGCAACTGAGTTTCATAAATTTTTAGGGTACACAGGCATAATTGTTCTATATGAAAATGTACACGAAGACATTTACTATACTTTTGAGATTCTCCATTGTGCATATACTTACATATGTAAATATGTAGATTACTTTTTAGTCCTCGCCAAATAGTTTCCAATATTAGTCAAGCAAACGAGCTTCTAGAGTTATTTATGGAAAATTTTCCGATTGTTTTTGGTGAAAATAGCGTTTCATTCAAAGTGCATAATCTTCTACACATGACACCCTGCGCAGAAAAGTATAGACCCCTTTATTCATATTCCGCTTACGAATTTGAAAATAAGTTACGGATTTTAAGGAAACACGTACGAAAACCAACTTGGATTCTTCAACAAATTGTAAATAAGGAAAAACATGAAATACTCACAAAAACCGAAAAAGTGATTGTTTACACTGGAAATGAAATTGTTGCAGTATTTATTAATTATTGATATTTTTCAACAAAGAGCCCCAACAATTTTTGGTCGGCACGCATACATACATATCCCAATAAAAATTGAAAAAATTTTGAAGAGGAAATGAACATTTGGTTGAGGGAAGGAAGACCTATCTTAAATACTAAAAGTTTTTTTGAAGAGCCCATAGACTCTGTTCAAGTTGGGATATATCAGACAGATTTAGAACTAGGCGGAATCGAAAGATTTTCACTTAATGATATTGAATACAACTTTATTTGTCTGCCATTTGTAAATAATTTTATATTTCTTCCTCTTTTGCACACTTGCTTACCATAGACATGCCAAACGACCACAAACTACAGCCTTCAAAGGCAACATTAAAATATTATCCAAAAGGTAGGTTCTAAATTTCTTAAATTGATTCAAATATTGTATTATTATACTTACCGTTATTAAGCC
Organism: Gymnocheta viridis; assembly: GCA_956483585.1. Taxonomy (NCBI): domain Eukaryota; kingdom Metazoa; phylum Arthropoda; class Insecta; order Diptera; family Tachinidae; genus Gymnocheta; species Gymnocheta viridis. The sequence goes on from OY101444.1 coordinate 39,404,277, forward strand.
CTCCTACATTTTTATTTTTAGTCGACAAAAACTGCATTCATTGTGAAGAGCTCTCTGTTAAAGTTCAAAGTCTACAAGGTTATTTTATTAATATAAGTTATCTTTTGTACTAGTTTTTTAAATATACGTCTTTTATTAGATACCATTGACTTACAAAACAACAGCGTACTTGAAATTTTAGCGGAACGTAAAGTGCTTCTTTCAAAAATAAATTCCCAAAATGACGTTCTAGACGACATCATGGAAATCTTCCCTATCAAATCAGAAGATAAATTAAGTGACCTAAATATCATGATCCAGTCCCAGGCAGATCCCTATGTAAGTATATCTATAAAATTACAATATATACATATATATTATTCTTATATGGGAGTTTTTCAGTGGTAATAGGTAAACTAATTAACAATCAACAAATTTCTCTATCGTCAAATACTTTGAGTAAATTTTATATTTCCTCATTTAGATGCTATTGCTGTATATTCTGATGAGCCTGACACCACCTTGAGAAAGGCATTTCAATTGCAAAAAAAAGACTTTAAATTCAATCGTTTGGAAAAATTAAAGACAACAATGTAGAAAGTGACACTGAAAAATCGACTTAAACAAATTTAATATTATTTTTGTTTTTGGTCCAGCTAGCCTTAAGAAAATTGGCATTTTAAGATTACAAATGTTCCTTTTTTAGATTTATAAAACTGATATTTTTATGTAGCTTGAATAACCTGAAAAAATTCGTACAAAATATTTATTTTTTAAGTCATTTGCTTTCGTATTTTAATAAAATCATACAAAAAAATTTAATTTTCTAGTACCAACCAACAAAGTTTTTTAAGCATATTGATCAAATAAGCATTCAAAATACGCCGCAAAATGTTAATATTAACGTAGAACAAAAATACAAGCATATTTGCGTGTTCCGCTCAGAGAAGCAAGTCGTGGACCTTTCATCGGCGGCGATTTGGCTTGAACCGGGGTTCTACCGGCGCGCCATCCTTCTATCAGCTTAGCCGACCTGATATACCGATGGTGGAATAATACAGGTGGTTTTTCATTATTTTTTTAATAAAATTTATGTGTTTGAAGGATTGTCAAGTTATTTATTAAATTTATTATAGACTAGCTAAAAACCCTCAACAAAATTGTTTTACGAGTAAAAGTTAAAATTCAATTCGTATTTTCCCAATAACAATTATCGAGAAGTTCTTGTTTAAAAAATGAAAATCTCTTTTGTGTTCTGAATTTTATTTAATTTTCTATTAAATTTTTATTTAAATTTATTATGTACTTAGACTAGCAATAACTGCCAAAAACAAAACTTTTTAAAATTATTTCAATACAATTACAATAGTATACATAGATATGTACTTAGTAGGATTTAAAGTATTTATTCAAATACGTTTGATTCTACAATAACAAAAGGCTTCTTTCACCCCTATTGTCGAAAGTGAGTGTACTTGAATAAATTACTTTTGTAGGAATGTAATAAATTATATACTCGTATAGATAGTAAAATTAACTCAAAAATGTATCCACCAATTGGTGGTTATCATGAATGAATAACTGCTTTTTTACAGTTAGGGGATTTAAGCGACTACGTTGGCAGTTATACAAGCCCCTGAACTGAAAATGCTTCTTCTGAAGTAGCCGGAATGCCAAAACAAAATTCCGCTAATTGAGATAATATAGGGAATATCTAATTATATAAGAAAATAAAAAATTAAAGAAACAGAAAAAAGAAACGCTTTTAAATAAAATTCACAACCCACCTCTTGTTTTCCAACCATTCCAAACACTCCGTTTCTTCATGGGGGCACTAAAGTACGGAGGTTATCATCACATTCGTTAACGGTTGTTGAGAAAAGAAACTGTAACATATTTCTTGGTGTTGATGAAAGCTTCCAGAAAAAAATTTTCTATTATTTATCAACATTCAACTATTGAAAAGCAGGTTTAAAAAATTTACTAAAATCATTTTCAAATTTGGCTAATAAACTTAAAAGCAAAGTTACCTTAATTTAGAAAAGGCGTATCTAACATATAAAATATTTCAAACTACGCGACTAAATACTTAATAAAATAACTATAAATCACTATACATCACTCTATACAAATGTATAGCAGTTGTTGTTTTTACATTTTCTACAAACCTCTTAAGCTGAAAGTCCACACCACAATTTCTATGCGTCATGCTTCCTACGCGTCTCTCAAAAAAGTTGAATTAGAGTATTTTCATAAAGCAAGTTACAAAACAAAAGTTTGCAACGCTTGTGACGCAAAAAAAGTTGAACAACATTCTACTTTTACGCGTCGTATACAACATATCAGCTAGTGCTGCCAAGTTCCGAGTCTAAAAGATTTATGAGGCTGAAAATTTAATTATAGGGTCCGCCATCTACCGTTTTTTTTTCAACTAGTGCTTATTTCGTGAATGGTAACATTTAGCTCGTGCCTGATTTGACAGATAATTAGTTTTATCCTTCCGCTGAACGAATATGGTTGTGCATACGCTTAAACAACGCCGGGAAACATTGCCTGCAGTGCCACTCAGCCGAAGCTACACTCGATGTTTTGCGCCCTGTTTTCAAAAAAAAAGTTATCTGGCGGACCCTATATTTGAAAGCTATTTTCGTAAGTAGTTGATGAAAAACGAATTAAAACAATTTGAAGAACATAAAACTTAAAAAAAGATAACAAAAAGTCTGCAAACTTTTCTTGAAATTTGATAAGCATAAACGTGTATAAAGCGTGGTGTGTAACTTGCAGTTTTTAAAGCGTCAAAAGCTTAAAACTCATGAAACGCAAGCGCGTAGAACGCGTGGTATGACTTTCATCTTTACAACTACAATTAGAGTTGAAAAAAGTCAGCCTAGGTAGTAATGGTAAAGTAAGAAAACAAAAACAATTGGTTGATTATTGAGTTCTTGTTACAACTTTGATATTGTTTAAACTTTTCATTTGTTTTAATGAAAGTTTAATATAATATCTCCAGTTGTTCTAAGAAATATTTGGGTAAAGTTCCCTGATGATCTGCATTAGCAACAGTGAAATGCGCATAGGAACAAGCTATATCCCTCAATAATCAATTGCAATTTATTTTTAAAAAACTTGTTAATGTTTTACTGAATAAGTAAAATATTAATATTGGGAAAAAGTGCGAATAAAAATTATGTATAGTTTAAGAATTATATTTTTTGTAACCTAGTTTAAAAAATTTTAATATTGAATAAATTAAGGCAATTGTATTATATATCTATCAATCTTTTCATCTATTTATTAAATAATACCGGCCAGTTTTTTTGACCAGGATCCATCAGGGCGGCAACCAAATGAATTTTTTTGACGCGAAATCTTTTGAAAAAATTTTGTTTTGTTTAATTGTACAAGGATATTTTAGTTCCGAGCTCCGATTGCATTTCTTTTTCAATTAAATTTTTACTTATATTTTCGTAAAAGCAAATAACAGTTGTGGCTTTTTCAAAAATTGTTAAATAGTCCGTAAAACTTTCAATAATTTCTTTTTCCATATTCAAAAATATTAATGATTGCTTAGATGATTTTATTAGTGCAATATTAATGGTATCAAAATTTTCAGAAAAACTTCTAAACATTGTTAATAAAGTATTCCAACGTCTGTCATTTGACTTTTTTAACGAGCACGCAGATCAGTTTTCTATATTCTCTAAAATTATTGGATCTTCTTCGTTTATTCCGAATTCCTCCTCAAGTTGAATGGAATTGGCAATTTCATTTGCTTGCAACAAGAGTTTTATAATGTCATTTTGCGCGCTATATGTTCTAGACAACTCTTCCGTTGAATAGGATAGCGTTTTGGATATTGATTTCAGTTTGATAATAATAATTTTTAAGGGCTCAAATTGGGTATTATTTGGCACATCATGCACTAATAAACGGTGAAGTGCATGTGCAATGCATTCATGCCTCTCAATATTGGATTGTCGCAGTGCCGATACAATATTGCTTCCACCATCACTAACTGCGTACATAGTTTTCCCACACAATTTAAATTCCTTTACAGTTTCTCCAATCTTATCACCAATGTTTTTTCCAGTATGAGGGTGTGGGAAATATTCAGTTTTCAACGAAACTGATGTTAGTTTGAATTTTTTGCAGAAATGGACTTTGATATTGACGTACAACAAGCGTTTAAAATTGTCTGTCCACATATCGAGCACAAGGGCCATGTTTTTGGGGGTATCATATAAAGTTTCCTTTACTAATTTTTCGTAAGTAATATACATAGATATCATGCAATGCGGTACAATTGTGCGACTAGTTGGGAAATCTATGTTTGGCTTGAGTGTTGAAATATATTTTTGGAAACCTTTACGGTTAACAATGTTAAAAGGCTGGAAGTCAATGCAACACATCTCTGCTATTCGTCTTGCATTTGCAAAATTTGTTTCATATGTACTTGCTTTTGAAAACATTAGACGATGTTGCAAGCGCTTTATTGCTAATATTCATATTATATTTGGCATTTTTTGTTGCTACATTTATGTCGTGCGTTGTGCGTAAATGATTTACTTATATAGCTAGATGTTGATGTTGTGACATTAAACCTACATTATGTATATATAATAAGAAAACTAAAGGCATTGTTCTTCCAGTATTAATTAAATATATAGTAAATTTATTATTCGAGACATGTCTCAATATCTTATTTCAAAAAATAATAGCTCTGTATATCACCTAGTATTGTCCAAAGACAAAAGATTCTTAGATTTGAAATTCCAATGATATATGTGTGTATATATATATACATATATACACATTTCCATTTTTCATTCCTCCTACATCTGCTCTTTAATTAACTGCAACTCATTTTTAATTTCATTCATTTGAATTGCAATTCATTGTTCTAATTCATTTGAATCAATTCAAATGATAAATAAGGTCCAGTTTATAAGAGAAAGCTTTATCAAATTCAATATTTCTTCTGGAATATTGAAGACTTATTTGTAAAAAATTGTTCAACAGTATAAAACTTTTTTTCTTAACAAAATTTGCGAAATATTGAATATAATACAGCTTTTTGTTATTTGTTAATTTATAATTAGAAACTTAAGCTTTTGAATTCTTATTTCATATATTAATCAAATAATGATGAAAATTTCATCCCACATATCCTTAAAAATTAAATGATATGTCAATATATGTATATATAATGTATGTAAGATATTTTTTTGAAAAATTTTAAATTTGGAATAAATATCAGAAATAATTTGGGAACCCTAAAAATGTCTGAACATTGCATTGAAATGCAATTGTAACGTTCGACTTACCCTTTCAATACCGTAGCCTCCGCTTCGAAACAAACTTTACAAAACGTTGTTTCGGAAATACGGGTTTTTCCATGAACCGCAATAGGCCAAGGTAATGCCAAACAGCAGATCCACCTACTCTTCCCTCGCAAACAGTTTTTGCCACATCTTTTGCGGTTTTGTTCTTCTGCAATAAATCTTTGTAATGGGCTAATTGACGATCTGCATTGGTTTGGAAAAATGCATTTTCCTCAATTACAGATACGTCAGCCGATATTTTCATGTCCCCATCCTTTTGGTTTATTTTTTTGATGTATTTGTTTAGTTTATTTTCCATTTTCCGGTTTTAAATTTTCACTTTAATTCACACTTTCGCATTTGCTCTCTTAAAATAACGCTTGACAACTGATAAAGCTTTGAAACGAATATCAAAGTCATTGGTTACAAAATAATGAGTACCTTACCAGTACTTTCAGTGTTACTACATTCAGTGACGAATATTCATATATTTTTTAATGAATCTAGCGGTTTTGATCAATACAAAATATTTTATGCGATTCAAGCATTTTAACCGGCTTAAACTTAGCCGCAGACAACCCGTTGCTATCGGCGGCGGCGCGGGTTAAGAAAATGCATCGGCGGCACTGCTTAGCGCCAGGCGTGCAGTCACGATTTACTTCTCTGGTTCCGCTGTTGTTTATTCTTGTGAATGCAGTACATATGTACATGCATTGTTATGTGCATATGTATGTATGCTATCTTTAACAGCCATTGACATTTTATTTTGGGCTGAAAATGTGGTTTTTTAGTGTTCCCGTACTTTTTAACCACTTGGTTATTAGTGAGAGTAATTTTTGCTTACTCTCATTAGCACGAACTTTACCCAAAAAGTACGGGATCGAACCTATTATCAGCATAGCTTTTATAAAAAGGGGTCGGCCTTTTGACGATGGAACATTTTTTAAAAATACTTGTTTATCAATAATGCATTTATTTGCAGAAGCAAGAAAAGAAATAGGGGGCTTTATTCAGGTACTGCCTTTATCCACCCGAACAATAACTCACCGTATGGAAGATATAGGGCTATTTATTCAATGGGAGACCAATGAGCGGGTAAAAAAATTCAAATTAGATATCCGTATGTTTTGATGAAAGTGTTGACATTTCCACTATTTGCACTGACGGTGTTGCAGTAATTGTTGGGCAAAATCGGGGATTTGTGGGTCAGTTAATAAAAGCTGGAATACATGTGCAAACATTTCATTGCATTATCCATCAACAGGCCTTATTTGCAAAAAAGTCTACGTCTTCAAGAAGCCATGAAAACAAACGTTAAGATAATTGATCGCCTAAGAGGAGGCCATTACTCACAGAAAGTTACTAGACTTTCTTAAAAATATAGACGCTGCTCATGGTGACGTATTAATGTATATGGAGGCGAGAGTCGGGGAAAATGCTTGGAGCGTCTTTTTAATCTTAGAGCGGAAATAGAAACCTTTTTACAATCACAGGCATGTTCGAAAGATGAAGATATTTTAAATTCCTTAAAATATCCCAATTTTCTTTACGACTTAAGTTTTCTTGCTGACATGAAACAACACATTAATAACCTCAATCTCGTGCTACAAGGAAATTATAAAAATATAACTGAGCTTTTCAAGAAAAGTTAACGTTTTGAGAAATCAAACTGAATGCCAAAATTTATCCAATTTCCTTAAAACTATAGAGTTTTTTACACAATTTCAAACGGAAAACAGAGTTTTCGGTTGGGCTCCACAAGGGTTTGAGTGGGATCATACACCGAAAAACACAAAGGTACCGTTATTAAAAAACGGTACTTAGAAAAAAATTACAGCGTTTTTCGTGTTCCGGAGGTCCCAATTAACTTATCTAGGCATGTGGCGTTCTTGGTATTTTTTGGTTGTAAGTCAGTATAATCCTTCACAAATTTAAAAAATCTTTCAAGTCCACTTTGGAAGTTCTCTAAGAGTTAATTTATTTCTTCTCTTAATTTTTCAAGTTTTTTTTATATTTTGAAATTGTGTAAAAATTTCTATAGTTTTAAGGAAACTGGATAAATTTTGGCATTCGGTTTGATTTCTCAAAACGGTAATTTTTCTTGAAAACTCATTAATTGCATGTACAAGCTTCGGTTGGGCTCCACAAGGGTTTGAGTGGGACCATACACCACAAAAGTACCGTTGTCTAAAAACGGTACTTAGAAAAAAAATTACAGCGTTTGTCGTATTCAGGAGCGCCCAATTAACTTATCTAGGCATGTGGCGTTCTTGGTATTTTTTCAAATTAAAAATTTGTAAAGCTGTGTTATTGATATTTTAATCCTCTAACATGTTCGTTAGATAATTTACCGTATAATGTTAATTAAGAATTGGCCTTAATGCGAGAAGACTTATCCATTTCAACGGAAATTAATACAAACTTTTGGAAAAATATTTTCCCTCAAAAATACCTGACAGTTAGAGATTTAATGTAACATCTTTTTTCAATGTTCGGTACGACATAGGTATATCTGCGCATTTTCAACAATGTCACAGATTAAAAAGAAATTTAGAAATAAAGTGACAGATAATCATCTAAAAATCAAATGCTACCAAAAAGAAATTGACATTGATATACATATGTATGTACCGATTTTATCAACAAAAATAAAAAACTTTGATTTTCTTGTTGATTTTTGTTTTTTTAATTCGTTTTAAATGTTTCACATTGATTTGTGGATTTTTCAAATATGTTTTGTGTTGACTGTACTTTTTAAATTGTGATTTTTTAACATTTACATACTATGTATTTTTTATTTACTCCTTTTCTTTTAATTTAACTTTAAACGAACGTCTTAGTTGGTTGAGTCTTATTTGACTTTGTTTGACCTTTATTTGAATCTTGGTTGACTTTTTGTTTAACTTTTGGTTGAGCCCCTTAGGTTTTAAGTATTCACATTCTCTTCTAGTTTTAGCGACCGACCAACGCACTCTTGAACCATTCGCCATGACATCAACTTATATACTCTTGCTGATTAACTACTGTTTGTTCTTCATTACCTTTGTTTGCTTTGTCTGTCTATTACGTGTGTATGAGTGAGAGTCTGTTCTACAGTCATGAGTGTATGTCTTTTTAGTTGTGTCACAGGGTAATCAGAGATGTAACTTTGAGGTTATGTTTTGGAGCAAATCAGCTTTTTTGTTCAACTAGTTACTGTTAAAAAGAGATAGCAATATAATGTAAGGATGAGGAAAATAAACAAAACAAAATTAAGCATTTTGGAAGTAAGAAATGATGAATTGTATTGCAATTTACTTCTTCTATATATCACGAATAATTCTTATTTTATATTATTTTTAATGTTATATAACTTTTTGCATTTATATTGCTTAAATTAATATTTTTCTGCAACTCTTTTTAGTGAGTCAGAAATTAATAAGAATACAAAACCACAACAAAACATGAAAAATTCTTTGTTTACGAGTTACTATGCGACAGATACAGCAATAGCATGCTGTTCGTGTCACCTCTGGTATTACTTTGTGGTTGTGTATCAGTATCCCACATGTACAGTATTTTTCGGTTAATTGCACATCAAAATTTGCACAACTTTTTGTTCAATTAACCGGGGAACCAATTAGCCGATACCCGCTTAATTGAACAATTCGTTCAATTACAAGAATCCCGTTTAATTGAACAGTTTGTTCAATTACAGAAATCACGCATAATTGGAACTACATACTAATGAATTAAAAGAAATCGCATATGTGCACTTTAAGTTTTTAAAAATATTTTTTTTTTACCTTAAACGAAAAAAATTCAAGTAACAGAAAAAAATGTACATACATATATGTGTATACGCAGGTATTTATTATTGTAGGTATGTACTATTAAATGCACTATTTATGTGCACATTAGTTTTACAAAAAAATAAAATTTATAAACTAAAAAACAATTCATATATTTTTTTTACAAAAAAAAAAACATAAACTTAAAGAATAAAAACAATTCATATGCACATACAGCTCTTCCATTCACGTAAGTATTAAGTGTTTTTCACAAATGATGTCAAATATGTATGTGCAAAAATGCCAGATTATTTTTCAATAATAATGCAATTAACCGGGTAAAAGTAAGAGGAAATTTATTTTTGATGACATGAATTTTGAACCAATTAAGCGGGAAAATCAATTAACCGAGGAAATTTATATGTGTTTTCGTATGCAATATTTTTGCCCGATCATGTGGTAAATTAACCGAAAAATACTGTATTACCTTTTCGCGATCGTTAAAAACGTTTTCTCACCAAACGCAATGAAGTTTTGAATTTCAATTTTAATTACATATATTCAGTTTTTGGTTTTCGGATCACTGTTTCAAGGAAAATAATTTTTCAGTTTTAAACAACTGTCTAGTAAAATACGAAAAAGCCCATGTGTTTTCTTAAAAACTTACAAATCAACAGCGTTGTAATATATGCGCGTAAAGAGCTATTAAAGTTGCACAATATATTTTTCCATTATGTAAATCAACTCAAAATTTCTTTACATTTTTGTTATATAGGTAATTATTTAATATATATAAAATATAGAGCATATATAAACAATAAATGTACCACATATAATGTGCATGGAAATAAAAAAAAATATTTGAGGGGCTTTTGAAATTGCATTTGGTGCGGCAACTTTTTAAAAATTCACCCCTATCGCGAATCTGAAGGCAATAAGTTCTAGGGAATAATTTATTTATTCCCATGAACAATAAATTGGCATCGCCCATTGTTTGGGAATAAAATACACATCTGTGGTAAGTCGAACATTCTATTAAGAATTGATGTAATTTTATTTTTACAAGTATTTTTTTTTAATTTTCTAATAAAATGTTATTATTCAGTAAAATGCATAGTATCACGCTCCGATTTATGTTATTAGAAGTAAAAAAAATTATTGGAGAAAATAAGAAGACGAAATTTGACAAAATATTTTTTACTGAGTTTTCTGAAGCACGATTCACTTATTTTCAAATTTTTTTTCGGAAAATTAAAGCTGCCATATGATATACAACATGTTAACAGGCGAATAAATATTACAAGTGAGTAACAGCGTCATTTGATATAATTTTGCTCTGACTTTTTGGTGTCAAGTTACATATTTTTAATTGTTTTAGCGAATTATGAATTGAAAAAATGGATAAAAGACAAACGCTTTTGTTAATAGCAATTGAACTTAATAAAGCCTTATTACTGTTACATTTAGGACCAAAATTTTCACTGTCTATAGTAAAACAGCTTTTCCCAATGTTCAAAAGTATTGCCGACAGAGAAGACATCATCCAAACCAATTAGTTAAAAGAGAAACAGGATATAGCAAGAACTAAACTTGTAATGACAATGGAAAATAACCTTAATAAAAGATCACTGACCATTAGAGAAAAGCAGTTGATTGTCACAATGGATGAGACGAAAATATTTTGGACAAAAATAGGAATGTTTTAATTTTTAAAGCCGATAGAGGTAACACTACTTTTGCAGTGGAAAAAATTTATTATGAAAATAAAATGAGAAATATCGTACAAGACATGTGTACTTACGAACGTTTAAAAGTAGATCCAACAACTGAACTACAAACACGTAATAACAAATTAGGTTGCACAGGCTGCCGCTTTAAAGCATCCGGCCCACTTGGGTCCAGAAGAATAGGTCTATAACAAATTAGTTGAGAAACAATTTAAATTAAATATAATTGATGCAAGTTGCAAGTACAAATTGCACGCAAATGTTCTGCCGCTCCGAGAATATATGGGCTACCTAAGGTCGATAAGAATGACATGCCTCTAAGACCAATTTGTTCTTCAGTTGGCTCACAATCGTACGGACTTTGTAGATACATAGTTGATATATTGAAAAATACAACAAAAAATTCCAAATACAATCTGAAAGACGTGATTGATTTTAGGAAGAATTTAACTAACATAAAGCTTTCTGAAGATGAAGCCTTAGTTTCGTTTGACGTGGTATCCTTATTTCCCAGCATCCCGGTTAACTTGGCAGTAGCAATAATAAAGAAAAAGTGGGACATAATCTCTACATTTACTACGACACCAAAGGATTTGTTTATGGATATCATACATTTTTGTATTAAAGATAACAGATAGGCTGACTTCCAAAACGTCAATTGCTTTGTCTTCGAACAAAGTATAGTGTTTCATTACGCCGTAGTACAAAACATTGATATGTATATCCTTTCAAAACGCCGTCGACAAGTATTAGTAACGCATTAAAAAGCAATCAGTAGTGCGATTCAGTAACTTTTAACGATTCGATAAAAGTTAATTTTGTCTACAAGTATTATTGTTTGCTATAACGATGTTGCGATTCACTAACTTCTTGATAACAACATTATTTAAATTTGATATCATGTGGCATCTCTGTTAAAATAAGCGAAAAGCACAAAGAGGAATGGGAAAAAACAAATGAATTTGTGCCTGAAACATAGTGAATAGAAAATTTGTTCACTAATTTGTTTAATTTTATGTTAAAGTAATAATTGTTATTTATATATATATTTTTTGTATTTTGTTGTAGAACATTTATTTCAGTTGTTGGCATAAAAGGTTTTGCTAATTCTACAGGAGGTAAGTCAAACAACATTTTTATATTTTAGGATGTCGCTCAACGCTGCTGCCAAGAGAAGTCGTGCAACAAACGAGCAACTCAACCAAATGGTTGATGTTATGCTATAAAATCCGGATTTGGCAGGGGGAAAATTCCAAAAGCTCCACGGAAAAGTAGAGTGTGACAGCAAGTGGAATGAGTTAGCTGGGGTATTGAATTGTCTTGGCGGAGCAGTGATACGTGTCGACCAATGGCGCATAGTAAGTAAAAATTCCCAGGTACACTTATTGTTGTCATATGTATGTATGTACATACATATATACATGTGTAGATGTAAAAATGTGCATATGCTTTATTTACTTTAAAGAAAAAGGTATGGAGGGATATAAAAAACCGTACCAGCGTTAAAGTGAGGAACAGGAAGAAACAACAGCCCATGACAGGTAATAAACCTTTGAGAGTTGACCCAATTTCAGAGCTGGAAATATCTATAATTGGGAATGAGTACATTGAAGGCCAAAGCTCAGTACGAGAAAATTTCCCAATGAAAGAGGCAAGTTACAAAATGTTTTTAGAATGATCGTTTTTAAAAATCTTAAAATGATTAGGAATACCAACTACTTATGGAAGATGGGGAAGAAAATTAAAATTTACAAATGCCCTTATCACCAACCATTTCGGATGTGCGCTGTGATTAGGGTTGCCAGAAGGGCCTGATTTGGCCTGATTGTCAAGTTTTTTAATGCGCGTCAAGTGTCAAGTGAAAAAGTGATTTGTCAAGCTTTTTTGTAAGTTATTTTTTTTCTCAAATTTATTCTAGCTATTTAATAATACTTTAATATGATACATATTTTTTTCTGCAATTATAGTTTAAAAAATAACTATAACTTTCTGTACAATTATTATAAAAGTGCCAACACTGATATTTACCCTATTACTCAACACTAGTAAATTGCCAACATTGAACCAGAGAAGCAAGTCGTGGACTTTTCGTCGGCGGCGGCGGCGATTCGGCTTGAGCCGGGGTTTTACCGGCGCGCCATCCTTCTATCAGCTTAGCCGACTTGATATACCCATGGTGGAATAATACAGGCGGTTTTTCATTGTTTTTTTAAATAAAACTTATGTGTTTGAAGAATTGTCAAGTTATTTATGAAAATTATTATTTATTTATTATAGACTAGCTAAAACCTCTCAGCAAAATTGTTTTTACGAGTAAAAGTTGAAATTCAATTCGTATTTTCCCAATAATAATTATCCAGAAGTTCTTCTTTAAAAACTAAAAATCTCTTTTATATATTTTGAATGAGTGTTTTTATTTGTCAAGTTTTTTTTTCAAAATCAAGTTTTTTTTTGGTCAATGTCAAGCTTTTTGACAAATTAGATCTGGCAAGCCTAGCTGTGATACCCCCAGCGTTACAAAAATCGACGCCAAGAAGGCGACTGAAAAGAAGGCGTGTGGATGCAGAAGCAGAAAACCAGAACAAGTTTCTGGAAATTGCCAGTAAACAGGCATACGCTTTAAAGGTAAGTTTGGTGAAACTTCATATGAAATTAAGATTTAGTATTAATATATTTCCCATTGTGTATTTAATAGATGCTAGCCGAGAGTTAACTCCTTTACTAAGGAATGAATCAAAAAAATATATTTTTTTAGCTACACCGAAACGTGTGCTTCTTTATTAGTGATATTCTTAAGACTGATTACAATATTTTCCTTAACATCTATTTATAATAATATTTATGACTAGTAGGGTAAGTGCTCCTAAGTTCGGCATGTACCAGTAGTCGGCATTTTTTTATTAACCCTAGAAGGCTAACGCTTTTTAATTATACGTAAATTTTACGTACTATGGAATTTTCCCTAAAGCGCCTCAATTAATGTGGTAACATCTGTATTTTTTATTTTGTTTATTAAAAATAAAAATTAATTCATGTAAAGGTAAACAAAAACATATGCTTATTAACAAAAACTTATAGACAAATAAAATTAATATTTGATATCAAATCATAGGTGTAATAAAATAAATACTTATATGAATGTATGTATGTACTCGTATATATCATCAGTTCCGGTTAATACAGTCCTTGCATATATTTATTTGATGCTCTCCACATAGCGCCGCGTTTTTGCAAATATGACAGTATGTGGTTGTCATGCGTTTTTTTTTTGAGTGGTGGCAATATTTACAATATGTTCTCTTTACCTTTTCCTGGGAAGGTTCTTCGCAAGCTGAGTTGATGTGAACAATATTTTTTATACTTTCTTTTAGTTTTGATGGCAATCCGGATATCGTACTCAGTCGCTGCTCCTGCCATGTCCGGGTAAGTTGTTCTTGCAGTTTAAGCATAAATTCTATTCTATTCATTGGCTTAATCCCTTTTTGTACTGCGTTGTGGCTATAAATAACATAAGCGTTAACTGATGCAATGTTCAGCATATTATAAAAAAAACAAAGAGGCCAACGATTGGTTTTTCGATTACAGCACATGTTCTGAGCCATCTGGTCAAAGGTGTCAACCGCACCTTTAGTCGAATTATACATGTGCAAAATATCAGGTTTTCCAGTTGTTGAGTTAAGTGATCAATTGAAATGCATTGTTGATATCAATAAAACATTCTTATTCTGTTTCGGTTTGAAAGACACCAGGGTTATATTCTCGTCATAAACATATCGAGAAGATCCAATACCTTGCGATTTCAGGTCAAGTAGCTCTGGGGGTATTTCTGCTTTGTTTTTGCGTAAAGTGCCCACAATAGTTAACTTGTATGGTTTTTTCAACAGACTTTGTGCTAATGGAATGCTGGTGAACCAATTATCCATTGTGATCTTTCGATTGCTTCCGTACAAAGGTTTCGTGAGTTTCTCAACATAGTAAGTGGCCAATGGCGTGCCATCAGTTTTTGTTGACTTGCCAAGGTAAGGTTCGGCGTTGATAACATATTTTGTAGCATTATCGCAAAGCATCACAATTTTTATACCAAACTTGTTTGGCTTATTTGGTATGTACATTTTAAATGGGCATCTACCACGAAACCAACTAGCTGCTCATCTATTGTAACATAGGATCCAGGCTTGAAATTTCTTTTGCATTTGTCTATAAAACTATCCCAAATTTCCGAAGTTGGAGCAAGTGAGCTTCTTTTCTTACGCTCTTCTCTTGTAGTGTGATCGTCAAATCGCAGTGCGTTTAATAGAAATTTGAACCTATCTTTACTCATTGTGGCTCTGTATCTATCTCCAGAGTAAGAATTGTCGAATAAGAGGTCAGCAGTAAGGTGATTACTCTTCAAAGCTGCGGACAATAACAACAAACCCAACAAGGCTTTCAATTCCACCAAATTTGTATCGGAAATTGTAGATTTTTGCAATTTATATTTCTGTCTAAGCTGAGAAATTTTGAAATTGGTATGATTCAAAACAGTATTCAATATATCTTCAGTCATAAATAAACCAAATATATCTTTTAGCTCTATAGACTCCTGTGCTGTGTTCGTTGGGCCTAATTAAACATAAAAATATTATAAACAAAAAATGCACTTGTTATTTTCTTACCTGGACGGATAAATATAATATTTTTTGAAGAGCATTTACCGCCTTCACTGTGCAGTGGAAAGTTATTCCAAATGTAACCGTTCTTGCCTAAAATTACACTTTTTTCTACTGCTCCGCTAGCTACAGGAATTTGGTCTGTTGGGTTTATTTTTTGCCGTTTATTATTTTTCGGTAAATACGAAGTATTCGGTGATAAATTAAATGCTTCTGCCAATTCTTTTTCATTTTCATCCTTTGCAGTGGGATACCAATTTTGATCAGCAAAACTGTCATCGCTATCAAAATCATCTTACTTTTATCGCTAACGCCACGTAAAATTTACGTGCACAAATTTTACTTTTAAAACTAACACTACGTAATTTTTACGTAAAGGCTTTTAATGTTGTCGCTCTAAAAGCACTTTAATGACTAAAAATGCTTTGTTTATCTTTTTGCGTTTGCTCAGAAACTATGAAAAAAGCACTTGTGGAATTTGGTACCGTTAGGTCACTGGATGCTTGTGTAGCAACAATAAAAAAAAACTACACGTAAAATTTACGTGGGTTAGCCTTCTAGGGTTAAATCTCAAATAAATAAGAATAACGGCACTTATGTATCAAAATGATATAAAATAGGCATAACTAATACTCTCAACTATCTTATTATGTAGAGAAATTTGAGCTTAGATATTAAGTTTATTCTGTGTTCTGTCTTCATTCGGAGTCCGTCAGTAAGCACGTGCGGTAGTGCTTCTTTTTTAGTAAAAAAATTAGTGAAGAAGCTGAGTTTCCTAGGTAAGTAATCACGTTAAATAAAGTTATTTTTAATCGCAAATGGTTTTTAAACATAGAAAACTGTTTAATAAACGCTAGAAAAGTGACAAAATTAAAAAAAAATGTTTTTTTTTAGCTGAATTTCATCGATGCCGACATAGGGAACAAAGAAAATTGATGTGTTTCAGTAGTCGGCATCGCTATGCCGACTATTGGCACACAAACATTTTTTTTTAATTTAACTCAAATTTGAGCAAATTGATCATTAACCACTATACTTTCTGTTGGACATGTGAAAAATGAGTTTAAAATAAGTTTACCCTATAGTCGGCACGGTTTATAATGAGTTTCTTATCACCTGCCGACTATAGGACATTCGTTTTCCTATAGTCGGCATTGGTATTTGCTATTAATTTTATTAAACTTAAATTCTCAAAACTCGCTGAAACTTCTAGCAAAACCAATTTTTCGGAATTTCAGATAGGTATTTAAAAAATGTCGAATGTATTCACAAATACTCAGAACAGTCACTACAAGACGCATTGTGTGATATAAGAACAGGTGGGATGTCAATACTTGGTGCAAGCGTTAAGTATGGAGTTCCTCGTTCAACCATACAGGACAGAATCCATGGGCGCATTCTTGAGGGTCCTAGACGAATGGGTCCTCCAACAATTTTGACCATTGCTGAAGAAGAACGCCTTGAGCAATCGTGCAACGACATGGCAAAATGTGGCTTTCCATTAAAAATTGATGACCTTTTAAACACAGTTCAGGCCATTCTCAAGGAGGATAGACGATCCACACCGTTTGCAAACGATCGTCCTGGCAGAAAATGGCTTCACAGTTTTCTAAAACGACATCCTACGTTATCTCTTAGAGAAGCTGAAGGGATAAGCAAGGGAAGAGCTGTTATAACAGAAGAAAATATCAGAAAATGGTTTTCTGAATTGGAAAATTATTTAAAAGAACAAAATGCTCTTGACATTTTAGAGGACCCAGCACGTATTTATAATGGGGATGAAACTAGTTTTTGCATGTGTCCTAAAACCGGAAAAGTGCTTGCCCCTAAGGGGTATCGCAACGTGTATTCAATACAGAGAGGAAACGAAAAAGAAACGGTGACGGTTTTACTAGTCTTTTCAGCTAACGGTAAGACAGTTAACCCAATGGTTGTATTTCCGTTTCTGCGAGTGCCAAAAGACATCGTTAGCAGTCTTCCAGATAAATGGTTTTTGGGGAAATCGGAGAGTGGTTGGATGATAAGTGAAACATTTTTTTAATATATTGCAAATTGCTTCCACAACTGGCTTAATGAACACAACATTCAACGGCCCGTTCTACTATTTGTAGATGGGCACAAATCACATATGACGTTGGGATTAAGTCAGTTTTGCGAAAACAATAAAATTATTTTGTATGCGCTACCACCAAACACAACGCATATAATGCAACCTGCCGATGTGAGCGCTTTTAAACCCTTAAAAACGGAATGGAAAAAACCGTAAGAACATGGCAAACTATGCCTGAAAACCTCAACAAGGTTCTATCCAAAACAACTTCTTGTCCCCTTCTTCATATGGTTCTCTCGGATCTTCATATGGAACAAACGATAAAGAACGGTTTTAGATAATGTGGTCTTTACCCGTTTAATGCTGACAATGTTGATTATTCCAAATGTGTTAAAAATCGCTTAGAAGAGTTAACATCAGAAAATAACAGAAATAATAAAAGGGTAGTTGATAAGGATTATGATAGAACCATTGAGATCATAAATCTTATAAGTCCAAAACTAATTGAAAGGGGGGTTGACTCAAACATAGTTGTTGAAGAGATCTCTGCCTTAAGAACTGGAAGGAAGATTCAAAACCTGGAAATTACAAGTGATGTTACGGTACAACCAGGCACATATATAATTAATGAGGACGGAGTTTTAGAAATGGATAACAGTCAAACAGAAGCAACTTCATCTACTAACCACAATAATTTCGAAACGGTATATTGTTCGACTCCAACTTCTGGCAGAAATAAAGAAAACCTAAGGTCAATGTTAAAGACTCCAATGTGCCTAGCTCACCTAGCTCTTCAATTTCTAGCATTATACATAATGTTTTTAATCCTATTAGTTCTTCTGTTACAGGTAGTTTAAACATATACATATATCTTTATTTTCATTTACATACAAAATTTATTCGTTATTTCTTACAGGCCCAACAACATTAGTGAAAAATCCTGATGCATCAATGTCACCATCTTTCGAAACACACCTTTATTTTCCGAAGCCATCACGGCCCGCACAAACGAAAGTCAAAATCAGAGCCCCAAGTGCAATCTCTGCCCTAGCATGGAGGGATCATATACAAACCAAAGAGAACGAAAAGATCGCTAAAGCGGAAGCTGTTAAAGAAAGAAAATTAGAACGCCAAAAGAGGAAAATTGAAAAAGAAAACAAGCAAACAAAACATAAAAAGGGAAAGCGAAAACAAATATGTAGTGCTTGTGATGAAGAATTGGATACCGACGCTGAAGATGATGATAAAAAAAATGTTGGGTGTGATAATTGCCCCCAGTGGTATCATCTCAAATGCACAGAATTCAAACATTTTAATTACGAAGATATTATTAGCTTAGACTTTGTATGCCAAGCATGCAAAAATCAAAATATTTAAGTTACTAACAATTCTTTTATACCTACCTGCCTATAAATAATGGTAAAAAAAAAATTATTATAAATGTACAAAGAGGTATAATATACCTCGTTTTTATGTTTTTTATCTTTAAGAAGTACAAAAAATGAATTCCAAATGTCTGACTTGTACAAAAACAGTATTCAATACTATATTTTTTTTAGTTTGTTAATTTTTATTGAATATGAATTGTCTTTTTATACATCAATGATCTCATTTATCATATATGACCGTAAATTCCTTTATTTTTAATAAAAAACAATTAATTAAATTTTGATATTTCATTTTCTTCACTAAAATATGATATGCCGACTATAGGAAAATAGCATGCCGAAAAGTGGAAAATTGGTGCCGAACATAGGCAAAAGTGCTAATTTTTTAAAAATGTGAGAATTTCTCAATGTTTATAAAAGGTATCAAGAAATTGACTTATATAGCATAAAACAAGACAAATCAAGGAATTGAAAGTACTCTTCAACAAATTGATAGCAATTTTACACTTGAAACAACAATAGTTTGAAAAACAACGAAGGTCTTAAACTGCCGACTACTGGTGCACTTATTTATGCAGTTATATATCTAGTCCAATATTCCATAAAAAAATTAAAAATAAGTTGGATCACTTTCAAAAAAATTTGTTTGGTGGACTGTGTCTGGGGCTTATCTGTATATCAAAATAAAAAAATTGTATTTCAAAACTAATAAATTGTTTTAGAAAGGTATATTTCTCAGTTAACAGGATTTTCCTGTTTTATTGCTGCATTTTCTAACTGTAATTACATTTTTATATTTGAATTCAGAAATTTTAATGTATAAATACTTATAGGTTGTGATTTTTTCGTAAGCGTGAGTTTTCGTGATTGCGACTAACTTTTATTTCCACAGAGCGTCTCTACTTAGCACTGCACTTGCTTTTAAGGTAGTCAATAGCAAAAACAAATAATCACATACTTTTGAATAAATTTAATCAGACGCAAATAGGAAAATCAAATAAAACAAAAATATGGAAGGGATTACAGAAAATTTTTCTTTTATATTTTCTTAAAAAGTTCATGTTATAGTAGAGTCAAAAGTATGAGTAGAGTCAAAAGTGTAAATATATTTCAACAAGCAAGCAGCTGTTTCCTTAATCTTACTAATTTTTACTCATTTACTGCATTTTACTGAAAAAGTACTCGAACGGACCTATGTTTGATTTTTCGTTTTTTATTAAAATTTAATAAGTCGATAGCAAAAGCGTTATTAAATTTCCTTTATGAGAAAGTAATGAATATGCTACGTAAAGTAATTTATTTAGAACATCTGGTTAAATACATTGAAATCGCTGATTCTATTTTTTTTCACACAAAAAAGATCGGATGAATTTAAATATATTCCGATTGACTCAAGAAAATTCTTCTACAAGTAAAAGCCACTCAAACGAAATAAAAGATTTTCTTTAGCAATTTAAAAATCTCAATTCCGATTATTTAATTCATAGATAATTTCAAAAGCCGGTTATAATTAATATCATCTCAATGGTGATTAAATTTTTTTTATTTAAAATTGATTATAACTATCGCTTTTATAAATAGTTAAAAAAAGTACATACATAAATAAACCAAAGGTTGTGATTATGAGTTTACTAATTTCAAACTTTCTTTTAGTATTTTGCATTATGCAATAAAAACTCTTAAAAGTGCAGCCTCTGTAGGTATCATTTTTCTTAAACAATTTGATGTAAAATGTAAAAAATACATACTTACAGTGATGGCAAAATTTGGGCAATTGTACTTTTTGGTACTAATGACACAACACACGGCACGGTTCTAAGAATATAGACCATATTTCCCTAAATCATAAAATTTTTAGGTCTTATAGAGTAAACTTAAGGCTACAATATATAATATTGCATTTGTTTTTTATTCAGTGTAACTGATGGCATTATTTATAGAAAATTCTACCGAGTTAAAAAAAATATATTAAACACTAATGTGAAAAAATATATTTATTTTTGTATTTTTATTTTATTTAACTTATTTCTTCACCAAATAATAAGCTTACCAAAATTCGACCTTAAAACGTTTTATTTCAGTTGTTTAAAATTTTTACTTTTAATTTTCTACTATGTAGAAGTTTCAGGGAACAAAGTTCGATACTTAAACAAAAGCGTTTTCAATTAAATTTAATTTACAAAAATACTTTTTTAATTTCTCGTCATACAAAATTTCATTTTTTTAGTAAAGTTTTATAAAAACTGATTTGATCTTTTTGTTTTATTTGAATTTACTTTACAAAATTTTTTTCTGTTTTTGATCCTTTCAGGATACAATATTTTAATTTTCTATGAAGTTTTATAAAAATTATTTCGGCAAATCCTTGTCATCCAAGATCAAACTTATTAATGATATCGTATTTCTTTTTATGAATGAGTTAAGCTTAAAAATTATTAATGAATGAATAAAAAATAACAAAAAAGTTAATATGAGCTTTTACTATAAAAAGCAATTCTTTACAATTATTTTCAAAATGTTTAAGCAAAAATATAATTTAAAAAAGAATAACAACAAGAGTGTAAATTTTAGTTCTTAATCTGAAGAGTATTTCTTTAATGTTGCTTTTTATATTTTTAAGCTATTGCTATGGAAAATATTAATTAATACATGTTGTCTCTGGAACGGAATCCTCCATAGATTACAGACCATTAATAAAGCATGTAAATTCAGGAAATATATTTTTGTAATTTTGCACGTTGAATATATGTACATGTATACTTTTTTTGATAATATCTGATTGGTAGCATACTTTTTATTATTTTAGCATACTTTACAAAAATCTTGTTAGCTTTATGAAATGAAACTCTATCTAACACAATTTTGTTATTGTTTCTGATTTGCTGTAATAACGTACGTGCTCAGTTCCACACCGCAATATAAGACTTATGTAAGTCTTGCGTATGGGACATCGAAAATAAATGGTACGTACACCAATGAAATTTTTTTTAGCAGTTTTAGTGATCTTATTTAACAAATGTATTCACATCATAGTGTATATATTTCAGTAATTACATGTAATTGCCATTCCTTCTAGATAAAGTTCATAAATATTTATTTGTACTAGAGTACGACTAGTGGTCGAAATTCGACCGCCAGTTTAAACGTATGCCTATATTAGTTGCATTTATTTCAAGAGAAAAATTACCCCTTATTCCTTTCCCCATGGATAAAACCATAAACGAAATAAAATTGCATACAAACACGCACATTTATAAAAAATATCTTATTACTCATATGCATATTCATTAGTGCTGGCAAATTCTACTACTTTTCATTACTCAGTAATATTCAATACTTTTAACGGATTTTTTAATTTGTAACGCATAGTTTTTATCTGCAAATTGAAGTAGTTTCTTCAAAAATTAAAAATAGATCTTCAACTATTATTGGTTTCGTATGTCTTTTATTATTAAATAAAAAATAAATTTAAAGCTAACTTTTAATTTAACGTTAACAACAACTTAAGAAATAATATAACTGTTTTAAAAAAAAATCATTTAGTTTTGATTTGATTAAAGAATATTACACCTAGTTGCCTTTTTATACAGTGATGTATATTTATGCACTACTTTAGCCACCCAACTTGCTTAAAATACAACTCTAAAAGTATCGAGTAACTACTTTTGAGTATTAAGTAACCAAAAAGAAGGATATACCCGATACTCGGTACCCACTACTCAATACCTTGCCAGCACTAGTATTCATTGCTCTCATTCCTTTGCGAATGCGTTTACGTGTGTATTTTTAGCATTTGTAGTGGTGTCAACTTTATGAGTCTTTTATTCATTTAATATTGAAACGACTTAAATAATATATAGTCTGGTCACTAAGGCTTAACAATGTTTACCATTTGATAAAAGAATGATGAAACAAACGGTTGGCAAACAAAGGAGAAAACGGGATCTAAAAATTTGTCTTTGCCTATTTATATATAGAAGAAGACAAGGTCAGTAAATGGTGTTCAAAGTGAAATGATTTCTAATAATAATCCATTGTAGAACCTGTTTTGGCAAACATGCTCCGGAAGAGCAAATATTTCCAGTGTAAGATAACTTTTATCGTTCCAGAATATTAAATATTATTTAGACATACGAGTATATATACATAACAGACATTACTTTAATGTACGTATTAGGACGCTTTCAATGGTACAATGCATCTAGCGAGCCTCGACGAACAGTTTGATCTTTGAAGGTGAATTTACTTTAAAGTTTGCGAAGTTTTAAAATTTAGATTCATAAAATATTTAAGTTTATTCAATGGATTAATACATAAATATTATAGTGCAACTACAAACTAGTAAATCTGTTCCTTCCGACTCAAAAAAAATTACACTATTTGCTGGGAATTTATCTGGAGACTGTCAGAACAAACCAAAATTAAAACATTAATTTCCAATTATGCTACATGATGCAACGATTAGCTATTAATTTTGTGTCTGCACTTCCTACAATATGAAAATAATTAACGCTACCACATATTTATTCTTCGATTTTATTTATTCTTAGAGGACAATTTTGTATATGAACATGTTTTTTGTAAAATAGTAAAAGATAAATGCTTGTATCGGTACAAGTGCAACTCAAAATAATTAACTTATAATTTTTAGAGTAATAATAAAAATATGACTTGGTACTATTTAGTTAAAAATGCATCATTTTAGGAGCAGGTATGTAAAAAATTGAAATTGTGTTTGCCATCGCTGATATTTATGTATGAATATGCCTATATGTGTGTATGTATGTATAAGAAATAAGAAACTATAATATGTACATATTTATATTCAATGTCAAGATATCAATTTCAATTCCGGCGGAAGCTTACAATCTTTCGTTTAAGGGTTATGCTACGATATTGTGGTAATATTTTTTAAATTTTATCTGTGCAGACTATTTCATATAAATATGCAGAGATATTAAAAATATGTATTAGTTGGATTGTTAACTATCAATAAACAATATGTGTTATAAAAACGTCTCATTATTTTTATATATAATCGGTGTTTATTTAGTAGCCAGTAAAACAGCAGTTAATTTATCTTACGATCATAGAAAAACACAGGCGAGTTTTAATAATTATCCTGTCAGTAGACCGGTATTTAATTCAAAGGACTACAATTATTACCAACAATATGATATTAATGATCCCGGTTATACTACACAACATGAAATAAACGACAAAAAAACTGATTTAGGCGAAAGAATAACAAATTTTACAAGCTCTCAAAATTTAGTTGATTTTATAAATCCATCTGGGCAAATGTTTCATTTGATATATATGCTGCCCTCTCAGCAACACACACCCGTAAATCAAGGTGATGCTGTTCAATATCTGCAACTTCATGGGAATAGTGTAAATTCAGCTCATACTGGACCCCATCTGTTTCCCACAAAACTTCCACATACAAATGAAAACACTCAGCAATTAAATATTCCGACCAAACATTTTAGTGGAGCGCTTCAAAATACTTATTCCAATCAGCTTTTCTTAAAGCCATTTCATCAAAACTACATGAAACACTCTAAAGATTCAACAAAAATGGAAGCCCCATTCATACCCTCACAGTTTTTGGGTTATGGTCATCACCAAAATAAGCCCTTGTCAGAACAACAACAGCAGTTGTACCAGCAATACGAAAGAATGCCACAGCAACAACATCAAAATCAGCAATCCCACATACAAAACCAACTGTTGCATCAGCAACATGCTCAGAACATTGCACCGGTATACGAGCATCATACAGATTCTCCGCGTCAACCATCAAACTTAGTGTACATGGCTCCCAATAATATATATAACTTATACAGTAAACTAAACTATTAATACTAGATTTAACGTACTGAACCCTAAATTTTATTTTACTTATGTATGAATTAATTGGCTATAAAGCACTCCAAACAAACAAAAATGATTTATTATTATTATTATTAAAAGCGGATATCACATACAACAAGAAATTAATCTTTTAAATTACGGTATGTGATCTTATAATGAATGATACAATATATACTTTAATAATTACACAAGAAAGGGGGGAAAATAGAAAGAAAAAATAATATGTATGCACAAACATAAAAAACCAAAATAAAAAGGAATAAAGAAAAATACAACGTTGACTGCATTTTGTAAAGTATTGGGTAGTGAGTTCCATAGTCGAAGTTATCTTCACGTATCTCCAGAAAATTATTATTTGGGAAATGGAATCTAAAGTTTCAACATTATATACCAAGAAATTTACGTAAAAAAGTTGTCCAATATTTTCGTCATATATTATGTTTGAAGTTTTTTATTAATTTATGTAAAAATATCCAAAGCCATAGAAACAATTATCTAAGTTATAGCCATTTTGAACTCCAACAATTTTTTTCCATATTATTGTATATGCCAATTTTTTGAAAATATATTTTACTTTATGGTCCATACGAGTATGTGAAAATAAACTGAAAAAAAACGCAATAGTGTTTTATCTCCAGAATTATCTTCACGTATATTACAATTAGTAAGCACTATGGATGGGGTTGTGAACACTTTTTACTCACGTAAGTACGCGTTAAAGATAACAAAAAATTAAGCATATTGCATTCACGTTACTTGTATTTGTATTAACACGGACATCGTGTGATAGGAGCCCATCTGTAAGCACTTAAACATGCAATTTTGTTCGTATTATCGTTATTTTCTTTTTAATTTTGCGCGTAGCTAATACTATTGATGTGTTTTTGCGAAATCAGTTTTCGCTAGCAGCAGCTTCTCCCCCCTTTTGCACTACGTTTTTAAAATTTTTATCCGTTATGATATTAAAAACAAAATTCCCTTAGAAATGATAAAAACCCTAAAAAACTATTAATCCAGAAAGATAACTTAAAAGATTATAGAAATGCTTCCGACAGATTTCAATGCTCATTCCTCTTTCGCAAGTCAGTTACATTTCCAAAATATTCCGCTCATCAAAATAAAAGAAATATTATATAATAAATTCAGTCTCTTATCTCTACAATATAAATAATCCGTCAGTAAAGATGTATTTCGGTCAACAAGCCAGGAAGGGAGTGTTTACTATTTTAGAAAGTGTTTTTGAAAAACAACGACAATGATAAATATTTATTCATTTAAGTTTGCTACTAAAATTTGAGAACGAAAAATTATTGTATTATGTACACTTTTTTTACATTAATCTTATGAATTTTTTTATTTTAGTTGTAGAATTGTACTTTAATTTAATTACAGTTAAGTAAATTTAAGCAAAACTAACCAATATCCTTTAAGAATCTACTTTGCAAACACAACATACTCGTAACAATTAAATACTGCAACTATTCCATCAAATGGTAGAGGAAAGGATATTTATATTAAGCTTAGTCTAGACGATATGTTGAATCAGAAAGAATTTGTTACCAGAGCCAACATATCGTGTAGACACAAAATTTTTTCGACATACGTATGTTGAATCACATATGATGGGCATTTGTTAACGATACCAACAAACGTATGTTCGTGTAGACACCATATATTAATTTTTTAACAAATTTCTAACGTATGCTAACAGATATGTTATTTGTTGAAAAGCATATGCAAGCTTTTTAGCATACGGTAAATTTGATAGCATACAGAATTGATATTTCATTTATCAGTGTTGCATGATTTGGCATATTTTCAGTTAGATTTGTCAATTTACGAAATTACATATTTACGACGCCTTACATATTGAATATGCTGGTTGAGGCATTTGTTGTTAATTTAAAGCATATGACTATAAGCATACAAATGCTGATTGACCCATTTTTTTTAATGAAAAATTCCACATACTTTCTATTGTATATCAATAATAATGTTACATTTTATCAGAGCTGGATATAGAATAAAATTCCTCCGCAATATCTTAAGACCCATAAGAGGTAGAGACCTAGGGATGGCGCAGATCAGTAGATCTATAAAATTTACCACGGGAAGCGGTCTTATATCATTTTTTGGGATTTTGTGATATACTCGTACGTGAAGATAACTTCGGGACGACGATATCGCAGAATCGCTTTATATGCTACTGCTAATCTGCTCTTCTAAATGAATCGAAGTAAGCAAAAATTTCAGAGCCACATAACAGCTTAGGCATTAAGAAAGTTTTCGCGAGAATCATTTGTATCTTTATTGGTGTAAGATGTTGTGAAGAGTATAGCGTTGTATGCATTGAGTTTATATGAGTAATCCATTGGAGCGATTTGCTAAAAATTATACCAAGATTCAACGAATGAACACAATATTTTGATTTCCTAATGTGATGGGAATATTCTACAACGATATTTTGATTCTTTTATGCTATAGTCATACATTTTGAATTTTTAGGATTCAAGTATAGGTCATTCGACGACGTCCATGTAAATATTCTGGTTAGGTCCGTTTCTCTTAAAGCTTATACATATATTTTTTTTTAAAGAGATGTAACCCTCAGGCAAGCCTACCGACCAGTAGGTGTGTTACTTTCTTTGGGGGAGGGATAGTGAGAGAGGACAGATGGTGAAAGTGAAAAAGCTTAATGTTCACAACTCTGATATTGCGCGCTGTGTTAGTTTTTAGATCAGTGTTGCAGCGTCTCTGATGTCAAGTAGGCGCATTAAATATGTTTTAAGTTGAGTAGCAATTTTATTAATTATTTTACTTCGCCGGTGATTTTGCTACAATAGGGTCGAAGGAGGGTGCTGTGATGTCCGCTAGCATACAGTAGTATCTATTGCTGCCGGCACTGTTCAGTGACCAGTGCTGTGCCTTCATAACTTTAACAGTGTCCACCTATTGCACATCTGAAAAATGCTGGATATTATGACTTGCCTGAAACTGGGCTCGAACCCACGTTCTTACACATTATTTGCTTTGTAGTCAACGCGCTAACTACTTCAGCCAACAGCACTCATCAGCAAATTTTTGCTTTTCTTCAGCTGCCACTTCGCCACTAGCATCTTATCTTGCTGATCGTTACCGCGAGGTTCTATTCTCGAACTACAATTGTTCACATTATACATCAATGACTTACCAAGTGAGCTTTTGCACAGTAGCATATATGGTAAGTCATTGATGTATAATGTGAACAATAGTGGTCCGAGAATAGAACCCTGCGGTACTCCTTTAGACATATTTAATGCAGTAGATATTGAGTCATGTCATGTCTTTTCCTAAATCCAGATTAATTCCTAAATAAAAGCTGGTTATTAGTTAAATATTAGCTCATTTATTCAATAAGGCGAAATTCAAATTGGGCGATACATTCAATTTCAATTTGGGTACAAGGATAACTTTAGCATACTTCCAACGACTTGGAAATTAAAATAAAAGATGTGTGTAATCTGGGCTAATAACTTTCGCAGGTGATTTATTAATTTTGGGTGAATATAATCAAGCTAATACATCGGCCGGAAGTACACATCCAAAACTAAATTTACTCGTATACAATGTAGATAATGATGAGAGTTGTTGTGGTAGTTGTGGTACACATAGCTGTTTGATAACATGATTGCTATTTCCGAATACACTTGATGGAGTATTAATAAATGATGTATTTAATTCATTAACATATTTACTCGTATTACAAGAATAAGTTATTTTATTACCAATACCAATTTTCCTGATTGTTTGCCATCGTATTTTTGTTTTCGGCTCTGTAATGCTTCTAAATGTGGTCTAAATCTTTTCCAACGTCTATAAAGTGTTGCGTCTGCGCTATACCCAGCCAACCTAGCAACCGGCGCAACCCGAATGAAAAGTTGGTGGTAGCACACGACTCACATGCAGCCTGTTTAATCCACACTTTTTGGCAACAGACCTCAATGGGAGCAGCAGGAGCCGTTCCAAATTTCAGCGTCTGTTGTTGGCTGCGAGAGGTGGAGTGTGTGTGATGGTGGTTGGCAGGCGTGGAGTCCAAAGTGTTGGTGCTCTTGGCGTCTTGAGCTGAGGATTGGTTGCCTCGGTCTCTTTGTGTTGTTTGTTTTGTGCAGGAACCTTGTTTTAAAGTTTTGTTTTTAATAATTTTTTTTTATATTTAATTTTATAAATTTGTGTTTAATGTTAATTGTTTAGTTTTTGTGTGTGAAGTTCGGTGGTAGTAATCGCAATATGGCGGATCGTAGTAGTAGAATTTTTTATGGAAGTGTTTGGAATCGGTACTAAATAGTAGAAATGTATCTATTGTGAATGAACACAGTGTTGTATTATATGTACGGTGTTCATTCATAAATGTGCCCAGAAATAACACCAAGTCATGTCGCCATGTTTGATGTCTTGACAAGTGGAAATGTTTAGTATGTATTTTGTAAGCTAGTGGAAAATAGCCTGAAATGGGAAAAGGTTTGGAATAAAGAAAAGGTTTGGAATGATATTGGTTAGGGAAAAGTCGCCATTAGTAAAATACATACCGCAGCGATAAGTGCAAATAAAATCTAAAGGAAAACATTAAATTAAAAAAGTTGTTAATAGATAGCAAAAGTTTATTTTTTTGTTTGAATTATTCAGAAAATAACTGAAGAAAGTGTGTAAATAAAAACAATTTCGAAAGTCCGGCAAGAAAACTATAAGGTAAAAACGAAAATAGCTAAACAAATAACATGAGTATCAGTGTAGTTTTTATAAATAGAAAATTCTTTTGTGTTGACTCAAAATAGGCAAGTGAAGAGTGGACCACTGAATACGGGTGGGTAACACGGGTAAACCTGAAGAGGCTAAACTCTTACCCCGAATCTGTGGACAAAAAAGGAAAAAAGGGAAACATCAGTAAAAGCCAATCAACAGGTAATCTGTATTGAAGCTCCGTTAATAGAAGTAAATAGTTACCGTTCGGAACAAAAGTATATAGATACATACATATAACATCCCGCCAGTACATCCACCATTGTAAGTTTTTTTTTGTTGTTGGTGCGCAAAGCTCGGCGCTGTGTAGCGTGATAGCGCGATAAGCTCGTCCGTTAAGGCGCAAATCAGGAAAATAAAAAAAAGGTTAAGAAAAAATTCAAAAACAAAATAATAATAATAATAACATAAAAATATAAATCCATAGTTAACTAAGTAAAAGCTAAGATTAATTTTTTTAGGTGTTAATTGTGAAGTAAATTGCGTGTGTTATTAGGTTAGTCGTTAGTCTTGTTAATGCCTGAATAGAAAAAAAGAAATAAGGAAAATTTTCAATAAAAGTAAATTTCATACGCAGAGTTTCTACAATCTTATAGAATTTGTAAAGGGGAAAATTTAACGGGTTTTTGTGGTCCGAAGAATATTAGAGGATCCATATTAACCACCTAAGCGCGCTCATTTAGGTAGAATAGAAGCGTTAACGAAGGTCAATTTGTTTTGCAAGGCCAACTTTACAAGTTTTAGAGTGGGATGTGGAAATAATGAATTTGTGCGTTTAGTATCAGTTTTTTTAGTTTCTTCTGGTTTTAACGGTAGTTTCTTATATTTATTTAGGCAATAGCAAGTGTTAGTTTTTTTTATGTTAGATTAAGTTTGGTATATATATGATAGTAAAATTTTAGGTTAAGGTTCCATATTTAAAACATTTATTTTTATGATTTGGTCAAGATTTTGATGTAAATCTATTTAGTTTACATTTTTTTTTGTTATAAATAATTTCATTTTTTTTATTTTTAATAAATATGTGAATTATTTTTAAGTGTGAAAAGAATATGTTTGTGTTCTGATTTTTTCGTGTTCGGGTGAGGATATGTGAGGCCATAGAGTGAGGTGAGTGTGTGTGGAATTTGGGGGACCAAACATCAATTTATTGGGAATATTTTGTGTCCCAGGTAGGGAGGGCAAGTAGTGGACGTCCACCGTGTCCACTCTCCTAAGTGTTTCCGTGTTTGTGTAGTTTTTTTTTGTATTATAGTTTTTGTCTAAATTTTAATTGTTCGTGGTTCTGCTGTGGTTGTGGGTTGGAACCTGCCCTGCGGGTGCCTATGTGAGCTGGCCGGCCAAGAGTCACGCAACAAAATGGCGCCCAATCGAGATGATTTTTTTGAGTTAGAGTGTACAAAACATCAAAGTACATGTTTTATAATAGAACCATTTTTTTCTGCAATAGCCCAATTGACATTAAAGTGTACTTGATGTGTGTTAGTAATTTATTATGTGTTGCCCTATAGGCCAAGAGCGTATAGGCCGTAAATACTAAATACAATTTAGTGTTTGCTGTGCAAATTGTAGATTTACCACAATGTCAATTTACAATTTATTAGTCTTCCCAATACATTATCACTTTTTGGCGTTAGCTTGGGAGTTTTAAATTATGAAAACATCCTATTGGACGACCTAAGTGTGATAACTTTTGTTTTCTTTTATTTGAAATTATTAATCTCAGTCTGAAATCTGATTGTGTGGCAAAGGGAATGAAAGTAACCGTTTTGAAATTTGATATTCAGAAGCCTGTAGTATTTTCATGTCCATTGCAACACAACTAGAGTAAATACGCCCAATATAATTACCATAGGCGCTCTGAAAGGTTCAGGGGTCTGTAGTATGGTAGCTATAAAGGGGTAAGCTATGTTTTTGGTCCGGAGTGTAAAATGGAGTTTTGGCATCCGCTCTGAGCTAAGCCTCAGATGCGTGCATGACTGAAGTCAAAATTTTAGGCTCTAGTATTAGCCAAATAGCATTGGCAAATTGCAGTTGCTTTAGATTTTTGCCTAGGAAACAATTTAGGAGACCCGTAAAAGGGTGCTTAAAATTATTAAAGAACAATTAAACCACACACGTCAGGTAACTGGTCATCATCATAACCAAACCCGAGAGTTCATATTTTACTGTCGTTTGTTTTTAAAACTAATCATTAGAATTTTTGTTTAACAAAACCAACTATTCTGAAACTAACAATTGGATTCGTTCAGTGTTTCAGTCAATATATTGTAGTTTAGGTGTGAAGTTAACCCTATTATACGTATATTTTAAATTAGTTTTCATTTATAATACAATAACTTTTTAGTAGTTTTACGAAGTTTATTTTTATTTTTTTTTTAATTTTTTTCAATTTTTTTCCCTTACTAATTAGCTTATGCTGTTTTAGTTTATGTTTAGTAAATAATTCATAAGTGTCGTAACATAGTATTTGTCTTTATTATTATATTATTAGTAAATTAGTGATTGATTTTAGTAATAATTTTTTTGTATTTTGTGTCGGTCCTTGACTAATAAGTGTCGAGTGTTGCCAGAGCACATTTTTTTCGTACTTCTCAAATTTTTAATTATTGGTTTATTTAATTTTTTTTTTGTTTTACGAAACCATCCCGGATTTTCGGGCAGTATTGAAAATTGTTCTGTCGTTACACAAAAAAATTTTTTTTCTTTATTTCAATTAAACATAGTTTTTTTTGGTAAGCTAAGGGCGAGTTTTTGACAGTGATTTTTAGTCTTTTATGACCGAACCTTCGAGTGACAAAGGTAAAGCTTTGGCAAGAAGGTCAGATAGTCTAAAGAGGCATAGGGAGCGAAACAGATCTTTTGATTTGAACAGATCTTCACCTCAGGTGAAAGAAAAATACTTTAAAGATAGTAATTCGATTAAAATGGCTACCAACAATTCACTAATTACTGATTTATCAGGGACCATTAATACTCAGGGAGCCAGACCTAAAAATGTGGGTAAGGTCCCCGGTGATATAAATACACCGCAACCAGATCAGCATGATTTATCTCCTTCGGTTAGGGCGATGGTTCATGAAAGTGTAACCGAAATGAAATCTAATTTAGACCGGGCGATAAATAAATTTGTAGATGAACGGATTACATATGAAATGAGAAAGGTAAACGAGAATATCGCTCAGCTAGCAGCCGCTGTTAGAAGTTTGTCCGATAGGGACAGTAATCGTGCTGCAGGAATGCCAAGTTTCGACCCGTCCGCAAATAGAAATACACCTGTGCAAAACCACCAGCCACCCAGGTACGATTTTTCACCGCCACCATTGGCAAACCTTGCTCATGACGGCTGGAAAATTCGAATTGATAAATTTGGAATAGAGTTTAAGGGTAACCAAGGGGGACGTGACCAGCTGTCTGTGGAAGAGTTTATTTTTAGACTCGAACACATACAGCGCCAATATCGTATTCCGTGGGAGGAAATCCTTCGGGATTTTCATCTCCTTATCTCGGGAGCGGTGCAGCAGTGGTACTGGGCTCTACTCCAGACCACGGTCATATCTGAATGGAGCACCCTACGCTTAGCCTTGCTTAATAGATTTAAAACCGTACGGTCGAATTGGGAGCTCATGCAGGAGCTCGTGGAGCGCAAAAAAATGCCAGGCGAGTCGATCGATGACTACTTCCACAGTCTAAACGTGTTAAGGGCCAGGTTAGAAACGCCTGTAGCGGAGGGCGAAATGATAAAAATAGCTAAAAGAAATCTGAGGGAGGGAATAGCCCGAATAGTATACCCAATGTCGGTCAGCTCGGTCGAAAATCTCCGCATGGGGTGTATTGAGGCCGAAAGAAGTTTTTCGCGCCATTCCGCTAGGAATATTCCGCCACAGCCCGGCAGAGCTCAAAAGATATGTGAGTGAAGCGATGGTTAACTTTGAAGAAAGTGAATCTGAACTTCTGACTGAAATCGCCGCCATTAACAGCCCACTAATTTGTTGGAACTGTAAACAAGAAGGACACATTTTCAAAGAATGTCCGTCCACTCAGAGAGCCCTATTTTGTTACCGGTGTGGTAGGCCGGACACTATTACACCCAAGTGTCCCCAGTGCTCCAAAGACCTGGGAAACTCGCGAAGG
Source organism: Gymnocheta viridis (assembly GCA_956483585.1). NCBI lineage: Eukaryota > Metazoa > Arthropoda > Insecta > Diptera > Tachinidae > Gymnocheta > Gymnocheta viridis. The sequence continues at coordinate 39,437,948 of OY101444.1, forward strand.
GGCGCGGCTATGAACGGGGGGCCGCGGTCCAGCGAAAATGCCCCGAAATAACTCCCAATAAATCTCCTAAATCCCCTGAGTTTTCAAAAATAAAGCACTTATTACCTTTAGCCATTAGGGAAGAAAATTATGAAAAGGTGAGAGAGCGCATTTTTAATCACCCAAATAAGTTTTTTAGCCCAAACCATGTATCGGAAGGAAACAGTACCAGCGAAGACCAAAATTTAAGCTTAGAAAATAATTTCGGCCCAAATTCAGCTAAGTGGCAACACATTTCAAAGCTACGAAGCGATTTTATTGAAAGAAAACGGCAGCGACATCTATTGGCCGAATCCGTGAAACATTGTGGCTCAAAATCTGATCCGAGGCCATATGCCGAGGTTCGGTTAAACGGTAAAATAATAAAAGGCCTTCTAGACCCAGGCGCGTCCATGAGCCTATTAGGTAAAAACTGCCGCGAAACCATCAGCGAACTAAACGCAAAATTTATGCCTATTTATAGTAACGTGCGCACCGCTAGCGGCCAACAGCACCGCGTGCTAGGCAAGAGCCAATTAAGTGTCGAGTATAACGGTAAAATACACACAATTCACTTTTACTTATGCCCCGAACTAAGCCAGGAACTTTACCTGGGCATAGATTTCTGGCGAGCGTTTGAGATAGCGCCAGAAATAATATCGGCCGAAATTAGTTTAGAACTTGCTCAAAGTTTACACGATGAGCAAGATAATCACAAACTAAATAAACATGTGTTAACACCTGAACAACAACAACAACTAGATGAGGTGGTAAAAAAAATTTCCTTCATTCGAAGAAAAGGGTCTAGGCTGTACACACAAAGTATGAAATTAAATTAGTACCCGGCACGAATCCGGTCAAGGATAAACATTATCCGATTTCTCCTGCAGTACAGGCGATAGTTTACGAGGAGTTGGATAACATGCTGCGACTAAACGTGATCGAAGAGAGCAATAGCCCTTGGTCTAATAGGACAACCGTAGTGAGAAAACCGGGTAAAAATCGCTTTTGCCTTGACGCGCGCAAATTAAATGCGGTCACGGTAAAAGACGCCTATCCATTGCAAAACATAGACGGGATTCTGAGTCGCATAGATCAAACGCACTACATAAGCAGCGTCGACCTGAAGTATGCCTTCTGGCAAATTGAGCTAGAAGAAGAAGCCAAGCCATATACCGCTTTTACGGTGCCAGGTCGACCGCTGTATCAGTTCCGCGTAATGCCGTTTGGTCTATGCAACGCGGCGCAACGTCTATGCCGGCTGATGGACAGAGTGATACCTGCGAGGCAAAAACCAAATGTATTTATTTATTTGGATGATCTCCTGATAATTTCAGAAGAGTTTTCAACACATATAAAATTGCTGGAGCAAGTTGCAGATTGTCTACAAAAGGCCAATTTAACTATAGGCTTAAAAAATCAATGTTTTGCTTTAGGGAACTAAGATACCTAGGGTTTATCATAGGTGGCGGCGTATTGCGGACTGACCCCGAAAAAGTCAAAGCGATTCTGCAAATATCGTTGCCGAAATCGCCCAGGGACGTAAGAAGCTTTTTAGGGACTGCTGGGTGGTATAGGCGTTTCATAAAAGATTTTGCCTCTATCGCAGCAGCCCTAACTGACACGCTGAAAAAAGGTAAAAAGTTCGAAATTACACCTAGTGCGATTGACGCGTTCGAAACGTTGAAAATAACGCTCACGACCGCCCCTGTTTTACGCCACCCCGATTTCAGCTTGCCCTTTTTTATTCAGTGCGACGCGTCAGAGTGCGGAATAGGAGCAGTGTTGTTTCAGAAAAACGCAATAGGTGACGAAAATCCAATTGCGTTCTATAGTCAAAAGCTTACAGCCTGCCAGAGAAACTATTCGGTCACCGAAAAAGAACGCCTTGCAGCTGTATTGGCAATAAAGCGTTTCAGGCCGTACGTCGAAATGATGAACTTCACGGTCATCACGGACCATGCGAGCCTGAAATGGCTTATGTCGTTAAAAGACCTTAGTGGTCGCCTTGCTAGGTGGTCATTACAGCTGCAGGCATACGATTTCGTGATCGAACATCGTAAAGGGGCAGAGAATGTAGTAGCGGATTTGCTATCACGCATGCCTATAGACATAGCCGAAATGACTGAAGAAAGCTTCTTTGATTTCGAAACAACAGCTTTCGAATCCGAAGAATATTTAGAATTGGTCCGAAATGTAGAAAAAAATCAAGCTAAGCTACCTGACTTGCAAATAGACAACGGTAAAATATATAAAAAAACAAGTTTTGATAGCCTCGATACCGTGAGCGAATTAATTTGGAAATTGTGGATTCCACAGGATATCACCCACATCCTAATTGAAAAAGCCCACGACAGCCTCACAGCAGCCCATGGTGGCATGCGGAAAACACTAGACCGTTTAAAAAGATTTTATTATTGGCCGCGAATGGCAACACAGGTGCAAAATTATATAAAAAATTGCCAAACGTGCAAAGAAACAAAATCCATTAATCAACATCCAATGCCGACTATAGGGGAGGCAGTAAGGACCGACATACCGTTTCAGAAAATATATGTCGATTTTTTAGGTAAATACCCCAGATCGAAAACCGGAAACGCATATATTTTCATTGTAGTCGATCATTTTTCTAAGTTGTGTTTTTTGAAGGCGATGAAAGAGGCAACAGCCAAAAATGTAGTTTAATTCCTCGTCCAGGAAGTTTTTCAAAAATTTGGAGTGCCAGAAGTGTTGCATAGCGACAATGGGCAACAATTCATCTCCGCAACGTTTACCGAAATGATTGAGACATATGGCATAAAACATCTGAAAACTGCGTTTTATTCCCCGCAGTCTATCGCGGCCGAACGGGTAAATCGATCCGTGTTGGCAGCCATAAGGGCCTACCTTGAAAAGGATCACCGGGATTGGGATTTATACCTGCCCGAAATCGAATGTGCAATGCGCACGTCCATACATGCTGCTACGGGAGTGACACCGTTTTTTGCCCTCTTTGGACACAATATTTACTCCAATGGAGCCGACTACAGGTTAGCCAGGAAACTAAAATCGCTGTCAGAACATCAGGTAGTGAATTTAGATAAAACCGAAAAAATCGCTCTAATTCGCGAAAAAATTAAAAATAATCTCACGCACGCATATGAAAAAAGCGCACGTAAATACAACGAGAGAGCGCGAGTAGTAAATTTTGGACCTGGACAAAAAGTACAGAAAAAACTTTGCACTGTCTGACTTTAAAAACAACATCAATTCAAAATTTTGTCGTAAATATCTTAAATGTCGCATAAGAAAACCAATAGGAAACAATATGTATGAGCTCGAGTCGCTCCAAGGGAAACCAATTGGAGTTTTTCATGCAAAAGACATCAAAGTCTAATAACCAGTGCTACAGTTTTTCATCTGTGATATTAAGGGTTAGTAAACATAAGTTAGTCTGTGATATTAGGGTTAAGGTGCAATATAGATGTAAGTTTATGTTGTGTCCGTCCCGTTTATTTTTCATACCTGACTTCTTCTTTTTACAGATAAAACCCTAAGAAATAAATCGTCCACTAAACAAAGTCAAATTTTATTCGTGTACCTGAGTTTATCAAAGAACAATATAAAATAATAATTCGACAAAAAGGGTTTCTTTGTTAGTAATTAGATTAGATATTTATTAGAAGTACAGGGAAAACACATACAGATATCAAAGCTAAAAATTTATAAAAGGATAACAAAATAATGAAACAAGGTAAACTCACAAAGTGAAAAGTTCCAGTCGCGGAAACTCCTGGCAAAGGTGAACCACCCTAATAACCCAGGTAAATGAACAAAAGAGTAAAACATAAATACACACACATATATATTTCATATACTTACCTGTATTTGTTGCCCGGCGTGAGACTTTCAGGGTGTGGGAGTTCCCCACGTTTGGTCGCAACCTGATTGCCCATGCGAAGGCTCAGCCGCACACCGTTTCCCCCGACGTACACTTGGTGGCAACGGAGTTTTGTTGCGTCTGCGCTATACCCAGCCAACCTAGCAACCGGCGCCACCCTAATGAAAAGTTGGTGGTAGCACACGACTCACATACAGCCTGTTTAATCCACACTTTGTGGCAACAGACCTCAATGGGAGCAGCAGGAGCCGTTCCAAATTTCAACGTCTGTTGTTGGCTGCGGGAGGTGGCGTGTGTGTGATGGTGGTTGGCAGGCGTGGAATCCAAAGTGGTGGTGCTCTTGGCGTCTTGAACTGAGGATTGGTTGCCTCGGTCTCTTTGTGTTGTTTTTTTGTTTGTTTGTGCAGGAACCTTGCTTTAAATTTGTGTTTTTAATAATTTTTTTTATATTTAATTTTATAAATTTGTGTTTAATGTTAATTGTTTAGTTTTTGTGTGTGAAGTTCGGTGGTAGTAATCGCAATATGGCGGATCGTAGTAGTAGAATTTTTTATGGAAGTGTTTGGAATCGGTACTAAATAGTAGAAATGTATCTATTGTGAATGAACACAGTGTTGTATTATATGTACGGTGTTCATTCATAAATGTGCCCAGAAAGAACACCAAGTCATGTCGCCATGTTTGATGTCTTGACAAGTGGAAATGTTTAGTATGTATTTTGTAAGCTAGTGGAAAATAGCCTGAAATGGGAAAAGGTTTGGAATAAAGAAAAGGTTTGGAATGATATTGGTTAGGGAAAAGTCGCCATTAGTAAAATACATACCGCAGCGATAAGTGCAAATAAAATCTAAAGGAAAACATTAAATTAAAAAAGTTGTTAATAGATAGCAAAAGTTTATTTTTTTGTTTGAATTATTCAGAAAATAACTGAAGAAAGTGTGTAAATAAAAACAATTTCGAAAGTCCGGCAAGAAAACTATAAGGTAAAAACGAAAATATCTAAACAAATAACATGAGTATCAGTGTAGTTTTTATAAATAGAAAATTCTTTTGTGTTGACTCAAAATAGGCAAGTGAAGAGTGGACCACTGAATGCGGGTGGGTAACACGGGTAAATCTGAAGAGGCTAAACTCTTACCCCGAATCTGTGGACAAAAAAGGAAAAAAGGGAAACATCAGTAAAGGCCAATCAACAGGTAATCTGTATTGAAGCTCCGTTAATAGAAGTAAATAGTTACCGTTCGGAACAAAAGTATATAGATACATACATATAACATCCCGCCAGTACATCCACCATTGTAAGTTTTTTTTTGTTGTTGGTGCGCAAAGCTCGGCGCTGTCTAGCGTGATAGCGCGATAAGCTCGTCCGTTAAGGCGCAAATCAGGAAAATAAAAAAAAGGTTAAGAAAAAATTCAAAAACAAAATAATAATAACATAAAAATATAAATCCATAGTTAACTAAGTATAAGCTAAGATTAATTTTTTTTGGTGTTAATTGTGAAGTAAATTGCGTGTGTTATTAGGTTAGTCGTTAGTCTTGTTAATGCCTGAATAGAAAAAAAGAAATAAGGAAAATTTTCAATAAAAGTAAATTTCATACGCAGAGTTTCTACAATCTTATAGAATTTGTAAAGGGGAAAATTTAACGGGTTTTTGTGGTCCGAAGAATATTAGAGGATCCATATTAACCACCTAAGCGCGCTCATTTAGGTAGAATAGAAGCGTTAACGAAGGTCAATTTGTTTTGCAAGGCCAACTTTACAAGTTTTAGAGTGGGATGTGGAAATAATGAATTTGTGCGTTTAGTATCAGTTTTTTTAGTTTCTTCTGGTTTTAACGGTAGTTTCTTATATTTATTTAGGCAATAGCAAGTGTTAGTTTTTTTATGTTAGATTAAGTTTGGTATATATATGATAGTAAAATTTTAGGTTAAGGTTCCATATTTAAAACATTTATTTTTATGATTTGGTCAAGATTTTGATGTAAATCTATTTAGTTTACATTTTTTTTGTTATAAATAATATCATTTTTTTTATTTTTAATAAATATGTGAATTATTTTTAAGTGTGAAAAGAATATGTTTCTTTTCTGATTTTTTCGTGTTCGGGTGAGGATATGTGAGGCCATAGAGTGAGGTGAGTGTGTGTGGAATTTGGGGGACCAAACATCAATTTATTGGGAATATTTTGTGTCCCAGGTAGGGAGGGCAAGTAGTGGACGTCCACCGTGTCCACTCTCCTCAGTGTTTCCATGTTTGTGTAGTTTTTTTTTTGTATTATAGTTTTTGTCTAAATTTTAATTGTTCGTGGTTCTGCTGTGGTTGTGGGTTGGAACCTGCCCTGCGGATGCCTATGTGAGCTGGCTGGCATCACAACCGTAGCGGCCAAGAGTCACGCAACAAAAGATCATCACAAACATTAATTTGGCGTTTTATGGTAGAATTAAACCAGCATCACCTCAGTACATGCACACAGGGACAGAAATGTCAAAAAAATTTGAGCGGTTTTCCAGCAGACAGCAAGTTATAGATTATATTCCAATTAATACTGTTAAAACATTCTTGGAATAAGTCATGATCTATGTTACGAAAATCACGATAACTAATTTGAGTTTCAGTGATTATTACTTTAAAATCATATGAGTTATAAATTAGGCGAAGTTTTGAAAAAGATGATGCAATGATTTGATCAAAAAGTAATAAATTTGACTCATTAGCTAATATGTAGATGTCAAGTAGGGTACTAGTGTTCGTGAAGTGAGTAAACCAATATATGTTAATTGATTGAACAGGTTGGAGTTTGAATTTTACAAATTATTACAACTCAAGTCACTTGCAATAGTAACATCATTGTAACGCGCAGCAAGGTCCTCCAAGTAACGCATGAATTAATTATAGGGCACATCAGAACCTGGACGATAAGTGTAGTTCAATAATAACTTACTGTTACCACCAAAAATTTCAATGTGTAAGTACTTAATTTGCTCATTATCCTTCGATCTAATCAGTCTTTATGACGTATCTTGTTCTTGATGTAAATTGATACCCCACCAGCATCACTTCTTCTATCATTTCTAAAAATATTGTACCCAAAAACAAAACTATCTGGTAGATCTCCCTCAAGCCATGTTTCAGATACAACACACATCTTGTGAAGTAAACTTTGAGCATTAATATTACTACGTTTCGACCTTTTCGATAACGTTTCCTTTCTTGGGTTCTTCTAATTTGTCAAAAATAAAATAAAAACACAAAAGGATCTAGATTTTTACTCGGTACTGTTTTATTTCCGTTATTACACTTAAAAATAAAATACATGAAGTAATTTGTCGAGAAAATCCAAATGATATTTTTTCGGGATAAATCTCTTTTTTCGCTGGGATTTTGGGGATAATATAATATCATAAATCTTGTTATTTAGTTTTTTTTTTGTATTCAAATTCATGTACATATTAAAAAATCATATTTTTCTGCTTGATGATGGTCACATTGAAAACATTCGCAGCAGATCACAGTATGACTTATTAGAAGCTCTTCTTAGAATAAATATACGATACACTTTAAAAATAATTCAGTTTGCTGCGTCGAATTTATTCCATTTTCTCAAATGATAACACTTTTTAATACAAGCAACTTGTACAACAAAATTGAATTGGCTGATAAATCAGAAGATTTTGATTCTGAAGTTTCTGAAATGATATATGTACATATTAATGTAAATATTTAGAGCTCAAAGTATAAACTAATTCTAATAATATTATACAAATGGATTAAATTAAGTAAATAAATATATGCATGCATTTCCTTTGACATAATATTATGTCATTTTTAAGGATATGTAGGATGAGATTATTATGATTATTTCGAACTTTTGATTAAGTTCCAAATTATAAATTAACAAACACCAAAATTGAATACATTCAATGTTTTGCAAATTTTGTCAAGAAAAAAAGTTTTATATTATTTAAAGAATTTTTACAAATAATTGTAAATATTCCAAAAGAATCTATCTGTTGTGACTGAGATATATTGAATTTGATAAAGCTTTCTACTATTTGTTAACTTATAAGCTTCAAAAATCTTTTTACATATCTGTGGGGATTTTTGGGGATGAGAAATGAGCTACTTGGAGGAATTTGGGGAGTGAAAATTTGCGAATTGGGGATAAAGTATAAAACTGGGAACGCTGATCGACATTAACACTTCAAAATAGTGCTGCCACCTTATGTGTAATTACACATATAATGTGTAATTTTTATTTTCATGAGTAGCCCATGTGTAATTTAAAATTTTATCGTTTTGAGCACTACTTTATTTATTGTGATGACGACTGTAATGACTACAAATAAGGATTACATAGAATGATGTAGAATTGGTTTAAAGAATATTATGTATCTTCGAAAATAAAAAAATTCCCTGAAGAAGTTGAAAAATACCAACGAAACGTCAGATTAATACGTAAAAAAAATAATCATTTATTAAATGACATTGAAAGCCCAAATATTAAAAATATATTCATCATCCAAAAAATTTTGGAATCACACCAAGAATGTCAAATATTTAATCTAAACAAATTAAAGTACTTTCTTATATAGTAGATAGTGCAGTTTCTAGATAGTTCTTTGTAGAGACGGTACTGTTCGGCATATATATTAATTGGCGATGCCGGCCATGTTTAATAAGCATGTATTTGGACATTTAGGTTGTATTTATGTGGCAGCTTTATAAAAGATCGCATATAGCGGATGGTGAATCAACTAACCAATTCAAATTCATGTCAACTTATAACGACGAAACTGCATTATCGAACAATAGTTATTGTAAATATATCTCGAAAAATCTTGTAGATTCTCGTTGCTCTAGTTTTCCTTAAGAATTGTTGCTTCGATGACGTTGCTTATAAGTTTTTTCACGTCCAGCCGGGTGCCATTACAAAGACGTGGTTGGTTGATATTTCTCAACATTACGATTACTGATCCGACTTTAAGTTGGAAATGGTGTGGTGCCAATCCGGGTATGTAATTCCAGCAAGTTCAAAAGCCCGGTCGGATAGCTGATGACATTCCCTCGCGATTTCAGTGTGAATCTTGAATTTCAATTCGTCTATATCAAAGTATATAGAACGTTCGCTCAACCAAGTATGATTTGTGTAATGCTTGGGAGGACTTTTACGATGAGTACGTTCTTCCATTTTGTCATTACCAATGTAATTAGTTTGTTCTCCAGATTGGTTGTTCTGCAACTCGACATGCAAGTTGGTACTTAGTTTGAGTTTCTTGACTTGTTTCCATAAAAAGGTCGACTTCGAACATTTGCCGTTTGGCGAAAATCACCTGCCAACAAAATCATCGCACCACCAAAACGGATTTGATTGTTTGGCAGATCTTTCATCGTTCGGTGTGATGTCTCCAAAGACTCCTTATTCGTCATCGTACATTCTTCCCAAACGATCAATTTGCTCTGCTTCAAAGCCTTGGCAATTGCAGAGTTCTTGGACACGTTGGAGTTTCATTTATGTGAATATTCAGCGGCAACGTGACTGATAAATATGCAGTTCGACCGCCTTGCAACAACGTAGCAATTGATGCAAAACATCATTAGTCATGCAATCTTGGTCCACAAATCAGTAGCAACGGCTTGGTCGGCACTGTAATCAATTGTCATGTCGTAGCGGAATAGAGATCGATAAGTAAATGATGTCTGGCCCAGAAACAAAAAAGAGGTTGATCAGGAAGTAATGCCACACTTCAAAATTAAGGATGACTTTTCAATTCTGAATAATGTTTTGTTAAAAAATTAAAAAATTTTTGTTCCAAAGAGTATGCGTAGATCAATTTTGAGTAAAATTCATGAAGGTCACCTTGGGAGACAGAGATCTAAGACTTTAGTTGACCAATTCGTGTACTGGTCCAACATTTATAACGATATTCAAAATCTTGTTTCAAACTTTGAAATCTGCATAAAGCATAATAATAAAAAAAATGTTCATACTTGTCGTTGATTATTATTAAAAATTTGCCGAAATTAAAGCACTAAATTCTGGCTATAATAGTTCACAGGTAATCTTAAAATTGAAATTAATATCGGACAATCATCCTACATTTAATTCTAACGATTTTCGAGAATTTCGTCAATCTTGGGATATTGAACACAAAACATCGAGCCCCTATTTGCCACGTTCTAATGGACTAGCTGAACGCTCTATTCAGACCTTTAAAAAACTATTTGTGAAAGCATATGAAAGTAATTCTGATCCCTATATACGAGTATCATTATTACATTATAGAACACCTAAGGAGAATTTACCAAGCCCAACTGAGTTGCTCATGTCAAGAACTCTAAGGACAAAAATTCCTTCCTTAATTGAGAATCATCGTCCGATGTTAATTGACCAGAGGGAATATAAGAAGAAGTTAAACAAAAATATTGGTAAATAATAGAACTGGTAGAGACGTCAAACCTGTTCAAAAAGGGATCATGGTTATGTTCAAGAAAACGTCTACGAGTTGTTGGTTTGCTGGAAAGATAAAAGAATGTTGTAATGAAACAAGGTCATACGTTGTAGAAGATAATAGTGGTATTCTTTACAGGAGAAACTAAGATCATCTAAGCATCCAGAGAATAAAACAAGTAACGTATGTGAACCGCAAGATACGCCAAAATCAAGCGATAAAAATTATGCAGAAACTGCCAAGAACAAATATGTAACAAGAAAGGATAGAATTGTTAAACAGCCTGACAAATTGAATTTATAAGCTGTTTATGTATTTTGTATATACATATATATTATAACTCTAGTATGCATGTACAATGAAATTAATTTACTTATTAGAATATTGGTAGAATTTAACGAATAACTTGTAAACACTTTACACAAAAAATTAAATATATGAATTCATGAAAATATATGATTACAATGAATTATAGTATTACTGTATCTTAAGAAGGGAGTGTATAAATCTAGTGTAGTGCAAGAGTGTATATAAATCTAGTACCATAATGTCAGAACCATAAATGTATAAGTTAATAACTCTATATACTAAGAAATTGTAATTGTAATCACTAAAATAAAAGACGTGTTTGTTCAGGCACTAGAAAAAGTCATTAACATTGTTGCGTGCAATGGATTTTAAACTGCATATTTGAAAATCGGTATTTAGTTTTGTTGACATTTTGTTTCAAATTTTATATAGAGTTAGACATCCACTGCAGACCAAAAACGAATAAATGAACGTCGTATAAAAGATTTGAATACTTTAATAATATATTTTAGAACTTTAAAATTCCCCAAAAGCGAGAATTATATTAACTACTTTTTCATAAATGAAACAAAGGAATTCGCCGAGTAAGGATGTAACTACACTTTTGTGTAATTTAAAGGAGAAGCTAAATATGTTATAAAGTCAATAAGAATAGAGTATTCCTTGCAATTTTTAATTTTTTTTTTTTAATAATATAGAGACTTATTTACTTCTGAACATGACATATTAACACTTTTTTGCAAGAGTATAAAAATACATACAGTTGTATATATATACTCCCGTTTGGATTTCTGTAACAAAGGGTCTGTTTTTGATCGTAGGAGTCTATAATTTTCGTGAACATGTAGTTTGACGAATCAAAAAGTCTATGATATATACGATATGAAGCTTAACCTTAAATTTTTTATTATTTCATAGCATTTACATGAACTTTTAACTCTTTTTTTAATTAATAAAATCAAACATTTTCTTTAAAAAACCGGTTGACCGGTTTTTCCTGAATTTTAAAACCGGTTTCTGGAAAATGTCGAATAATCGATCACCCTAAGCACAACCGACCAAAACTATACCTTTGTTGTAGAAATCACTTGTAACAAGCTTAGATAACAACATAAATCTTGAGCTTAGAAAAGTATTGTGAATACTATTGTAAAAGCATTAAAAAACTGTTTAATAATGGCAACTGAACCCTTTCGATATTATCGCTTCTCGGTAGTATCCAATAAATTTCATTATAGCATAAGCGTAGAGATAAATAATTTTACATCTTGCTTATAATAAGCTCGCTAATAGTCTAAGATCCGGCTGCAGAATTAATGTACCCATCGAGCATTTGCTAAACACCAAATATTTACGCATATTAATGATTAGGAGAATATATACTTATATCTGCCAGGTTGCCTATAGAAATGTGACCGCTAGTATTTTTAATTCAATTATTGTTAGTTGATTTTTCGGAAAAAAATTCATTCACTTTTTTTTAAATAAATTGTGTCCCACTTCACGGCAATATATAAATATATATATACTAGTATATATAGACTCTGAAAAAACGCATTTGCCGTTGCGCACTAGTTAATTGTTTCACTTTCAATAGAATAAAAAAATAATAATTTTTTTCTGACGTCAGCTTCTTTATTATACTTTCTTAATTAAGACTTTAAACTAATGAGTTTGCGTATGAACGTTCACGCTTTTGAGTTTACATATGAACTATGTACTTACATTTCTTGTCTTAAATATTGAATTCTTACTAATAATATATACGAGTTTAAATACTAATTAAATTTGTTTGCTGGTTTATCGATTTCTTGTACGTGTACCAAAAGTTCTCTTTTGTACATTGCTATATAATATCATTTCTGAATATACTGATATATCCGTCTTTATCTGATAAACCGGTAGCGGTATTTAAATATTGTCGATCTGTTACTTGAACTTTGGTATACTAGAATTTATTATTACATCTATAGACGCCAAATCGTGCACTACGTGCTTATTTAAATCGATTGTGCTTTGCAAAAAAAAACCGAAGTGAATTAATAAAGTTCTGAGAATTCGTTCTCATCTTACTTAATATTGAAATTCAAATTAGTGTGTTTTAATCTACAAACCAGTCGGGTTTACGCCGAATCATTTGGTCCTTCGAGCCGAATTTAAGGATTTATATTTTTGGATTTTGAAGCTTTCGATCTTCAAGAACACACATCAAACATACAGCATTTACAACGAACAGTCTTCGACATCAAGCTTAGTAAATTTGATTTAAGTGTTTGGGAAAATATAATATATAAAAGATAATATATATGTATATACATAAATATATTAGTATATGAACGTGTATATATATATATATATATATATATGTACCGCAGTAAAACAACAAGTGGTGGTTGATAATATACAACAAAAAACATATATAAGGTCTGAAGATAACATAGTACTGATCGGGTATGATAAAGCAGTATTTCTCATTGTGAATTGTTATATGCGGATAAAGTACCTTTTGTTACACCCTGATCCTTTACAAAAAGCTACGAATTTATGCGAGGCGGTATAGAAGAAAATAGAAAAACAAAAGTTCATATTTACATCGCGACAATTTGTACAAAGTTTAAATTAAATATAAGAAAGTGTAATAAACCAAAAAATAGTGAAAAAGTTTCGACTTAATTTAAAAAAGAAAACAACTGTGCGGGAAATTATTTTATTATTCAATTTGTACTACGAAACAAATCCGCGGGGCCGAGAAAAAAAATATTATCGCAATTTATTAGTGTTATTTATAAATAAAAAATAATTGCCATTTCTTTCGTGAAGAACCAAGAGAGAAAAATCTTGTGTTTTTGTTTTAAATTAAATTATACATTGTACAACAATCAAATAGAATTTTTCTCGTTTCTTCTTCCTCCATTTGCATACTTGGTAAACACCCTACAGCCGTGCAGTTGGTCTATTAAGTTTTACTAAGTGAATGTTACTGGTAAATTTTATGCAATTTTAGCATTGAAATTTTAACATTTAACAGATTCTGAACATAAGAATAAAAAAAATGTCAGAAATTTTAGCAACTTTTATACGCGTTTCCAATGCAATTTTCAAATTTGAAGCTCGGTATGAACGGATACGCGATAGCGACACATTAGGGGTGGCTAGCGAAGAGTTACGAGTTTTATGGGAAAAAGCTAGGGCGGCGTATGACGAGGCCGTGATTGAAGCTGAAACTCCCTTAGAAAACACAAAAAAATAGATAAAGAGCTTCTAGAAACCATCGAAAAGAAATATGAAGCGGTTTTTGCATCTTATGCTCGCTGTACGAAGGCAATAAAAATTAAACGAGACAATTTGCAGGCTCTGCTTGAACAAAGGTGTCCTGTCGATAGGGGTGATGTTTCGATAGGAGATAGTGTCTCGCACAACCTACCTCTAGCACCCTGTGACATGGATGTCTTTAGTGGGGACTATCTTTCGTGGACAACAATTAGAGACCTGTTTACTGCAATTTACATAAATAACAGCCGCCTCAGTAATATTGAGAGACTATGTTATTTATTAAAGAAACCGGGTAAAGAGGCCAAAGAAATTGTTTCGAAATGCCCGCTTACTAACTCTGGATTGAATGAGTGAGATTGAATGGCAAAACCTCAAAGATTTATATGAAAATCCAAGAATGCTGATACATATTCAGCTAAGAGCACTTTTTAATTTAGAGTCAGTGTCTAAAGAAACCAGTTGCACGCTGAAGGGCTTGCAAAGAGGAATAAACGGATTCTTAACTGTTATGGCTACTTATAATATTTCTACTGAGAATTGGGATCAAATTATTGTATTTATGTGTATACAGCGATTACCTACGTATACAGTATCACTTTGGGAACAATCCATAAAAAATAAAACAGAATTGTCCTAGTGGAAGGATGTAGATTCGTTCTTAACAGAACGTGCTCAAACGCTGGATTGTATTCGGGATCTTACTAATTTAGACAGTGGAAAGAAAGCGTGTGGGAAAAAGATAAAAGCTCATGTTTCGACAAAGAGCTCAGGTGCTACTTGTGTTCTATGCCCCAATCAGAAGCATGTATTAAGATTTTGCCGGCGTTTTAAAAATTTGTCGTTTCAAGAACGTTATTCAACTATTGAGAAATTTCTCTGTTGCTTGAACTGTCTTTCAGTATCACATGAGGTAAAGGATTGCAAAAGTGAACATTTGTGTTTCAAATGCAATCAAAAACATCACACTATGTTGCATAGGGAAACTCCTGCCAGTAGCCCGGTAAATTCAAATTGTCAACCGTTGCAATCTGGTCCATCGCCTAATAATTTTATAAGTCGTGTAAGGGAAACCGAACCACAGCTGCCATCGACCTCAACCGCGGCAGCTCGTGGAACTGGGAATCGACAAGTTTTTCATTTATATCAAAACTCCTCGGTTCCACTAGGAACAGCGATGGTTTCAATTATTTGCCATGATACTACTTATCAAGCTAGGGCATTAATTGAACCAGCCTCTGAGGATTCTTTCATTTCGGAATCCCTGCGAAAACAACTACAACTGCCGTCACATTCTACGAATGTAAAAATTGACGGGCGTCTTCGACCACGTCGACTAAAATGTGCCCGATTCAAATAGGTTCGCAATTGAATCGAAGTATAAATTAACAGGCTTGTACATTCGTGTTGCATTCTATATCAGCTAATCTATCTTCCTTCATTTGTACTACAGACATTCACAGGGACCGCGATTTTCACATAAGTAGGCCGATCGATTTGTTAATTAGGGCTGATTTTACCTCAACTAATGTTAGGTGATGTTCGTCAGAGTATAGAAGGATCATTAATGGCCCAAAAAACCGTGTTCGGATGGATTTTGACAGCTCCCGTATCAAGGTCGGGTAAGAATGACTTCAACGTTTTTTCCACCACCATATCGTCCTTTGAGGAGGATAAATTAAATCAGAGTCTGTTAAAATTTTGGGAGTTGGAAGAGGTCCCAAAAAGGAAGATCTTATCTCCAGGGGATAGAATCTGTGAGGAGATTTATAAACGGGATTCCACTAATAGATACATTGTGTCGTTACCTTTTAAAACACGGCATTTGCTTAGGAATTTAGAAATCTAGTGCTATGAGACAAGTTCTCAGAAATGAATCTTCTTTGTCGAAAAAGCCTGAAATAAAGGACATGTATGATGAGGTCATAAAGCAGTATTGGGAATTAGGTCACACGAAAGTAGTACAGGGCTTTACTCAAGCAGTCTAAAAATCTTGTTATTTGCCTCATCATCCTGTTATCAAGTTGGACAGAAAAACGACGAAATTGAGGGTTGTATTTAACGCGTTAAACAAAACGTCAAATGACAATAGTTTGAATGATTGTCTCTACGTAGTTCCCACTTTACAGGCAGATTTGGTAAACTTGATTATCCGTTGGCGATTATTTAAATTCGTGTTCAATTGTGACATTTCAAAAATGTATAGGCAAATTCGTGTCAATTCGGGTCATACACCATTTCAACGAATTCTTTAACGCACATCACCTGAAAGTCAAGTTATGGAGTATGAGTTACAAACAGTAACTTTTGAATTGAATTGCGCTCCTTATTTAGCGATTCGTACTTTATTACAACTCGCAGAAGACTGTGAAAAATAATTTCCACTAGCAGCAAATATTTTAAGAAATTTTAAATTATAAAATTCACTAATTTAAAGTTTTCAATTTACATTAAATCTGGTGGATATATCAGCTGATGATTTGAATAGATGGATTGAAAATATCCCTCTACCCGAAGATGAAGTCATACCCGACGAACAAAACGAAAGAGAAGAAGAGCTGGATGAAACTAAAATACAGGAGCCCTAAATAAAACACGAAGATGTCATTAAACATTTCGAAATTTGTATTAAATGGGCTCAACAAAACAAAATTGCTAGCTCAAATTTAATGGTTTTGAGAGAGCTTCAAGAAGAAACTCTAAAGAGAAAGATATCAATTCCAAAAAAACAGACTCTGCTTAGCCAGTTTTTTTAATAAATTACATACATATGTATGTATCTTTGTCTTATAGTGCTTTATGAATTTTCCTTTTATTTATATATTAATGAAATATGTATGTATGCTCTTTTAATAAAATATTGAAAATACTACGCATACTTTTTGTCAAAACGGAATCTTATTGATTCTACTTGATTGCCTGCATGTAGTAAGCTGCCACGTATATACGCATACTTTGAGTTTTGAATAAAATAGAGGACGTTTTTCCTTTTGATCTTAGTACTGGATGTAACGAACAATTCACTTTAACGAACAGGTCTGACAACGATTAGGTTCATTAAATTATTTAATATTTTTAAAGGAAAATAGGGGAAAACCTTTATATGTATAAAGAAAAATGTTTAGTTCAAATATGGGTAGAAAATATATACGGTTAATAAGGGCTCTTATAGAATAGTCCCTTATAACCTAATTATTTTCAATTTGGTAATTTGCATTTTTTTAATTTTATCTTATGCATTCTCTTATATGTGTATAAGGAGAATTTTCGTATTAAGGTACTTGTCTACAAGTCTTGCTATAAAAGTTTTTTAATTTTTCGTATTTGGTTTCTTCATGTAGTAGGTACGTGGGATATCTCCAGTGTTTATTGTTTATTATTTTTAAACATTTGTTCTGTATAATTTGTAAGCGTTTAATGTGGCAATTGGCAGCGGAATACCAAATAGGACATGCATAACATAATATTGGTATGATAACGTTTTTATATAGTAAGTTTTTATTTTTAAAATTTAACTTAGTTCGATTATTCAAGAGTGACCAAATAGCTCTCAATGTCTTGATTGCTTTTATACATGTTTGTTCAATGTGATTTTTGAAATTTAGCTTCTTATACAAATTAACGCCAATATACTTAACGTCATTCTTGATACCTATATAATAGTTTCCAAAGAATATTTGACGGCTTGGGAGCCGTTTTGGTGATTTATTAAGCGGATAGATAATTGCTTGCGTCTTGTTGGAATTAATTTTAAATTTCCATTAAAAAAATATTTGTAATATGAAAATAGGCCTTATTCCATTTTCTTAAGGAGTGCTTTTGTTAGTTTACTCGAAGCAAGCAAGTCAGTATCATCCGCATAATATGCTTTTCCATGAATTTGGGAACTACAAAGTCAGAGGTGTAAATTGAATAAAATAAAGGTGAAAGGACAGAGCCTTGAGATAGACCAGTATTTATAGGTTTTATTGATGAATTTGAATTAAGGTAAGGTAAGATATTTTATTGAGCCTTTATAAAAAAACAATACAATTAAAATGAATAACAAACATAAGAAAGCTTAGGAATAAAAAGTAATATCCTAATTAACATAAACACGAAACAGTAAACTACTTACATTAATTTGCTATCTATAATAATTATTATAAAATATTAATAGAGAATTATGCCCTTGCTCCCGGGGCTTTACATGGTTCGAGAGAGAATCTCGTATCTAAGAATAAGCTTCAAACTAATTTAAATATTAACTTAAGCCTAATTAAAAAATAAATAAATAAAACAAAACAGGAAAAGAATAAAAAAAAATGTATAAAAAACAAGAAAAAATAAATAAAATATTTACGGACAAGCCGGACTAACCTCTATGTGTGCCTTGTACACTTTTTGAGATAAATTCATGTCTCAAAGAAGTTGACAAATCGAAAGATGGTGTAGTTTCAAATGAATTTTTGAATTATTTACTGATATTTGAAATGTTCTGTCAGTTAGATCAGACTACATAGATATTTTGGAATGTTGGATTCTAATAATCTATATAGTAGGCCATTGTGCCATAATGTATCAAATGCTTTTTCTATGTTTAGCAGTATCACACCTGCTGACGTTTGTTGCATATGCTTCTTATTACTTTGTTTTTAATTCTGTTTATTTGGTGAACTGTGCAATTTTCGCAAGCGAATTCATTGAGACGGGAGTAAATGATCTTTTCCAATGTTTTTCCTAAGTTACTCACTCAATAAACTTATTGGTCTGTAGCTATCCGGGTCACTTTTGGGCTTATTAGATTTATGTATGGCAATTACTTTTGCTTTCTTAGAACATTTAAGGGAAACATTGGCTATTTCCTTAAATGATGTAAATTTAGCACCTTCGGTTGAAGGGGATTGCTTTCTTAAATTATTTGCCTTTAAGTTAATAATTTGATCTGAAGAATGTTTATAATGAGATGTTAGACTATTAGCTGCAATAAATTTACGAGTTAGAGTTTCAGCTTTTTCAATATCTGAGACTATCTTCTTATTTCCCACCTTTAGAATAGAAATGATATTATGTCCTTTAGCCCGCAGACTTCTACATAATCTCCAAAATGATTTACCTCGCGGTTTCATGTTAGAAAGCAATAATGACCATTTCCTGTTCCTGTCGCAGTTAATACTTTCGTCTATAAGTTTGCTTAGGAGCTTAGAATGTTGGTTTTAAAATCTTGCCCCAAGAACGTTGCGACCCTGTTGGCTTTCTTTCTTACATATCTTCTTACCTTTATGTATTTTATTACCTTCTCAGGTAAAACAAAATTACTGGAGGGCTTCAATTTCGGTGTCAACAGATTTCTAGCATCTAAAATTATATTACAAAATTTCTCAATATCTTTATCCATGAATAGTTTTGAGCGACATATATTGATTAATATCAGAATTAATTTTATGGTCAATATAATTCTGAAATCTATTCCGGTTGGTAAACTTATAATTATAATAACTTATGTAAATCTAATATATTTACGTTTGGATTTTTAATAGAACAACACGTTGTGTTGCTTAAAACAAGGTCTATAGTTGAAGATTCGTGCCCATATTGACGAGGAAAATTCATTTTTAGAAGCAATTTCGTTATTTTCTTTCTTCAAGAGAAGCTGAAGTTGTTTTTGTTTTGAATAATTGGTAATACCGTTAGCATTCCAGTGAAACATATTGAATACATTTAATTTATTATGGAAAGCCATGTGCATACTTATCCATCGACATTACAACCTGGATTTGTTCTACTTTTGTTGTACACCTGCTTAAATCTTCTATACTAGTTGAAAATATATCAAAGAGTTCGTGTTCGTCTATATTAAAAAGTTGATTTCCGTTGATTGGCATAAGAGCCTTTACGGTTATATGCCATACCGTTGGAAGGACTATTGTTAATTAAAGCTGGGAACTCTTCATTGCTAACTATTACTACGTTTATGCGCACGTCTTATTTGCGAATAAAAATGTCGCATATTGTATATTTTCAAACGGTGAGTTAGATTTTTATTTGCAAATACAGTTATTTCCGCTTAATTGAGTTTCCCGCTTTATTGCATTAAAAATCATGGAACGAAATCTTTCAGTATACCTGTCTATGTTAAAATACCCGTTTAATTGAGTTCCGTTTAATTGCGTCACCCGCTTAATTGTTTCGCAAATTAAGACCGCATTGCGAAAAACAAGAGCAAATGTTTCGCTTAATTGATTCCGCCTACTTATTTTTTTTGCTCCGCAAACGTAAAAAAAAATTATTTTGCGGCAAAAAAGTCATGGTTCTGTTCATCATGTAAAAGGGCTTTTTCTGACATCGTGTAAAAAAGAACTTCAATTCATATGTTTTTGTGAATTTTTTAACATTTATAGTAGCAAATTTTCAACAGGTGAAGAGTTTGCAAAAATGACTTCGAGAAGCCACATTACTTTAAATATTAAACAAAAATTAAATTTAATTGATTATTCAAAAAATATGACAAAAGTGCTCTTTGCAAAAAATATAAGTGTTCTAAAGCAACAATAAATAGAATTTTAAAAAGCGGAGATTCAATTGTTGAAAAATCTAAAACGTTCGGATTGTCAACAAAAAGAAACCGGAGCGGTGCCTGTTTAAATGTTGAGAAAGCCCTTAAAATATGGTTTAAACAAATGCGTGAATCGGGAACCTTAGTTTCCCGCAACATAATTTTGGAAAAGGCTAAAATGTTCGCTGTGGAAATGGGTGTTGATTTCAACCCCAGTAGTGGTTGGCTTCACCGTTGGCAGAAAAGGGAAGGCATAATTCTAAAAAAAGAGAAGGTGCATCTGCCGATATTGATGCGGCAAACGCATTCCTTGATACCGTTTTGCCAACTTTAATATCAAAATATGAGCCTTCAGATATATTTAACGCTGATGAAAGCGGTTTGTTCTTCCGAGCATTACCTAATTCAACATTATCAAAAAAAGGAGACCAAAAGCGAGGCTTTAAGAACTCGAAGGAACGTTTAACACTACTGTTTGTATGCAATGCTACCGGTGATTATAAAAAATTTATTATTATTGGCAAATCAAAAAATCCAAGGTTTTTTAAAAACAAAGTGTTGCCTCTGGAATATTATTCGCAACACAAAGCGTGGATGACTCAAGATTTATGGCAGAAATTTTTACTTTCCCTTGATGCTGAAATGGGAAAACAAAGACGTTAGTTGGCAACGTATCTTCCCATAAAACATCAGCAAATTTATCAAATATAGACTTGCAATATTTACCAGCTAATACAACTTCAATAGCACAACCCTTAGATCAGGGCATAATACACAGCTTCAAATCTTACTATCGGCAAAACATTATAAGGAAACAAATCTTAGCGATTGAAAGCGGAAAAGCTATTGGAGATTTTATTAAGAACTTAGCATTTTTAAAGCATTGCATATTATAAAAAACTCTTGGTGGCTTGTGAAACCTTCTACAATTGCAAACTGTTTTAACAAGGTAAGCTCCCCTCACTTGTTTGTGCAATAAATGTCACAGTCGCTACATTTCAGACTAAATTTTTTTCCTCCGCTGAGCAAGTCGATTTAGAAAATGATATTGTAGAACTTAATATTGATGATGCACATCAAAAGGAATTCGAAAATTTCGTCCGCTGCGATGATAATGTACCATGTTATGTAACACTTACAGAGCAGGAAATCATCGAAGAAATTGAGTATATTTCGCCCTCAGACTCTTCCGAAGATGAAGAAAACGAAGATATTATCAGTCCTCCTTCAACAAAAGAGGCAGTGAATTGTCTCCATGTACTTCGAGATTTCTGTTTAGCACAAAATTATTGTTCACATGAACTTGATGATATAGAAAAACGTATTATCGAAGGCCTTAACAAATCTAAAATTCAAATGTTGATGACTGATTTTTTTAATCACATTAGTTCATCATAAGTACATACTTATGTAAAGAGTTTTGTATAAATTATAATATACATTTTCATACATATACTTACATATTTTTAAGTTTTGATCTCCTTTTATATTGAATTTTGTGATTTTTGTTCCTTTATAAACATTGTACGATGAACGTACCTGATTTTTATTTTGTTTTAATAAACCTAAACAATTTTTCAACTTAATATGTAACTAAAGAAATGAGTTATATTTTCCATCTACGCATGGGTGTTTCGCTTTATTGCTCAATTAAGCGATTTCCGTTTAATTGCGTCGGCGATTCAATTCAATTGCGTCAAAAGTCGTGCATTTTTAGAAAATCAATTAAGCGGAAATAACTGTAACTAAATCGCGAAAACTATTCACGATTAATAAAACTATTTGCAAATAAAACACAGAAAGTTGCCACTTTTTTAAACGTTTTTAATATTTTCGTCGATCAAGTAGACCTGTAAACATGTGACAGTCACAATAAATAAAATTAAAGAAAGGAGTTTCTACAAGTAAAGCGAAACAATGCTAAAAGTGGTGCCGGGAGCAAGACCCTAGAACACTTTGTGGATTTAAATGATCTGTTGGGAGATCGACCTACAGTGGCGGCTGTAGGACTAGACACCACTCTTGAAGGATTCTCAGAAGATGACATAAAAGAAGAAATGTTCGAAGAGTATTTAGATGAATCGGTAGTGCAATCAGATGAAAAAAAAGTTCGAGTGAGAAGACGCCAAAGAAAAAAAGTAAGTTGTTCATAAACATGAAATATTTTTAAAATCAGCATTTAGCAATTAATATTTTTGTATGTCCACCTTTTAGGGATTGCTATTCAAAACACGTTGTTGGAGATATCAGCAGACATTAAAGAATCCCAGCAAGCTGTAATAGAAGCTATTAAGGAAGAAAATAGTTCATATCTGGCCAAAGAGCGTCATTTGCATGCTGAATATATTCAAGACATTAAAGAAATAACGGCAGAGGACAGAAAGGAAACGAAAGAAATGTTACGGGAACTTTTGAACAAGTAATAGGAAAAAACATTTTTTTCGAACGTTTTTTAAATCATTTTAAACATTTATTTTAATGTAAGCTCGGTTCACACGCCGTTTGGAAAGTTTTTACTCGTTCAATTTTTAAAATTGCGCTTCGTTTTGGTGATGTAAAATTTAGTTTTATAATTTTCAATAAAAAAAAATTATCTATAGGAAATTCGATCAATTTAACGATAAAACACTTGACGAATGACGTACGAACCGAGCTATTATTAAAATGTTCCCCTCTGTTCTGCAAATCTGGTCGATTTGAAATCGTGCGATTTCTAAAATTAATAATGGTCTTTGAAACGTTCTAAAAATCATATACGATAAACCTTCTTTCTGATATGATATTTGAGGCTCTAAGTATATAATAAAACAATTTAAAAAAACAGAGTGGAAATCATTCTATCAGCGGAGTTAGTTTTGTCTGAAATCGTACGATTTCAAATCGAATCTATTTACAGAACAGGGCCATATAATTTCATGTTTCTTACCTAGTACATCAGCTATAGCCACTAGGCTATATTTTATTTTATTTTCATGTTTTAATGAATGAATTGTTTAAGTTTTTATCAACCAACTGTTCATGTTTCAATGGATAAAATTTTAAGTTTCTGTTTTTGTCAATTTATATTTTTTAATAAAAAAATATACCAAATAATTTAAAGTTTTCTTTATTAGTTTTTATAGTAAATAATAGGAATTTAATTGGTTAATAAATTTTTTTAATTAATTATTTAATCGAATAGTCATTATTTGATTAATTCAATGTCTAATGGTTTGACGCAAGGGGAAATAACTTTCCAAATAGTTTTTAATATTTTCTCTTATTTTTTTCGGGTCAAAATGTTCGTCAGATATAATTGTGGTAGAAGTCACTTCCTTTGGTTGCGGATAAATATTTTGGGTTTCCTCAAGCTCATTCCATGTATTACAATAACGTTGCTTTTGTTGTTCACAAAAGTTGTGTAAAACTGAACAAGCTATTACCACCTTAGGAACCATAGTGGCAGAAATATCATTCCGTTTCGACAGACAACGCCATCTCCCCTTTAGCCTGCCGAATGCATTTTCAAACTGCAGTTAAATGACTCTTCCGTTCGCGTAAGTGCGCCAGTATATGGTTTTAGTAACCATGGCAGTAAGGGATATGCTGGATCACCCACAAGCATTAGGGTGGTGTTTACGCCATTTATTGTAGTTGTGAATTGTGGAATTACTTGGGCTACATGTTTGAAAATACCAGATTTCTTGAATACTGTTGCATCAAGAACACTTCCCGGAAATTTGATGCTTACATTTCTGAACCCATTAAATAAAAATATATATTTATGAAAAAAAAGTAAATATAACTTTTTTAAAGCTATTTACATGTACTTATCATCCACAACTGCCTGCACCACCATTGATGGCCATCCCTTTCTGTTAATATAATCCAAATATCCTTTAGACGGGGGCAAAACCGGAATATGTGAACCTATGTATTAAAATCATACTCGATAAATTGTAATACACCTGCATAATAAAACTCACCGTCGCACAGTGGCTGAAAATCGTTTTTCATTGGCCAAAATTCTGTAACTTTTGAACCGATCAAAATATTGAAGTAATGTTTATTTTATTCGATAGATATTTAGTTCAGCTTGACTCAGTTTAAATTTCATTAAAATTGATTAAGGACTTTTTAAGGAATTCTAGGTCAAAGTTGAACTTTTGAATTTTTTTTACTTTTAGAGTGAAATATGGGTTTATTATTTTTTTATTTATTAAAAAATTGAATATTTGGAAATTAATAATAATTATAAATATTTTTTGTAATAATGGAATTTTTTTAATGTTACAATTAAAAAAAATTTTACACTGAAAAAAATAGTAAAATCAACTGGAGATTTTGCTATTACAGAAAAATTAAAAATTTTTTGCTGACAAATTTGCAAATTTGTTTACACTCAAAGAATAGTTACACTTAAAAAAACACGTTAATAATATTATCTAAAAATATTACTATTACTACAGAAATATTTATTATTTTTTGCTGTCAAATTTGATAATTTTAAAAACATTTTAAAAATAAAAAATGCAATAAATTTTAATAGCATTTGCAACAATGGTAGGTTCTGTTTATTATTATTTTTTACTAATATTATGTTTTTCGTACTTAAATAACAATGAAAGGCAATTATAATTATTATTCATTTGACTCAAATATTGATTGCAAATATTCCATATTTTGTTCTGTGCTATTTCTGTTCTTTAGTAGTTTTTTGGCTTCTTCATCTAAATCCCGATGTTCCACTTTCCATTGATTTCGAATACTGGAGATGAACGGATCTGACGTTGCCAATAATATATTAAATAGATCTTGATTTGTTGAATTTCTTGACATTTTTCTAGTATTGTGCTCTCTATAAAATCTGTAATCCTTGTTCCTTTTTTCCTGAGCCTCCTCTGATAGATCTCCAAGTGGCACCAAATGATATTTAATGACATCTTCTCCATGATAAAGGATTTTGTGAACTGTTGCAGACATATTTCTCCATGGGTAGTTGGTTGTATATATTTTTGCAGTTTCCTTTGCATAATCTCCAAATTTTCTAGAGTCAATTTCTTCATTGCACGCAAGTACTTCTAGGATTATTTTAAATCTGAAAATAAGGTTAAAATCCACTCCTGTTATTTCAGATGCTGTTTCTGGATCTGAAAAGAATCTTCTTGCGGTATTGCCATCATTTGTATTGCCTGACCCTTGTTTTGGCTGATCTATAATCAATCCAAATTTGCGATATTCATCTTGAACATGTTTCTTTTTTGCACTTCTTAACTCTTTGTTGGTTTCGTTGTTTCTTATTGATCCTGAAGACCCGAAATCCAAATCATAGCTGATTTTTAGTATGTGTTCCATAAGTCGTATTCTTGCATGTAGTGGTGATAATCCAAATTCATATGCATCGGTATTATCTAATGATTTTGTCGGGACTTGGTTTAATTGGGTTGATGTTGCTTGGCATATAATGCAGCTGGATGCAGCCTTCGTGCTAGTCAAAGCCTGACCTACTTTTCCATCTATCATTGTCAGCACTAATTGGTAGCTTACTTCAATTTGCTGCCCATCCAACTGTAATTGTAATGGCTGTAGTGTTGCAATTTGGGTCTTGATATCACTAACTTCTTTGTTAATGGCATCATGAGTTTCTTTTTTGAATTCAAATTTGATTGGCCTGCAGTATTTCGTAGAAGATGGTGTCTCATTTTTCCAAATATTCATTGTTTGCGTTGTACTAGTCGAAGGCTCTGAATCTTCCAAAATCTTTTTCAATAGCAATGGTACAAATGATACCATGAACATATCTGAGTCCGATATATTTTCACATACAGCTTGTTTGTATTGTTTTTGTCCCGAAGAACCATCACATCCCCATTTACAAAAAAGAATTAACTTTGTGTTTCCACATTTCTTTAACTCATTTCCTGTTATTGATTGTAGCAAGTGTTCGGCTGTGTGATCAAGTAGAGATTGTAGTTGTACCTCTGCCGAAATTGGTGTGATTGTAATAGTGTCCTTTGATGGCAAACAGTCCATTTTACCAGCGGTTATGTAATGATATGCTGGATACATATTTGAACCTTTTTCAATCGCACTCAGTCTGAGCTTAATATATTGCTGTTTTGTTAATTTCAAATCCAGAAATAATGCTAATGCCTCCTCATTTGTGTACTGTATTGCATCACTCGGAGTTGGTATACTTTTAAGAATCCGTTTTGTTCTCACTGGACTAGCTTTAACAACCTTCTCAATGATATCCACTTTTGTTAATTGGTTCTGTGATCGTAATTGATGTAGGAAAGATTCTTTTATATTTGTACAACCAATTGCATCGTTGATATCTTTAAGTTTCCGCCTCTTAGATCTATAGCTGCAGTTGTCCAATGATTTGCGTGGTCTTCCAGCCTTATCTTGCTTTGCTGTTTCTGCAGCGACAGTAAGTTGGCCCTCTAACCAGTTTGCACTTTTTATATAAAAGTTTTGTTTACTGT
The DNA here is from genome assembly GCA_956483585.1 of Gymnocheta viridis. NCBI lineage: Eukaryota > Metazoa > Arthropoda > Insecta > Diptera > Tachinidae > Gymnocheta > Gymnocheta viridis. Next base: position 39,464,878 of record OY101444.1, read on the forward strand.
AGCGAACTTCTTTGTAGCGTTTTTTAGTGCTTTGACGAAATTATATAATTGCTCTTGCATTTCGGTGCTACACGAATTTAAGTTTAATTTTATTTTAACGTAGCTAAGAACATCTTCCTGGTTTTTGTGTCTAAAATACTCTTCCGCCAGTTCTTTATAACTGAAGCTCTCCATATTTTTGTGAATATTTTTATTTGCGTCTGTTATGTTTTACCCGTACACCTGGAGGATTAACTTATTACTGAGTAATCCCTTATCGAATCCGTAGTTTTATACATTTTTAGATACATGTTATTCACACATTGATCTTTAATTTCATAGCAGGTAGTGCTTAAATTGCACAAAACTGCACATGTTGTCCAGACCTTAATATCAGGTAAAACTGATTAGTATCTCGCCAATATTTGTTGTTGTTGTTGGGTTGTTTTTTTATTTTTAGTGGTTTAATGTCCCGATTATTGTTATAAAATTGCTTATGACTTTGGTTGACCCTAACATTTGATAACAGGTAAATTTAGAAACAGATCATATGTTTACTGTAGAATTTTGTGATAATTTGTGATAATTTTATGACTTATTTTTTGCTGATCAAAACAAAGCCATTAAACCCTTTCGCAGGTATTATATTTAATTTTTTTAGTTTTACGTAGTCTAAAGTAAAAACATAAACTTTTAGGCAAAAAAGTGAAAATTATATACACCATTGTATACGAGTACTTTGGAGTAATTTCATTAAAATGAAAAAAGTGTTCTACACACGGCTCGTCACGGGTGCAAAAGTATATATAGCGGTAAAGAGGACACTTTCACCTTTCTCCGGGTGGTATACATTTCTTGTTCCCTTTTGTTCCCTAGAAGTTCTATTCTACTAAAGTTTAAATTTGAGAAAAATATAGTAGTTTCATAAATATTCCGTAACGCCCTTAATATTAAACGCTAGAGCTCTGACCACTTACAAAAACTAAAGACTATAATCCTACCAACATTATAAAAAAGACCGCAGGCCATTATCGATGATAGCTTGCGAGTAGTAATCATTTATTTTTGATAAAAAACAACAGAAAAACACCTTTTTCTGAAATTACAAAAAACCGTTGAGTTTGACAGCATGCCACGCTCACAATTATCAATAGTTTAACCTAATTTTTTGGCTACCTTAATCTGGATATATTAGCTGCAAAAGGGCGTAAAAATTTTAAAAATCGGTGACAAAAAAAAATTTGACTTTTGGCCAATGAAAAACGATTTTCAGCCACAGTGCGTCGATCGCGCCAATTATGTTTGGAATATTCGATTTTTTCAAAGTTTTTGACAATTTGAAGGCGTTCTTCCAAGATAGGAAACTTTATAAAGTCCGTCGTTATATTTAAAATCGCATTCACCACAATGTGGAAATATTTATGCACTGTCCACTTATGCACACCAAAAACGTCTCCTACCACACGATACTCTGCACATGTTGCTAATTTATATAGGCAAATAGCAACTTGTTTTTCTGGTGACACAGGGGTATTAAGGTGAGCCTTCTGTTTTGGCAAATGTGGTTTAATTAAGTTGCACAAAGTAAGAAACGATGGCTTCGGGATTCGCATCGCTCCGAAATACAGATCATTGTTTTTGGGCTCCTTAATCAGTTGCCAGTAATGGTCACTTCTAGGGCGCGCTTTGAATCTTCTTTCTGTACGGTGTTTGAAAATGGCGTTAGCGATTGCAAATATATGTACATATATGTATGTAATCTGTTCTAAGAGACTCCAGAATAGCTTTATATCTCTGCCGCCTTTTTTCAGACGCTGCAAAAGAATTGATGTATCTCCTATTTAGAAAACTACGAGTTAATTGCTTCCGATTTTGAATTAATTGCACTGCTAGTAAAATATTAATTTTGGTTTTTGCCATTTTCCTAAAAATTGAAATTGTAAACATATGTATACATAACAGTGTTACCAAATAATCGTATTTACGCGATCAGGCACCACAAAAACTAGATTTTATTTCGTATTCAATCTGTCATATAAACAGTAAATTAGGTATTTGCAAGTTATTTTTATTTGCAAATAGTTGTGTGCATAAACGTGGTATATGACTGATTTAGGTTGTTTGCTGCTGTTTCTTTGGGCATTTCTGGAAAAAGCCCTATCTCTAGCCTCCAGATAGTAAGCACAAATGGACAGTTAATGTCGTTAGCAGAATGATCAGTGCGTTCCTTACCGTGCTTTGTGCAATTAAAACATGCTGGTCGTTTTCCGTTTGTGTTATACGGGCACTCTTTTGTGTGATGTTCCTTAGCACAAACCATTCAGACGATCCTTCTATGACAGTTTTCCGCTCCGTGGCCGTACATTAAACCATTTCAACACTGGGTCGGCTTATTATTGTACTTGTCTTACACTTTTTTCACGTAATTAGCACTTTTGAAATGGTTTTAACATTTTTTAATTTGTACATCTTTATATCAGGTGAGAAAACTTCTGTTTATAAATGCATTCGTTTCCCAATAGTTTTTACACATCAGTATATGGTGCGCTGGCGTCCACAACGATAGGCGGAGGCTTACGTATTTTGGTTTCATTTGCCAGTATATTAGTGTTCGTAGCGATTTCCATTTCATTTGAGTTATCCAGAGTGCTGAATCGATTTTGTGATAAAGAGCTCATGTGTCTAAGAACATTGCTCTCTAAGGCTTTTTGCCTGAGCAAATATTGCTTTATTAAAATCTTTTTAATTTTGGGCCCGTGGGCCATTTCTTTCTTTGTAGCTTTAAAAATTTCGGGCTTATTAAATAGCACGTGGGCTAAAAAATTTTAATAATTCAAGAAATTAAACAACAATATTATGTATGTATGTATGAAGTTATAATAACCGTTCTTTTTGTTTTTTTTTTTTGAACAAGCGCTATTACTCATTATACGACCGATCGTTATGAGCTTACAATTCGCACTGAGTTTAAGAAATTGTTTTGGATAAATTCGTTATTTTATTAAGAGAGTACTTTTTCTGAAACAAATTATTCATTAGACTAGCAGAACGGATCAGTACTCATTTCGAGGTTGCTCACCATCTCATTCTTTGTTCGATTTTTTCACATTTGACGGTGGATACTAGTGACTTGTAATAAATGAATAAGCTGTACTTTTCGTTTTCTAATTCGTTGAATAATATGGTTAAATATTTGATATTCCTAGTCTGTTTAATTCAACAAATTACGTATAAATATTAACTTTTGAAATTCTTTAAACTTTTTGATTTGCTCAAAACTTAATGGGAAATTGAAAAATATTCTATCCGCAAGAGTTGAGTAAACAAGATATTTGTATGAATATTTTACACAAGATGGAGAACGATAAGATGAACCATTCTGCTTTCTCAACTCAAAAATCACGTTTTTTTGAAATATGACTATTTTGCAGTAAAGGAGCGATATGTCTACGCAATTTGGCTGAATTTGGCACTTTTTTATTCATATTACAAACTTAGAAATTTTCCAACTAGTTAACCTAACCTTGCCTTATTACTTTTTCTATGAGAACAATGTTGTCAATTAAACAATATACAGTGAATCACAATGAAAACAGCACACCTCTAATAAGGAAAAAATTTTGCGATACTTCACAGATAATAATACAATATATTAATTAATACGCATATATTTGAAAAGCTAATATACTTAGTGATAAAAGAAATCATATTTAATCAAATTATTTACAATTACGACAATGTTAAATAATGTTAAAGAGAAAAGTACATTTTTTTGTCTCAGTGAAAATGGCCCGTTTCAAAATATAACGGTTAATTTTAAAATAAAACAAAAGAGAATTTATTTTTGCTAAGACTAGTTTGTTTTTACTTCTTAATGCATTGATCTGAAATCATTAAATCACAATTAAATGAATTTTTAAGAAGATGGGTCGTCATACCACAATGGAAGTAAGAAAATTAGTTATTGACCATTACAAAGATGGAAAAAGTCAGCGGTAATTAGCAGAAATAGTCAAAATAGCACGTTAAACGGTGAAAAATATTATTAAAAGGTTTAACGAAGAAAAACAAATTGGCAGCAAGCAAAAAATCTGTCATAAAAAATTTTTTCTGACAGGGATGAACGTTGGATACTCCGAAAGTCCATAAATAATCCAAGGTTAAGCGCCTCAAATCTTAGTGATATAGTTGAAGAGCACTTAAATATAAGTTGCAACCCAGAAACCATACGAAGATTGCTCAGAAAAGCTGTACTTAATGGAAGAATTGCTCGGCGCAAAAAATAAAAAAACTAAGACTCGAGTTTGCCCACACCTATTTGATAAAGGTTTTTTATTTTTGGAAACAGGTTTTATTTGTAGATGAGTCAAAATTTAATATTTTTGGTTCGGACGGTAAGATTAATGTGTGGAGAAAGCCCAATGAAGAGTTAAATCTCAAACACTTAAGGCCTGCAATAAAACATAGCGGTGCTCACGTCTTGGTATGGGGTGCGTGCTCTGCGGCAGGCGTTGGAAATCTTGATTTTGTGGATGGAAACATGGATAGATTTCAGTATTTAACAGGTTTAAAAATTAGTTGAAGCAAAGTGCAGAGAAATTGGGAATAAAGGATACTGTTGTGAATGTATGTGTCATCAAATTTGAGAAGGGTGCTTGTTGAAAGTAATCGTTTAACCAAGTAAATTACTCATAGTGTGAGGCAATCCACTTAAGATGATATTGGATATTTGGAAAATGTATAATGCACTTAAAGTGTTATTAGATCAGAAATGTAAATCAGAAAATATCAATTGTTGTGACACATGTTTAGCACATACATTCACGACACTTTTCGATAGTATATAAGTTTAGCTCGTAGTAAAATATAATATCAGTCTTTGGAAATAAATAAAAACGATTGTACAATTATTATAATACTCTCCACTTTTACCAGGACAACGACCGAAAACATAAGGCGGGAATAGTAAAAGAATGGTTATTGTATAACTGTCCAAGAGTTATCAAAATATATAATTGAAAATTTATGGCATAAGCTGGAGTTAGAAGTGCGAAAGCACAAAATTTTTAATGTGCATGACCTGAAAGCGCCTTTACGAGAAGAATGGGAAAATATTTCTTTATATTTTACAAAAGAGTAAGTGGAATCCATTCCTAATCGTCTTAAATCTGTTATTACACAAAAAGGATTCCCAACAAAGTACTAAAAAAACTGATATTTTCAGACTAAAAATATGGTGGGCCATTTTCATTGTGAGCTGAAATTTATAATGTTTTTGGTTTTAGTGATAAATTTTAATGTTTTACATTTGAACTTTAAACAATTTTAAGTTCCTATAGAGAATACTAAATGAACTTTATTTTTAAGAAATAATTTTTTAAAATTTTCTTTTTTTTAACAAATATTAAACCTATATTAAAACTTTTTGTGGTGAGCCAATTTTACTATGATTCACTGTATGTATGTATAAGTAGTATTTAGATATAAATATGAATGCCTCTGTAACTATAATTGTTTTCTTAAAACTTACCAACTAAATTTAAATATAATCATTTAAATAGTATTTTCCATTTTAAATATTTATTGTAGAAAGAGAGGTAGAGAATAAATAATTTGCATACATATTTGATATTGGCTAAACATGACATTGTGTGTAACAAACACACTTCATTGTCGAGAGCATGCATGCCTGGCTTCACATTCACAATTTTATTTTTACATTAAAACATTTTCTTTATATGAATTACAAAATTTAGCTGGGGCTTGATTCAAAATGTGTTTTAGTATAAAAATGATTGCGAATTGGTTCATCGTAAACATAAAACTTGCAGCTTTATAGGAGCGCACATATGAATAACAGACAATTTTAAACTAAAAATAATTTTAAGGACAAAAAAAAGGATAAAATGAAAGTATTTGTGAGTATTAGTTGTAAACGAAAACAAATTTATGATAAACGAAAACTTTCACATTTTAGGCGTGCTGTTTAGTTGTTAGTGTATTTTATTTGGCAGTGGCAGATGTTAACAATGGTAAAAAGAAAGTGGGTGTCGCAACAGATAAAAGTAATGATGGTAAATCAAAACGAGATGCATCATTGCCGAGCAGCATATATCACGGACCTTCGTATAAATATTTGCCACCGATTTCTTCTACTTATAATTCTGCAGGATTTTCTGGTGGCCATATATCCGGCTTAGAAGGTGGATACAGATCGGGAAACAATGGGCATATTCATAGTCATCAAGGATTTTCCTCCGTTAATCCAAACGTCTTTGGCCCCCATGGGACTGCTTCAAGTTATAGCGGTGGCAGCCACAGTTTTGGCTTTCCATTTTCTAACCATTATGCTGGCCAGGGATCCACAAAACACTTTGGGTCGGGTTTGAAAGGCGGTGCAGATTATCACTATGGTGCTACATTAGGCCATGGCGAATATCCCATAAGCCGTCCTCATTCGTACCCTGTTGGCCATGGCTATGGTGGTCCGGTATCTAGCGTTTCTAGCTTAGAACATAATTTACATTCTTCAATTGGGGCAAATGCTGCTTCGGGTAGTGGCTATCACTTTTCTAAAGATTCTTCCGGATTTGGACCAGTTCAAGCAGTAAGCAGCTCTATTGAATCTAGTTTGGATGGAGAACATCATGTAGATCATGTTCATAATGGTGCTCAAGAATATATTTATATAAATTCAAATGTACCCACAGGTAATAGCAATTCGCATAATTATGTAAGTCAACAAGGAAATCGGGTAGTTGCAACTGCTTCATATCTACCTCCAGTCAAACAACATCCTTTTCCTTCAAGCAGCCATGGTGAAGCCATTTTATCCGCAGGAGATTCTTACAATACAAAATATCAATCTCAAGCTTCTACAAATGTAGAACAAGGACCAGTTTACGCTGCTGGCCACAAGGGCTTAGGATATTTCAGTTTTATGGCTAATAAGCCGAACGTATTGCACACCAGCATATCGGGATCAAGTTTCAAACAACCTTCTTACTCCAAGGCTCCTTTCAAGCCATCTACATTCTTAGGTGCCAAATTTGAAGGATCTTCGCATAATGATGCTCTCTCTCAGCAGTATTTACCTTCTGTAGGAGCAGAAAATGACTCTGCAGGTTATGATTATCCAATGCCTTCTGGCCCTTCAATAAATTATCAAGAACCCAGCTATCCGCAGTCTGCGGAATCAAATGCAGGTACTGTGCTTGAACCAGACTCTTCTTATCTGAACCCTAAAAATAATCAAGATTCTCCTAATGGAATACATTCAGCACCCAGTAGCAATTACTTGCCACCCAGTAATTCTTACGGAGTTCCCTACTCTAATTTGGGTAAGAAATAAAGCATATTGCACCCACTTATTTATTTTTCCCCAACTTTCTAACTGGTGTATTTTGTTGCAATTACTCGTATGTTTATAATTGATTTATAAGCAAATACTCTTTTAATTAAAGAAAATAAAGCACTTACATTAGACAGTTGAAAAGTAAAAACCAGAAAGAAAACTTTTTATTTACTGTCGGCAAAAAAATCATAATAAAATATTGCTTTATTTAGTTTTAGTGGAACCTTAACCTTTGTTTTTAAATTTTATAAGAAAATTTTCCAAAAATATAATTTCATTTAATATTTGTTTGGGCTTGTGTTTGGTAAAAGTGTGTAATTGATAATAAAATACGTGTTTTTTAATTGTATAACAAGTACATACAATTTATGATTGCTAATGTACTCGTACATATTTATTCACTTTGTAACTTAAAATTAAATAATTTGTATAATGTAGAAAATAAAAGACAAGTTGAATATATTTAAAAAGTGGTTTGATGCGTGAAGTTTTTTTTTTTGGTTTTGTTTTTTTGCAAGATGACTCGATGGCTTTCGTTCATAATATACTATCGATTTATGTACATAACTCTGAACAACTGATGGTGCGGTGCCATGCCAAAGATTTGTTTATAGCTGTTGTGCATAGTTGACAAATAAATCGTTTTAAAATTAAAAATTCATCTCACAATTGGTATGATGTCAATCACCATAACTTTCCCACTTTGGTTGTCCCACAAACAGAGCGCACTCTCTCACACACACACATGTATGTAGATTAGTCAAATAACCATATCAAAGAAACTTAATAGTTTATTAAGACGACAATAATAATTTGAATAAAAGCTGAACGATGTAACACTAGTTTAACTTTAACAATGCAAAAATATGCAGATATGCACTGCAAAATAGTGTGAACAAAGCCATATCGAGTTATGAATATAAATTGTGATAAGTATGTCGTAGTTGCATCATTAAAAGGGAAATTGATGCTTTCTATTTCAGGAATTTGCATTTATACTAAAATATTCAAAGGAACATAAATAAGTCTCCTTATTAAGCGTTGGCTCAGGTAGTAAGCACGTTGACTACAAACCGAAGGACCTGGGTTCAAACCCAGTGTCAGACAGAGTCATGAAATAAAAACACCACGCATTTCTCTGATGTGCATTGGTGTGCCTTTGTGTCAGTTGTTGGCGGAAGGTTTCAGTGGCGAAGGCATGGTCACTGAACAGTACCAACTTCAGCTGATACTAATTCCAATGTAACATCAGAGCGCCCTCCTTCGTTGGTACTGAGTAGCACAATCAACGGCGAAGTAAAGTAAAATTAATAAAAAAGAAGTGGCTACTAACTAAACTAAACATAGCTTCAAAACTCGTAATGTCCTCCTCGCCACCAGAGGCGCTGCAACACTGCTCTACGAATAAACGTGCAGAAAAAAGCAGAGTTGTAAAGAACGAATGAAGCTTCACCTCCTTTCATATCTATCACTATCCCTTTCCACTAGTTCCAGCACAATGCATTGCATGTGTAGGGGTCATCCCCTGAGTGCTGGTCCAAGATAAAAAAAAAAAAAATTTTTATTTGAGATTGTTGCTATTATTTTCTGAAGAAGATGTGTAACATTTTGATGGCCGAGAATTTGAGTTCGAGCTCAGTATCGGGCAAGTCAAAACAGCCAGCATTTTTCAGATGTGTCTTAGTGTTTTTTGTTATTGGACTGTTTCAGTGACGAAGGCATGTCATTGGTCATAGAAAGGTACCGGCGGCAATTGATACTGATCCATGCTAGATGTACAGGGCGTCCGCCGTTTGTTTATAGTTTTTGATTAAATGAAAAATAATGGATCTTATATTGATAAATGTTTTATTTAATGTCGGCAATTATGTATGGAATACAATACCAGATAAATGTCCGCCTCTGTTAGCCTCACAAATGCGAGCGCTTTTGAGCACACTTTTCATTACATTCTCACACATTTCACGCGGTATTTCATTAATTTCAACACGAATATTTTGTTTGAGTTGCTCAAGCATTTCTGGTTTGTTTGCATAAACCTTGCTTTTCAGATATCCCCTCAAAAAGAAGTCCGGAGCTGTTAAATCAGGCGACCATGGAGTGGAGGCCAATCAGCATCACAATTTCTTGAAATAACTTATTGTGGAAAGAGGTCTCGCAACGATATAGCACCGTCTTGTTGATACCACACATTAATCAAGCCCAAATCATGCAGTTGTGGCGTTAAAAACTTTTCAATCATATCACGATGACGCTCCCCATTCACAGTTACCGTTACGCCGTTTTCATTTTCAAAGAAGTAAAGTCCAATGATTCCTACTGACCAAATTGCACACCAGACTGTCACTTTAAATGGATCCAAAGGTGACTGATGAATAATTTGAGGGTACTCACATGTCCATTCAAATGAAAATGTGCTTCGTCACTCATTATGATTTTTTCATGAAAATCGGGGTTGCCATGGGCGAGCTGTAAAATCCTATTGGCATATGTACGGCGCACTGTGGACCATTTTACGAGAAGGCGGCCAAAACAAATTTTTTTATGGTCACCGGTTGTAAAATGTTAAATTTTATACGAAAGTAGACACTAGTGTACCTCGGGAGCCAAAAAATTAAAACTTTATTTCAACTATATCACAATGAGCAGGGTGATTCAAAATGGTAATTTTCAGTATTTCTTAGTAAGCTTTTGATTTTGAAACACCTATAACTTTTTTGCTTTAAAAAATTTTTAAACAAAATAAATTTTGTGTATTTGCTTAATTTGATTTTAAAAAATAATTTTTTTTTTGTTTTTTCAAAGGCCCAAATTTTGGTAAACTCTCCCACTTATTGGAGCATAACTTCTAATGTTTGCAAAAGTTCAAAAAGGCATTAGCACCCATTGTGTACCCATCCCGATCCGCCCCTGAGCACCACAACAATTTTCTGACACAAGGTCAAATATTTTTTGCAAAATTTTAGTAAAAGAGTTAAAAAATGTTTTTTCTGTAATGCTCTTTTTTGAAGTATTTTAGTTTTTTTATCAAATTGCTTTTATGAGAGACGATTTTTAGATGGATATGCGTATTTTCAAAAAGAAAATTAATATTTCTTAGTCAATTTCTGAAAATGGTTACAAAAATATTTTGCCTACTTCAAATAAAGTAAATTTATATAATTCAGGTCACAAAAGTACTTTGCTTTTTAATTGATTTACCCAGAAGATGACAGTTTTGAGGCGGCATATGAATTCGGATTGTCCCCTCTTCATTCTAGAATACGCCCTATGGAGCATATTCTTAAATTAGGTTATGATTTAGATTTTTGACCGTTAAGCGAAACAGTGAGAAACAAGTAAGAGAGATATATTCGGCTGTGCCGAATCTTATATACCCTTCACCATAGTATGGAGTGACAAAAGAAGTCACAATCACGAAAATTCGCGCCCACGAAATACGAAAAAAAAATTAAAAAAAATAATTTAAATGGAAAAAATTACATTAAAGCAAAAAAAAAATTGCCGTCTCACGGACGCACCCCCACGTGATGGAAACAAAAAATTAATCACGATCACGCATTGTTGGTTCTAATCTCTATTTCATAGTATAGGCTGATTTCATAAACACAGCTTCCAAAGCAACACTGGAAGCATGAGTTTACAAGGCATTCTCGTGTTGCTTTGTAAACTGTGTTTATGAAGTCAGCCATAAATTATGAATTTTGTAACAAATTTATAACAATTTCTTGCCTAGAGTGCATTATAAAAATATTAACATCCCCTTATTAGCACTTATATATTTTTTCACACATCCAAGAAGTGTTTCAACGTCTTTATCAATAAGCCAGTGGTCTTCGACTAAACAAAGATATGATTTGAAACGTAAGAACAGGTTTAATAATGAAGAAATTCTCCCAAAATAGATAAAAAATATCGACACCTATTGCATAAATCTGCTAGTCTAATGATTAAAATGTTCCAATATTATCTTCACATTGAAAATAATTCAAAGCTATCAAAAATTCTTAAAAAAAAGATCGAACTTCTTCTAATAAAAAGTAAAAGTAATAAAAATAACTAAAATGTATCAAAAATTAAAAAAAAATTAATAAAGGGTTGGTCAGGATTTGAAACCGTACCTTCTTACCCGGTGGCACGATTTCGAATCCTGTACACAACGCAATGCTATTTTTTTTAGAATTTTCGATACATTTTAGTTGTTGTTATTACTTTTTATTTGAAAAAGTTTGTTCCACAATTTATTTAAAAAACCAGGCACAATCTCATTTATAATATATTTTTTTTAATTTTTTGCGTTTTTTCCAATTTTATGAACCATAAAAGGTTTATTTTTCAAAAATATCCAATATGTTATCAGATAAGATTTTGTACAGTGATAAAATAATTATATGATGAATTCAGTAAGTTGTTGACGTTTTTATTTGGTATAATATAATATTAATAACAAAAATAAAAATAACTTGACGGTGTAAGAACAAATTTTAAATTATAAAATATAACAACATATTTTAATTCATTATTTTAATTTAATTTTTTCTTTGAAACTCGTATGATGTACGTATGTGTGTAAACTAGTTGTATTCTGATAGTTGTCTGTTTAAAATTTTGTTAATTTTTCCATTTACTTATCTGTATTGCGGTTGGACCAAACGATAAAGGTTTTGGTTCAATATAACCTGTATACTTTTGATATAGAAACACAATCGAATTTCATTTTGTATATGTTGAATTGGGGGAAAATACGAAAATATGCACAAAAAAATGAAATACAAATATGTACGCATATAAAATTTTTGGAAATTTCCCCCAACATTCCGATCTAAAAATCCAAAGTTCATATGTATGATATGTACAATAGGAACTGATTGTTTGAAAAATATTTGATGAATTGCGAACTATTCTTAGAATACATTTTAATTAAGCCCACATTAAATTATTCAATTGGATCATGCAATCTAGAAGCTAAATATAAATTTGTGGAAAGTAGGTATTTGCAATACTTTTATTCAAAATACACAAGCATTTTAAATTTTTATTCCAAATACAAAATAGTTTTTAATAAAAGTGTAATTTTCACAATGGAAATGATATTTTTTAAGTTTTTTTTTTTAATAAATTTTGGAAATAATTTCCAATATTGCAGTTGCAATTTTTAGAATATGCGCTATTTTCGCGGGGTTTTCAATTTTTTAGTTTCTTTGCTAATTACATTTTGGAGCTTGATATCAAATTAAATTCTTACATCAAACTTTGTTTTTATTTTATAGAAAAGGCAATTAATTGAAGTGCTTTTGAAGATTAACTCACTGATGTTACAGAATGAAAGAAACATTTCTTATCAAATTCTAGCCGGGAAGAGATTTTTCTGCTTTCTTAAGTGTTACTAAGTATCCAAACAACATTTTAATTGTCAAAAGATTTTTTATCACATTGTACATATACAATAATAATACCGGGTTCTGATATACTGCAGGTACGCTCTGCACCTGAATATAGAAAATAATTAAATTTACACAAGTATAAAACAGGATATAAGCATCAATTTTGCCCTTTTTCTGAAATCACAAATAGTCATAAAAAATTAAATATTAATACATTTTCAAAACAAAACGAAAATTCAATTTCATTGATTTAGTATATTTACTCGTACATAGTACATAGTCTTGACGATCTATTACATAAATTACTTTAATATAAATAATATAAAAAATAATTATGGTTATTTATATACGAAAAGAAAATGTAAGCTATAAAAAATACTGTAATATGCATGCATAATATTATACTAATAAACATACAAAAATAAGTTTAAAGAAACAAACAAAAAAACAACAAATCTTTACTTTACGACTGTTTAATTTTGCACATGTATACACACAATGTGTACATGTGCCCATGAACGCATTTCAGTAAGTTTTGTACTTTAATTCAATAAGCCGAATTAAAAAAAATCAAAATGTTTAATTTTCAAATTTCTTTATTATATAAAATATTATTCTTATTAATTAGCCGACTGTTTGACCAGTCGTTGAGTATAGTTTTTTTATACTGACTTAAAAATATACTTAAAGTATTAAGGCACTGAAGTTCTTCGAATAAAAGTGCTAAGGTTGCACAAAACGGATTTCATCATCTTGGTTACTTGATTCAACAAAGAACTTCGCATCAAGTAAACAAAATCGATTAACAATCAACATAATATGATTTGGGCACTGCATGAGTCACACCCAAAACAAAAGAGTGGCTTCTGTATAACATCACAAAGAAATATGACATCTGTTTAGCTCAGTACAGTGCAACACAACTATGACCGACAAAACTCATCGAACAACCCATGTATTAATTGACATAGGCAGTTCGACTGGGTTTGCTATATGTGTTTCACATATAACTAGTATGTATGCATGTGATATACATATGTGTGACAAAAAGGGAAGATTTACAACAACCACACCAATTTCCATCAAGAATTTGAAATTTTAGTATTTTGTAATAAATAAGATATATTATGTTCTTAAACACGTAAACTACTATGAAAAATGCAACTGCTCTGTGGTGTACAAGAAGCAGTCGTGACTACCACCCAAGAGGTTGTCTGATTGAATCCCCACGCTACTTTTTAAAAAAAATTTTAAAAGTAAAATTATTTCGAATGCCATTTTTTTTGCTCATATTTTAGTCGTTAATGGACCGACTTCAATTATTTTCAGTATAAACCTTCGTAGAACTCCATACAAGAGATCTGCTTCATAAAATTGACCGTAGGACAGTTGTGGCCATAAAAAACAACAGAATAGGAAATATAACAAAAAAAAAAGTCTTTTGGCTATATCTCATTAATTATTGGACCGAGTTTTGTTATTTTCAAACCGAACAAATCTATGAAAAATTCCAAGAGAATGGTATAAAATTTATTTCTCTATGTTGTGTTTTGGCCTTAATTCTAACTACACCAAAATGTAGCAGACGGACAGACGGACATCGCTCATTCGACTTCTGCATCTATTAGGATCCAGAATATATATACTTTATGGGGTCTTAAATGAATAATGAAGAAATTACATACGGAATGACTAACCTACATATATATCCCCTTTCCAAATTTTTTGGTGAAGCGTATAAAAATACGGTAAATGAAGAAAAAAACAAAAAAATTCAAGAAAAATATTTAGAACTAGGCCTAATGATCGACCATCCAATGCAAGGAGAAGGAATCACAAATGATGAATATACTGCAAGGAGATTTTTTTCAGATCCAGAAACTGCATCATCTATGACAGGTGTAGATTTGGATCTTATAAGGCGATTCGAAATTATATTACAAGTTCTAGCATGCAGCAGAAAAGTTTGGAGAGTACGCCGAAAAACAGAAAAATATTATTGGAGATATATGTATGCCATCTACAGTTCACAAAATTTTGTACCATGGGGAACGAATAATTCAATACAATATGCTGCCAAGAAAAAATAAACAAAGACTATAGATTCTTTCGCGAGCACAACACAAGAAAAAAGATGTACTAATGAAGACCTGATTATTATTTTATTATGGACAAGTAAAATAATTAATAAAAGACTATACAGATTCATAAATCAAAAATAATAGATTACTTTTCGCGCATGAACGTTATGTTGTTTACATCAATCATCTATTTCTGTGACGTAGAAAGGTTTCTTTGTATTTTATTTTAATAGCAAAAGCGAATAAAAACTGTAAGCATAATTATTAAAAATAAATTAGAATGATTTGTGTAGAACATAATTGCAAGAATAATTAGAAACAAGCGCAAAATAAGTTTTTTTCACATTTCCAACTGATTAAAAATTATTGAAGCAGTGGGTAAAGTTTTGTTGAAATAAAAATATACATAAATACAAAAAATGGTCGCGTTTGTATTGAACATTTTAAGGAAGATGATTTTGAAAATAAATTGCAATATGAAATTGGTAAGTTACGGGTTATTGTGTAAACTAATGAACTATTATTTTATTTCATAATTAGGTTTTGAGACAAAACTTTGCCATAGATTAAAGGACGATCTTCCTGAAATTTCTGTGTACAAAAAGACATGAAAGTGCACTGACATATTCATGGATTGACAATTTGTCAGAAGGCGGACTGTCGAAGCCAACAGAAGTAACTATGAGCACTATGAAAAATTAAAAAATACAAACAGTTTGTAAAAAAAATGTTTTCAACACTAGAGAAAACGAAAAACTTTAAGAGAAACGCTTATTTTTAAGCAAAATATATGACTTTTAGTATTATTCTTTTTCTTTATTTTTATTATATTTCACAAGAAAAAAAAAATTAATTCCAAAAGCAAATAATAACGGCAACTTAAAAAAAAGTTCAATTTCTACAGTGTAAAAAAATGTTTTCAAAATTATACTAAATTAAAATAAAAGTTTTCTAAATTATAAAAAATTTTTTTCTTTGTAGTATTTTGAGTGTCCTCCTTGAGCATCAATCACAGCTTATAAACGTCTACTCATTGAATTAATCAGCTTTGGTATATCATATTTTTCTGGTATTTTCTCTCAATCTTTTTTTATAAATTGCGTCTTATTTTTTGGAGACCGTCTGCCGATTTTTTCTTCAGGTGAACCTACAAATTTTCTATTGGGCTTAAGTCAGGACTTTATGCTGGGGTATCGATTACTTTTCTGCTGTTATATAATAAACAGGATCCACAAATTCACGAGTTATGTTTTGGGTCATTATATTGATAAAATTTATATATCAACTTTTTGGGGTCAACAAAGCCGAATTTTCGGACCTCTGGCACTCAATTCGTTAAAATATCCAGATAGGCTTCTTTCGTCATTATTTCATCCGAGATCCTTAGTAGTGTGTTTGTGCTAATCCGCGACCACGTTTTTCATACAAAATGAATGTGCATGCCTGGCTGGGAAACGTGATCGTTAAAAATATTTTTTGTTAGGTGATTAAGTGTATTTATTATGAAAATGCGTTTTCCATCTTTGGATGGTTGTTTGTATTACGAGGTTTCATAAAATTTGTGTTGTGTATTAAGGGGTTTCAAAAAAAAATTTACATGTAATTTTTTTTTTCACATGCCTGATTTTAATGTCAGTCAGGGCTTCCCTGAAACTTCTGTACGAACACCCCGACCCGGGCACCTATATTGAACAACTCTGTTGAATGTTTGTCAGGAAGCTGGAAATTTTCTTCATAGGTACAAAATATTTCACCGAGTTAAATATGAACCTCCCTACTAATTTTTTTCAGTTTTGATTGTTGAAAGAAAATGAAACTAATAAAAAAAGGGTATGGGAAATTCTTAAACACCTGCGCATCTCGCTCTATTTTTATTACCCTTGCCCTTTTTGAAATTCCTTATCCTTTCTGTCTATTCATTAGAATTTTCTTTTTATTGCACTTGACTTTTCCGTTTATCTTTTTATTGCGGTTGATCTTTTTATTTATTGAAAATTCTTGGATTGACATTTTTATGAGTGTCTGTCTGTCTTTTTTATTGCGGTCGATCTTTTTATTTTTTTATTGAAAAAATTTAGAGTTGACATTTTTATGAGTGTCTGTCTATCGTCTGTCTATTTTTAATGAAAAATATGGGTGCGAGAAAATTTTTTAAACACCTGCCCATCTCGCTCTATTTTTACTACACACATTAAAAATTATATTGGACTAGAAATTAATAAAAGGGGTTACAAAAACAACATACATCTTTACTTGTGATATCTGCGGAAAATCATTTAATTGCAACTTTTCCTTAAAACGTCATGTGAGGATGCAACATCAAGGTTCTTCAATGATGTGCAACGTATGTGATATACGTTTTTCAGACCGAGCATAACTTCATTTGCACTTAATAGATCATTCTAAAAGAGAAAAAATATAAAAATAAAAATATTTCTAGGTATGTTAATAATATTTATATTGTTGAAAATAATTACTATTAAAATGATTTTTCTTTTAATTATAGATTAATGGGAAGTCAATTAACAAAAAATTGTCATAAAATATACATCTGTCATTGATGCTTAATTCACTTTCACAGTGAGACTTCATTAAAAACCCACAATGTTGAACCTAGAATGCCCACGGCAGATAATAATTTAGTAAGTTTTAAGAAGCAAATGGATGTGCCTTTTGTTGTATATGCTGATTTCGAGTGTATACTTGAATCAGTTAATATTCAAAATTTCTCAAATATTAAATCGATACAAAAGCATATTCCATTTGCTTATAGTTATTATATAAAATGTTCTTTTAATTCTAGCTTAGATATATTTAGAATATATAGTGGTGATAATTCACCACAACATTTTTTTAAAAACTTAGTCGAGGATAGTTTAGTTATTTACAATAATTATTTAAGTATAGTTAAACCAATGAATTTCTTAACGCCGCTTCAACAGACAAGACAAAATGAGGACACAGCTTATCACATCTGTAAAATTTTTTTATCTGTTGAAGATCGAGTGGCCGATCATTGTCATTTAACTGGCGAATATAGAGGCCCCGCCAGTGTTGCCAAGAGTAGGGAATTTTCCCTTTTAGTGGGGAATGTATTGGAAAATTTCAAGCGAAGGGAAATGAGGACAGGATTTTCATTTTGCGGAAAATGTAGGAAATTTTTAATACTTTTCTTTTTTCCTTTTGATTACGGTATAATTGGGTAAAACACCACACAAAAGTGTAAATATTATACATATAAAAATTTAAATTTCAAATTTTGTTACAGAAAATATCTTTCGGTAAATAATAACTGTAGACAATGAGAGGCAAAAAAATTTCAGATTTTCCTGGGAATAGATTTTGTTTGAAAACAAAAACAAATTTGATTTTTTATGTTTAATATATAAATTAAGACTTTTTAAAATTATATATTAAGCTATTTTAATTATTCAAATGCGTTCTTCGACAAAAAAAAAACTCCCTTGCTTAGTTCTATCTTTCCGGGGTACACATTTTTTTAGCGTGGTCAAAATTTTATTAAGCATTCGGAATTAATATTTGATTATCCTTGTGAGAACTACGCTTCCTTATTTTAAAATTAAATTTTGTACCTGGCGATATAAATGTACAAAATTTTAAAAATGCAAATAAAATGTTCGTTTTTTTTTAAATCAATGAATTTTTAAAGTAGGGAAAAATGTAGGGAACTTTTTTTGTGTGTGTAGGGAAAACGAGGGAATTTTTTCGAGACATGTAGGGATTTCTGCTGGCATCACTGGGCCCCGCACATAACAAGTGCAATTTAGAGTACCAAATCGAAAACTTCATTCCTATATTTTTCCATAATCTTTCGGCATATGATTGTCATTTGTTTGTACGAGAACTGTCATCTATTGAAGGCGATATAAATATAATTCCTTTAAATAAGGAATTATATGTATCCATATCAAAAAGAATCCCTGTAAATGAAAAAAATACTCTTGAATTACGTTTTCTAGATTCTTGTCGGTTTATGCCATCGAGTTTAGAAAAACTAGCAGGATTTTTGTCCGATGATGATATGTCACCCGTTAAATAAACTTACCGCATTGACAGTGAATTCAATTTAATGAAGCGTAAAGGTGTCTTTTTGTATGACTATCTAGATTCAGTGAATCGCCTCCAAGAAAGTCATCTACCACCCATGCTTCATGCTTCTTTAATAAACTTTCTAATGAGCCGTGTAGTGTAGAGGATTATGAACATGCTGTAAAGGTTTGGATTACATTCAAATGTAACACTCTGATGGACTTTTTTTTACTTTTTTACTTTTGTAAAAACAATTACAATTTAGACCCCTGTCAATATTATATTACCCCGGGCTTGTCATGGGATGAGGGTGCTGTTGGCTGAAGTAGTTAGCGCGTTGACTACAAAGCAAATAATGTCTAAGAACGTGGGCTCGAGCCCAGCTTCAGACAAGTCATAACCTCCAGCATTTTTCAATTGTGCATTAGTATGCCATTGTATTTGTTGTTGTCGGAGTGTTTAGGTGATGAAGGCATAGCACACTGGTCACACTGAACAGTACTGGCAGCAATTGATACTGATGTATGCTAGCGGACATCACAGCGCCCTCCTTCGTCGGTATTGTAGCAAAATCGCCGGCGAAGTAAAATAACTAATAAAATGGCTACAACAGCTTAAAACACATTTAATGCGCCTACTTAACATCAGAGGCGCTGTAACACTGATCTAAAAAAACTAACACAGGGCGCACTATCAGAGTTGTAAAAATTAAGCTTTCTCTCTTTCACCATCTGTCCTCTCTCACTATCCCTTTCCCAAGGAAGGTAACACACCTACGGGTTGGTAGGCATACTAATTGTCTGAGTGTTACTACTTCTCTTAAAAAAAAAAATGTTGAAAACAACGGAAATTGAGTTGGAATTATTAACTGATATTACCATGTATAATTTTGTTGTGCGGGGTATTAGGGGGTATTGTTCAATGTAGTAAACGACATTCGGTAGCCAATAATAAATACGTTAGTGATTATGATCCTACAAAAGAATCTAATTACCTGATTTAGATGTAAATAACTTATATGGTTATGCATGTCTCAATACCTCCCCTTTAAAAATTTCAAGTGGGTAGAAAATTTTGATGTAAATAATGTAAAAGAAGATTCAGCATTGGGTTACATATTGGAAGTTGATTTAGAATATCCAACAACATTACACGACTATCATAGCGACTTACCATTTTGTGCAGAAAACAAGAAAATTGATAACAGACTTAAACAACAAAACCAATTATGTAATACATTATCAAAATCTTCAACAATGTATTCAACATGGATTGGTATTAAAGAAAATTCATAGAATTCTTGAATTTAGTCAGTCTAATTGGTTAAAAAAATATATTGATATAAACAATTATCACAGAACATTAGCTAAGAATTCATTTGAACAAAACTTTTTTAAATGATTAAACAACGCTGTATATGGTAAGACTATGGAAAATATCGATAAAAGGAAAGACATTAAAATTGTATGTGAATGGGAAAGTAGAGGTAAGCGATTAGGAGCTAGAGCTGTTTTTGCTAGACCTAATTTTCATAGTTCCCTCAAAATTCATGACGAAATGGTTGCAATTGAAATGAGTAGAGTGCAAACTGAATATAATAAGCCCATTTACATTGGGCTTTCTGTTTTAGAACTATCGAAATGGAAAATGTATAATTTTCATTACGATTACATGAAACCCAAATATTGTGAAAATATTAATTTTTATATATAACGTTAAAACAAATGATCTATATGCAGATATTAGAAATGATATCAAATCACATTTCGATACATCTGCATATCCGAAAGAAAATGTATTCAATTTCCCACTCATGAATAAAAAAGTATTAGGGATGATGAAAGATGAATGTTATGGTAAAGTAATTAAGGAATTCATTGGTTTGCGAGCAAATGTATTCTATAAAAATAGATAGGAAAGACACAGAAATAAAAAAATAAAAGGAGTAAAACAGAGTGTAACCAAAAAATTATCAATTAATGATTTTAGAAAATGTTTGCTGGAGAAAAAACTATATTATAATTCAATGTATGTGTTTAGATCAAAGGTGCATGAAGTATATACACAATATATAAGTAAACTAACATTAAGTTATTTAGATGATAAGAGATTTATACGTGGAAATGGTGTTGAAACTTATGCATGGGGACATTATAAAATAAATTGTCCCTCAACAGTACCAACATCATCAAATTTAAATATTTATAAAGAAATTATGGAAGAGGATGATGATATTTGTATGCAAATCGATTATATAAATAATCAAGCCTCAAATAATTTTATACATCAGTTTTTAAATGATTCTGATGACGATATTTTTAAAAAAATTGCATGTTAACTTTTCTATTTATATAATAACAAACAATTGTAAAATAAAAATATAAAAAATATTATGAAAAAAGAAAAAAAGATAAATTGTTGTTTTATTTCATATGATATTTATTGAATAGAAATATGGAATTTTTGTTTTCGTTCATAATTATATTCAATTGGAGTTTGAAGATAGTTAACTATTTCAACTGGTGGTTGTAAGTTTCCAAAGCTATCAAAATATTCTTTATAGTTATAATTTTTATAATAGGCTACCCAATGCGTTCCAGGACCGCTGGAATTATCTAAATTAACAGTACCACATTCCTGAGTTAGTGCATTTTTATGAAAAAATTACGGATAAAAACACCTCTAAAATGTTTGAGTTGCTTAGCATATTTCATTAAATCTAGATCCGTTAAAGGGCGATTGGGTAGACTATCTAAACGTTTCTGATTTATATGGTTTAAGATATAAAACTTTTCCCATAGCAATTGATTCCATATACCTGTTATGTCGAGTAGCCTCTGCTAGTTGTTGTTTTCCATTTTTAATATCATTACGGCTTTAACAATAGCTGATCCGCCGGTAGCTAATCCTCCCAAAGCTGATAAATCTCTTAAAACAGGAATTAATGGTAGAAATCAACCAATTTTTGGTATTGGAATAACTCTTGGTATACTAATATTAGCTTTCCTCTTCCTTTTAAAATTTGAATGAACATATTCTTGGGTAATCTTAACAACATCACTTATATTATCGGGTTTCTCATTTTTCAAAAGTTTTAAATCATGTTTGACAGTTTGACAATTTTTTATTGCATATTTTGCGTGTTTTCTTTTTCACATTATTCTTAATTTTCTTTGATACACGAGGCTTAGTATCCTTCATGCCTAATCCAAATTTAACTTTTGTTTTCATGGCGTTTTTTACGAACCAAGCGTGTACTCGCTCTTTGAAACCGCTATCTTTAGATATTACTCGTTGCCAAGCTTTTTCAGATAATATTTTATCTGCTTGATGTCTTTTATTAATATCGCTTGTTCGTGAATATTCAATATCGTGCTCTCTACAAGCTGCATCCAATAAATTTATGCCTTTATCTCCTCTTGCTAAACGTTTTGCAAGTTTTGTTCCAGGTCCACAAAGCTGATAACCAGGTAAATGCAGTTCAACCGGCAATTTATCTATTAAGTTGTTTACAAAACCGCTGCCAGCCTTACACTGATTTAGTTTATTTCCTTTGATATAGTTTATAACTATTTTATTTATTTTTTCTTTAACATACGTGTATGTTGTATTCTATACTATACTAAAAATTGAAATGATGAGATTTCCTTATATAAGATTGTATTGAAAATTACAAAATATTATTATGGAAAAACTAACGTCATGATTGGACTAATAGAAAGTACTAATGGTCTTAGATTTAGAAATTTGTAGATATATTCAAAGTCTTTATATCAACCAAAATACTTTTACCTTAAGAAACTGATCGATCCCATAAAAGGAATGAATCTTTTTACATTTTCGGAAAATGATAAAGTTTTAAGCCCAGCAGAAGCAAAACCAAACTCTATTATGATATTTGATGATGTAATTTGTGGTAAACAAGATAATATTAGAGATTACTTTTGTATGGGAAGACATAAACATATTGATTGCTTTTATTTATGTCAAACGTATACGAAAATTCCAAAGCATCTAATACCTGATAATGCTAATATGATTATAATTTTTAAACAAGATGCAATGAATTTACGACATATATATAATGATCATGTTATTGGAGATATGACATTTAAAGAATCTAAGGATATATGTAGTGAGTGCTGGAAAGATAAATATGGGTTCGTTGTTGTCAGTAAAGACGATTCAATAAATACAGGTCTATATAGAAAAGGTTTTGATAAATTCATACAATTGTAAGTGAGATTTGTTCAGGAATAGATACAAATCAGATAAATGCAGATCACAACCGGATAAAAATCAGTTTACAACCAGTTTAAAGCTTTTCAGAACCAGGTAAAAGCTGTTCGTAAGCAGTTAAAAAGCTGTTCGTAACCATTTAAAAAGCTGTTCGTAACCCGATAAAAAGCAGTTCACAACCAGTTACATACCGTTTCGATATGAATAATAACAAATTATTAAAAGATATTGTTAAGACAAGAACGATATTAAAAGAAAAATTAATAAAGCAGATAGGTTTAATTTATTGGAAGATACATTTAAACCAGTAACAAATTCTCTGAATCAGATAATCAAAAAGATTGATGATTATCAATCCAATGATTTACTGGGTGATACATTTAAACCTGTAACAAAACCTTTAAATAAGATATTTAAAAAAACTCATGATTATAAATCAGATGATTATCAATCAAATAATGATATATCAGATTCAGAACTTCCATCATTACCATCTGATGGCAGTTCTGATAATTTTTATGATGCTGGCGGATATGACGATAATATAACTATTTACAGTCCCACCAACAAAATAAAAAAGTTGGATGTAAAAATTGATAGTGATAATGATGATTATGATAAGAGCAAGCAACAAGTAACCGAAAATGTTATTAATAACTCCTCATTAGTCGAAAATATAGAATTCCTCCTGAGTAATAAAAAGTTAGATATGGTTTATGGATTCAATATAGATGAAAGCGGAAAATGGCGATATGCAAATAACTAAACTAAATTTTAATGTGGATAATTCCATTGAAATAGGAAATTCAACATGGAAAATGACTCCCGGATTATTTGAATTAATTTTTCATTCAAAACCTCTACATTACACTAAAAATGATTTGAAAAAATATAAAGAAATTTTATTAAGTACAAATGCACACAAGCGTCAATATCAATTAAAAGCTCAAATTAAAGGTACACGAGGTTTTAAATATATTCGTATAATAAAAAATTTATTTAATGCAAAAGAAAAGTCTTCAGCAAAAGGTAGCGGGTTATCGTTCAAAACGATAGATAATCGTAAGTCTAGCTATATATATTGGGATGATCCGAATGAATTAGTTGACAGATTACGTTTACTTCGTTTACATCACTTTCTTTCGGAAAGTGCTGGTCATAATAATCACAAGAACGAAATAATTTCCATTGTTGAAGAATTGAGATAAGCTAATATAATATATTACAAATGAGTTACATAAATAAATTTGGAGAAAGTTCGTTTAAGAATAATCTAAATAATTCGAAAATAAAAACATACAAGCATAATTTACAAATAAATAACATAACAAGAGATATGCAACAAATATATACCACGATAAAGATTTTTAAGGAGCAGTTTTACAATGAAAATATTAACTTTTCAAATAAAATTGAAGAACTTAAAAATGGATATGACTCTAAATTAAATATTATTGGAAGTGAAATAAAAAGATTACAAAAGAAATTGATGAAGATGTTCAATTTATTGAAAATGTAGTAGAGAACCAAATTCACTTTGCAAGTAAAGACTTTATAAAAAATATTGAAAAAAGATTTAATAAAATTGAAGATTTTATGTTTTTATTTTATTTATGATGATGTAAAAAAACGAAAGCTTGGATGGCCTAAAATTAAGGCAGCCAAGTGATTGTCATACATATATAATATAAGAAGATCGTCGACATACACTACCTTATACAAAATGAACGTGGATAAGAGAGAAATAGTTAACGAGCTGCACAAACAAGCGCGAAAAAATTTTAAAAGAAGACGAGCTATAATGAAAGGAATTAATGATTTATGGCAGGCGGACTTGGTTGAAATTAGGAACTATGCAATACATAATAATGGATATCGATACCTTCTAACAGTAATAGATACCTTTTCAAAAAAAGCATGGGCTGTAGCCATAAAAAATAAAACTGCATGCAACGTAACGAATGCTATGAAAAGTATTTTCACTAATAACAACAGAAAACCAAAAAATTTACAAACAGATGATGGCAAAGAATTTTTTAATAATAAATTTCATCAATTTATGCAATCTAATCAAATTAATCACTATTCAACTTATAGTAGTAGGGAATTGTATGTCTGGCAACCATTAAAATTCTCAAACTTTAGCAATTAAAATTTTAATTGCAAATTGTGTGTTAATGGGTTTGGCGGCATGCATGTGTGTGTGTGAATGTGCGGGCGAAATATTTTTTGTTTATATTTTGTGTGTATTTATTAAGGGATATTGATTTCAGTTGTTGTGAATTTGTTGTGTCCGTCCGTTAGAATTGATTTGAGCTGGTGTGTGGTTTGCTTGTTTGTCTGTCCGTTAGAATTGATTTGAGTTGTTGGTTTGGTTTACTTGTTGTGTCTGCCCGTGGGAATTTCTGTCTGTCTGTCCGTTGAATTTATGGGTAATTAAAATTTAAAAATTTTGGTATTTAACACTATGTTTAATGGGGTAATAAGAAATGAGTTTTTTGTCTGTCCATTCCGTCCGTCCTTTTGTGTGGGTTGTGTTGATTTGATTCCATCCGATCATATGGACATAATTTTTTTGATGGTGGGGAGGAGGATGGTTAAGTTTTTTTGTTTGCATTTATTTAGTGTATGTGCGTGTGTGTTGTTCTTTATACATACATTTTATTTTTAAGCATGTTTGTCTTTTCGACCGTCCGTTCTTCCAACTGGTCGTCTTTTTTCAACGTCCGTCGTGTACGTCTTTTCAAGCGTCCGTCGTTTGGTGGACACTGTGTATACATACATACATACATTCGGTATATGGATATTTGAGTATGCGTAGGGAGATGTTAAATTTTTTTAGATATTTGCGTGCGCAATCGTATTCATATTTTGTTAGCTGTTTTGTTTACATTAGTTTTTTGTCAAGTACAGGATACTAAACAAAAAAATTGTATGGATATATAATTTTAGAAATTATATACATATTTGTTTTGTGTATGCTTCTGCTTGACATCACAATTTTTTCTTAAAATTTTGCTTGATATACTTACATAAACTTTTTGTCAACTAAAAATTTTTTTTGTGGCAAATACTCGCATAATCGTTTGAATTTCTGGTTGTGTTGCAAAGTACAAAAGATGTGGTTTGTATTTGAAATAAAAAACACTTGTATAATTTTTTATGCTTTTATTTTTACTAAATAAACTTAATTACAAAATTTTTTATATATATGGGTTAGCAGCGGTTTCAACTGCCTTAGTTGGTTCGTCTAAAATGGTATCGTCTGAAATTTCAAACAACGCCAGAAATATGGGAACATCAATTGGTGGAAGGATTTGAACCTCAATTATTTCAATGGGTGGTTTGATTGATGACTGCATTATTCCTTGGGTATTAATACTTAGAAATTCATCATCACCACCTTCGAGAAGGCTTACATATGATGGTTGTTCCGCTCCATCTGTTGTTATTTCTGCTTCATATGTTGGTTGGGAATCTATACTTAGGAACAGTTCCTCATCACCCTCTAGAAGTTGTTCGTATTGCTCCATTATATAGGCTTTAGCACGCACTTTCCCGTAGCGGCGCATGAGTTCTCTTCGCAAAACTCATTTTTGAAATGAAAATATTCTAATATTAGAATTTAAGAATTCTATTTTTTGAACATTTTTTTTGCTTAAAAATTTTTGCAACGTAGGGATTTCATTTACCACAAAATCATATACGACATAGAAAATTCTTGGGCTACAAAATTTTGCAACGTAGGGATTTTTTATGCATGCTTTAGCATGCTTCTACTTGACCTCAATATTTGCTAGCAATCAAATTTTTTGTAACGGACGAAATTCTATCGCAACTAAAATTTGCAACGTAGGGATTTTTTATGCATGCTTCTACTTGACCTCAATATTTGTTTGCAATAAAACTTTTGTAACGGACAAATTCTTTCGAGGCTAAATTTTTGCAACGTAGGGATTTTTTTATGCATGCTTTAGCACATGCTTCTCCTTTTTGTCGTTGATATACATGCAAAAAAAATGTTTGTTTACATTAATTTTTTGTAGCTTAGTGATTTGTTTTGCTACAATTTTTTTTATTTTTTTCAAGCTATGGGTTTCTATTACCACAAATTGTAGCTTTGGCACTGGAAACTACTCATTGAAGTTATGTATACCACATCATTGTGAAAATATTATTATATCAATCACAAACTTTTGTATCTTAAATTAGTGCAGTTTTGTATCTAAAAGTAACAAGTTGTTAATTCTTAAATTAATTGTTAAATTAGTTTTGATAAAAAATAAAACTATTGAAAACTAAAATATTGTTATAATAGTATTTGTGTATATAAAAGTTTATAAAAAAAAAATTGTTTGTTGTGTTTTAATTCAATTAAAGTAACTGTTTTGAAAATATCAAATAAAATGAGTTCATCCATTTTCCGTTGTGTAGTGTGTGCTAAGGAATACAAATACCAGAAGTCGTATTTGGAGCATTGCAAAAGTCATGCTCAACTACAAGACATTCAAATGCCAGTGCAATGTGCTCCACAGCCTCCAATATCTTTATATAACCCTATGGCTTGGAACAATCAGCAACAGCAATATCCGCTGTCCATTCAAGAGCTTCCGATGACTTCGTACTATCCTACGGCTTTGAACAATCAGTTTTCAGTACCCATACAAATTCCACAGAATCTTCCTATTCCCTATCAATATACATCACCAATGCAATGGCAGCAATATAATATGCCCAGCTATTATCCCACAGTTTGGAATAATCAATTTGCCTTGACGATGGAGAGTTTCAGGCAACCTCAACAACACCAACAACAACTATATAATGTTGTGCTTGACGACATGGAAATAAGTCAAATAACCCAACATGAGCAGCCTATTGACAGCAACAACACTATACTTGATGAAGAAGAAATGGATGTTTCAAATTCTACCAGCGGTGAATATGATTCTCCTTTGAATGTGGAACAGGCTGAAGGCTTTGAACCAAAATATTATTTGATAAATAGTGCGATCAAAAATAATATTGCTATCTATGGAATTCCCAACAAAAAAGATGATCTTCTATTTGAAGATTTTATTGTGGAAAATAAACCAATTTTCAACGAATTACTTGAAAATAGTTTAGCTAAGCACAATATTTTAAAATTCAATATAACTCTTATTGGAGAGTATATAAAAATTGTGGGTGAAGAAGTGGAATTGTGTCAGATTTCACACAGAGCAAAAATGGTTCTATTGTGCTTAGGAAGTAATATTGATGAGCTAATTTCAAAACAATTACAAGACATCCATAATCATATGTCAGAGTTCCAGGAAAAAGATTCTGGGTGGACGTTAATTAGAATTATTCGTGTTGAAATGAATATAAACAAAAGTTCACTTGTAAAAGGATCTCAATGGATAAGCTCACCATACAAACTATCTAAAAGGAGGGCCTGCATCAACATTGAAAACAGTGATGATTATTGCTTTAAATGGGCTTTTGTCGCTGCATTGGATACTTCAATAATAAGAACTAAGACACGTTGTATCTCATATAACATCGAAGACATTAGTGCCGATGTTATAACCTTACAAAATGGGGTTAAAATAGATTTCATAAATCTAAAATTTCCACTATGTCTTAAAAATATTCAAGAATTTGAGGGCAGGAATGATGATGTTAGTGTGAATGTGTTTGGGTATGATAGTGAGACTGATGAAATAATTGGACCATTTTATATTACGCAAAAAGAAAAAACAAAGCATGTTAATTTATTGCTGTTGGAAGATGGAGACAATCACCATTATATATTTATAGAAAGCATAACAAGGTAAGTAAATATATATGAATAACCATATATTTACATATAATTTTCCAGACTTCTGAAAGCACAGACAACGAAGCACTGTAGCGAACTTTTATTTTGTAAAAGCTGCCTACAATATACGCACAGTGAAAGGACTATGGAGCAACACAAAGCAGAATGCGGAAAAATTGTCGCAACATTGCATTCTGCTGAAAATTGTCTCTTGAAATTTAAGGATCATCAGCGGCAGATGGATGTGCCATTCGTGGCTTATGCTGACTTCGAATGCATACTTGAGGATATGCAAACAAATGTAAGTCACAAAACTAAAATTGTTAAGAGGCACATTCCCTGTGCCTTTAGTTATTACATCAAGTGTATAGGTAATGATAGGTTAGATAAATTTAAGATATGTAGTGGTAAGGACGCGTCAGAGAAATTTCTTGATTGCATAATTGAAGATTGTGAGGATATTTACAATGAGTTTCTTAGAAGTAAGGAAGGAATGGATAGTTTATCCCCTTCGGAAGTATATAGTTTTCAAGACGCAATAAACTGTCACATATGTGGCAAATTTCTCGGTAATGACCGCGTAAGAGATCATTGCCATATAAGTGGTAAATATCGAGGTGCAACTCACAATGTTTGCAATTTAAAGTTCCAAATTCCCAAATTCATCCCAATATATTTTCATAATTATTCATCTTATGACTCACACCTTTTTGTGAAAGAATTGGGTAAAAAGTCTGACAATATAAAAGTCCTTCCGCTGAACAAAGAACTGTACATTTCTCTATCTAGATTTACAAAAATGACTGACAATTTTAATCTTGAGCTCAGATTCTTAGACACTATACGCTTTATGGCCGATAGCTTAGAATCCTTAGCAAATAACCTTACCGGCAATGACTTCTATACGGTAAGGGCGCACTTTAAAACAAAGACAGAGTTTGACCTTGTAAGAAGAAAGGGTGTGTTCCCCTATGACAATCACACCATAAGAAATTAATTGCCGATTTTTCATCAAAAAATTCCTATATAATACATTATAGAGTTCTTAAGAAATTTTTCTCAAAAGCATTTTTTGCTGTAGCTCTATGTTTAGTATTTAAATCTATATAGTCTTTTAGCCATGGAGATTGTTTAAAAGTAAGAATGCGATGAGTTTTCTTTAGAATTAATCCATATTCCAAACATTGCTCAATAATGCCGTATACGATAAAACAATGGAGAATGTAGACAAAAGAAATAAGAATTGTAACGAACTGGAATAGAATGAATCGAAATCATTTCGGAGCTCAAGACTGGATATCTAAATCAAATTTTCACAGCTTGTCTATATTTTCGGATGATATGGTTGCAGTTCAAATGAATAGAGTCAAGACATATTATAATAAGCCCATATACTTGGGATTTTGCGTGCTGGAGCTTTCTAAATGGAAAATGTATAATTTCCATTATGGATACATGCGACCAAAGTTTAAAGCAAAGTTATCTTTAAATTATATGGATACTGACTCCTTTATTTATACAATACAAACTGGCGACTTTTATGCTGACATAAAATCTGACATAGAACAAGAATTTGACACTTCCGATTACCAAGAAGATAACGTATATGGTATTCCTCTTTTAAACAAAAAGGTGTTGGGTATGATAAAGGATGAGAATTGTGAAAAAGTGATGAAAGAATTTGTGGGACTTCGATCTAAAATATATTCTTTTAGCGTGCAATATGAAAACGAAGTTAAAAAATCGAAGGGGGTAAAGAAATGCGTTCTTGATAAATATAGCTTAGCTTCTTATAGAAATTGTTTATTTAATAAGTCTATTGTTTATGATGATATGTTAACATTTGGTTGTTAACATTTTGTTGTTGGTATACCAACATACCAAATAAGGTTGTCTTAAGTTATCAAGATGATAAAAGAAAAATACAAAGTAATGGTATAAATACATATCCATGGTATCATTTTCAAATCGAGGAAACCAATCCTGATTATGAACTTGACATGCTATTGTTGGAAATAGCTAAATTAGAAAAGGAAGAAGAAAAATAATGGTGAAATTGATGTAAGGAAAATAACTAAATGTTTGGTTTTAAGAATAATTGGTTTGTTATTTAAAATTAAATAATAGTAATAAAAATGTTATTAATAAATAAAAAACTAATACAATCTTGTTTTATTTTTCGCAATTTATTATCTATTGTTAAACAGGAACCAGAAAAATTTGCACTTTGTTTCCCTATTGGCTGTACTTAGCTGTATAAAAAAAAATAATTATTTACATATGTCTGTATATTATTTTTTTTATTTATTTAGTAGAACGATTTAACAGAACTTTAAAAGGAATGATGTGGAAAGAGTTGTTACCAGGGAACATACAAATGGATAAACAAATACCAAGAACTTGTTGATAAATATAATACATTTCATAGAACAATACAGATGACCCAAAATGAAGTAATTTCTTCAAATGAAACTTTTTTATTGAATACAGTCTACAGCAATTTAAAAGTATTTAAAAAACCTAAGTTTAAGGTAAATGATAATGTTCGAATAAGTAAATATAAGCATACATTTGAAAAAGGTTACACACCAAATTGGACAACAGAAATATTTAAAATTAAAACTATAAAAAATACAAATCCTAATACTTGTATATTACAAGACTATCAATGACATGAAATTAAAGGTGGCTTTTACGAGCATGAGCTAATGAAAACTAAATTTCCAGAAACATATTTAGTTGAAAAAATTTTAAAAAGAAGAAGAAATATGGTTTATGTTAAATGGTCGGGAATTTCGTTAGAACACAACTCTTGGATTAATATCGACATTGATTCATTATAAAAACCGATACAGATTTTAATGATAAACTAACTATTCACTTATCAAACGTTAAAATGTCAATTACATTAACATTAAACGGAGACTCTTCAAATCTTGTTGCAAACTATTTTCCACCAATCGAACTAAATGAAAATTATGTTTGCGGCCTAATAAGTTTTGAAACATATCACTCAATTCCGAATGTTGATGTAGAAAACAATTTATTTCATATTGGTAACCACGAGATAGAAGTTCCAGTTGGATCATACGAATTATCAGATATAGCTGAAGTACTAGAAAATAAATACCATAGTATAAACGCAAATGGAACCCTTGATGTACGAGCAAATTATAATACTTCACAAACATGCATAAAAAGCACTACAGACTCAATTTATTTCAATAACACGAGATCAATCGGATCCTTATTAGGTTTTAGTACCAGAGTATTGAAGCCTGGTATAGAACATTACTCCGATAAAACAATTGATATAACTAAAATTAATACAGTAATCGTTGAATGTAATATTCTCAGCGGATCATATATAAATAACATGTCCGCACATATTTTGCATCAGTTTTCACTTAACGTTAGCCCAGGTTACAAAATCACTGAGGCTCCGACTAATGTAATATATCTACCTGTAAATGCAAGAACAATAAATAGTCTTGTTTTGAAAGTTGTTGATCAAAACTTAATAAATTTTCGTGGTGAAAAAATTACAATACGATTACATTTGAAGCCTATGAGAGAATGAATTGCAGAAGCGTTCGCCATTCATTTTATTTTTGACAACGGAAGACGCAACCAGAAAGCAACCAAATTTTAATAATCAGACAAAAAAGAAAAAAACAACATATTAAAGGAATCATAAAGAAGCAACAATATAATAATCTTCGTGAGTACAATAAGGATCTTTTAAGAAATTTGGGTTTTCATCTAAAAAAATAAAACATTTACTATATAGAGAGCGTAAAGAGACGGAGAGATACAATGAGTAATATTATTAATATTTTACAAAAAACACATTTTGATAATTCAATTATTAAAAAAGAGTATCACAGTTATACATCATATTTGCAGTCATTTAAAAATAATGATGAAATTCGTATCACAATTCAAAATCAAGATTTGTATGTTTTACCAAGCGAAAGTGTTCTCTATATCGAGGGACTTGCAACAAAGGAAGATTCATCTAACCGACTTTTAAACAATTGTGTAGGACATATATTTGATGAGATTCGATATGAAATCAATGGAGTAGAAATTGATCGCACTCGTCACTTGGGTATTGCAACAGAATTAAGGAACTGTGTATCATTGAATAAATCTGAAAGTGATAATCTACTAAATGCAGGATGGTCACCATTCAAAAATGATGATCTTACACTTGTAGACGGCTATTTCAAATTTTGTGTTCCACTAAAACTATTGCTTGGATTTGATGAAGATTTCAATAAAATAATAGTTAATTCTAAACATGAATTGATAATTTTACGATCTAAAGATGATAAACAAGTTTTTAAATCTCAACTAGCAACTGAAAAAACTAAGTTGTCGATTGTAAATGTTACTTGGAAAGTACCACACATCCAACTTGCTGATGCTTATAAATTGCAAATGTATTAAACAATTAACAATCGCCATCCATTAAATATATCTTTTAGAAGATGGGATATGTATTATTATCCTTCACTTCCAGAAAGTACAACAGTCTTATGGAATGTTAAGCTAGCCACCGAAAACGAAAGACCACGTTTCCTGCTCTTAGGACTTCGAAATAGAGACAATAAATTTCAGCATTGTGACTTGACAGATATAAAAGTACATCTTAACTCTGATACATATCCTTATGATGATCTAAACCTTAAATTCGATAGAAATCATTTTGCTATACTATATGATATGTATTTAAAATTTCAACAAAGTTATTATGCACGCGATCCTCCACCACTATTAACAAGAGAAAATTTTAAAACTATGGCACCAATAATTATTTTGGATGTTACTTATCAAAATGAATCGATTAAAACTGGGCCAATCGATATTCGAACTGAATTTAAAACCTTAAAAAACATTCCAGCTAATACATCAGCCTATTGTTTAATTATACATGATAAAATGTTTGAATATATTCCTCTTACAAACGAAATAAGAAAACTATTGTAACCATTTTAATTATATATACATATATATTTTACAGATAGTTTAAGAAAATAATTTTAATAAATTTAATAATAAAGCTAAAGAAATTATTTGTATTTTTTTTATGTATGTATGTAAGTAAGTAAATTCACATTTGCTTTCAAACTATAAATAACAAATCCATCATGAATTATAACTATTCATAAACTTTTTGTTGGAGTATATAGTCATAAACACTAGTAAAAATGATGATATTAAAAGAAATATATGATTTCTTAAAGAGATGTTCTGATATGGTTTCTGATGAAGATAAATACAAACTCATCAATATTCAATCACATCTTGAGAGTGCAAATAGCTTGAAAACAAAGAAAAATAAATTTGGAGAACATTATGAAAACTGTTCTTGGTCGAATGATAATACGATATGTGGAGCAGACACTTGCTCATACTCATACTACAGAAGAAGAAATATGGAAATAGAAGAAGAGACAAAAAAGCTAATACAAGCATACTATAATATATGGGCATTTCCTGGATCGCGAACGGGACATTCGTACGCACTCAACTTGAAAAAAAAATATGAAAACTCAAATTTTTTTTTAACTTTTTATAAATATTTAATAGCATTTTAGTAGAACAATTTTTGAGAACAAAAAGAAAATTATAAAATATGAACGTTCTCCAAATATTTTCGATAAACTTGCGATCGCGAACGGGACAAAAAATTTAAGTCATTTTTTTCGGTGTGTGGTTTTGTTTAAAACTCTGCGAATTTTGTCAGTTTATTAAATGGAAATTATTTTTTAACTAAAGCAGAGATATAAAGCTTTTATTTAGCATTTGGTTTTTTTAATTATCCTTATTATTATTTTTTTAGAACCGCGAACGGGACATCGCGAACGGGACAATGATTCCAAAGGCATTTTTTAGGATTAAAATTTTTTATTTATAAGTATAAAAAATAAATAAAACAAGATATATTCCAATGATAAGAAAAATAAAAGAATTATTATTTTATTTTAATTTTAAAAGATATTACAGTTTCAGCTCCATGGATATCTAAGTTTGCGTTGCAAGAAAACCAATGAAGTTTTCGTATACCGGTTATATTTGGTAAATTATTCCATTTATCTGACAAAAAAGAAGCCTTATCAATTTCATTTTCATCTACGTATAAAATAATGATTCCTTTAACGGTTTGCTTTGCACACTGATAAAAATCAGATGCATCATTAAGGCAAATATTTTTAGTTTTTGTGACCTGCCAAATTTTCCGCTTAATTACGGCTCCAACGCCATCGACAGCACCTTTTCCGTGCGATGTTACAAAAAAAATCCATTCAATATCTTCGCATCCAAATCTTATTTTAAAGTCCAACTATAAATTATGAATTTGTTTTTAAACTGGCAACTACTGCCGTCAGAAAATATAAATATTTTGTTAAAATATCCGTGTTCTTGTTTTAATTCCTCGACTATTTTTGTCAAGAAAATATAGACATCAATTTTGCTGTGTTTTAAACTATTACTAATAATAGCAAAGGATTGAGATTTATTAACAGTCCATGCTACGCAAGTAAAAATTGATACTTGTTTGTAGTTAAAGTGTGCGCTTTGTATCTCATTTTGGAATAAAATCCGA
The DNA here is from genome assembly GCA_956483585.1 of Gymnocheta viridis. Classification (NCBI taxonomy): domain Eukaryota; kingdom Metazoa; phylum Arthropoda; class Insecta; order Diptera; family Tachinidae; genus Gymnocheta; species Gymnocheta viridis. The sequence continues at coordinate 39,500,381 of OY101444.1, forward strand.
TAGTTTTCGGCAAAATCTAATTGTAATACCAGCTCATTTTCTTTTAAATTATTCTTTGTGGTGTCAAAGTGATTCTGTTGAACTCTCTTAACAAAGAAATGTTCTTTAAACTTAGGTAACTGCACTTCTAATTCATGAATCAAATCTGAAAATGGACCAACAGTGTTCGTTAATATTATTCTGTCGTTAACTTTTCTCCAATGCTTCCATTGTATTTGTTCATCCATTTGATTAAAATAAGCAAGTGGCAACAATTCACTTTTTAAATCGGTTACACATTTTCCACAACGGTTCGACATACAATTTTTATTTTCAATATTGCAACAAACTGATTTTAGAAAATGTTGATGACCACCAGAAAAAGATTTAACAATTTGAGACCAGCCATCCAATAAAAACGCAAAGTTGGCGTGGTAAATGCAAACGCACATATTATGTGGCATTTTGCTAGTTAGCTGAACATGTCTGGGCCGACAACTGTAAAAGAAAGACTTACTGACAGGTTCAATTGTACATTCATTTTTATAAATTTCATATGCTTCGGCCACTGTTAATAACATAAATCTCTTCGGAATAATTTCTCCATCTACGATCAGAGTATCTTTTTTACCAGCAGATTGAACGCTAATGTCACTAGAAACAAAAAAGTTCTGTACTTCACTTATTACTTGAGAATTTTCTATTACAGGTTTCTCAAAAATAGCTGGCTGACAATACTTTGCAAATAAAGCTTGTACAATTTTCGTTCTTTTTGCAGCTTCCTTCGGCAACGCCATTTCGGCCTTCTTTAACGCTTTTCCAAAAGACTGTTTGCTGTTATATGGCTCTAAAGTAATGTTTGTTTCATTTGCTATGCGTATGCGCATTTTTTGTTTCTTTATACGCTCCTTTTCACGTAAGCTGTTAAGCACTTTCTTATTATTACTCGCCAATTGTTTGAGCTTCGAGCGATGTTTTTTCATTCTCTCTGCCGCCTTCTCTAGGTACTTCTTCTTCTTAATGGGATTGTTTTTTATTCCTTCCATGTATTTCTTTTGGGCAATTTCTTTACCTCCACAACGACTCTCCATCTGCACAAACAAATTTTATTTTTATCACAATATGTATTATTTTTTGAAAATTTTACACTTACTATCGCGAACGGGACACACTTTAAAAATCAATAAAAAAAATATTTATGGATCAAAATGTTTTCGGTTTGGTTTTTTTAAATGATCTCGCTTATTTTGTTTTGAATTGTAAATATCAAACTATTCCGATCAACGGTCACGGAGAACTAAACACAAATGCTTATTTTCGGTCGCGAACGGGACAGAAGAATGTAGTACAAAGAATCTTTGAATTTTACCGTTATTCGGAGTTTGCTTGATAGTAGAGCTATTGTGTTTTTAAATATTTATTGTTGGTATATTTAGTCTATAAGAAGAGTGCAATCGACATGATATGTAAGACTCAGAAATAAGGAAAAATGTCAATTAAAAACGCTAAAACCAAAAAAAGCAAAGATGCTCTTTGCAGACCACTTTTCTTAAATTACAAATGGTAATATGTATTTAATTAGGTATATTCTTAAAATCCAATGCATTAACTAACTAAATTTTCTCAGAAAAGTCTTTTTTCTTCAACTTTAATATTTTGGTAGCGGTTGACCTTTTCCAGGAAATGCCCATATACAATATAACTAAATGTAAAAATTGTAATTTCAATAATATGTAAAACACTAAAAAAAGGATTTATTTTATTTATATGACTCAATAAAGAGTTTGTTTACTCATTTGAATAACATTTTAATAATAAATAGTCTTTTACTGATAAATTTTAATTAGTTATTCAGAGCTACATCAACTCTATTAAAAAATGGTTTCGTCAGCTGAATTAAAGGAACTATTAGATGGATACAGTTGCCATATTGATAAGGAACACAAGAAATTATTCTTGAGAAGGATTGAAGAATTAAGAATGTATAGTAATGACTCTTATCCTTTCATATATTTTCATAATCAAATTCATAGATATAATGGTGAAAATATCAGTATACCAAATGTTAATATATGTGCATGTAATTTATATTATAACAAATACATATTAGCACAAAAGCTTTTTAATCTTTGTAAAAGACTTTTTAACTATAAATCTATATCTGAAAAGTAAAAGAAATGTAAACATTTTTAATTGTTATGTAATCTGCAAAAAAAAATCCTAATAAAAATCTCCATAATAAATAAAAACGAAACATATATATTTCTGTATATCAATTAACTTTATCCTATTGAATAAAGAGAAATAAAACAACAATTTATCTTTTTCTTTTTTTCATAATATTTTTATTTATAAATCTTCATCGCTTGATAAAACAATTATATTATTATATATACTATTAAGGTTTAAGTTTTCGTATCGAAAACGTTCTTCAATTTTTCTTATTTGGTTAATATATATTATATTATGCCTGCAAAAAGGCAGTCCAATCTGCTCCATTTTTGCAGGCAAGGCTTACATATAGAATGGGTGCAACTTAGATACATTATAATTGCACCCCACTTATAAAATTCACATATTAAACATTTATATTTTTGTTCAAATATACTTTTAAGAGGACTTTCTGCGGTGTCCTTCTTATGAAGCATTTGTTGCAAATATTTCTTAAATTTGATGGTTGGTGCTGTTCGTTTTTCAATATATTTGCTTATTTTATTAGTATATTTATCTTGATCTTTGTTATAAGTATTATACTTTTTTTTTAAATTAATTCTAACCTGTTTATACATTTTTTGTATTACTAACTTTTCACCAAGTCTTACTCTGATTGGTGGTTGTGCTGGTAATGTTCCTATTGTTGATGATGATGAAGATCTCTTAAAAAATACTGGTGGTGGTGCTGTTCTTGACGATGTTGAAGATGATGAGGATCTCCTAAAAAATAATGGTTGTGCTGGTTGTATTTCTGATGATGACGGTCTTCTGGAAAACAACGGTAGTGGTGGTGATGTTTGTGATGATGATGGAAACAGGAGCTGCGTCTCCTCATCATCAAAACTAATGAAGTTTAATATTGGTGTCTCTTCTCCCATCTTTATTAAAAAAATTTTTATAAAATATTTTCTTCTTATTCTTATTGACACTGACTTCACAATTTTCTTTGAAAAAAAATCTGAAAAACACTCGCATTTATAGTTTAGTATATATATGTTAGCGTAAATCATTAAAAAAAGGGAAAAATCTGTATATATCGAAATAACTGATCAATACCTGTAATATAACCAAAAAAAATAAAAAAAATTTCCAAATATCCACATGTTTCACTTTCCCACATCTTTATTTTTCATTATAAAAACGAAGACGTTAGAGGAGATAGACAGAAAATTATCTAAAGCAAATACACACGCAAGTTAAGAATCTTTGTTCTTATGTTAATAAAAAAATTATTTATTTCAAGATACCACTGTATCTTGAAATATTCTTTATTTAACACTTCTTATGAGTTTACTTATGAACTAAAGAACGAAAGCATTTACATTTCTATTTATACTTTCGTTTAGTATATGTTAGGGATGAAAATACTTAGAATTGTTAAATTTATATTGTCTAGACTATAGAGATACTCAGGCCATGTTATCAGCGAAAAGGGTTTTCGTATTGATACCATGCTTTGAGTCTGACCTTCAATCGATCATATTATTACTGTAATTAGTTTGGTTGTTATATTTTATGACTATGTTCTTTTTCGTGTTAGTCTGACCTTCAGACGATCATATCTTTATTTTAATTAGTTTATTTGTTACATTTTATGATTATGTTGTTTTCCATATTAGTCTGGTATTATTTGCCAGTACTAATTACTTTGTCTACAATATATCTTATCTCTAATTTTCTTTGTTGCATTCTAAATCTTCTAACTCTCCTCCTGCTTAAAATGAATCGTCCCGATTCGTAATTCGCATTCGTAATATTATAAAATATTCCAAAGAGTTCGCTCAGACTGACCAATAGCGATGTAACTGTACTCACATACACTAGATGCGCGGGTGTTTAAAAAATTTTCCCGCACCCTTATTTTTCATTAAAAATAAACAGACACTTATAAAAATGTCAACTCAAAATTTTTTCAATAAAAAAATAAAAAGATCGATCGCAATAAAAAAGACAGACAGACACTCATAAAAATGTCAACTCGAAATTTTTTCAATGTTTTTTGTATGTTGTGTTCTATACTATACTAAAAATTGAAATTATGAGATATAAGGAAATCTAAGATTGTATTGAAAATTACAAAAAATTATTATGGAAAAACTAACGTCATGATTGGACCAATAGAAAGTCCTAATGGTCTTAGATTTAGAAATTTGTATATATATTCAAAGTCTTTATATCAACCAAAATACTGTTACCTTAAGAAACTGATCGATCCCATAAAAGGAATGAATCTTTTTACATTTTCGGAAAATGAGCCCAGCAGAAGCAAAACCAAACTCTATTATGATATTTGATGATGTAATTTGTGGTAAACAAGATAATATTAGAGATTACTTTTGTATGGGAAGACATAAACATATTGATTGCTTTTATTTATGTCAAACGTATACGAAAATTCCAAAGCATCTAATACGTGATAATGCTAATATGATTATAATTTTTAAACAAGATGCAATGAATTTACGACATATATATAATGATCATGTTATTGGAGATATGACATTTAAAGAATTTAAGGATATATGTAGTGAGTGCTGGAAAGATAAATATGGGTTCGTTGTTGTCAGTAAAGACGATTCAATAAATACAGGTCTATATAGAAAAGGTTTTGATAAATTCATACAAGTGTAAGTGAGATTTGTTCAGGAATAGATACAAATCAGATAAATGCAGATCACAACCGGATAAAAATCAGTTCACAACCAGTTTAACGCTGTCCAGAACCAGGTAAAAGCTGTTCGTAACCATTTAAAAAGCTTTTCGTAACCCGATAAAAAGCAGTTCACAACCAGGTGCAAAGCAGTTCACAACCAGTTACATACCGTTTCGATATGAATAATAACAAATTATTAAAAGATATTGTTAAGACAAGAACGATATTAAAAGAAAAATTAATAAAGCAGATAGGTTTAATTTATTGGAAGATACATTTAAACCAGTAACAAATTCTCTGAATAAGATAATCAAAAAGATTGATGATTATCAATCCAATGATTTACTGGGTGATACATTTAAACCTGTAACAAAACCTTTAAATAAGATATTTAAAAAAACTCATGATTATAAATCAGATGATTATCAGTAGTATGAATAAGGGGTTTCTAGATAGAAATGTGCAAAGGAAAAATGTGCATACCTTAACCCTTTAACGGTCGATGGGGTTAAATTCGACCCCATGATATTTTGTGTTATGAGGCGGCAGCGTATTCGGTTTTGCTTAAAGTGAAGTCGTGGTGGGGGGTTCGGTTTTGCTTAAAGTGAAGTCGTGGTGGATGTTATTTTTGTTGAAGTGAAGTCGTAACATTTAATGTGTTCGTTAGAGGGTTAATACAATATGAATTAAACTACATTAGGGCGGTTTACGAAAGTCTGTGATTTTTTTGCTAGTATTTAATAAATAAAATTCATTTACTGCGGTATATATTAATCTCCCTAATACTATTTGTTATCAGTATAAAATGTTAACCACATTATTTAATTAAGTGTAGTGGTAATAAAATAAAATCAAATTAATAAAATATATTCATTGTTGTACTAAACTCTAAAGTGTGATTATACTTTTAGTTATTTATTCACAAAAAAAATTAATAAAATAAATCAAATTAAAATGGGTGGCAACTTTATTTGTGATATCTGTGGAAAAGTGTACAGCCGCAACTTTTCATTAAATAGACATATCAGGATGCATCATCATCAAGGTTATTCATTAAGGTGTACGACTTGCAACATTAATTTTTCAAGTAAGCAAGATTATCTTAAACATATCCACTTAATAGAGCATCAAAATAATCAAAAGAAAGAAATTATACACTGTAAGGAGTGTAAAGAAGATGTAGTAAGGAAACTGTGGATATATCATCAACTCACAAACAAACATAAAGATAATTGTTTAAAAATTGTTGATGAAATCAATAATATAAAGTGTTTAGATGCTTGTTTCAAAAACCGTATTACTACATTTCGGTTTAAAAACAACAATATGGATAATCTAAATCCCGAATTGTTTTTCAATAACATAAAGGATAATGTAGCATGTGTTTTGAAAGATCATCTACAAAAACATACAAGTTTAAAATTTAATTTCGAATTACTCTGTGAATATATGAAGATGAAAGACGATGAAGAACCCATAATTACTATAATACTACATCAAACAAAAATGTATATTTTGTCTTTAACTAACCATATGAATGATATTGAAAGATTTTATGCAAATAAATGTGAAATAATTATGCAAAAAATGGATGAGTTCCAAGAACGTGATAGTGGTTTTGCGTTAACAAAAATTAATCACCTTGATGTTAATATTAATAAATATGCATGTATAAAAGGTTCACAGTATATTTCTTTACCAACATACATATAAAAAAAAAGCATGTATTAATATACAAAACAATGACGTATACTGTTTTAAGTGGGCTATAATATCAGCGCTATATCCAATAGAAAATAATAGTGTAATTTGTTCTTCGTATAACATAACCAACATTCAAGATGATATTATAGTCCTGGAAAATAATATATTATTAAATTTTAAAAATTTAAATTTCCCGCTATCTGTCAACAAAATACAGCAGTTTGAAGACAACAACCCGGGAATAAGCATAAATGTCTTTGGTCTGGAAAGATCTTTTGAAAAGAAGAAGAAAACATCTATACTTGAAAAAGATACGTATTTAGAAGTTTATAATGTTGTGGGACCATATTATTTCTCTCAAGAAGAAAAAAGTAAACATATAAATTTATTATTGATGGAGGATGAAGAACGATTCCATTATGTCTGGATAAAAAATATATCAAGGTATGTTTATCGTTATTTAAATTTATACTCAAAGTGAAATTAAACTAATTAAAAAAAATGTTTCCTTTTATATTTCTTTAATTATAGATTATTAAGAAGTCAATTTACAAAACATAAAAATAAGGTGTATATTTGTAATACATACCTCATACACTTTTACAAAGAATCATCTTTAAAGAAACATAAGGAGGAATGCAACAAAATTGTAACAATAATGCCAACCGATAAAAATTCTATACTTAGATTTAAGAATCATAAAAACCAACTAGATGTTCCGTTTGTAGTTTATGCAGATTTCGAATGTATTCTGGAATCAGTTGATATTCAAAACTCAGCTAATATTAATTCAGTACAAAAGCATATTCCATTTGCATTTAGTTATTATATTAAATGTTCCTATAATTCTAGTTTAGATATACATAGAATTTATAGTGGTGAAAATGCATCAACCCATTTTTTTAAAAGTTTAGTCGAGGACGCATTATATATTTATAGTAACTATTTGAGTGTAGTAATACCAATGAAACCTTTAACGTTTATACAACAAAAAGGACAAGATGAAGATATGAATTGTCATATATGCGGTGAAATCATATCTATTGGAGATAAAGTAACTGACCATTGTCATCTAACAGGTGACTATAGAGGTCCTGCACATAATATATGTAACTTAGAGTATCAAATTGGAAATTTTATCCCTATATTTTTTCACAACCTTTCGGCATATGATTGTCATTTATTTATAAGAGAACTTCCATCAGTAGCAGGTGATATAAAAATCATTCCTTTAAATAAGGAATTATATGTATCCGTATCGAAGAGAATTAGGGTGAGTGAAAAAGATACTATTGAGCTACGTTTTCTCGATTCATATCGTTTTATAGCATCAAGTTTAGATCAACTTGCAGGTTTCTTGTCTGATGATGATTTGAAAACTATAAAATCGGTTTGTTTAAATGATAATGAATTTGATTTAATGAAACGTAAAGGTGTCTTTCCCTATGATTATTTGGATTCAAAGAATCGTCTCATGGAAACACAATTACCACCTCGTTCTCTCTTCTTTAATAAACTAACTGATGAAGCGTGTAGTGAAGATAATTATAAACATGCTGAAAAGGTATGGAATACATTTAGATGTACGACTCTCTTGGACTATTTACTATTATACTTGAAAGTAGATGTTTTATTACTATGTGATGTTTTTGAAAATTTCTGTAAAGTTTGCAAAAACATTTATAATTTAGATCCATGCCAATATTATACTGTTCCTGGATTATCTTGGGATGCAATGTTGAAAAAAACAAGAATAGAGTTAGACCTATTAACTGACATTAACATGTATAATTTTGTTACACGTGGTATTAGGGGAGGAATTGTTCAATGTTGTAAACGACATTCTGTAGCTAACAATAAATATGTAAGTGATTATGATTCTACTAAAGAATCGAATTACCTTATTTATTTAGATGTAAACAATTTATACGGTTATGTCATGTCGCAGTACCTTCCTTATAAAAATTTTGAATGGGTTGAAAACATTGAAAATTTTAATTTTAATGCTGTGGAAGATGATTCACCATTAGGGTATATATTGGAAGTGGATTTAGAATATCCATCCACCATACACGATCATCACAATGATTTCCCATTTTGTGCAGAAAATAAAAAAAATGAACATATGAAACAGTCTAAATTAATAACGGATTTAAATGATAAAACAAAATATGTAATACACTATAGAAATCTTAAACAATGTATTAAACATGGTCTTATTCTAAAGAAAATTCATAGAATTCTTAAATTCAATCAGTCGGATTGGTTGAAAAGGTATATTGATTTAAATAATGATCATAGAACCAATGCCGAAAATGAATTTGAAAAAAAAATTTTTAAACTTTTAAATAATGCGGTATACGGTAAAACAATGGAAAATGTAGCTAAGAGAAAAGATGTTAAAATAGTTTGTTCATGGGAGAGTAGAGGTAAGAGGTTGGGAGCTAGAGCTCTTATAGCTAAGCCAAATTTCCATAGTTTACTTAAGATTCAAGAAGAAATGATTGTCATTGAAATGAGTCGAGTGCGAACGGAATATAATAAACCAATTTATATTGGGTTTTCTGTTCTAGAATTATCTAAGTTGAAAATGTATAATTTCCATTATGAATACATGAAACCTAAATATCAGGAAAATATTTATCTGAATTATATGGATACTGATTCCTTTGTTTACGATATTAAGACATATGATCTATATAAGGATATTCTAGATGATATCATCTTACAGTTTGATACGTCTGCTTATCCGAAAGATAATGTTTTTAATATACCCTTGTTAAACAAAAAGGAATGATGAAGGATGAATGTAATGGTAAAATAATTAAAGAGTTCATTGGTTTACGCGCTAAAATGTATTCAATTAAAATTGATGAAGAGGAAAAAGAAATTAAAAAAATTAAAGGAGTTAAAAAATGCGTAACCAATAGACTAACGATTAATGACTTTAGAAAATGTTTATTTGAAAAAAAAAATGTACTATGATTCTATGTATGTATTTAGATCAAAGATTCATGAAATATATACTCAACACATTAGTAAATTAGCATTAAGTTATTTAGATGATAAGCGATTTATTAGAGATAATAGTATTAATACATATGCATGGGGACATTATGCAATAAATAGTCAACAACCATCATCATCATCATCATATCCCAATGAAAATGTATTAACATCATCTTCAAGTGATAATATTGTACAATAGTATTAAGTGATTTTAGATTATAAGTGAATATATATAACGTGAAAAAACAATAAATAAATAAATAAATAAAGAATATCATTAAAATATTTTAGTTTGTTTTTATTTTAAACTATAGTTATCTATTGAATAGGAATTTTAAACACAAGTAACCACAATTTGTTTTTGTGTGAATAAAATTTAATCGTGCTTGTTCTTAACCTTACTCAACTAAGTTGATATAAAATTTAATCGTTTAGAAATAAAAAAAAATCAAAACAAAACTTTTTTATATATTATTTTATTTTTTTGAGAATTTTATTATATAATAAAAATAAATCTCATATTGAAGTATATATAATATTATTGAAGTTCATCTTTATTGATCCAAGAATTATGTTGATTGGAAAATCCCAACCATTTTACGTACGCCTGGTGCCCCTTAGTTTTAATAACATTTTCAATCAAGTATGTATTTGGAAAATGTGTCTTTAATAGTTCATGTTCATAGAATCCACCAACAATCGGATTCCTTTGATAGTCTTCCAATAAATAAGTAATGGGTTTGTGTTCTGTAAAGTACGAATTTTAAAAATTTCAGTTGTCCAGTTTGGAGTATATCCTTTTGCAAAAATATGTTTATATTTGCTAATTCGAACGTGATCTCCAACTTTTAGTTTACCAAATTTATATATTTTGGGATGATTATAGGCTTGTTTTAGTATAGAACTTTCATTTTCTGTGTTAACAGACTTTGGTGTCATTCCAATTGTTCTATGCTTTTTATTATTATATTGATTAATTAAATCCTTGCATATATGTATCCATTGATAATTTCCTTGTAGACTAAAATTTTTCCACATCATTCCTTTTAGAGTTCTATTAAATCGTTCTACAATAGACGCTTTCATGATACTATATGTAGAATAGTGGTTGATATTATGTTTTATCATCAAGTTTTGAAATATTTTATTATAGAACTCTTTACCATTATCAGTTTGTAAGTTTTTTGGAAATCTCTTTAGTGAAAAAATAGATTTCATAGCATTGGTTATATCTTCACTACTTTTAGATTTTACGGGTACAGCCCAAGCAAACTTTGAAAATGTATCTATAACTGTTAAAATAAATCTATAGCCTTTGTTATATTTTGAGTAAACGCCCATTTCAACAAGATCAGCTTGCCAAAGATCATCAATTTCCTTGATCACCACTCGACGTCGAATGAAATTTCTACGTGCTTGCTTATGAAGCTCCTGAACCACTTCTTGTCGCTCCATTTCTAACATCTATCTTAGATTACATCAATTTAAATGCTGCTGATATTGAATTTAAATCAAAAACGATTTATATATCTATGTTTAAACGGTTTGTAATGAGCTTCGTTTTTCATTTAGACGTTCTTCAACTGAATCAATTTTGTAATTAAATAATGATCTCATTTCTTTTAGTGATTGATTGAGATTATTTAGTATTATACTTTGATCATGTATTAATTTACTTAAACGTGTTTCTACATTATCAAATTTTTCTGTAGTCAACACGTTTTGTTGTCGTATTATTTCGTTAAAACGATCCTCCATTTCCTTAATTCTCTCCATATACATTGTATCCAGTTGTTTCTTTATTTCACTTAAATAACTTTTCATGTAAATTTTGTTTACAGCATCGTTTTCCAATACAGGACTAGCAATATTTTTTATTCTCCGCAAGTTAAAGTTGAAATTACGATCACTATCCAAATGAATCTTGAAATGTTGATTTTGGTATCTTACAGATTTTTCAATATAATGTCCAAACTTATCGATAGGCATTTTATGAATATGAATTGTTAAACATTTTTAAGTCTATTTATATAATAATTTTTGCTTCTCTCAATTCCTCAATAATTGATACAATTTCATTATTATGATTTGAGTGACCAGCTGTTGTTGATGAAATCAAAAGACGCAATCTATCAACCAATTCATTAGGATCATCCCAATAAACATAATTATGCTTTTTTCTATTCAATTTCATTAAACCTTTTCCCTTATGAATTTTCTGTTGTTGTTTAAATAGGTTTTTAATAATCGTTGTATATTTAATTGAACGATTTCCTTTAATTTGACCATTAATACTGTTATTTCGTTTATGAACATTAGTCAGCTCCAATATTTGTTTATAATTATTTAAATCTGTTTTATTATAACTGATTGGTTTCTTATAAACTAACAATTCATATAAGCCTGATGTGAAGGGCCATTTTAAATTACCTACAGTAATATTGGTTGAATTGAAAGTGATGGGTTCATTACCCAGTCTCCATATTTGATTTTTATCCTTATGAGGACCATAGGTTTTATCATATATATTTAAGTTAACTTTTGATAAATTATATTGAATACTTTGATTGGGATGTATTGTAATGGTGTTATCATCATCATTGTTATCATCCTCATTATCAACATTATCATTATTATCATCATCATCATCATCATGGTCATCATGATCATTTTCATCATCAAATGATTGAAACGTGTTTGAACTTTTCTCGATTTTCTTGTTATTAAAGTTTGGAGAAAACGTGTTATAATCAAGCTTACTCTTTTTATATGGTGTACTGAAGGCAACTTTATTATTCTCAAGATCATGTTTAAAAGAGTCATCCGGATATTTTTCATGTTTTATAATGGTGTTATTATTATTATTATTATTATTATTATTATTATTAGTTGATTGAACTAATTCTTTTAATGGTTTTGATATTGGTTTCAATGTCTTTTCCAACAATTCATCATTTGCAATTTCTCCAAGCAAAATATTCTTATGTTTCTTTTTTAAAATATTTCGAGTTTTAATAAGATTATTAACCAGATTTGTATTCATATTTATAGATTGAATTAGAAACAGATCCAAAACAGATCAGTTTAGCAGTTAGCAATTTAATAGCTAGTATCAGATTATAGTTGAGAAGTTATTAGTTTAATAATTAATCTTGTACTGATTTTAAAATATCTGTAATATTTCTTTTATAGATTTATAAATATATCGAAACCTTTTCTATATCGACCATTATTCATAGAATCATCTTTGTTAATAACTAGAAAACCATATTTTTCTTTCCAACACTCGGTACATAACTTATAAAATGTTTTTAAAGTCATATCAGAACCAACATGATCATTGTAAATATGCTTAATATTCATCACATCCTGTTTAAAAATTATAATCATATTTGCATTATCGCGAATCAAGTGTTTTGGTATACGTGTATAAGTTTGACATAAATAAAAACTATCAATGTCTTTATGGCGACCCATACAGAAGTAAGAACGTACATGATTTTGTTTCTCACAAGCTATATCATCGAATATAAATATTGAATTCGGTTTAACTTCGTCTGGGGATAGAACATCATCATTATTAGAAAATGATGAAAAATTTATCTCCTTAATGGGTTTAATTAGACTTTCTAAGTACTTATATTTCGGTTGTTGTGTTGACTTTGAATATAAGTAAATATTTTTAAATTTCAATCCATGAGGACTTTCAATAAGACTGATCATAACATTTGTTTTTCCGCAATTTGATGGACCCACAATAAGAGCTCGAATAGAATTCGGTAGTAATGAACTATGACGAATTTTATTTGATGAATCGAACTTTGATTCGATATTCTTTACATCAATCCTTTTATGTTGTTTAAAAAAACGCATTCTGAAATCTAATGATAACATAATATATAAACCAGTCTCTTTTATTTGTTTTCAATCAATTTAATTTCAATCTTTAATCGATAAAGTATCAATAGATATGACAATCATTTATAAAAAGATATTCAGTCGTCATCCATACTTCATCGGTAAAGGTTTTCTGAATAAAATAATTAATAAACTTCCAATTGAACTTCATCTACCCGGTTATCAATTTTGCGGACCTGGTACAAAATTAAAGAAACGTTTAGCTAGAGGTGATCAAGGAATCAATCCATTGGATACTGCTTGCAGAGAGCACGATATAGCATACTCAAACAATAAAGATTTAGAGAAAAGACATATTGTTGATAGAATTTTAACTGAAAAGGCTTGGCAAAGGGTCAAAGCAAGCGATAGTAGTTTGGGTGAAAAAACAAACGCTTGGTTTGTTGCTACTGCAATGAAAGCAAAAACAAAATTCGGTATGGGTAACGTTATTAGTAAAACTAAAAAGTCGTCTCCAGTAAATACCCACAAACTATTTACACATGCATTGAAAAGTGCAAGAAAGAATATAAAGAAAAGTGAAAACTTGAAAGATGCTATAAAGATTTAACGAAAAGTTGTAAACAATATTTTCAAGGGGAAGAAAAAATCGTTAATAAAAACACCTCGAATAATACCGCTACCAAAATCTGGAGGTTTTCTTCCACTTGCCCCTATATTTGCTGCACTGGGTGCACTTGGTGGTTTAGCTGGTGGTGTATCTGGTATTACAAAAGCAATCAATGCAGTTAAAAATGGAAAGGAACAGCTGACTGAAGCAAAACGACACAATAATACAATGGAAGCCATTGCGATGGGAAAAGGCATGTTCTTAAAACCATATAAAAAAGGTTTTGGATTATATTTAAAGCCTTATCAACAAAATTTTTAATGAAGCTACCTAAAAGAGCCCTTTCTGATGCAGACTTGAGAAAATATGCAAAACATATTCCAAATTTTAGAGGTGTGTTTATGTGCAACACTCTTCCAAATACATCATTTAAAAAAGAATGTGGAATAATTAATCTGGATACTTCAAAGGGATCTGGCACACATTGGGTAGCGTACTGGAAAAACAACAATCAAATTGAATATTTTGATAGCTTTGGCAATTTGCAACCACCAAAACAATTAATAAAATATTTAGGAAAAAACATTAATTATAATTATGATAGATATCAAAATTTTAATACAATAAATTGTGGCCATTTATGTTTAAAGTTTTTGTTTTCGAAACTAAACTAAAAAGAAACTATAATTGTTTTAATAAAATACATTGATTAAGAATTAAAAAGATCTAATTTTTCTAATTTCACTTGTTAGAGGTGAGTATTCGATTAAGCGATCATGAATAACTAAACAGTATGCTGATGTTTTTTCTGGAATTGGTTTGTTTGCTTCAGTATCAAATTCAATTCGTACATCAATAGGTCCAATTTTAACAGTTTCATTTTGATGTGAAACATCAACAACAATAAGCGGTGCGTAAGACTTGTAATCATTAACATCCAGCAATGGTTCAGGTTCTCGCATGTAAAAGCTTTGTTGAAATTTTGCATACATATTATATAGTACAGAATACTGACCCATTTCAAAACGATTCTTTAAATCATCATATGGATATGACTCTGAGTTTAGATATACTTTTAAATTAGAGATATTACAATGATCAAATATATTTCCTTGTTCTTTACTTTTCACTTTTTGTAAACCAATTATAAGAAATCGTGGTCTTTCGTTTTGTGGAGAAAGCTTCACATTCCATAAAACCTTTGTATTCGTTGGTAGTGCAGGATTTACATGACAATCCCAACTACGAAATGCAATTGGTATAGAATTTTTGCTGTTGATTATCTTAAACATTTCCAATTTTGCAAAGTCCGATAGTTGAATATGCGGCATTTTCCATGTTATATCCAGAATTGTTAATTTCAACTGATCAGTTGTATTTGTAGAATAATATGATCTCTCATCGGATGTAGAACGTTGAAGAATGAGCTCATGTTTCGAATTTAATAGTATTTTGTTATAATCTTCAGCAAACCCCATCAACATTTTCAGAGGTATACAACAGCTAAAATGACTTTTTTCTAAAACAAAAGTTTCGTTAAGACACCAACCAGCGTTTTTTAGTGTAGCACTTTCAGCCTTATTCAATGATACAAAATTTTTCATGGTGGATGAAATTCTAAGTTTGCGTGTACGATCAACTTCAAAACCATTAATTTCATAACGAATTTCATCAAACAAATATGAAACAAAGTTGTTTTTAAATTTAACATCTATAGCTGGAACCTCTTTGTTTGCTTCCTTCTTTACTATAAAACCATGAATGTAAATCATACTCTCACTTGGTAAGACAAAGAGATCCTGATTTTGAATTGGTATACGAATTTCATCATTGTTGTTGAATGATTTTAGATATGGAGAGTAACTATGATATTCTCTTTTTACAATACTCTCATCATATATAGGTTTTTGAAGGACATTTAGTATTTCATTCATGGTTGAAGATTAAATCCTAATGATTTTAAGTATTCTGTATTATATGATGTTAACAGGTTTTTATTTTTTATACTTTCTCGAATGCGAGTTGATGATGGATTAAATGGAAATCCTCTTTGTATTACGTTTTTATTGTAAATGATCATTATTCTGGTTTGAAGTGGAGTCTAAGAGTGATTTTTTCTCCTCTAAAATTTATAAGCTCACCGTCTTGATTTAAGATTCTAATCGTTATGTTGTTTATTTGCTGACAGTTGACAGGAAAATAAATAACATTTCGAGGTTTTTCGCTTATTTTATATCCTGGAGGAACATCAAGAGGAAATTCATGAATAGTATGATTCGAAGTATTATTAATAAATGATCCGGTTGTTAAGTTGCTTTCAATGCGTATTGTATTAACATTCGTAATATGTGTAGGTAAGTCAGATTCAAATAACCCTGTAGTATTCAATTGATTAATATCTACAATCACCACTTCCAAAGATTTATCATTTTGAAGATTTTGATCAGTGTTATAATATTCAGTTGAATTTACTTCTAATTTTCTTTTGCTAAATCCGAGCAACTTTCCTATACTGTTTGGTTGTGAAAAATCTATATCCATTGATGAGGTTATTTCAGTTTTAAGTGTATTATTGTTAGCTTAAATTTTTAGATAAATTGGTTCATCAATATCGTTTAAGCTTGAGTTTAAGAAAAAATCAATATCCTCAAGTTCATATGAACCAACCGGAATAGTAATAATCAGCCCAATCATGAATATTCTCGAGAAATGTGTTTCCCGCAATTAAAAATTTTCTCGAGAAAACAATTCTCCAATCATGAATTCCAGGGGAAAGAAAAATAAGGGAACGGGAAAATCGAAATTTCGAAATCAGCTGTTTTGCTTATTGTGATTAAATATTTGTTATTTACAAACGTTTATCGGAGAATAAAATTATTTTTTTCAACAAAAAGCAAAATAAATTTAATTGAAATGCATAGTATTGCTTTTCGGATTCTTGCGGGGAGTGTGTCTATTGTAGAAGATGAGCAGCAACTAAGAAATCGAAAGATTGAAAGAAGGCAGTTGCGTGATGCGTCTAACCCACTTGAGTTGCCACAATCATTGTAAGTAAATGGAAAACTATTTTTCCTTGATTTTAATCATTACTATTTGTTTAATTTTAGGTTTCAAAAATACTACCGCGTAGATAAACCTGCTTTCCGTTATTTATTGGAAGTGCTTACAGAGCACTCTCAACGGGCCAAAAAACAATTTGCTGTTCCAGCGGTAGTTAAGCTTAGTGGATGCTTGCGTTTTTTTGCGGAAGGTGGGTACCAAACCGGTATTGGCAAGGACTCTGATGTGCATTTAGCGCAGTCTTCTTTCAGCATAACACTGAATGATGTATTAAATATTTTTGAGACCCATCTTTGTCCGATTTGGATAAATGTGCCGAAAACAGCAGAAGAAAAGCGTAAAATTGCTCTGGCCTTTTATAAAAAGCACGGTATTCCTGGAGTTACCGGTTGCATCGATGGAACCCATGTGCAAATAATCGCTCCAACTGCTAACAAACACCTTTTCTACAACAGAAAGGGAAAATTTAGTTTAAATGTTATGCTGGTAAGTATTGATATATGTATGTATATACATACACAAAGAGTTTTTATTTATACTTCTAAGGAAATCATTTTTTTAAATGATGATTGTTTACAGCTTTGCGATGACGAGTTAAAAATCCGTTTCGTTGACGCGTCCCACCCAGGCGCTTCGCATGACTCATTTATATGGAACAATAGCGACCTGCGGTTTCACTTTGAGCAAAACTATTTGCATGGCGAAACCAACTTTTGGCTATTAGGTAAGCTTTTGTTATGGAAATGAAATAATAATTCACACATTTTTATACAAATAGGAGATGCAGGTTACCCTTTGGAGCCGTGGCTCTTAACTCCACATCGTGTCCCAGAAGATGGATCTCCAGAAATGAGATTTAACGAGGTACACTCAAAATGCCGAAATATTATTGAGCGTACTAATGGCGTATTAAAAAATCGTTGGAGGTGTCTTCTTAGTGCGCGAGAGTTGCACTACGCTCCTAAAAAAGCAGCAAAAATTGTAAACGTATGTTGTGCTCTACACAACATATGCATCCATTATAAGGTAAAGGATCTTTGCAACGAACTTACGGATTTAAGTATGCCAGAAGAGGAAGTAGCAGCACCCGTATCAAATCAATATTTAGCTTCAGCTCAAGCTATAAGAGCTAATATTGGCCGTACACTTTTATAATTTGTTTGTAATTAAATTTTATTAAACATATATTTTTAATTTTTGTTTATTAAAAAGTAAAATAAAAAGTTCTCTGAACATGAAACAAAAACACAAATTCACTTATAAAATAAAAACTGTTTTCATAACAAAAGGTACATAAGTTACATGGCACCAATTCATTGTTACCAATTCATTTTAAAATTAAAAAATTCATTATTTTAAAGTTATATACATATTTGTTTATGTATGTACATATAGATATGTTATATACACAAAACTCAGTCAAATATTTCTCCTTTAAATCACTTGAATTCCCGTAGCTGAATTTCTAATCTATTTTTCTCTAATTTATATTAAATTTCTTTTATTCTTTGCTTTTCCATAAAAGCATTGTGCCGCCGCAATTCTTCGATTTCCTCAATTTTGAGATCTTGCATTTTTTTAAAATGTTTAGCATTATTTTCATTAAGTTTTTCGAGAGATCGGTAAATTCTTTTCGTATTTTGCTGCTCATCCTTTTGATTTTCTACTATTACTTTTAATGTTTTTACTAGTTCCTTTTGTATTTGAAGCTCAGCTTGAAGGGCATCGTATGCAGTTTTATCTGCTTCTTTGTGCGCACTTAATTTTTTTAACGTTGTATTTTTTTGGTGGTTTGAAGTTGGTAGGACACTTGGAGTTGTTATACTCAGTGGCAATATACTTTGTGGATCCTCTTTTGGTTCTTCCAGTTCCTGTGGCAGTACATTCTCGAAGATAGCTTCATCTGCAGGAGTCAGAATTAAATCTTCTAAAATTTTTGGAGAAGTAAGTCCATAGGTCCTCGCTGTTACACCTTCGACAGCAGATTTCATTCCAACGAGGTTGTAAATGGCTTCCTCTATAGCCGAAAATTTTAATTCTTTGTTCGGGCCACCTCCAGTACTTTTTTTATCTCTTAGATTTTGAGCAGCCTTCTGCCGAACATATTTTTTTTGATCTGCCCACACCTGAAAATATAAAACAGCTACATATACATACATACATGTTATTTTTCAAATATCCAACCTTTTTCCACTCAGCAGTACATTTAGTTGGAGGGCCCAAAGAGTTTAGCTCCGTTTCGGCGTTTTTCCAAAATCTTAAAACTGTCTCCTTGCTGCCTTTGTGAAATCCACACGCAATATCAACATTGGCTTCCATTAAGGTCACCAGCTGCTGCATTTGTTGCTTATTCGTATTTTTTGACCTAGGAATTACGTTAAAAATTTTTGCTTTTGTTTTATTTTAATTTTAAAAAGAAATACTTACATTTCTGTGCAAACTCCCTTCAAAATTGTAAGTGAAAAAAAACTTGAGAAATAAAATAATTTTTCCCTATTTTTTCCATTGATGATACCTACTTTTTTAACTTCGAATTTTTTTCCCTTCCCACAGTTGAAAAAAAAGGGAAAAAATGTATTCATGATAGCAGAAAAGGGAAAAGTGAAAAAACTCCCACGGAATTTTTGTTTATGATTGGGCTGAATATGTTTTCCTATATGAAACAAATTGTTGTGAACATCTACATTGGGTATGGAATTGAATGCTACAAAATCAATAAGTCCACAAACATAATTTGTAGACAGTTCAATTGGAGGAAAATATTCTCCAACCAAAGTCGAAGTGTTTCCGATTAAAGATATTGTTATTGACATTTCAAGTATTCAGAATGAACTGATGTTTGATGATTATTTTATCTGATTTAAGTGTTAAATAATAAATAAAAAAATATCTTTTATAATTTTATGTTTTCTTTATTAATATTTGATTTAATAAACTTTCTTAAGAGTATTACATTTTTTTGAGCACATATACAATATTTTCTATGATAACAACAAACATTTACAGATTTATCATTTTGATATAATGTTTTTAAATTTGGACAATTTAGATCATCTAGGTTATAAAAATTAATTTTATCCTTAAAAATATTTTGAATCCACTTAATTTTTTCTAATCCTTTAGCATAATAAATAAAATTTTTATCTTTAACATGCGCAATATAATATTCCATAATATTTGTTAAGGTTGAATCGCCATCTTTCCATTTTAATCCATGATGATGATTATAAAGCCAATTAATTAAATCTTTTTCTTTTGTTGTCAACAATGAATATGGAAAAGGTGGTTTAATAATAAATGTTTGTACTTGTATATCGTTAATCGAAATACTCAGTTCTTTTTCAATGAATTTATTGTTGAGATAAAAACCTTGTACATCTACAACTAATATTCTCTCCTCAGACATTGTTTAGTACTAATCAAGTCACAACGACAACTGTAGAACTGTTTATAAAGTCTATGTTTTTAAATTATTATAAAAATTCATTATACATAATGCTTGTTCCCAACTTTTATCGATAAGGGAACATTTACAGGTATCAGGTCCACAAGTTGTTTCATTGTTGGACCACACACAATTGGTGTAATGATATCCAAATTTTGATTTACTTTTCTTATAAAATGCATATTCATCGAATTGAGTTTTTAATTTCTTCAAAATAATCTCATGTTCATACCACAAAAACCTTTCTTCGTTCAAGAAGTCATGTAAAATTTTCGAATAAAACTGATTGTTCATTATTTTTCTTATTTTAATTTTTTTATTTATGTTAAATAAATGTTCTTAACACATCAACAACAAAGTTTATAGTAAGTAGTTGTAAATGTATTTCATCATATTAGTTAATTTATAATATTTCCATATCCAAATCATGGGTATAATCTTGAATGTTGATTAATGTCATATCGGATCGGTATGTAGTATCATCCTCAGAAACCGCCTCAATTTCACCATTACTTAAAATTCTCTCGTATTCAACTTGACGGTATTCGAAACATGAAATATTTAATCGACGTTTCAAGTAATTGCTGTCATATATACAACGGATTCTCAATTTTATATTATCTTTGTATTGAAGTTGAAAATGTCTATAAAATGGAGCCGAACTTTCAATTATTCCTGCAATATTTTTTTCTTTTTTTACTAAATCTTGCTTAAATGCTTCAATAGCTTGTTCGACAGTAAAAGGTTGACTTATAGGCGGTGGGGAGTCTTCTTGTTCTTCGTTTGATTTATTTTCTGCTTTTGTTGTTAACTCGATGTTTTTATTTAAATCATTACTATACTTTAAAAGTTTGAAATTTAGTTGTATGCTCACAGTATCATTATTTGGTAATTTAATTGCAAATTCTGTATTTTTAAGTTCATTTTCACTCAAATCAATAGGTAATGAAGCTGAAAACACTTGTATGATATAGATATATGAAAACAATATGATAAAAATATTTTTCATTTTAGTTTTTCTTTTTAATATATATGTTCTTAGGTTAGCGATATATTTTTGAATGAGATGATAAGAATTGTTTCTTATATTTATATACTAATTTAATAATCTTCATATTGAAATGAGTCATCACCACCGCTAGCACCACCAGCTGCTTTCTTAACTATACTATTATTAACCATTTTCTGGGGGAGGGGAGGTTTTTGTTGATTTTTATTCAATGAATGGATACCAGTCTTACCATTATAAGATTTAGTTGCATATTCATCTATTTCACTATAAACACATGATGGTTTGTATGAGTATACATTTATATCTTTAAAACCACCCTCATAGACTGTTCCAACTAGTGATATCATACCACCGATAACCTCAATTTTTATATGTTGATTGTGACTAAAATGAAATATTGGAATATTTGTTGGCATTTGTTGTCCTCTATTAAGAGAAAAAATTTGCGTTCTAGTCCCTCCTTCTGCGGTTAGAAACACCTGCATTATAATATCCAAAACTATTGCATTTATTATTTGAAAAGTTTTCCACTGTGCATGGCAAGTACAATATTTATCACCAGTTTTTAAAAATTGACCCCAATACATATTTATCAAAGTTTTTAATTCAACTGAATCTCTTTATATAAAGGGTGGTTAAATTGTAAGGGCCGATGTTGAATGTGAACCACACCTAAACGCCAAGTTTTTTTCCGAATTTTATTTGACATTTCTCTATTTCAGACTTACTCAATTTGAACCATGGAGAGATACACAATCCAAGAACGTGTTAAAGTTATCCAGACTTATTATGAAAATGGGCGTTCAAATCAAAATGCATATCATGCACTTCGTAATTTTTTTGGTCAATTTAATCGTCCAAATGTGCGTACAATCGCAAAAATCGTGGCAAAATTCGAGCAAACCGGGTCTGTAGAAGATGTGAGAACACCAGTGCATGCTCGTACAGCTCGTACTGCAGAAAATATTGCTGCTGTTCGCGATAATGTGGCTGAAGAGCCGTCATCTCGTCGTTCGCTATCGTGAGATGATAACGAACTTTTATGGCCCGAATTGGAAGATATGGATGTGGACGATATGTGGTTTCATCAAGACGGTGCCACTTGCCACACAGCTAACGAAACAATGGCTCTTTTGCGCAACAAATTCAATGGCCGTGTTATCTCACGTAATGGCGATGTCAATTGGCCGCCAAGATCATGTGATTTGACACCGTTGGACTTTTTTCTTTGGGGTTATTTGAAAGAAAAGGTGTACGTCGATAAGCCAGCAACAATTCAAGACCTAAAGGATCAGATAATTCGGCACATTAACGGCATAGAACCTCAATTATGCCTCAGCGTCATCGAAAATTTGGACCATCGGATGGAGGTGTGCCGCCGAGGTCGCGGCGCCCATTTGGCCGATATTTTGTTCCATACATAATTGAGTAATACCAATACATCATAATAAAATAAAATTAATTTAATTTCCTAAATAGTTGGTGTTTTATTCAAAATTAACATCGGCCCTTGAAATTTAACCACCCTTTATATATATATATATATATATATATATATAAATACATACATAAATAGTATATTTATTTTTGGGTTTTTATTTCTTATCAACTTTGTTGTGTATGGTTAGGATCAAGCTTTTGTATTCAAACAACTTAATTAAATCAACTGTTTCAAACACACATTCATACATATCAACGAAAAAGAAAAAACCACAACAGAACTTTTAACAACAGAACAACAATACAATAGGGTGCCACTTAAATCATCGTTGTTAGTTTTCTCATACAAAATTAGTATACAAATCCTAACCAACCCCACCCAAACCCCGACCAAACTCACCCAAGCCAACCCAAGTCGTGCCAGCCCTGTTGCGAATCTCATTACTCACACACAATTTCAAAAACTTCCACGTATATAAGTACCACACTATTTTTGCTCCCTGCTCCTACTTCCAGAACTCTCTTCAACACCCTACTTAAACAAGTTTTTAAATCTCAACTAGCAACTGAAAAAACTAAGTTGTCGATTGTAAATGTTACTTGGAAAGTACAACACATCCAACTTGCTGATGCTTATAAATTGCAAATGTTTAAAACAATTAACAATCGCCATCCATTAAATATATCTTTTAGAAGATGGGATATGTATTATTATCCTTCACTTCCAGAAAGTACAACAGTCTTATGGAA
The DNA here is from genome assembly GCA_956483585.1 of Gymnocheta viridis. Lineage (NCBI taxonomy): Eukaryota > Metazoa > Arthropoda > Insecta > Diptera > Tachinidae > Gymnocheta > Gymnocheta viridis. Next base: position 39,524,115 of record OY101444.1, read on the forward strand.
TGTTAAGCTAGCCACCGAAAACGAAAGACCACGTTTCCTGCTCTTAGGACTTCGAAATAGAGACAATAAATTTCAGCATTGTGACTTGACAGATATAAAAGTACATCTTAACTCTGATACATATCCTTATGATGACCTAAACCTTAAATTCGATAGAAATCATTTTGCTATACTATATGATAAGTATTTAAAATTTCAACAAAGTTATTATGCACGCGATCCTCCACCACTATTAACAAGAGAAAATTTTAAAACTATGGCACCAATAATTATTTTGGATGTTACTTATCAAAATGAATCGATTAAAACTGGGCCAATCGATATTTGAACTGAATTTAAAACCTTAAAAAACATTCCAGCTAATACATCAGCCTATTGTTTAATTATACATGATAAAATGTTTGAATATATTATTCCTCTTACAAACGAAATAAGAAAACTATTGTAACCATTTTAATTATATATACATATATATTTTACAGATAGTTTAAGAAAATAATTTTAATAAATTTAATAATAAAGCTAAAGAAATTATTTGTATTTTTTTTATGTATGTATCATAACCTTTTTGTTGAAGTATATAGTCATAAACACTAGTAAAAATGATGATATTAAAAGAAATATATGATTTCTTAAAGAGATGTTCTGATATGGTCTGATATGATGAAGATAAATACAAACTCATCAATATTCAATCACATCTTGAGAGTGCAAATAGCTTGAAAACAAAGAAAAATAAATTTGGAGAACATTATGAAAACTGTTCTTGGTCGAATGATAATACGATATGTGGAGCAGACACTTGCTCATACTCATACTACAGAAGAAGAAATATGGAAATAGAAGAAGAGACAAAAAAGCTAATACAAGCATACTATAATATATGGGCATTTCCTGGATCGCGAACGGGACATTCGTACGCACTCAACTTGAAAAAAAATATGAAAACTTAATTTTTTTTTTAACTTTTTATAAATATTTAATAGCATTTTAGTAGAACAATTTTTGAGAACAAAAAGAAAATTATAAAATATGAACGTTCTCCAAATATTTTCGATAAACTTGCGATCGCGAACGGGACAAAAAATGTAAGTCATTTTTTTCGGTGTGTGGTTTTGTTTAAAACTCTGCGAATTTTGTCAGTTTATTAAATGGAGATTATTTTTTAACTAAAGCAGAGATATAAAGCTTTTATTTAGCATTTGGTTTTTTTAATTATCCTTATTATTTTTTTTTTAATTTTTTTTTTAGAATCGCGAACGGGACATCGCGAACGGGACAATGATTCCAAAGGCATTTTTTAGGTTTAAAATTTTTTATTTATAAGTATAAAAAATAAATAAAACAAGATATATTCCAATGATAAGAAAAATAAAAGAATTATTATTTTATTTTAATTTTAAAAGATATTACAGTTTCAGCTCCATGGATATCTAAGTTTGTGTTGCAAGAAAACCAATGAAGTTTTCGTATACCGGTTATATTTGGTAAATTATTCCATTTATCTGACAAAAAAGAAGCCTTATCAATTTCATTTTCATCTACGTATAAAATAATGATTCCTTTAACGGTTTGCTTTGCACACTGATAAAAATCAGATGCATCATTAAGGCAAATATTTTTAGTTTTTGTGACCTGCCAAATTTTCCGCTTAATTACGGCTCCAACGCCATCGACAGCACCTTTTCCGTGCGATGTTACAAAAAAAATCCATTCAATATCTTCGCATCCAAATCTTATTTTAAAGTCCAACTATAAATTATAAATTTGTTTTTAAACTGGCAACTACTGCCGTCAGAAAATATAAATATTTTGTTAAAATATCCGTGTTCTTGTTTTAGTTCCTCGACTATTTTTGTCAAGAAAATATAGACATCAATTTTGCTGTGTTTTAAACTATTACTTATAATAGCAAATGATTGAGATTTATTAACAGTCCATGCTACGCAAGTAAAAATTGATACTTGTTTGTAGTTAAAGTGTGCGCTTTGTATCTCATTTTGGAATAAAATCCGATAGTTTTCGGCAAAATCTAATTGTAATACCAGCTCATTTTCTTTTAAATTATTCTTTGTGGTGTCAAAGTGATTCTGTTGAACTCTCTTAACAAAGAAATGTTCTTTAAACTTAGGTAACTGCACTTCTAATTCATGAATCAAATCTGAAAATGGACCAACAGTGTTCGTTAATATTATTCTGTCGTTAACTTTTCTCCAATGCTTCCATTGTATTTGTTCATCCATTTGATTAAAATAAGCAAGGGGCAACAATTCACTTTTTAAATCGGTTACACATTTTCCACAACGGTTCGACATACAATTTTTATTTTCAATATTGCAAAAAACTGATTTTAGAAAATGTTGATGACCACCAGAAAAAGATTTAACAATTTGAGACCAGCCATCCAATAAAAACGCAAAGTTGGCGTGGTAAATGCAAACGCACATATTATGTGGCATTTTGCTAGTTAGCTGAACATGTCTGGGCCGACAACTGTAAAAGAAAGACTTACTGACAGGTTCAATTGTACATTCACTTTTATAAATTTCATTTGCTTCGGCCACTGTTAATAACATAAATCTCTTCGGAATAATTTCTCCATCTACGATCAGAGTATCTTTTTTACCAGCAGATTGAACGCTAATGTCACTAGAAACAAAAAAGTTCTGTACTTCATTTATTACTTGAGAATTTTCTATTACAGGTTTCTCAAAAATAGCTGGCTGACCATACTTTGCAAATAAAGCTTGTACAATTTTCGTTCTTTTTGCAGCTTCCTTCGGCAACGCCATTTCGGCCTTCTTTAACGCTTTTCCAAAAGACTGTTTGCTGTTATATGGCTCTAAAGTAATGTTTGTCTCCTTTCTTTCATTTGCTATACGTATGCGCATTTTTTGTTTCTTTATACGCTCCTTTTCACGTAAGCTGTTAAGCACTTTCTTATTATTACTCGCCAATTGTTTGAGCTTCGAGCGATGTTTTTTCATTCTCTCTGCCGCCTTCTCTAGGTACTTCTTCTTCTTAATGGGATTGTTTTTTATTCCTTCCATGTATTTCTTTTGGGCAATTTCTTTACCTCCACAACGACTCTCCATCTGCACAAACAAATTTTATTTTTATCACAATATGTATTATTTTTTGAAAATTTTACACTTACTATCGCGAACGGGACACACTTTAAAAATCAATAAAAAAAATATTTATGGATCAAAATGTTTTCGGTTTGGTTTTTTTAAATGATCTCGCTTATTTTGTTTTGAATTGTAAATATCAAACTATTCCGATCAACGGTCACGGAGAACTAAACACAAATGCTTATTTTCGGTCGCGAACGGGACAGAAGAATGTAGTACAAAGAATCTTTGAATTTTACCGTTATTCGGAGTTTGCTTGATAGTAGAGCTATTGTGTTTTTAAATATTTATTGTTGGTATATTTAGTCTATAAGAAGAGTGCAATCGACATGATATGTAAGACTCAGAAATAAGGAAAAATGTCAATTAAAAACGCTAAAACCAAAAAAAGCAAAGATGCTCTTTGCAGACCACTTTTCTTAAATTACAAATGGTAATATGTATTTAATTAGGTATATTCTTAAAATCCAATGCATTAACTAACTAAATTTTCTCAGAAAAGTCTTTTTTCTTCAACTTTAATATTTTGGTAGCGGTTGACCTTTTCCAGGAAATGCCCATATACAATATAACTAAATGTAAAAATTGTAATTTCAATAATATGTAAAACACTAAAAAAAGGATTTATTTTATTTATATGACTCAATAAAGAGAACAATTAAAACATCTCAAAACTTTGTTTACTCATTTGAATAACATTTTAATAATAAATAGTCTTTTACTGATAAATTTTAATTAGTTAAAAAATGGTTTCGTCAGCTGAATTAAAGGAACTATTAGATGGATACAGTTGCCATATTGGTAAGGAACACAAGAAATTATTCTTGAGAATGATTGAAGAATTAAGAATGTATAGTAATGACTCTTATCCTTTCTTATATTTTCATAATCAAATTCATAGATATAATGGTGAAAATATCAGTATACCAAATGTTAATATATGTGCATGTAATTTATATTATAACAAATACATATTAGCACAAAAGCTTTTTAATCTTTGTAAAAGACTTTTTAACTATAAACCTATATCTGAAAAGTAAAAGAAATGTAAACATTTTTAATTGTTATGTAATCTGCAAAAAAAATCCTAATAAAAATCTCCATAATAAATAAAAACAAAACATATATATTTCTGTATATCAATTAACTTTATTTTGTAATATTTATTTTAGTATGAATTTTATTAGATTAAGCTGAAAAGAGAAAGAATCCTATTGAATAAAGAGAAATAAAACAACAATTTATCTTTTTCTTTTTTTCATAATATTTTTATTTATAAATCTTCATCGCTTGATAAAACAATTATATTATTATATATACTATTAAGGTTTAAGTTTTCGTATCGAAAACGTTCCCCAATTTTTCTTATTTGGTTAATATATATTATATTTTGCCTGCAAAAAGGCAGTTCAATCTGCTCCATTTTTGCAGGCAAGGCTTACATATCGAATGGGTGCAACTTAGATACATTATAATTGCACCCCACTTATAAAATTCACATATTAAACATTTATATTTTTGTTCAAATATACTTTTAAGAGGACTCTCTGCGGTGTCCTTCTTATGAAGCATTTGTTGCAAATATTTTTTAAATTTGATGGTTGATGCTGTTCGTTTTTCAATATATTTGCTTATTTTATTAGTATATTTATCTTGATCTTTGTTATAAGTATTATACTTTTTTTTAATTAATTCTAACCTGTTTATACATTTTTTGTATTACTAACTTTTCACCAAGTCTTACTCTGATTGGTGGTTGTGCTGGTAATGTTCCTATTGTTGATGATGATGAAGATCTCCTAAAAAATAATGGTGGTGGTGCTGTTATTGACGATGTTGAAGATGATGAGGATCTCCTAAAAAATAATGGTTTTGCTGGTGGTATTTCTGATGATGACGGTCTTCTGGAAAACAACGGTAGTGGAGGTGATGTTTGTGATAATGATGGAAACAGGAGCTGCGTCTCCTCATCATCAAAACTAATGAAGTTTAATATTGGTGTCTCTTCTCCCATCTTTATTAAAAAAATGTTTATAAAATATTTTCTTCTTATTCTTATTGACCCTGACTTCACAATTTTCTTTGAAAAAAAATCTGAAAAACACTCGCATTTATACTAAACTATGTTAGCGTAAATCATTAAAAAAGGGAAAAATCTGTATATATCGAAAGAACTGATTAATACCTGTAATATAACCAAAAAAAATAAAAAAAAAATTTCCAAATATCCACATGTTTCACTTTCCCACATCCTTATTTTTCATTATAAAAACGAAGACGTTAGAGGAGATAGACAGAAAATTATCTAATGCAAATACACACGCAAGTTAAGAATCTTTGTTCTTATGTTAATAAAAAAATTATTTATTTCAAGATACCACTGTATCTTGAAATATTCTTTATTTAACACTTCTTATGAGTTTACTTATGAACTAAAGAACGAAAGCATTTACATTTCTATTTATACTTTCGTTCTGTATATCTTAAATTAGTTAAATGTCTATTGTCTAGAGATAACGAAAGTATTTACATTTCTATTTATACTTTCGTTTAGTATATGTTAGGGACGAAAATACTTAGAATTGTTAAATTTATATTGTCTAGACTATAGAGATACTCAGGCCATGTTATCAGCGAAAAGGGTTTTCGTATTGATACCATGCTTTGAGTCTGACCTTCAATCGATCATATTATTACTGTAACTAGTTTGGTTATTATATTTTATGACTATGTTTTTTTTCGTGTTAGTCTGACCTTCAGACGATCATATCTTTATTTTAATTAGTTTATTTGTTACATTTTATGATTATGTTGTTTTCCATATTAGTCTGGTATTATTTGCCAGTACTAATTACTTTGTCTACAATATATCTTATCTCTAATTTTCTTTGTTGCATTCTAAATCTTCTAACTCTCCTCCTGCTTAAAATGAATCGTCCCGATTCGTAATTCGCATTCGTAATATTATAAAATATTCCAAAGAGTTCGCTCAGACTGACCAATAGCGATGTAACTGTACTCACATACACTAGATGCGCGGGTGTTTAAAAAATTTTCCCGCACCCTTATTTTTCATTAAAAATAAACAGACACTTATAAAAATGTCAACTCAAAAATTTTTCAATAAAAAATTAAAAAGATCGATCGCAATAAAAAAGACAGACAGACACTCATAAAAATGTCAACTCGAAATTTTTTCAATGTTTTTTGTATGTTGTGTTCTATACTATACTAAAAATTGAAATGATGAGATATAAGGAAATCTAAGATTGTATTGAAAATTACAAAAAATTATTATGGAAAAACTAACGTCATGATTGGACTAATAGAAAGTCCTAATGGTCTTAGATTTAGAAATTTGTATATATATTCAAAGTCTTTATATCAACCAAAATACTGTTACCTTAAGAAACTGATCGATCCCATAAAAGGAATGAATCTTTTTACATTTTCGGAAAATGATAAAGTTTTAAGCCCAGCAGAAGCAAAACCAAACTCTATTATGATATTTGATGATGTAATTTGTGGTAAACAAGATAATATTAGAGATTACTTTTGTATGGGAAGACATAAACATATTGATTGCTTTTATTTATGTCAAACGTGTACGAAAATTCCAAAGCATCTAATACGTGATAATGCTAATATGATTATAATTTTTAAACAAGATGCAATGAATTTACGACATATATATAATGATCATGTTATTGGAGATATGACATTTAAAGAATTTAAGGATATATGTAGTGATAAATATGGGTTCGTTGTTGTCAGTAAAGACGATTCAATAAATACAGGTCTATATAGAAAAGGTTTTGATAAATTCATACAATTGTAAGTGAGATTTGTTTAGGAATAGATACAAATCAGATAAATGCAGATCACAACCGGATAAAAATCAGTTCACAACCAGTTTAAAGCTGTTCAGAACCAGGTAAAAGCTGTTCGTAAGCAGTTAAAAAGCTGTTCGTAACCATTTAAAAAGCTGTTCGTAACCCGATAAAAAGCAGTTCACAACCAGGTGCAAAGCAGTTCACAACCAGTTACATACCGTTTCGATATGAATAATAACAAATTATTAAAAGATATTGTTAAGACAAGAACGATATTAAAAGAAAAATTAATAAAGCAGATAGGTTTAATTTATTGGAAGATACATTTAAACCAGTAACAAATTCTCTGAATAAGATAATCAAAAAGATTGATGATTATCAATCCAATGATTTACTGGGTGATACATTTAAACCTGTAACAAAACCTTTAAATAAGATATTTAAAAAAACTCATGATTATAAATCAGATGATTATCAATCAAATAATGATATATCAGATTTAGAACTTCCATCATTACCATCTGATGGCAGTTCTGATAATTTTTATGATGCTGGCGGATATGACGATAATATAACTATTTACAGTCCCACCAACAAAATAAAAAAGTTGGATGTAAAAATTGATAGTGATAATGATGATTATGATAAGAGCAAGCAACAAGTAACCGAAAATGTTATTAATTATTAACATCTTATTTATAACTAACCTAACCTAGTCGAAAATATGGAATTGCTTCTGAGTAATAAAAAGTTAGATATGGTTTATGGATTCAATATAGATGAAAGCGGAAAATGGCGATATGCAAATAATGAACTAAATTTTAATGTGGATAATTCCATTGAAATAGGAAATTCAACATGGAAAATGACTCCCGGATTATTTGAATTAATTTTTCATTCAAAACCTCTACATTACACTAAAAATGATTTGAAAAAATATAAAGAAATTTTATTAAGTACAAATGCACACAAGCGTCAATATCAATCAAAAGCTCAAATTAAAGGTACTCGAGCATATAAATATGTCAATATAATAAAACAGTTATTTACTGCGAAACCAAATATTTTAAAGGAAGGCAGTGGATTGTCGTTAAAATCTGTAGACAACTGTAAGCCAAGCTATATATATTGGGATGATCCGAATGAATTAGTTGACAGATTACGTTTACTTCTTTTACATCACTTTCTTTCGGAAAGTGCTGGTCATAATAATCACAAGAACGAAATAATTTCCATTGTTGAAGAATTGAGATAAGCTAATATAATATATTAAAAATGAGTTACATAAATAAATTTGGAGAAAGTTCGTTTAAGAATAATATAAATAATTCGAAAATAAAAACATACAAGCATAATTTACAAATAAATAACATAACAAGAGATATGCAATAAATATATACCACGATAAAGATTTTTAAGGAGCAGTTTTACAATGAAAATATTAACTTTTCAAATAAAATTGAAGAACTTAAAAATGGATATGACTCTAAATTAAATATTATTGGAAGTGAAATAAAACGATTACAAAAGAAATTGATGAAGATGTTCAATTTATTGAAAATGTAGTAGAGAACCAAATACACTTTGCAAATAAAGACTTTATAAAAAATATTGAAAAAAGATTTAATAAAATTGAAGATTTTATGTTCAAAAGGATTAATAAAAATGTTGGTGTAGATGATGTAAAAAAACGAAAGCTTGGATGGCCTAAAATTAAGGCAGCCAAGTGATTGTCATACATATATAATATAAGAAGATCGTCGACATACACTACCTTATACAAAATGAACGTGGATAAGAGAGAAATAGTTAACGAGCTGCACAAACAAGCGCGAAAAAATTTTAAAAGAAGACGAGCTATAATGAAAGGAATTAATGATTTATGGCAGGCGGACTTGGTTGAAATTAGGAACTATGCAATACATAATAATGGATATCGATACCTTCTAACAGTAATAGATACCTTTTCAAAAAAAGCATGGGCTGTAGCCATAAAAAATAAAACTGCATGCAACGTAACGAATGCTATGAAAAGTATTTTCACTAATAACAACAGAGAACCAAAAAATTTACAAACAGATGATGGCAAAGTATTTTTTAATAATCAATTTCATCAATTTATGCAATCTAATCAAATTAATCATTATTCAACTTATAGTGTTCTAAAGGCATCCATAGTAGAATGATTTAACAGAACTTTAAAGGGAATGATGTGGAAAGAGTTTAGTTTAGTTACCAGGGAACATACAAATGGATAAACAAATACCAAGAACTTGTTGATAAATATAATACATTTCATAGAACAATACAGATGACCCCAAATGAAGTAATTTCTTCAAATGAAACTTTTTTATTGAATACAGTCTACAGCAATTTAAAAGTATTTAAAAAACCTAAGTTTAAGGTAAATGATAATGTTCGAATAAGTAAATATAAGCATACATTTGAAAAAGGTTACACACCAAATTGGACTACAGAAATATTTAAAATTAAAACTATAAAAAATACAAATCCTAATACTTGTATATTACAAGACTATCAATGACATGAAATTAAAGGTGGCTTTTACGAGCATGAGCTAATGAAAACTAAATTTCCAGAAACATATTTAGTTGAAAAAATTTTAAAAAGAAGAAGAAATATGGTTTATGTTAAATGGTTGGGATTTTCGTTAGAACACAACTCTTAGATTAATATCGACATTGATTCATTATAAAAACCGATACAGATTTTAATGATAAACTATTCACTCATCAAACGTTAAAATGTCAATTACATTAACATTAAACGGAGACTCTTCAAATCTTGTTGCAAACTATTTTCCACCAATCGAACTAAATGAAAATTATGTTTGCGGCCTAATAAGTTTTGACACATATCACTCAATTCCGAATGTTGATGTAGAAAACAATTTATTTCATATTGGTAACCACGAGATAGAAGTTCCAGTTGGATCATACGAATTATCAGATATAGCTGAAGTACTAGAAAATAAATACCATAGTATAAACGCAAATGGAACCCTTGATGTACGAGCAAATTATAATAATTTACAAACATGCATAAAAAGCACTACAGACTCAATTTATTTCAATAACACGAGATCAATCGGATCCTTATTAGGTTTTAGTACCAGAGTATTGAAGCCTGGTATAGAACATTACTCCGATAAAACAATTGATATAACTAAAATTAATACAGTAATCGTTGAATGTAATATTCTCAGCGGATCATATATAAATAACATGTCCGCACATATTTTGCATCAGTTTTCACTTAACGTTAGCCCAGGTTACAAAATAACTGAGGCTCCGACTAATGTAATATATCTACCTGTAAATGCAAGAACAATAAATAGTCTTGTTTTGAAAGTTGTTGATCAAAACTTAATAAATTTTCGTGGTGAAAAAATTACAATACGATTACATTTGAAGCCTATGAGAGAATGAATTGCAGAAGCGTTCGCCATTCATTTTATTTTTGACAACGGAAGACGAAACCAGAAAGCAACCAAATTTTAATAATCAGACAAAAAAGAAAAAAACAACATATTAAAGGAATCATAAAGAAGCAACAAAATAATAATCTTCGTGAGTACAATAAGGATCTTTTAAGAAATTTGGGTTTTCATCTAAAAAATAAAACATTTACTATATAGAGAGCGTAAAGAGACGGAGAGATACAATGAGTAATATTATTAATATTTTACAAAAAACACATTTTGATAATTCAATTATTAAAAAAGAGTATCACAGTTATACATCATATTTGCAGTCATTTAAAAATAATGATGAAATTCGTATCACAATTCAAAATCAAGATTTGTATGTTTTACCAAGCGAAAGTGTTCTCTATATCGAGGGACTTGCAACAAAGGAAGATTCATCTAACCGACTTTTAAACAATTGTGTAGGACATATATTTGATGAGATTCGATATGAAATCAATGGAGTAGAAATTGATCGCACTCGTCACTTGGGTATTGCAACAGAATTAAGGAACTGTGTATCATTGAATAAATCTGAAAGTGATAATCTACTAAATGCAGGATGGTCGGTCACCATTCAAAAATGATGATCTTACACTTGTAGACGGCTATTTCAAATTTTGTGTTCCACTAAAACTATTGCTTGGATTTGATGAAGATTTCAATAAAATAATAGTTAATTCTAAACATGAATTGATAATTTTACGATCTAAAGATGATAAACAAGTTTTTAAATCTCAACTAGCAACTGAAAAAACTAAGTTGTCGATTGTAAATGTTACTTGGAAAGTACCACACATCCAACTTGCTGATGCTTATAAATTGCAAATGTTTAAAACAATTAACAATCGCCATCCATTAAATATATCTTTTAGAAGATGGGATATGTATTATTATCCTTCACTTCCAGAAAGTACAACAGTCTTATGGAATGTTAAGCTAGCCACCGAAAACGAAAGACCACGTTTCCTGCTCTTAGGACTTCGAAATAGAGACAATAAATTTCAGCATTGTGACTTGACAGATATAAAAATACATCTTAACTCTGATACATATCCTTATGATGACCTAAACCTTAAATTCGATAGAAATCATTTTGCTATACTAAAATTTTAACAAAGTTATTATGCACGCGATCCTCCACCACTATTAACAAGAGAAAATTTTAAAACTATGGCACCAATAATTATTTTGGATGTTACTTATCAAAATGAATCGATTAAAACTGGGCCAATCGATATTCGAACTGAATTTAAAACCTTAAAAAACATTCCAGCTAATACATCAGCCTATTGTTTAATTATACATGATAAAATGTTTGAATATATTCCTCTTACAAACGAAATAAGAAAACTATTGTAACCATTTTAATTATATATACATATATATTTTACAGATAGTTTAAGAAAATAATTTTAATAAATTTAATAATAAAGCTAAAGAAATTATTTGTATTTTTTTTTATGTATGTATGTAAGTAAGTAATTTCACATTTGCTTTCAAGAACTATAAATAACAAATCCATCATGAATTATAACTATTCATAAACTTTTTGTTGGAGTATATAGTCATAAACACTAGTAAAAATGATGATATTAAAAGAAATATATGATTTCTTAAAGAGATGTTCTGATATGGTCTGATATGATGAAGATAAATACAAACTCATCAATATTCAATCACATCTTGAGAGTGCAAATAGCTTGAAAACAAAGAAAAATAAATTTGGAGAACATTATGAAAACTGTTATTGGTCGAATGATAATACGATATGTGGAGCAGACACTTGCTCATGCTCATACTACAGAAGAAGAAATATGGAAATAGAAGAAGAGACAAAAAAGCTAATACAAGCATACTATAATATATGGGCATTTCCTGGATCGCGAACGGGACATTCGTACGCACTCAACTTGAAAAAAAAATATGAAAACTCAAATTTTTTTTTAACTTTTTATAAATATTTAATAGCATTTTAGTAGAACAATTTTTGAGAACAAAAAGAAAATTATAAAATATGAACGTTCTCCAAATATTTTCGATAAACTTGCGATCGCGAACGGGACAAAAAATGTAAGTCATATTTTTCGGTGTGTGGTTTTGTTTAAAACTCTGCGAATTTTGTCAGTTTATTAAATGGAGATTATTTTTTAACTAAAGCAGAGATATAAAGCTTTTATTTAGCATTTGGTTTTTTTTATTATCCTTATTATTATTTTTTTAAATTTTTTTTTTAGAAACGCGAACGGGACATTGCGAACGGGACAATGATTCCAAAGGCATTTTTTAGGTTTAAAATTTTTTATTTATAAGTATAAAAAATAAATAAAACAAGATATATTCCAATGATAAGAAAAATAAAAGAATTATTATTTTATTTTAAAAGATATTACAGTTTCAGCTCCATGGATATCTAAGTTTGCGTTGCAAGAAAACCAATGAAGTTTTCGTATACCGGTTATATTTGGTAAATTATTCCATTTATCTGACAAAAAAGAAGCCTTATCAATTTCATTTTCATCTACGTATAAAATAATGATTCCTTTAACGGTTTGCTTTGCACACTGATAAAAATCAGATGCATCATTAAGGCAAATATTTTTAGTTTTTGTGACCTGCCAAATTTTCCGCTTAATTACGGCTCCAACGCCATCGACAGCACCTTTTCCGTGCGATGTTACAAAAAAAATCCATTCAATATCTTCGCATCCAAATCTTATTTTAAAGTCCAACTATAAATTATGAATTTGTTTTTAAACTGGCAACTACTGCCGTCAGAAAATATAAATATTTTGTTAAAATATCCGTGTTCTTGTTTTAGTTCCTCGACTATTTTTGTCAAGAAAATATAGACATCAATTTTGCTGTGTTTTAAACTATTACTTATAATAGCAAATGATTGAGATTTATTAACAGTCCATGCTACGCAAGTAAAAATTGATACTTGTTTGTAGTTAAAGTGTGCGCTTTGTATCTCATTTTGGAATAAAATCCGATAGTTTTCGGCAAAATCTAATTGTAATACCAGCTCATTTTCTTTTAAATTATTCTTTGTGGTGTCAAAGTGATTCTGTTGAACTCTCTTAACAAAGAAATGTTCTTTAAACTTAGGTAACTGCACTTCTAATTCATGAATCAAATCTGAAAATGGACCAACAGTGTTCGTTAATATTATTCTGTCGTTAACTTTTCTCCAATGCTTCCATTGTATTTGTTCATCCATTTAATTAAAATAAGCAAGGGGCAACAATTCACTTTTTAAATCGGTTACACATTTTCCACAACGGTTCGACATACAATTTTTATTTTCAATATTGCAAAAAACTGATTTTAGAAAATGTTGATGACCACCAGAAAAATATTTAACAATTTGAGACCAGCCATCCAATAAAAACGCAAAGTTGGCGTGGTAAATGCAAACGCACATATTATGTGGCATTTTGCTAGTTAGCTGAACATGTCTGGGCCGACAACTGTAAAAGAAAGACTTACTGACAGGTTCAATTGTACATTCATTTTTATAAATTTCATATGCTTCGGCCACTGTTAATAACATAAATCTCTTCGGAATAATTTCTCCATCTACGATCAGAGTATCTTTTTTACCAGCAGATTGAACGCTAATGTCACTAGAAACAAAAAAGTTCTGTACTTCACTTATTACTTGAGAATTTTCTATTACAGGTTTCTCAAAAATAGCTGGCTGACCATACTTTGCAAATAAAGCTTGTACAATTTTCGTTCTTTTTGCAGCTTCCTTCGGCAACGCCATTTCGGCCTTCTTTAACGCTTTTCCAAAAGACTGTTTGCTGTTATATGGCTCTAAAGTAATGTTTGTCTCCTTTCTTTCATTTGCTATACGTATGCGCATTTTTTGTTTCTTTATACGCTCCTTTTCACGTAAGCTGTTAAGCACTTTCTTATTATTACTCGCCAATTGTTTGAGCTTCGAGCGATGTTTTTTCATTCTCTCTGCCGCCTTCTCTAGGTACTTCTTCTTCTTAATGGGATTGTTTTTTATTCCTTCCATGTATTTCTTTTGGGCAATTTCTTTACCTCCACAACGACTCTCCATCTGCACAAACAAATTTTATTTTTATCACAATATGTATTATTTTTTGAAAATTTTACACTTACGATCGCGAACGGGACACACTTTAAAAATCAATAAAAAAAATATTTATGGATCAAAATGTTTTCGGTTTGGTTTTTTTAAATGATCTCGCTTATTTTGTTTTGAATTGTAAATATCAAACTATTCCGATCAACGGTCACGGAGAACTAAACACAAATGCTTATTTTCGGTCGCGAACGGGACAGAAGAATGTAGTACAAAGAATCTTTGAATTTTACCGTTATTCGGAGTTTGCTTGATAGTAGAGCTATTGTGTTTTTAAATATTTATTGTTGGTATATTTAGTCTATAAGAAGAGTGCAATCGACATGATATGTAAGACTCAGAAATAAGGAAAAATGTCAATTAAAAACGCTAAAACCAAAAAAAGCAAAGATGCTCTTTGCAGACCACTTTTCTTAAATTACAAATGGTAATATGTATTTAATTAGGTATATTCTTAAAATCCAATGCATTAACTAACTAAATTTTCTCAGAAAAGTCTTTTTTCTTCAACTTTAATATTTTGGTAGCGGTTGACCTTTTCCAGGAAATGCCCATATACAATATAACTAAATGTAAAAATTGTAATTTCAATAATATGTAAAACACTAAAAAAAGGATTTATTTTATTTATATGACTCAATAAAGAGAACAATTAAAACATCTCAAAACTTTGTTTACTCATTTGAATAACATTTTAATAATAAATAGTCTTTTACTGATAAATTTTAATTAGTTATTCATTCATACTGTTGCGAGCTACATCAACTCTATTAAAAAATGGTTTCGTCAGCTGAATTAAAGGAACTATTAGATGGATACAGTTGCCATATTGATAAGGAACATAAGAAATTATTCTTGAGAATGATTGAAGAATTAAGAATGTATAGTAATGACTCTTATCCTTTCATATATTTTCATAATCAAATTCATAGATATAATGGTGAAAATATCAGTATACCAAATGTTAATATATGTGCATGTAATTTATATTATAACAAATACATATTAGCACAAAAGCTTTTTAATCTTTGTAAAAGACTTTTTAACTATAAATCTATATCTGAAAAGTAAAAGAAATGTAAACATTTTTAATTGTTATGTAATCTGCAAAAAAAAAATCCTAATAAAAATCTCCATAATAAATAAAAACGAAACATATATATTTCTGTATATCAATTAACTTTATCCTATTGAATAAAGAGAAATAAAACAACAATTTATCTTTTTCTTTTTTTCATAATATTTTTATTTATAAATCTTCATCGCTTGATAAAACAATTATATTATTATATATACTATTAAGGTTTAAGTTTTCGTATCGAAAACGTTCTTCAATTTTTCTTATTTGGTTAATATATATTATATTATGCCTGCAAAAAGGCAGTCCAATCTGCTCCATTTTTGCAGGCAAGGCTTACATATAGAATGGGTGCAACTTAGATACATTATAATTGCACCCCACTTATAAAATTCACATATTAAACATTTATATTTTTGTTCAAATATACTTTTAAGAGGACTTTCTGCGGTGTCCTTCTTATGAAGCATTTGTTGCAAATATTTCTTAAATTTGATGGTTGGTGCTGTTCGTTTTTCAATATATTTGCTTATTTTATTAGTATATTTATCTTGATCTTTGTTATAAGTATTATACTTTTTTTTAATTAATTCTAACCTGTTTATACATTTTTTGTATTACTAACTTTTCACCAAGTCTTACTCTGATTGGTGGTTGTGCTGGTAATGTTCCTATTGTTGATGATGATGAAGATCTCTTAAAAAATACTGGTGGTGGTGCTGTTCTTGACGATGTTGAAGATGATGAGGATCTCCTAAAAAATAATGGTTGTGCTGGTGGTATTTCTGATGATGACGGTCTTCTGGAAAACAACGGTAGTGGAGGTGATGTTTGTGATGATGATGGAAACAGGAGCTGCGTCTCCTCATCATCAAAACTAATGAAGTTTAATATTGGTGTCTCTTCTCCCATCTTTATTAAAAAAATGTTTATAAAATATTTTCTTCTTATTCTTATTGACCCTGACTTCACAATTTTCTTTGAAAAAAAAAATCTGAAAAACACTCGCATTTATACTAAACTATGTTAGCGTAAATCATTAAAAAAAGGGAAAAATCTGTATTTATCGAAAGAACTGATCAATACCTGTAATATAACCAAAAAAAAAAAATAAAAAAAATTTCCAAATATCCACGTGTTTCACTTTCCCACATCCTTATTTTTCATTATAAAAACGAAGACGTTAGAGGAGATAGACAGAAAATTATCTAATGCAAATACACACGCAATTTAAGAATCTTTGTTCTTATGTTAATAAAAAAATTATTTATTTCAAGATACCACTGTATCTTGAAATATTCTTTATTTAACACTTCTTATGAGTTTACTTATGAACTAAAGAACGAAAGCATTTACATTTCTATTTATACTTTCGTTCTGTATATCTTAAATTAGTTAAATGTATATTGTCTAGAGATAACGAAAGTATTTACATTTCTATTTATACTTTCGTTTAGTATATGTTAGGGATGAAAATACTTAGAATTGTTAAATTTATATTGTCTAGACTATAGAGATACTCAGGCCATGTTATCAGCGAAAAGCGTATTGATACCATGCTTTGAGTCTGACCTTCAATCGATCATATTATTACTGTAATTAGTTTGGTTGTTATATTTTATGACTATGTTGTTTTTAGTCTGACCTTCAGACGATCATATCTTTATTTTAATTAGTTTATTTTTTACATTTTATGATTATGTTGTTTTCCATATTAGTCTGGTATTATTTGCCAGTACTAATTACTTTGTCTACAATATATCTTATCTCTAATTTTCTTTGTTGCATTCTAAATCTTCTAACTCTCCTCCTGATTAAAATGAATCGTCCCGATTCGTAATTCGCATGCGTAATATTATAAAATATTCCAAAGAGTTCTCTCAAACTGACCAATAGCGATGTAACTGTACACACATACACTAGATGCGCGGGTGTTTAAAAAATTTTCCCGCACCCTTATTTTTCATTAAAAATAGACAGACACTTATAAAAATGTCAATTCGAAATTTTTTCAATGTTTTTTGTATGTTGTGTTCTATACTATACTAAAAATTGAAATGATGAGATATAAGGAAATCTAAGATTGTATTGAAAATTACAAAAAATTATTATGGAAAAACTAACGTCATGATTGGACCAATAGAAAGTCCTAATGGTCTTAGATTTAGAAATTTGTATATATATTCAAAGTCTTTATATCAACCAAAATACTGTTACCTTAAGAAACTGATCGATCCCATAAAAGGAATGAATCTTTTTACATTTTCGGAAAATGATAAAGTTTTAAGCCCAGCAGAAGCAAAACCAAACTCTATTATGATATTTGATGATGTAATTTGTGGTAAACAAGATAATATTAGAGATTACTTTTGTATGGGAAGATATAAACATATTGATTGCTTTTATTTATGTCAAACGTATACGAAAATTCCAAAGCATCTAATACGTGATAATGCTAATATGATTATAATTTTTAAACAAGATGCAATGAATTTACGACATATATATAATGATCATGTTATTGGAGATATGACATTTAAAGAATTTAAGGATATATGTAGTGAGTGCTGGAAAGATAAATATGGGTTCGTTGTTGTCAGTAAAGACGATTCAATAAATACAGGTCTATATAGAAAAGGTTTTGATAAATTCATACAATTGTAAGTGAGATTTGTTCAGGAATAGATACAAATCAGATAAATGCAGATCACAACCGGATAAAAATCAGTTCACAACCAGTTTAAAGCTGTTCAGAACCAGGTAAAAGCTGTTCGTAAGCAGTGAAAAAGCTGTTCGTAACCATTTAAAAAGCTGTTCGTAACCCGATAAAAAGCAGTTCACAACCAGGTGCAAAGCAGTTCACAACCAGTTACATACCGTTTCGATATGAATAATAACAAATTATTAAAAGATATTGTTAAGACAAGAACGATATTAAAAGAAAAATTAATAAAGCAGATAGGTTTAATTTATTGGAAGATACATTTAAACCAGTAACAAATTCTCTGAATAAGATAATCAAAAAGATTGATGATTATCAATCCAATGATTTACTGGGTGATACATTTAAACCTGTAACAAAACCTTTAAATAAGATATTTAAAAAAACTCATGATTATAAATCAGATGATTATCAATCAAATAATGATATATCAGATTCAGAACTTCCATCATTACCATCTGATGGCAGTTCTGATAATTTTTATGATGCTGGCGGATATGACGATAATATAACTATTTACAGTCCCACCAACAAAATAAAAAAGTTGGATGTAAAAATTGATAGTGATAATGATGATTATGATAAGAGCAAGCAACAAGTAACCGAAAATGTTATTAATAACATTTTATTTATAACTAACCTAACCTAGTCGAAAATATGGAATTGCTTCTGAGTAATAAAAAGTTAGATATGGTTTATGGATTCAATATAGATGAAAGCGGAAAATGGCGATATGCAAATAATGAACTAAATTTTAATGTGGATAATTCCATTGAAATAGGAAATTCAACATGGAAAATGACTCCCGGATTATTTGAATTAATTTTTCATTCAAAACCTCTACATTACACTAAAAATGATTTGAAAAAAAATAAAGAAATTTTATTAAGTACAAATGCACACAAGCGTCAATATCAATCAAAAGCTCAAATTAAAGGTACACGCGGTTTTAAATATATTCGTATAATAAAAAATTTATTTAATGCAAAAGAAAAGTCTTCAGCAAAAGGTAGCGGGTTATCGTTAAAAACGATAGATAATCGTAAGTCTAGCTATATATATTGGGATGATCCGAATGAATTAGTTGACAGATTACGTTTACTTCGTTTACATCACTTTCTTTCGGAAAGTGCTGGTCATAATAATCACAAGAACGAAATAATTTCCATTGTTGAAGAATTGAGATAAGCTAATATAATATATTCAAAATGAGTTACATAAATAAATTTGGAGAAAGTTCGTTTAAGAATAATCTAAATAATTCGAAAATAAAAACATACAAGCATAATTTACAAATAAATAACATAACAAGAGATATGCAACAAATATATACCACGATAAAGATTTTTAAGGAGCAGTTTTACAATGAAAATATTAACTTTTCAAATAAAATTGAAGAACTTAAAAATGGATATGACTCTAAATTAAATATTATTGGAAGTGAAATAAAACGATTACAAAAGAAATTGATGAAGATGTTCAATTTATTGAAAATGTAGTAGAGAACCAAATACACTTTGCAAATAAAGACTTTATAAAAAATATTGAAAAAAGATTTAATAAAATTGAAGATTTTATGTTCAAAAGGATTAATAAAAATGTTGGTGTAGATGATGTAAAAAACGAAAGCTTGGATGGCCTAAAATTAAGGCAGCCAAGTGATTGTCATACATATATAATATAAGAAGATCGTCGACATACACTACCTTATACAAAATGAACGTGGATAAGAGAGAAATAGTTAACGAGCTGCACAAACAAGCGCGAAAAAATTTTAAAAGAAGACGAGCTATAATGAAAGGAATTAATGATTTATGGCAGGCGGACTTGGTTGAAATTAGGAACTATGCAATACATAATAATGGATATCGATACCTTCTAACAGTAATAGATACCTTTTCAAAAAAAGCATGGGCTGTAGCCATAAAAAATAAAACTGCATGCAACGTAACGAATGCTATGAAAAGTATTTTCACTAATAACAACAGAAAACCAAAAAATTTACAAACAGATGATGGCAAAGTATTTTTTAATAATCAATTTCATCAACTTATGCAATCTAATCAAATTAATCACTATTCAACTTATAGTGTTCTAAAGGCATCCATAGTAGAACGATTTAACAGAACTTTAAAAGGAATGATGTGGAAAGAGTTTAGTTACCAGGGAACATACAAATGGATAAACAAATACCAAGAACTTGTTGATAAATATAATACATTTCATAGAACAATACAGATGACCCCAAATGAAGTAATTTCTTCAAATGAAACTTTTTTATTGAATACAGTCTACAGCAATTTAAAAGTATTTAAAAAACCTAAGTTTAAGGTAAATGATAATGTTCGAATAAGTAAATATAAGCATACATTTGAAAAAGGTTACACACCAAATTGGACTACAGAAATATTTAAAATTAAAACTATAAAAAATACAAATCCTAATACTTGTATATTACAAGACTATCAATGACATGAAATTAAAGGTGGCTTTTACGAGCATGAGCTAATGAAAACTAAATTTCCAGAAACATATTTAGTTGAAAAAATTTTAAAAAGAAGAAGAAATATGGTTTATGTTAAATGGTTGGGATTTTCGTTAGAACACAACTCTTAGATTAATATCGACATTGATTCATTATAAAAACCGATACAGATTTTAATGATAAACTATTCACTCATCAAACGTTAAAATGTCAATTACATTAACATTAAACGGAGACTCTTCAAATCTTGTTGCAAACTATTTTCCACCAATCGAACTAAATGAAAATTATGTTTGCGGCCTAATAAGTTTTGACACATATCACTCAATTCCGAATGTTGATGTAGAAAACAATTTATTTCATATTGGTAACCACGAGATAGAAGTTCCAGTTGGATCATACGAATTATCAGATATAGCTGAAGTACTAGAAAATAAATACCATAGTATAAACGCAAATGGAACCCTTGATGTACGAGCAAATTATAATAATTTACAAACATGCATAAAAAGCACTACAGACTCAATTTATTTCAATAACACGAGATCAATCGGATCCTTATTAGGTTTTAGTACCAGAGTATTGAAGCCTGGTATAGAACATTACTCCGATAAAACAATTGATATAACTAAAATTAATACAGTAATCGTTGAATGTAATATTCTCAGCGGATCATATATAAATAACATGTCCGCACATATTTTGCATCAGTTTTCACTTAACGTTAGCCCAGGTTACAAAATAACTGAGGCTACGACTAATGTAATATATCTACCTGTAAATGCAAGAACAATAAATAGTCTTGTTTTGAAAGTTGTTGATCAAAACTTAATAAATTTTCGTGGTGAAAAAATTACAATACGATTACATTTGAAGCCTATGAGAGAATGAATTGCAGAAGCGTTCGCCATTCATTTTATTTTTGACAACGGAAGACGAAACCAGAAAGCAACCAAATTTTAATAATCAGACAAAAAAGAAAAAACAACATATTAAAGGAATCATAAAGAAGCAACAATATAATAATCTTCGTGAGTACAATAAGGATCTTTTAAGAAATTTGGGTTTTCATCTAAAAAAATAAAACATTTACTATATAGAGAGCGTAAAGAGACGGAGAGATACAATGAGTAATATTATTAATATTTTACAAAAAACACATTTTGACAATTAATTAGTAAAAAAGAGTATCACAGTTATACATCATATTTGCAGTCATTTAAAAATAATGATGAAATTCGTATCACAATTCAAAATCAAGATTTGTATGTTTTACCAAGCGAAAGTGCTCTCTATATCGTGGGACTTGCAACAAAGGAAGATTCATCTAACCGACTTTTAAACAATTGTGTAGGACATATATTTGATGAGATTCGATATGAAATCAATGGAGTAGAAATTGATCGCACTCGTCACTTGGGTATTGCAACAGAATTAAGGAACTGTGTATCATTGAATAAATCTGAAAGTGATAATCTACTAAATGCAGGATGGTCACCATTCAAAAATGATGATCTTACACTTGTAGACGGCTATTTCAAATTTTGTGTTCCACTAAAACTATTGCTTGGATTTGATGAAGATTTCAATAAAATAATAGTTAATTCTAAACATGAATTGATAATTTTACGATCTAAAGATGATAAACAAGTTTTTAAATCTCAACTAGCAACTGAAAAAACTAAGTTGTCGATTGTAAATGTTACTTGGAAAGTACCACACATCCAACTTGCTGATGCTTATAAATTGCAAATGTTTAAAACAATTAACAATCGCCATCCATTAAATATATCTTTTAGAAGATGGGATATGTATTATTATCCTTCACTTCCAGAAAGTACAACAGTCTTATGGAATGTTAAGCTAGCCACCGAAAACGAAAGACCACGTTTCCTGCTCTTAGGACTTCGAAATAGAGACAATAAATTTCAGCATTGTGACTTGACAGATATAAAAGTACATCTTAACTCTGATACATATCCTTATGATGACCTAAACCTTAAATTCGATAGAAATCATTTTGCTATACTAAAATTTTAACAAAGTTATTATGCACGCGATCCTCCACCACTATTAACAAGAGAAAATTTAAAAACTATGGCACCAAAAGAAATTGTGGCCTTGCTATAATTATAAGCGCTCAATGCAACTAACACGCAGAAACCGCAAGGACATCTCGAGGGTCGTTGCAGTTATGACGGGACACTGGACGGTTGGCAGTAGGGTTGCCAGAAGGGCCTGATTTGGCCTGATTGTCAAGTTTTTTAATGCGCGTCAAGTGTCAAGTGAAAAAGTGATTTGTCAAGCTTTTTTGTAAGTTAATTTTTTTTCTCAAATTTATTCTAGCTATGTAATAATACTTAAAAAAAGTATGTGCATATTTCTAAAAAACAAATCTAAAGCCCATATTTTTACTATCAATAGAACTAAGGACTAATATGATACATATTTTTTTCTGCAATTATAGTTTAAAAAATAACTATAACTTTCTGTACAATTATTATAAAACACTGATATTTACCCCATTACTCAACACTAGTAAATTGCCAACATTGAACCAGAGAAGCAAGTTGTGGACTTTTCGTCGGCGGCGGCGGCGATTCGGCTTGAGCCGGGGTTTTACCGGCGCGCCATCCTTCTATCAGTTTAGCCGACTTGATATACCCATGGTGGAATAATACAGGCGGTTTTTCATTGTTTTTTTAAATAAAACTTATGTGTTTGAAGAATTGTCAAGTTATTTATGAAAATTATTATTTATTTATTATAGACTAGCTAAAACCTCTCAGCAAAATTGTTTTTACGAGTAAAAGTTGAAATTCAATTCGTATTTTCCCAATAATAATTATCCAGAAGTTCTTCTTTAAAAACTAAAAATCTCTTTTATATATTTAGTATGAGTGTTTTTATTTGTCAAGTTTTTTTTTCAAAATCAAGTTTTTTTTGGTCAATGTCAAGCTTTTTGACAAATTAGATCTGGCAAGCCTAGTTGGCAGACATGCCAGTAGGATAGGTCTGTCCTACAACGAGTTCTGCCGAAGTTGTCGAGAAGAAAGCAAAGAGGAGACAATCTTCCACTTTCTTTGCGAATGTCCGGCTTTGCATATCTCGAGACACAAGTTTTTAGGCAATCATGTACTAGAGGACCTTTCAGATTTATCAGAGATAGGACTGAGCGATCTTATTAGATATCTCAATGCGACGGGTTGGATCTAGTATCAATCACTGTATCCGAGTACTTAGATACGGCTACACATAGTTTGACACCGACGAGTGCAGTGGTCCTTTCAAAAAGGAATCTTATAGATTCTACTTGAATGCCTACGTGTAGTGGGCAGCCACGTAAACCAACCAACCAACCATGGCACCAATAATTATTTTGGATGTTACTTATCAAAATGAATCGATTAAAACTGGGCCAATCGATATTCGAACTGAATTTAAAACCTTAAAAAACATTCCAGCTAATACATCAGCCTATTGTTTAATTATACATGATAAAATGTTTGAATATATTCCTCTTACAAACGAAATAAGAAAACTATTGTAACCATTTTAATTATATATACATATATATTTTACAGATAGTTTAAGAAAATAATTTTAATAAATTTAATAATAAAGCTAAAGAAATTATTTGTATTTTTTTTATGTATGTATGTAAGTAAGTAATTTCACATTTGCTTTCAAGAACTATAAATAACAAATCCATCATGAATTATAACTATTCATAAACTTTTTGTTGGAGTATATAGTCATAAACACTAGTAAAAATGATGATATTAAAAGAAATATATGATTTCTTAAAGAGATGTTCTGATATGGTCTGATATGATGAAGATAAATACAAACTCATCAATATTCAATCACATCTTGAGAGTGCAAATAGCTTGAAAACAAAGAAAAATAAATTTGGAGAACATTATGAAAACTGTTCTTGGTCGAATGATAATACGATATGTGGAGCAGACACTTGCTCATGCTCATACTACAGAAGAAGAAATATGGAAATAGAAGAAGAGACAAAAAAGCTAATACAAGCATACTATAATATATGGGCATTTCCTGGATCGCGAACGGGACATTCGTACGCACTCAACTTGAAAAAAAATATGAAAACTCAATTTTTTTTTTAACTTTTTATAAATATTTAATAGCATTTTAGTAGAACAATTTTTGAGAACAAAAAGAAAATTATAAAATATGAACGTTCTCCAAATATTTTCGATAAACTTGCGATCGCGAACGGGACAAAAAATGTAAGTCATTTTTTTCGGTGTGTGGTTTTGTTTAAAACTCTGCGAATTTTGTCTGTTTATTAAATGGAGATTATTTTTTAACTAAAGCAGAGATATAAAGCTTTTATTTAGCATTTGGTTTTTTTAATTATCCTTATTATTTTTTTTTTTAATTTTTTTTTTAGAATCGCGAACGGGACATCGCGAACGGGACAATGATTCCAAAGGCATTTTTTAGGTTTAAAATTTTTTATTTATAAGTATAAAAAATAAATAAAACAAGATATATTCCAATGATAAGAAAAATAAAAGAATTATTATTTTATTTTAATTTTAAAAGATATTACAGTTTCAGCTCCATGGATATCTAAGTTTGCGTTGCAAGAAAACCAATGAAGTTTTCGTATACCGGTTATATTTGGTAAATTATTCCATTTATCTGACAAAAAAGAAGCCTTATCAATTTCATTTTCATCTACGTATAAAATAATGATTCCTTTAACGGTTTGCTTTGCACACTGATAAAAATCAGATGCATCATTAAGGCAAATATTTTTAGTTTTTGTGACCTGCCAAATTTTCCGCTTAATTACGGCTCCAACGCCATCGACAGCACCTTTTCCGTGCGATGTTACAAAAAAATCCATTCAATATCTTCGCATCCAAATCTTATTTTAAAGTCCAACTATAAATTATAAATTTGTTTTTAAACTGGCAACTACTGCCGTCAGAAAATATAAATATTTTGTTAAAATATCCGTGTTCTTGTTTTAGTTCCTCGACTATTTTTGTCAAGAAAATATAGACATCAATTTTGCTGTGTTTTAAACTATTACTTATAATAGCAAATGATTGAGATTTATTAACAGTCCATGCTACGCAAGTAAAAATTGATACTTGTTTGTAGTTAAAGTGTGCGCTTTGTATCTCATTTTGGAATAAAATCCGATAGTTTTCGGCAAAATCTAATTGTAATACCAGCTCATTTTCTTTTAAATTATTCTTTGTGGTGTCAAAGTGATTCTGTTGAACTCTCTTAACAAAGAAATGTTCTTTAAACTTAGGTAACTGCACTTCTAATTCATGAATCAAATCTGAAAATGGACCAACAGTGTTCGTTAATATTATTCTGTCGTTAACTTTTCTCCAATGCTTCCATTGTATTTGTTCATCCATTTGATTAAAATAAGCAAGGGGCAACAATTCACTTTTTAAATCGGTTACACATTTTCCACAACGGTTCGACATACAATTTTTATTTTCAATATTGCAACAAACTGATTTTAGAAAATGTTGATGACCACCAGAAAAAGATTTAACAATTTGAGACCAGCCATCCAATAAAAACGCAAAGTTGGCGTGGTAAATGCAAACGCACATATTATGTGGCATTTTGCTAGTTAGCTGAACATGTCTGGGCCGACAACTGTAAAAGAAAGACTTACTGACAGGTTCAATTGTACATTCATTTTTATAAATTTCATATGCTTCGGCCACTGTTAATAACATAAATCTCTTCGGAATAATTTCTCCATCTACGATCAGAGTATCTTTTTTACCAGCAGATTGAACGCTAATGTCACTAGAAACAAAAAAGTTCTGTACTTCATTTATTACTTGAGAATTTTCTATTACAGGTTTCTCAAAAATAGCTGGCTGACCATACTTTGCAAATAAAGCTTGTACAATTTTCGTTCTTTTTGCAGCTTCCTTCGGCAACGCCATTTCGGCCTTCTTTAACGCTTTTCCAAAAGACTGTTTGCTGTTATATGGCTCTAAAGTAATGTTTGTCTCCTTTCTTTCATTTGCTATACGTATGCGCATTTTTTGTTTCTTTATACGCTCCTTTTCACGTAAGCTGTTAAGCACTTTCTTATTATTACTCGCCAATTGTTTGAGCTTCGAGCGATGTTTTTTCATTCTCTCTGCCGCCTTCTCTAGGTACTTCTTCTTCTTAATGGGATTGTTTTTTATTCCTTCCATGTATTTCTTTTGGGCAATTTCTTTACCTCCACAACGACTCTCCATCTGCACAAACAAATTTTATTTTTATCACAATATGTATTATTTTTTGAAAATTTTACACTTACGATCGCGAACGGGACACACTTTAAAAATCAATAAAAAAAATATTTATGGATCAAAATGTTTTCGGTTTGGTTTTTTTAAATGATCTCGCTTATTTTGTTTTGAATTGTAAATATCAAACTATTCCGATCAACGGTCACGGAGAACTAAACACAAATGCTTATTTTCGGTCGCGAACGGGACAGAAGAATGTAGTACAAAGAATCTTTGAATTTTACCGTTATTCGGAGTTTGCTTGATAGTAGAGCTATTGTGTTTTTAAATATTTATTGTTGGTATATTTAGTCTATAAGAAGAGTGCAATCGACATGATATGTAAGACTCAGAAATAAGGAAAAATGTCAATTAAAAACGCTAAAACCAAAAAAAGCAAAGATGCTCTTTGCAGACCACTTTTCTTAAATTACAAATGGTAATATGTATTTAATTAGGTATATTCTAAAAATCCAATGCATTAACTAACTAAATTTTCTCAGAAAAGTCTTTTTTCTTCAACTTTAATATTTTGGTAGCGGTTGACCTTTTCCAGGAAATGCCCATATACAATATAACTAAATGTAAAAATTGTAATTTCAATAATATGTAAAACACTAAAAAAAGGATTTATTTTATTTATATGACTCAATAAAGAGAACAATTAAAACATCTCAAAACTTTGTTTACTCATTTGAATAACATTTTAATAATAAATAGTCTTTTACTGATAAATTTTAATTAGTTAAAAAATGGTTTCGTCAGCTGAATTAAAGGAACTATTAGATGGATACAGTTGCCATATTGATAAGGAACATAAGAAATTATTCTTGAGAATGATTGAAGAATTAAGAATGTATAGTAATGACTCTTATCCTTTCATATATTTTCATAATCAAATTCATAGATATAATGGTGAAAATATCAGTATACCAAATGTTAATATATGTGCATGTAATTTATATTATAACGAATACATATTAGCACAAAAGCTTTTTAATCTTTGTAAAAGACTTTTTAACTATAAACCTATATCTGAAAAGTAAAAGAAATCTAAACATTTTTAATTGTTATGTAATCTGCAAAAAAAAATCCTAATAAAAATCTCCATAATAAATAAAAACAAAACATATATATTTCTGTATATCAATTAACTTTATTTTGTAATATTTATTTTAGTATGTATTTTATTAGATTAAGCTGAAAAGAGAAAGAATCCTATTGAATAAAGAGAAATAAAACTACTATTTATCTTTTTCTTTTTTTCATAATATTTTTATTTATAAATCTTCATCGCTTGATAAAACAATTATATTATTATATATACTGTTAAGGTTTAAGTTTTCGTATCGAAAACGTTCTTAAATTTTTCTTATTTGGTTAATATATATTATATTATGCCTGCAAAAAGGCAGTCCAATCTGCTCCATTTTTGCAGGCAAGGCTTACATATCGAATGGGTGCAACTTAGATACATTATAATTGCACCCCACTTATAAAATTCACATATTAAACATTTATATTTTTGTTCAAATATACTTTTAAGAGGACTCTCTGCGGTGTCCTTCTTATGAAGCATTTGTTGCAAATATTTTTTAAATTTGATGGTTGATGCTGTTCGTTTTTCAATATATTTGCTTATTTTATTAGTATATTTATCTTGATCTTTGTTATAAGTATTATACTTTTTTTTAATTAATTCTAACCTGTTTATACATTTTTTGTATTACTAACTTTTCACCAAGTCTTACTCTGATTGGTGGTTGTGCTGGTAATGTTCCTATTGTTGATGATGATGAAGATCTCTTAAAAAATACTGGTGGTGGTGCTGTTCTTGACGATGTTGAAGATGATGAGGATCTCCTAAAAAATAATGGTTGTGCTGGTGGTATTTCTGATGATGACGGTCTTCTGGAAAACAACGGTAGTGGTGGTGATATTTGTGATGATGATGGAAACAGGAGCTTCGTCTCCTCATCATCAAAACTAATGAAGTTTAATATTGGTGTCTCTTCTCCCATCTTTATTAAAAAAATGTTTATAAAATATTTTCTTCTTATTCTTATTGACCCTGACTTCACAATTTTCTTTGAAAAAAAAATCTGAAAAACACTCGCATTTATACTAAACTATGTTAGCGTAAATCATTAAAAAAAGGGAAAAATCTGTATATATCGAAAGAACTGATCAATACCTGTAATATAACCAAAAAAAAAAAATAAAAAAAATTTCCAAATATCCACATGTTTCACTTTCCCACATCCTTATTTTTCATTATAAAAACGAAGACGTTAGAGGAGATAGACAGAAAATTATCTAATACAAATACACACGCAATTTAAGAATCTTTGTTCTTATGTTAATAAAAAAATTATTTATTTCAAGATACCACTGTATCTTGAAATATTCTTTATTTAACACTTCTTATGAGTTTACTTATGAACTAAAGAACGAAAGCATTTACATTTCTATTTATACTTTCGTTCTGTATATCTTAAATTAGTTAAATGTCTATTGTCTAGAGATAACGAAAGTATTTACATTTCTATTTATACTTTCGTTTAGTATATGTTAGGGACGAAAATACTTAGAATTGTTAAATTTATATTGTCTAGACTATAGAGATACTCAGGCCATGTTATCAGCGAAAAGGGTTTTCGTATTGATACCATGCTTTGAGTCTGACCTTCAATCGATCATATTATTACTGTAATTAGTTTGGTTGTTATATTTTATGACTATGTTCTTTTTCGTGTTAGTCTGACCTTCAGACGATCATATCTTTATTTTAATTAGTTTATTTTTTACATTTTATGATTATGTTGTTTTCCATATTAGTCTGGTATTATTTGCCAGTACTAATTACTTTGTCTACAATATATCTTATCTCTAATTTTCTTTGTTGCATTCTAAATCTTCTAACTCTCCTCCTGATTAAAATGAATCGTCCCGATTGGTAATTCGCATGCGTAATATTATAAAATATTCCAAAGAGTTCGCTCAAACTGACCAATAGCGATGTAACTGTACACACATACACTAGATGCGCGGGTGTTTAAAAAATTTTCCCGCACCCTTATTTTTCATTAAAAATAGACTGACACTCATAAAATTGTCAACTCAAAATTTTTTCAATAAAAAAATAAAAAGATCGATCGCAATAAAAAAGACAGACAGACACTCATAAAAATGTCAACTCGAAATTTTTTCAATGTTTTTTGTATGTTGTGTTCTATACTATACTAAAAATTGAAATGATGAGATATAAGGAAATCTAAGATTGTATTGAAAATTACAAAAAATTATTATGGAAAAACTAACGTCATGATTGGACTAATAGAAAGTCCTAATGGTCTTAGATTTAGAAATTTGTATATATATTCAAAGTCTTTATATCAACCAAAATACTGTTACCTTAAGAAACTGATCGATCCCATAAAAGGAATGAATCTTTTTACATTTTCGGAAAATGATAAAGTTTTAAGCCCAGCAGAAGCAAAACCAAACTCTATTATGATATTTGATGATGTAATTTGTGGTAAACAAGATAATATTAGAGATTACTTTTGTATGGGAAGACATAAACATATTGATTGCTTTTATATACGAAAATTCCAAAGCATCTAATACGTGATAATGCTAATATGATTATAATTTTTAAACAAGATGCAATGAATTTACGACATATATATAATGATCATGTTATTGGAGATATGACATTTAAAGAATTTAAGGATATATGTAGTGAGTGCTGGAAAGATAAATATGGGTTCGTTGTTGTCAGTTAAGACGATTCAATAAATACAGGTCTATATAGAAAAGGTTTTGATAAATTCATACAATTGTAAGTGAGATTTGTTCAGGAATAGATACAAATCAGATAAATGCAGATCACAGCCGGATAAAAATCAGTTCACAACCAGTTTAAAGCTGTTCAGAACCAGGTAAAAGCTGTTCGTAACCATTTAAAAAGCTGTTCGTAACCCGATAAAAAGCAGTTCACAACCAGGTGCAAAGCAGTTCACAACCAGTTACATACCGTTTCGATATGAATAATAACAAATTATTAAAAGATATTGTTAAGACAAGAACGATATTAAAAGAAAAATTAATAAAGCAGATAGGTTTAATTTATTGGAAGATACATTTAAACCAGTAACAAATTCTCTGAATAAGATAATCAAAAAGATTGATGATTATCAATCCAATGATTTACTGGGTGATACATTTAAACCTGTAAGTAACAAAACCTTTAAATAAGATATTTAAAAAAACTCATGATTATAAATCAGATGATTATCAATCAAATAATGATATATCAGATTTAGAACTTCCATCATTACCATCTGATGGCAGTTCTGATAATTTTTATGATGCTGGCGGATATGACGATAATATAACTATTTACAGTCCCACCAACAAAATAAAAAAGTTGGATGTAAAAATTGATAGTGATAATGATGATTATGATAAGAGCAAGCAACAAGTAACCGAAAATGTTATTAATTATTAACATCTTATTTATAACTAACCTAACCTAGTCGAAAATATGGAATTGCTTCTGAGTAATAAAAAGTTAGATATGGTTTATGGATTCAATATAGATGAAAGCGGAAAATGGCGATATGCAAATAATGAACTAAATTTTAATGTGGATAATTCCATTGAAATAGGAAATTCAACATGGAAAATGACTCCCGGATTATTTGAATTAATTTTTCATTCAAAACCTCTACATTACACTAAAAATGATTTGAAAAAATATAAAGAAATTTTATTAAGTACAAATGCACACAAGCGTCAATATCAATCAAAAGCTCAAATTAAAGGTACTCGAGCATATAAATATGTCAATATAATAAAACAGTTATTTACTGCGAAACCAAATATTTTAAAGGAAGGCAGTGGATTGTCGTTAAAATCTGTAGACAACTGTAAGCCAAGCTATATATATTGGGATGATCCGAATGAATTAGTTGACAGATTACGTTTACTTCTTTTACATCACTTTCTTTCGGAAAGTGCTGGTCATAATAATCACAAAAACGAAATAATTTCCATTGTTGAAGAATTGAGAGAAGCTAATATAATATATTAAAAATGAGTTACATAAATAAATTTGGAGAAAGTTCGATTAAGAATAATCTAAATAATTCGAAAATAAAAACATACAAGTATAATTTACAAATAAATAACATAACAAGAGATATGCAACAAATATATACCACGATAAAGATTTTTAAGGAGCAGTTTCACAATGAAAATATTAACTTTTCAAATAAAATTGAAGAACTTAAAAATGGATATGACGCTAAATTAAATATTATTGGAAGTGAAATAAAAAAATTACAAAAAACGATTACAAAAGAAATTGATGAAGATGTTCAACTTATTGAAAAAGTAGTAGAGAACCAAATACACTTTGCAAATAAAGACTTTATAAAAAATATTGAAGAAAGATTTAATAAAATTGAAGATTTTATGTTCAAAAGAATTAATAAAAATGTTGGTGTAGATGATGTAAAAAAACGAAAGCTTGAATGGCCTAAAATTAAGGCAGCCAAGTGATTGTCATACATATATAATATAAGAAGATCGTCGACATACACTATCATATACAAAATGAACGTGGATAAGAGAGAAATAGTTAACGAGCTGCACAAACAAGCGCGAAAAAATTTTAAAAGAAGACGAGTTATAATGAAAGGAATTAATGATTTATGGCAGGCGGACTTGGTTGAAATGGGGAACTATGCAATACATAATAATGGATATCGATACCTTCTAACAGTAATAGATACCTTTTCCAAAAAAGCATGGGCTGTAGCCATAAAAAATAAAACTGCATGCAACGTAACGAATGCTATGAAAAGTATTTTCACTAATAACAACAGAAAACCAAGGAATTTACAAACAGATGATGGCAAAGAATTTTTTAATAATCAATTTCATCAACTTATGCAATCCAATCAAATTAATCACTATTCAACTTATAGTGTTCTAAAGGCATCCATAGTAGAACGATTTAACAGAACTTTAAAAGGAATGATGTGGAAAGAGTTTAGTTACCAGGGATCATACAAATGGATAAACAAATATCAAGAACTTGTTGATAAATATAATAATACATTTCATAGAACAATACAGATGACCCCAAATGAAGTAAATTCTTCAAAGGAAACTTTTTTATTGAATACAGTCTACAACAATTTAAAAGTATTTAAAAAACCAAAGTTTAAGGTAAATGATAACGTTCGAATAAGTAAATATAAGCATACATTTGAAAAAGGTTACACACCAAATTGGACTACAGAAATATTTAAAATTAAAACTATAAAAAATACAAATCCTAATACCTATATATTGCAAGACTATCAAGGACATGAAATTAAAGGTGGCTTTTACGAGCATGAGCTAATGAAAACTAAATTTCCAGAAACATATTTAGTTGAAAAAATTTTAAAAAGAAGAAGAAATATGGTTTACGTTAAATGGTTGGGATTTTCGTCAGAACACAACTCTTGGATTAATATCGACATTGGTTCATTATAAAAACCGATGCAGATTTTAATGATAAACTATTCACTTATCAAACGTTAAAATGTCAATTACATTAACATTAAACGGAGACTCTTCAAATCTTGTTGCAAACTATTTTCCACCAATCGAACTAAATGAAAATTATGTTTGCGGCCTAATAAGTTTTGACACATATCACTCAATTCCGAATGTTGATGTAGAAAACAATTTATTTCATATTGGTAACCACGAGATAGAAGTTCCAGTTGGATCATACGAATTATCAGATATAGCTGAAGTACTAGAAAATAAATACCATACTATAATCGCAAATGGAACCCTTGATGTACGAGCAAATTATAATACTTTGCAAACATGCATAAAAAGCACTACAGACACAATTTATTTCAATAAAACGAGAACAATCGGATCCTTATTAGGTTTTAGTACCAGAGTATTGAAGCCTGGTATAGAACATTACTCCGATAAAACAATTGATATAACTAAAATTAATACAGTAATCGTTGAATGTAATATTGTCAGCGGATCATATATAAATAACATGTCCGCACATATTTTGCATCAGTTTTCACTTAACGTTAGCCCAGGTTACAAAATAACTGAGGCTCCGACTAATGTAATATATCTACCTGTAAATGCAAGAACAATAAATAGTCTTGTTTTGAAAGTTATTGATCAAGACGGAAACTTAATAAATTTTCGTGGTGAAAAAATTACAATACGATTACATTTGAAGCCTATGAGAGAATGATTATATATAATAAAACTGAATTGCAGAAGCGTTCGCCATTCATTTTATCTTTGCCAACGGAAGACGAAACCAGAAAGCAACCAAATTTTAATAATCAGACAAAAAAGAAAAAACAACATATTAAAGGAACCATAAAGAAGCAAAAATATAATAATCTTCGTGAGGACAATAAGGAGCTTTTAAGAAATTTGGGATTTCATCTACAAAAATAAGAAACGTTGAACGAGCAATGAGTAATATTATTAATATTTTACAAAAACCACATTTTGATAATTCAATTATTAAAAAAGAATATCATAGCTATACATCATATTTGCAATCATTTAAAAATAATGATGAAATTCGTATCTCAATTCAAAATCAAGATTTGTATGTTTTACCAAGCGAAAGTCTTCTCTATATCGAGGGACTTGCAACAAAGGAAGACTCAACAGTTTCAACATCTATACAACTTTTAAACAATTGTGTAGGACATCTATTTGATGAGATTCGATATGAAATCAATGGAGTAGAAATTGATCGCACTCGTCACTTGGGTATTGCAACAGAATTAAAGAACTATGTATCATTGAATAAAGCTGAAAGTGATAATTTACTAAACGCAGGATGGTCACCATTCAAAAATGATGATCTTACACTTGTAGACGGCTATTTCAATTTTTGTGTTCCACTAAAACTATTGCTTGGATTTGCTGAAGATTTCAATAAAATAATAGTTAATTCTAAACATGAATTGATTATTTTACGATCTAAAGATGATAAACAAGTTTTTAAATCTCAACTAACAACTGAAAAAACTAAGTTGTCGATTCTAAATGTTACTTGGAAAGTACCACACATTCAACTTGCTGATGCTTATAAATTGCAAATGTTTAAAACAATTAACAATCGTCATCCATTAAATATTTCTTTTAGAAGTTGGGATATGTATTATTATCCTTCACTTCCAGAAAGTACAACAGTCTTATGGAATGTTAAGCTAGCCACCGAAAACGAAAGACCACGTTTCCTGCTCTTAGGACTTCGAAATAAAGACAATAAATTTCAGCATTGTGACTTGACAGATATAAAAGTACATCTTAACTCTGATACATATCCTTATGATGACCTAAACCTTAAATTTGACAGAAATCGTTTTGCTATACTATATGATATGTATTTAAAATTTCAACAAAGTTATTATGCACGCGATCCTCAACCACTATTAACAAGAGAAAATTTTAAAACTATGGCGCCAATAATTGTCTTGGATGTTACTCATCAAAATGAAACAGTGAAAACTGGACCAATCGATATTAGAATTGAACTAAAAACCTTGAAAAATATTCCACCTAGTACATCTGCATATTGTTTAATTATACATGATAAAATGTTTGAATATATTCCTCTTACAAACGAAATTAGAAAACTATTGTAACCATTTTAATTATATATACATATATATTTTATAGATAGTTTAAGAAAATAATTTTAATAAATTTAATAATAAAGCTAAAGAAATTATTTATATTTTTTTTGATGTATGTATGTAAGTAAGTAATTTCACATTTGCTTTCAAAACTATAAATAACCAATCCATCATGAATTATAACTATTCATAAACTTTTTGTTGGAGTATATAGTCATAAACACTAGTAAAAATGATTATATTAAAAGAAATATATGATTTCTTAAAAAGATGTTCCCATATTGTTTCTGATGAAGATAAATACAAACTCATCAATATTCAATCACATCTGGAGAGTGCAAGCAGTCTGAAAACAAGAAAAAACAAATTTGGAGAGCATTATGAAGATTGTTCTTGGTCGAATGATAATACAACATGTGGAGCAGACACTTGCTCATGCTCATACTACCGAAGAAGAAATATGGAAATAGAAGAAGAGGCAAAAAATCTAATACAAACATACTATAATATATACAATATAACTAAATGTAAAAATTGTAATTTCAATAATATGTAAAACACTAAAAAAGGATTTTTTTTATTTATATCACTCAATAAAGAGAACAATTAAAACACCTCAACATTTTTTTACTCATTTTAATAACATCTTTATAATAAATAGTCTTTGACTGTGAAATTACAATTAGTTATTTAGTCATCCTGTTGCGAGCTACATTGGTATTTCTTTATCTAAAATGGTTTCGTCAGCTGAATTAAAGGAACTATTAGATGGATATAGTTACCATATCGATAAGGAACACAAGAAATTATTCTTGAGAATGATTGAAGAATTAAGAATGTATAGTAATGATTCTTATCCTTTCATACATGTTCATAATGGAATTCATAGATATAATTGTGAAAACATCAGTATATCAAATGTTAATATATGTGCATGTAATTTATATTATAACGAATACATATTAACACAAAAGCTTTTTAATCTTTATAAAAGACTTTTTAACTATAAACCTGCATCTGAAAAGTAAAATAAATGTAAATATTTTTAATTGTTATGTAATCTGAAAAAAATTCCTAATAAAATAAATAAAAACACATCATATATATTTCTGTATATCAATTAGTATTATTTAAAATATTTATTTTAGTATGTATTTTTATTAGATTAGGCTGAAAATAGAAAGAATGTTATTGATTGATCTAAGCTTTGTTTAAAAAAATTTCTGAAAAACACTCGCATTTATACTAAATTATGCTAGCGCATGTCTTAAGAAAAAGCAATATTATAAAACGATGAAGAAAATATTTATTTTTCATAGTAAACAAATTTCTTTAAATTGACAACATTCGGTCATACAATTTTCACATCTGTATGCTGATAAACAGTTACATGTTGAATTCGTTTATACAGCTGCAAAAACCATATACATTTTTCTATTAGTTTCATTTTCTTTCAACAATCAAAACTACAAAAAAAAATCAAAACAAAAATCACAACGATTTACGTTATAAGAATTTTCTCGGCATCGCAAACATTTATTTTTTTCGATAAATGAAAGCGATCAACAAGAAAGTTGGTAGAGGAGCAGACACTCATGAAAATGCCAACTCAAAATTTTTCAATAAAAAAAGATGAACTGCAATAAAAAAAGGTAGACAGAAAAGAAAAACAGAAAGGACAAGTGTAATAAAAAAGAGATAGACCGGCACAGGTGTTTAACTTTGCTTAAGAATTTTCCATGTATCTCATACATTTATGTAATGCAAATGCATGTTGGTTTTGTAACCTCTTTTTAAATTTCTGATCCTTTTTCTTTGAAAAAAATAAGAAATATGTATGTGTAATGAAATTGTGTATCCTTATACACATAAATATACGCACTGGGGTGTGAAATAGGTATAGATAACAAGCTAGACGGTAGAGAAGGACAGACAGAAAATGATCCAATGCAAACAAACGCACACATGCGCAATATAATAAAATATTCTAACGAGCTCACTCAAACTGACCAATAGCGATATAAATGTACACACATATGTACATACACGACATATGAATGCATTTTAAAAATAGACAATGTTTCACTTTCTGGCACCCTTATTTTTCATTAAAAATAGGCAGACAATAGAGGACACAGTCAAACATTTATGGTTTACTTTAAACATAAGAAAAAACACAAGCCCTAAGTTGATGCATCTTATCAAGTGCAATAAAAAGAAAATGCTAATGAATAGACAGAAAGGATAAGGGTAATAAAAATAGACCGAAATGCCCTTTTTTTTATTAGTTTCGTTTTCTTTCAGCAATCAAAACTGAAAAAAATTAGTAGGGAAGTTCATATTTAACTCGGTGAAATATTTTGTACCTATGAAGAAAATTTCCAGCTTCCTGACAAACATTCAACAGAGTTGTTCAATATAGGTGTCCGGGTAGGGGTGTTCGTACAGAAGTTTCAGGGGTGATATTCAATAGAGAAGCCCTGACTGACTCTCAAATCAGGCATGTGAAAACAAAAAAAATTTTTACGTATAAATTTTTTTTGAAACCCCTTAATACACAATACAAATTTTATGAAACCTCCTAATACAAACAACCATCCAAGGATGGAAAACGCATTTCCATAATAAATACACTTAATTACCTAACAAAATATATTTTTAACGATCACGTTTCCCAGCCAGGCATAGATGTGCAATTTACATTGTCCCTTATGGGAAAAAAATATACAGAACCGGTGTAAACACACTACTCGAAAGCTTGGATGGCCTAAAATTAAGGCAGCCAAGTGATTGTCATACATATATAATATAAGAAGATCGTCGACATACACTACCTTATACAAAATGAACGTGGATAAGAGAGAAATAGTTAACGAGCTGCACAAACAAGCGCGAAAAAATTTTAAAAGAAGACGAGCTATAATGAAAGGAATTAATGATTTATGGCAGGCGGACTTGGTTGAAATTAGGAACTATGCAATACATAATAATGGATATCGATACCTTCTAACAGTAATAGATACCTTTTCAAAAAAAGCATGGGCTGTAGCCATAAAAAATAAAACTGCATGCAACGTAACGAATGCTATGAAAAGTATTTTCACTAATAACAACAGAAAACCAAAAAATTTACAAACAGATGATGGCAAAGTATTTTTTAATAATCAATTTCATCAACTTATGGAATCTAATCAAATTAATCACTATTCAACTTATAGTGTTCTAAAGGCATCCATAGTAGAACGATTTAACAGAACTTTAAAAGGAATGATGTGGAAAGAGTTTAGTTTAGTTACCAGGGAACATACAAATGGATAAACAAATACCAAGAACTTGTTGATAAATATAATACATTTCATAGAACAATACAGATGACCCCAAATGAAGTAATTTCTTCAAATGAAACTTTTTTATTGAATACAGTCTACAGCAATTTAAAAGTATTTAAAAAACCTAAGTTTAAGGTAAATGATAATGTTCGAATAAGTAAATATAAGCATACATTTGAAAAAGGTTACACACCAAATTGGACCACAGAAATATTTAAAATTAAAACTATAAAAAATACAAATCCTAATACTTGTATATTACAAGACTATCAATGACATGAAATTAAAGGTGGCTTTTACGAGCATGAGCTAATGAAAACTAAATTTCCAGAAACATATTTAGTTGAAAAAATTTTAAAAAGAAGAAGAAATATGGTTTATGTTAAATGGTCGGGATTTTCGTTAGAACACAACTCTTGGATTAATATCGACATTGATTCATTATAAAAACCGATACAGATTTTAATGATAAACTATTCACTTATCAAACGTTAAAATGTCAATTACATTAACATTAAACGGAGACTCTTCAAATCTTGTTGCAAACTATTTTCCACCAATCGAACTAAATGAAAATTATGTTTGCGGCCTAATAAGTTTTGACACATATCACTCAATTCCGAATGTTGATGTAGAAAACAATTTATTTCATATTGGTAACCACGAGATAGAAGTTCCAGTTGGATCATACGAATTATCAGATATAGCTGAAGTACTAGAAAATAAATACCATAGTATAAACGCAAATGGAACCCTTGATGTACGAGCAAATTATAATAATTTACAAACATGCATAAAAAGCACTGCAGACTCAATTTATTTCAATAACACGAGATCAATCGGATCCTTATTAGGTTTTAGTACCAGAGTATTGAAGCCTGGTATAGAACATTACTCCGATAAAACAATTGATATAACTAAAATGAATACAGTAATCGTTGAATGTAATATTCTCAGCGGATCATATATAAATAACATGTCCGCACATATTTTGCATCAGTTTTCACTTAACGTTAGCCCAGGTTACAAAATAACTGAGGCTACGACTAATGTAATATATCTACCTGTAAATGCAAGAACAATAAATAGTCTTGTTTTGAAAGTTGTTGATCAAAACTTAATAAATTTTCGTGGTGAAAAAATTACAATACGATTACATTTGAAGCCTATGAGAGAATGAATTGCAGAAGCGTTCGCCATTCATTTTATTTTTGACAACGGAAGACGAAACCAGAAAGCAACCAAATTTTAATAATCAGACAAAAAAGAAAAAACAACATATTAAAGGAATCATAAAGAAGCAACAATATAATAATCTTCGTGAGTACAATAAGGATCTTTTAAGAAATTTGGGTTTTCATCTAAAAAAATAAAACATTTACTATATAGAGAGCGTAAAGAGACGGAGAGATACAATGAGTAATATTATTAATATTTTACAAAAAACACATTTTGATAATTCAATTATTAAAAAAGAGTATCACAGTTATACATCATATTTGCAGTCATTTAAAAATAATGATGAAATTCGTATCACAATTCAAAATCAAGATTTGTATGTTTTACCAAGCAAAAGTGTTCTCTATATCGAGGGACTTGCAACAAAGGAAGATTCATCTAACCGACTTTTAAACAATTGTGTAGGACATATATTTGATGAGATTTGATATGAAATCAATGGAGTAGAAATTGATCGCACTCGTCACTTGGGTATTGCAACAGAATTAAGGAACTGTGTATCATTGAATAAATCTGAAAGTGATAATCTACTAAATGCAGGATGGTCACCATTCAAAAATGATGATATTACACTTGTAGACGGCTATTTCAAATTTTGTGTTCCACTAAAACTATTGCTTGGATTTGATGAAGATTTCAATAAAATAATAGTTAATTCTAAACATGAATTGATAATTTTACGATCTAAAGATGATAAACAAGTTTTTAAATCTCAACTAGCAACTGAAAAAACTAAGTTGTCGATTGTAAATGTTACTTGGAAAGTACCACACATCCAACTTGCTGATGCTTATAAATTGCAAATGTTTAAAACAATTAACAATCGCCATCCATTAAATATATCTTTTAGAAGATGGGATATGTATTATTATCCTTCACTTCCAGAAAGTACAACAGTCTTATGGAATGTTAAGCTAGCCACCGAAAACGAAAGACCACGTTTCCTGCTCTTAGGACTTCGAAATAGAGACAATAAATTTCAGCATTGTGACTTGACAGATATAAAAGTACATCTTAACTCTGATACATATCCTTATGATGACCTAAACCTTAAATTCGATAGAAATCATTTTGCTATACTATATGATATGTATTTAAAATTTTAACAAAGTTATTATGCACGCGATCCTCCACCACTATTAACAAGAGAAAATTTTAAAAATATGGCACCAATAATTATTTTGGATGTTACTTATCAAAATGAATCGATTAAAACTGGGCCAATCGATATTCGAACTGAATTTAAAACCTTAAAAAACATTCCAGCTAATACATCAGCCTATTGTTTAATTATACATGATAAAATGTTTGAATATATTCCTCTTACAAACGAAATAAGAAAACTATTGTAACCATTTTAATTATATATACATATATATTTTACAGATAGTTTAAGAAAATAATTTTAATAAATTTAATAATAAAGCTAAAGAAATTATTTGTATTTTTTTTATGTATGTATGTAAGTAAGTAAATTCACATTTGCTTTTAAGAACTATAAATAACAAATCCATCATGAATTATAACTATTCATAAACTTTTTGTTGGAGTATATAGTCATAAACACTAGTAAAAATGATGATATTAAAAGAAATATATAATTTCTTAAAGAGATGTTCTGATATGGTTTCTGATGAAGATAAATACAAACTCATCAATATTCAATCACATCTTGAGAGTGCAAATAGCTTGAAAACAAAGAAAAATAAATTTGGAGAACATTATGAAAACTGTTCTTGGTCGAATGATAATACGACATGTGGAGCAGACACTTTCTCATGCTCATACTACAGAAAAAGAAATATGGAAATAGAAGAAGAGACAAAAAAGCTAATACAAGCATACTATAATATATGGGCATTTCCTGAATCGCGAACGGGACATTCGTACGCACTCAACTTGAAAAAAAATATGAAAACTCAATTTTTTTTTTAACTTTTTATAAATATTTAATAGCATTTTAGTAGAACAATTTTTGAGAACAAAAAGAAAATTATAAAATATGAACGTTCTCCAAATATTTTCGATAAACTTGCGATCGCGAACGGGACAAAAAATTTAAGTCATTTTTTTCGGTGTGTGGTTTTGTTTAAAACTCTGCGAATTTTGTCAGTTTATTAAATGGAGATTATTTTTTAACTAAAGCAGAGATATAAAGCTTTTATTTAGCATTTGGTTTTTTTAATTATCCTTATTATTATTTTTTTAGAACCGCGAACGGGACATCGCGAACGGGACAATGATTCCAAAGGCATTTTTTAGGTTTAAAATTTTTTATTTATAAGTATAAAAAATAAATAAAACAAGATATATTCCAATGATAAGAAAAATAAAAGAATTATTATTTTATTTTAATTTTAAAAGATATTACAGTTTCAGCTCCATGGATATCTAAGTTTGCGTTGCAAGAAAACCAATGAAGTTTTCGTATACCGGTTATATTTGGTAAATTATTCCATTTATCTGACAAAAAAGAAGAAGAAGAAGAAAATCAGATGCATCGTGCGATGTTACATAAAAATCCATTCAATATCTTCGCATCCAAATCTTATTTTAAAGTCCATTAAACTATAAATTATAAATTTGTTTTTAAACTGGCAACTACTGCCGTCAGAAAATATAAATATTTTGTTAAAATATCCGTGTTCTTGTTTTGGTTCCTCGACTATTTTTGTCAAGAAAATATAGACATCAATTTTGCTGTGTTTTAAACTATTACTTATAATAGCAAATGATTGAGATTTATTAACAGTCCATGCTACGCAAGTAAAAATTGATACTTGTTTGTAGTTAAAGTGTGCGCTTTGTATCTCATTTTGGAATAAAATCCGATAGTTTTCGGCAAAATCTAATTGTAATACCAGCTCATTTTCTTTTAAATTATTCTTTGTGGTGTCAAAGTGATTCTGTTGAACTCTCTTAACAAAGAAATGTTCTTTAAACTTAGGTAACTGCACTTCTAATTCATGAATCAAATCTGAAAATGGACAAACAGTGTTCGTTAATATTATTCT
Organism: Gymnocheta viridis; assembly: GCA_956483585.1. Classification (NCBI taxonomy): domain Eukaryota; kingdom Metazoa; phylum Arthropoda; class Insecta; order Diptera; family Tachinidae; genus Gymnocheta; species Gymnocheta viridis. Next base: position 39,567,554 of record OY101444.1, read on the forward strand.
GTCGTTAACTTTTCTCCAATGCTTCCATTGTATTTGTTCATCCATTTGATTAAAATAAGCAAGGGGCAACAATTCACTTTTTAAATCGGTTACACATTTTCCACAACGGTTCGACATACAATTTTTATTTTCAATATTGCAACAAACTGATTTTAGAAAATGTTGATGACCACCAGAAAAAGATTTAACAATTTGAGACCAGCCATCCAATAAAAACGCAAAGTTGGCGTGGTAAATGCAAACGCACATATTATGTGGCATTTTGCTAGTTAGCTGAACATGTATGGGCCGACAACTGTAAAAGAAAGACTTACTGACAGGTTCAATTGTACATTCATTTTTATAAATTTCATATGCTTCGGCCACTGTTAATAACATAAATCTCTTCGGAATAATTTCTCCATCTACGATCAGAGTATCTTTTTTACCAGCAGATTGAACGCTAATGTCACTAGAAACAAAAAAGTTCTGTACTTCACTTATTACTTCAGAATTTTCTATTACAGGTTTCTCAAAAATAGCTGGCTGACAATACTTTGCAAATAAAGCTTGTACAATTTTCGTTCTTTTTGCAGCTTCCTTCGGCAACGCCATTTCGGCCTTCTTTAACGCTTTTCCAAAAGACTGTTTGCTGTTATATGGCTCTAAAGTAATGTTTGTTTCATTTGCTATACGTATGCGCATTTTTTTGTTTCTTTATACGCTCCTTTTCACGTAAGCTGTTAAGCACTTTCTTATTATTACTCGCCAATTGTTTGAGCTTCGAGCGATGTTTTTTCATTCTCTCTGCCGCCTTCTCTAGGTACTTCTTCTTCTTAATGGGATTGTTTTTTATTCCTTCCATGTATTTCTTTTGGGCAATTTCTTTACCTCCACAACGACTCTCCATCTGCACAAACAAATTTTATTTTTATCACAATATGTATTATTTTTTGAAAATTTTACACTTACGATCGCGAACGGGACACACTTTAAAAATCAATAAAAAAAATATTTATGGATCAAAATGTTTTCGGTTTGGTTTTTTTAAATGATCTCGCTTATTTTGTTTTGAATTGTAAATATCAAACTATTCCGATCAACGGTCACGGAGAACTAAACACAAATGCTTATTTTCGGTCGCGAACGGGACAGAAGAATGTAGTACAAAGAATCTTTGAATTTTACCGTTATTCGGAGTTTGCTTGATAGTAGAGCTATTGTGTTTTTAAATATTTATTGTTGGTATATTTAGTCTATAAGAAGAGTGCAATCGACATGATATGTAAGACTCAGAAATAAGGAAAAATGTCAATTAAAAACGCTAAAACCAAAAAAAGCAAAGATGCTCTTTGCAGACCACTTTTCTTAAATTACAAATGGTAATATGTATTTAATTAGGTATATTCTTAAAATCCAATGCATTAACTAACTAAATTTTCTCAGAAAAGTCTTTTTTCTTCAACTTTAATATTTTGGTAGCGGTTGACCTTTTCCAGGAAATGCCCATATACAATATAACTAAATGTAAAAATTGTAATTTCAATAATATGTAAAACACTAAAAAAAGGATTTATTTTATTTATATGACTCAATAAAGAGAACAATTAAAACATCTCAAAACTTTGTTTACTCATTTGAATAACATTTTAATAATAAATAGTCTTTTACTGATAAATTTTAATTAGTTATTCATTCATACTGTTGCGAGCTACATCAACTCTATTAAAAAATGGTTTCATCAGCTGAATTAAAGGAACTATTAGATGGATACAGTTGCCATATTGATAAGGAACACAAGAAATTATTCTTGAGAATGATTGAAGAATTAAGAATGTATAGTAATGACTCTTATCCTTTCATATATTTTCATAATCAAATTCATAGATATAATGGTGAAAATATCAGTATACCAAATGTTAATATATGTGCATGTAATTTATATTATAACAAATACATATTAGCACAAAAGCTTTTTAATCTTTGTAAAAGACTTTTTAACTATAAACCTATATCTGAAAAGTAAAAGAAATGTAAACATTTTTAATTGTTATGTAATCTGCAAAAAAAAATCCTAATAAAAATCTCCATAATAAATAAAAACAAAACATATATATTTCTGTATATCAATTAACTTTATTTTGTAATATTTATTTTAGTATGAATTTTATTAGATTAAGCTGAAAAGAGAAAGAATCCTATTGAATAAAGAGAAATAAAACAACAATTTATCTTTTTCTTTTTTTCATAATATTTTTATTTATAAATCTTCATCGCTTTATAAAACAATTATATTATTATATATACTATTAAGGTTTAAGTTTTCGTATCGAAAACGTTCCCCAATTTTTCTTATTTGGTTAATATATATTATATTTTGCCTGCAAAAAGGCAGTTCAATCTGCTCCATTTTTGCAGGCAAGGCTTACATATCGAATGGGTGCAACTTAGATACATTATAATTGCACCCCACTTATAAAATTCACATATTAAACATTTATATTTTTGTTCAAATATACTTTTAAGAGGACTCTCTGCGGTGTCCTTTTTATGAAGCATTTGTTGCAAATATTTTTTTAAATTTGATGGTTGATGCTGTTCGTTTTTCAATATATTTGCTTATTTTATTAGTATATTTATCTTGATCTTTGTTATAAGTATTATACTTTTTTTTAATTAATTCTAACCTGTTTATACATTTTTTGTATTACTAACTTTTCACCAAGTCTTACTCTGATTGGTGGTTGTGCTGGTAATGTTCCTATTGTTGATGATGATGAAGATCTCCTAAAAAATAATGGTGGTGGTGCTGTTCTTGACGATGTTGAAGATGATGAGGATCTCCTAAAAAATAATGGTTGTGCTGGTGGTATTTCTGATGATGACGGTCTTCTGGAAAACAACGGTAGTGGTGGTGATGTTTGTGATGATGATGGAAACAGGAGCTTCATCTCCTCATCATCAAAACTAATGAAGTTTAATATTGGTGTCTCTTGTCCCATCTTTATTAAAAAAATTTTTATAAAATATTTTCTTCTTATTCTTATTGACACTGACTTCACAATTTTCTTTGAAAAAAAAATCTGAAAAACACTCGCATTTATACTAAACTATGTTAGCGTAAATCATTAAAAAAGGGAAAAATCTGTATATATCGAAAGAACTGATTAATACCTGTAATATAACCAAAAAAAATAAAAAAAAAATTTCCAAATATCCACATGTTTCACTTTCCCACATCCTTATTTTTCATTATAAAAACGAAGACGTTAGAGGAGATAGACAGAAAATTATCTAATGCAAATACACACGCAATTTAAGAATCTTTGTTCTTATGTTAATAAAAAAATTATTTATTTCAAGATACCACTGTATCTTTAAATATTCTTTATTTAACACTTCTTATGAGTTTACTTATGAACTAAAGAACGAAAGCATTTACATTTCTATTTATACTTTCGTTCTGTATATCTTAAATTAGTTAAATGTCTATTGTCTAGAGATAACGAAAGTATTTACATTTCTATTTATACTTTCGTTTAGTATATGTTAGGGATGAAAATACTTAGAATTGTTAAATTTATATTGTCTAGACTATAGAGATACTCAGGCCATGTTATCAGCGAAAAGGGTTTTCGTATTGATACCATGCTTTGAGTCTGACCTTCAATCGATCATATTATTACTGTAATTAGTTTGGTTGTTATATTTTATGACTATGTTCTTTTTCGTGTTAGTCTGACCTTCAGACGATCATATCTTTATTTTAATTAGTTTATTTTTTACATTTTATGATTATGTTGTTTTCCATATTAGTCTGGTATTATTTGCCAGTACTAATTACTTTGTCTACAATATATCTTATCTCTAATTTTCTTTGTTGCATTCTAAATCTTCTAACTCTCCTCCTGATTAAAATGAATCGTCCCGATTCGTAATTCGCATGCGTAATATTATAAAATATTCCAAAGAGTTCGCTCAAACTGACCAATAGCGATGTAACTGTACACACATACACTAGATGCGCGGGTGTTTAAAAAATTTTCCCGCACCCTTATTTTTCATTAAAAATAGACTGACACTCATAAAATTGTCAACTCAAAATTTTTTCAATAAAAAAATAAAAAGATCGATCGCAATAAAAAAGACAGACAGACACTCATAAAAATGTCAACTCGAAATTTTTTCAATGTTTTTTGTATGTTGTGTTCTATACTATACTAAAAATTGAAATGATGAGATATAAGGAAATCTAAGATTGTATTGAAAATTACAAAAAATTATTATGGAAAAACTAACGTCATGATTGGACTAATAGAAAGTCCTAATGGTCTTAGATTTAGAAATTTGTATATATATTCAAAGTCTTTATATCAACCAAAATACTGTTACCTTAAGAAACTGATCGATCCCATAAAAGGAATGAATCTTTTTACATTTTCGGAAAATGATAAAGTTTTAAGCCCAGCAGAAGCAAAACCAAACTCTATTATGATATTTGATGATGTAATTTGTGGTAAACAAGATAATATTAGAGATTACTTTTGTATGGGAAGACATAAACATATTGATTGCTTTTATATACGAAAATTCCAAAGCATCTAATACGTGATAATGCTAATATGATTATAATTTTTAAACAAGATGCAATGAATTTACGACATATATATAATGATCATGTTATTGGAGATATGACATTTAAAGAATTTAAGGATATATGTAGTGAGTGCTGGAAAGATAAATATGGGTTCGTTGTTGTCAGTAAAGACGATTCAATAAATACAGGTCTATATAGAAAAGGTTTTGATAAATTCATACAATTGTAAGTGAAATTTGTTCAGGAATAGATACAAATCAGATAAATGCAGATCACAACCGGATAAAAATCAGTTCACAACCAGTTTAAAGCTGTTCAGAACCAGGTAAAAGCTGTTCGTAAGCAGTTAAAAAGCTGTTCGTAACCATTTAAAAAGCTGTTCGTAACCCGATAAAAAGCAGTTCACAACCAGGTGCAAAGCAGTTCACAACCAGTTACATACCGTTCCGATATGAATAATAACAAATTATTAAAAGATATTGTTCAGACAAGAACGATATTAAAAGAAAAATTAATAAAGCAGATAGGTTTAATTTATTGGAAGATACATTTAAACCAGTAACAAAGCCTCTGAATAAGATAATCAAAAAGATTGATGATTATCAATCCAATGATTTACTGGGTGATACATTTAAACCTGTAACAAAACCTTTAAATAAGATATTTAAAAAAACTCATGATTATAAATCAGATGATTATCAATCAAATAATGATATATCAGATTTAGAACTTCCATCATTACCATCTGATGGCAGTTCTGATAATTTTTATGATGCTGGCGGATATGACGATAATATAACTATTTACAGTCCCACCAACAAAATAAAAAAGTTGGATGTAAAAATTGATAGTGATAATGATGATTATGATAAGAGCAAGCAACAAGTAACCGAAAATGTTATTAATTATTAACATTTTATTTATAACTAACCTAACCTAGTCGAAAATATGGAATTGCTTCTGAGTAATAAAAAGTTAGATATGGTTTATGGATTCAATATAGATGAAAGCGGAAAATGGCGATATGCAAATAATGAACTAAATTTTAATGTGGATAATTCCATTGAAATAGGAAATTCAACATGGAAAATGACTCCCGGATTATTTGAATTAATTTTTCATTCAAAACCTCTACATTACACTAAAAATGATTTGAAAAAATATAAAGAAATTTTATTAAGTACAAATGCACACAAGCGTCAATATCAATCAAAAGCTCAAATTAAAGGTACACGCGGTTTTAAATATATTCGTATAATAAAAAATTTATTTAATGCAAAAGAAAAGTCTTCAGCAAAAGGTAGCGGGTTATCGTTAAAAACGATAGATAATCGTAAGTCTAGCTATATATATTGGGATGATCCGAATGAATTAGTTGACAGATTACGTTTACTTCGTTTACATCACTTTCTTTCGGAAAGTGCTGGTCATAATAATCACAAGAACGAAATAATTTCCATTGTTGAAGAATTGAGATAAGCTAATATAATATATTAAAAATGAGTTACATAAATAAATTTGGAGAAAGTTCGTTTAAGAATAATATAAATAATTCGAAAATAAAAACATACAAGCATAATTTACAAATAAATAACATAACAAGAGATATGCAACAAATATATACCACGATAAAGATTTTTAAGGAGCAGTTTTACAATGAAAATATTAACTTTTCAAATAAAATTGAAGAACTTAAAAATGGATATGACTCTAAATTAAATATTATTGGAAGTGAAATAAAAAGATTACAAAAGAAATTGATGAAGATGTTCAATTTATTGAAAATGTAGTAGAGAACCAAATACACTTTGCAAATAAAGGCTTTATAAAAAATATTGAAAAAGATTTAATAAAATTGAAGATTTTATGTTCAAAAGGATTAATAAAAATGTTGGTGTAGATGATGTAAAAAAACGAAAGCTTGGATGGCCTAAAATTAAGGCAGCCAAGTGATTGTCATACATATATAATATAAGAAGATCGTCGACATACACTACCTTATACAAAATGAACGTGGATAAGAGAGAAATAGTTAACGAGCTGCACAAACAAGCGCGAAAAAATTTTAAAAGAAGACGAGCTATAATGAAAGGAATTAATGATTTATGGCAGGCGGACTTGGTTGAAATTAGGAACTATGCAATACATAATAATGGATATCGATACCTTCTAACAGTAATAGATACCTTTTCAAAAAAAGCATGGGCTGTAGCCATAAAAAATAAAACTGCATGCAACGTAACGAATGCTATGAAAAGTATTTTCACTAATAACAACAGAAAACCAAGGAATTTACAAACAGATGATGGCAAAGAATTTTTTAATAATCAATTTCATCAACTTATGCAATCCAATCAAATTAATCACTATTCAACTTATAGTGTTCTAAAGGCATCCATAGTAGAACGATTTAACAGAACTTTAAAAGGAATGATGTGGAAAGAGTTTAGTTTAGTTACCAGGGAACATACAAATGGATAAACAAATACCAAGAACTTGTTGATAAATATAATACATTTCATAGAACAATACAGATGACCCCAAATGAAGTAATTTCTTCAAATGAAACTTTTTTATTGAATACAGTCTACAGCAATTTAAAAGTATTTAAAAAACCTAAGTTTAAGGTAAATGATAATGTTCGAATAAGTAAATATAAGCATACATTTGAAAAAGGTTACACACAAAATTGGACCACAGAAATATTTAAAATTAAAACTATAAAAAATACAAATCCTAATACTTGTATATTACAAGACTATCAATGACATGAAATTAAAGGTGGCTTTTACGAGCATGAGCTAATGAAAACTAAATTTCCAGAAACATATTTAGTTGAAAAAATTTTAAAAAGAAGAAGAAATATGGTTTATGTTAAATGGTCGGGATTTTCGTTAGAACACAACTCTTGGATTAATATCGACATTGATTCATTATAAAAACCGATACAGATTTTAATGATAAACTATTCACTTATCAAACGTTAAAATGTCAATTACATTAACATTAAACGGAGACTCTTCAAATCTTGTTGCAAACTATTTTCCACCAATCGAACTAAATGAAAATTATGTTTGCGGCCTAATAAGTTTTGAAACATATCACTCAATTCCGAATGTTGATGTAGAAAACAATTTATTTCATATTGGTAACCACGAGATAGAAGTTCCAGTTGGATCATACGAATTATCAGATATAGCTGAAGTACTAGAAAATAAATACCATAGTATAAACGCAAATGGAACCCTTGATGTACGAGCAAATTATAATACTTCACAAACATGCATAAAAAGCACTACAGACTCAATTTATTTCAATAACACGAGATCAATCGGATCCTTATTAGGTTTTAGTACCAGAGTATTGAAGCCTGGTATAGAACATTACTCCGATAAAACAATTGATATAACTAAAATGAATACAGTAATCGTTGAATGTAATATTCTCAGCGGATCATATATAAATAACATGTCCGCACATATTTTGCATCAGTTTTCACTTAACGTTAGCCCAGGTTACAAAATAACTGAGGCTACGACTAATGTAATATATCTACCTGTAAATGCAAGAACAATAAATAGTCTTGTTTTGAAAGTTGTTGATCAAAACTTAATAAATTTTCGTGGTGAAAAAATTACAATACGATTACATTTGAAGCCTATGAGAGAATGAATTGCAGAAGCGTTCGCCATTCATTTTATTTTTGACAACGGAAGACGAAACCAGAAAGCAACCAAATTTTAATAACCAGACAAAAAAGAAAAAAACAACATATTAAAGGAATCATAAAGAAGCAACAATATAATAATCTTCGTGAGTACAATAAGGATCTTTTAAGAAATTTGGGTTTTCATCTAAAAAAATAAAACATTTACTATATAGAGAGCGTAAAGAGACGGAGAGATACAATGAGTAATATTATTAATATTTTACAAAAAACACATTTTGATAATTCAATTATTAAAAAAGAGTATCACAGTTATACATCATATTTGCAGTCATTTAAAAATAATGATGAAATTCGTATCACAATTCAAAATCAAGATTTGTATGTTTTACCAAGCGAAAGTGTTCTCTATATCGAGGGACTTGCAACAAAGGAAGATTCATCTAACCGACTTTTAAACAATTGTGTAGGACATATATTTGATGAGATTCGATATGAAATCAATGGAGTAGAAATTGATCGCACTCGTCACTTGGGTATTGCAACAGAATTAAGGAACTGTGTATCATTGAATAAATCTGAAAGTGATAATCTACTAAATGCAGGATGGTCACCATTCAAAAATGATGATCTTACACTTGTAGACGGCTATTTCAAATTTTGTGTTCCACTAAAACTATTGCTTGGATTTGATGAAGATTTCAATAAAATAATAGTTAATTCTAATATGTATTATTATCCTTCACTTCCAGAAAGTACAACAGTCTTATGGAATGTTAAGCTAGCCACCGAAAACGAAAGACCACGTTTCCTGCTCTTAGGACTTCGAAATAGAGACAATAAATTTCAGCATTGTGACTTGACAGATATAAAAGTACATCTTAACTCTGATACATATCCTTATGATGACCTAAACCTTAAATTCGATAGAAATCATTTTGCTATACTAAAATTTTAACAAAGTTATTATGCACGCGATCCTCCACCACTATTAACAAGAGAAAATTTTAAAAATATGGCACCAATAATTATTTTGGATGTTACTTATCAAAATGAATCGATTAAAACTGGGCCAATCGATATTCGAACTGAATTTAAAACCTTAAAAAACATTCCAGCTAATACATCAGCCTATTGTTTAATTATACATGATAAAATGTTTGAATATATTCCTCTTACAAACGAAATAAGAAAACTATTGTAACCATTTTAATTATATATACATATATATTTTACAGATAGTTTAAGAAAATAATTTTAATAAATTTAATAATAAAGCTAAAGAAATTATTTGTATTTTTTTTATGTATGTATGTAAGTAAGTAAATTCACATTTGCTTTCAAGAACTATAAATAACAAATCCATCATGAATTATAACTATTCATAAACTTTTTGTTGAAGTATATAGTCATAAACACTAGTAAAAATGATGATATTAAAAGAAATATATAATTTCTTAAAGAGATGTTCTGATATGGTTTCTGATGAAGATAAATACAAACTCATCAATATTCAATCACATCTTGAGAGTGCAAATAGCTTGAAAACAAAGAAAAATAAATTTGGAGAACATTATGAAAACTGTTCTTGGTCGAATGATAATACGACATGTGGAGCAGACACTTTCTCATGCTCATACTACAGAAAAAGAAATATGGAAATAGAAGAAGAGACAAAAAAGCTAATACAAGCATACTATAATATATGGGCATTTCCTGAATCGCGAACGGGACATTCGTACGCACTCAACTTGAAAAAAAATATGAAAACTCAATTTTTTTTTTAACTTTTTATAAATATTTAATAGCATTTTAGTAGAACAATTTTTGAGAACAAAAAGAAAATTATAAAATATGAACGTTCTCCAAATATTTTCGATAAACTTGCGATCGCGAACGGGACAAAAAATTTAAGTCATTTTTTTCGGTGTGTGGTTTTGTTTAAAACTCTGCGAATTTTGTCAGTTTATTAAATGGAGATTATTTTTTAACTAAAGCAGAGATATAAAGCTTTTATTTAGCATTTGGTTTTTTTAATTATCCTTATTATTTTTTTTTTTAATTTTTTTTTTAGAATCGCGAACGGGACATCGCGAACGGGACAATGATTCCAAAGGCATTTTTTAGGTTTAAAATTTTTTATTTATAAGTATAAAAAATAAATAAAACAAGATATATTCCAATGATAAGAAAAATAAAAGAATTATTATTTTATTTTAATTTTAAAAGATATTACAGTTTCAGCTCCATGGATATCTAAGTTTGCGTTGCAAGAAAACCAATGAAGTTTTCGTATACCGGTTATATTTGGTAAATTATTCCATTTATCTGACAAAAAAGAAGCCTTATCAATTTCATTTTCATCTACGTATAAAATAATGATTCCTTTAACGGTTTGCTTTGCACACTGATAAAAATGAGATGCATCATTAAGGCAAATATTTTTAGTTTTTGTGACCTGCCAAATTTTCCGCTTAATTACGGCTCCAACGCCATCGACAGCACCTTTTCCGTGCGATGTTACAAAAAAAAATCCATTCAATATCTTCGCATCCAAATCTTATTTTAAAGTCCATTAAACTATAAATTATAAATTTGTTTTTAAACTGGCAACTACTGCCGTCAGAAAATATAAATATTTTGTTAAAATATCCGTGTTCTTGTTTTAGTTCCTCGACTATTTTTGTCAAGAAAATATAGACATCAATTTTGCTGTGTTTTAAACTATTACTTATAATAGCAAATGATTGAGATTTATTAACAGTCCATGCTACGCAAGTAAAAATTGATACTTGTTTGTAGTTAAAGTGTGCGCTTTGTATCTCATTTTGGAATAAAATCCGATAGTTTTCGGCAAAATCTAATTGTAATACCAGCTTATTTTCTTTTAAATTATTCTTTGTGGTGTCAAAGTGATTCTGTTGAACTCTCTTAACAAAGAAATGTTCTTTAAACTTAGGTAACTGCACTTCTAATTCATGAATCAAATCTGAAAATGGACCAACAGTGTTCGTTAATATTATTCTGTCGTTAACTTTTCTCCAATGCTTCCATTGTATTTGTTCATCCATTTGATTAAAATAAGCAAGGGGCAACAATTCACTTTTTAAATCGGTTACACATTTTCCACAACGGTTCGACATACAATTTTTATTTTCAATATTGCAACAAACTGATTTTAGAAAATGTTGATTACCACCAGAAAAAGATTTAACAATTTGAGACCAGCCATCCAATAAAAACGCAAAGTTGGCGTGGTAAATGCAAACGCACATATTATGTGGCATTTTGCTAGTTAGCTGAACATGTCTGGGCCGACAACTGTAAAAGAAAGACTTACTGACAGGTTCAATTGTACATTCATTTTTATAAATTTCATATGCTTCGGCCACTGTTAATAACATAAATCTCTTCGGAATAATTTCTCCATCTACGATCAGAGTATCTTTTTTACCAGCAGATTGAACGCTAATGTCACTAGAAACAAAAAAGTTCTGTACTTCATTTATTACTTGAGAATTTTCTATTACAGGTTTCTCAAAAATAGCTGGCTGACCATACTTTGCAAATAAAGCTTGTACAATTTTCGTTCTTTTTGCAGCTTCCTTCGGCAACGCCATTTCGGCCTTCTTTAACGCTTTTCCAAAAGACTGTTTGCTGTTATATGGCTCTAAAGTAATGTTTGTCTCCTTTCTTTCATTTGCTATACGTATGCGCATTTTTTGTTTCTTTATACGCTCCTTTTCACGTAAGCTGTTAAGCACTTTCTTATTATTACTCGCCAATTGTTTGAGCTTCGAGCGATGTTTTTTCATTCTCTCTGCCGCCTTCTCTAGGTACTTCTTCTTCTTAATGGGATTGTTTTTTATTCCTTCCATGTATTTCTTTTGGGCAATTTCTTTACCTCCACAACGACTCTCCATCTGCACAAACAAATTTTATTTTTATCACAATATGTATTATTTTTTGAAAATTTTACACTTACGATCGCGAACGGGACACACTTTAAAAATCAATAAAAAAAATATTTATGGATCAAAATGTTTTCGGTTTGGTTTTTTTAAATGATCTCGCTTATTTTGTTTTGAATTGTAAATATCAAACTATTCCGATCAACGGTCACGGAGAACTAAACACAAATGCTTATTTTCGGTCGCGAACGGGACAGAAGAATGTAGTACAAAGAATCTTTGAATTTTACCGTTATTCGGAGTTTGCTTGATAGTAGAGCTATTGTGTTTTTAAATATTTATTGTTGGTATATTTAGTCTATAAGAAGAGTGCAATCGACATGATATGTAAGACTCAGAAATAAGGAAAAATGTCAATTAAAAACGCTAAAACCAAAAAAAGCAAAGATGCTCTTTGCAGACCACTTTTCTTAAATTACAAATGGTAATATGTATTTAATTAGGTATATTCTTAAAATCCAATGCATTAACTAACTAAATTTTCTCAGAAAAGTCTTTTTTCTTCAACTTTAATATTTTGGTAGCGGTTGACCTTTTCCAGGAAATGCCCATATACAATATAACTAAATGTAAAAATTGTAATTTCAATAATATGTAAAACACTAAAAAAAGGATTTATTTTATTTATATGACTCAATAAAGAGAACAATTAAAACATCTCAAAACTTTGTTTACTCATTTGAATAACATTTTAATAATAAATAGTCTTTTACTGATAAATTTTAATTAGTTATTCATTCATACTGTTGCGAGCTACATCAACTCTATTAAAAAATGGTTTCGTCAGCTGAATTAAAGGAACTATTAGATGGATACAGTTGCCATATTGGTAAGGAACACAAGAAATTATTCTTGAGAATGATTGAAGAATTAAGAATGTATAGTAATGACTCTTATCCTTTCATATATTTTCATAATCAAATTCATAGATATAATGGTGAAAATATCAGTATACCAAATGTTAATATATGTGCATGTAATTTATATTATAACGAATACATATTAGCACAAAAGCTTTTTAATCTTTGTAAAAGACTTTTTAACTATAAACCTATATCTGAAAAGTAAAAGAAATGTAAACATTTTTAATTGTTATGTAATCTGCAAAAAAAATTCCTAATAAAAATCTCCATAATAAATAAAAACAAAACATATATATTTCTGTATATCAATTAACTTTATTTTGTAATATTTATTTTAGTATGTATTTTATTAGATTAAGCTGAAAAGAGAAAGAATCCTATTGAATAAAGAGAAATAAAACTACTATTTATCTTTTTCTTTTTTTCATAATATTTTTATTTATAAATCTTCATCGCTTGATAAAACAATTATATTATTATATATACTGTTAAGGTTTAAGTTTTCGTATCGAAAACGTTCCCCAATTTTTCTTATTTGGTTAATATATATTATATTTTGCCTGCAAAAAGGCAGTTCAATCTGCTCCATTTTTGCAGGCAAGGCTTACATATCGAATGGGTGCAACTTAGATACATTATAATTGCACCCCACTTATAAAATTCACATATTAAACATTTATATTTTTGTTCAAATATACTTTTAAGAGGACTCTCTGCGGTGTCCTTCTTATGAAGCATTTGTTGCAAATATTTTTTAAATTTGATGGTTGATGCTGTTCGTTTTTCAATATATTTGCTTATTTTATTAGTATATTTATCTTGATCTTTGTTATAAGTATTATACTTTTTTTAATTAATTCTAACCTGTTTATACATTTTTTGTATTACTAACTTTTCACCAAGTCTTACTCTGATTGGTGGTGGTTGTAGTGGTAATTGTTGATGATGATGAAGATCTCCTAAAAAATACTGGTGGTGGTGCTGTTCTTGACGATGTTGAAGATGATGAGGATCTCCTAAAAAATAATGGTTGTGCTGGTGGTATTTCTGATGATGACGGTCTTCTGGAAAACAACGGTAGTGGAGGTGATGTTTGTGATGATGATGGAAACAGGAGCTGCGTCTCCTCATCATCAAAACTAATGAAGTTTAATATTGGTGTCTCTTCTCCCATCTTTATTAAAAAAATGTTTATAAAATATTTTCTTCTTATTCTTATTGACCCTGACTTCACAATTTTCTTTGAAAAAAAAATCTGAAAAACACTCGCATTTATACTAAACTATGTTAGCGTAAATCATTAAAAAAGGGAAAAATCTGTATATATCGAAAGAACTGATCAATATAACCAAAAAAAAAATAAAAAAAATTTCCAAATATCCACATGTTTCACTTTCCCACATCCTTATTTTTCATTATAAAAACGAAGACGTTAGAGGAGATAGACAGAAAATTATCTAATGCAAACACACACGCAAGTTAAGAATCTTTGTTCTTATGTTAATAAAAAAAATAATTATTTCAAGATACCACTGTATCTTGAAATATTCTTTATTTAACACTTCTTATGAGTTTACTTATGAACTAAAGAACGAAAGCATTTACATTTCTATTTATACTTTCGTTCTGTATATCTTAAATTAGTTAAATGTCTATTGTCTAGAGATAACGAAAGTATTTACATTTCTATTTATACTTTCGTTTAGTATATGTTAGGGATGAAAATACTTAGAATTGTTAAATTTATATTGTCTAGACTATAGAGATACTCAGGCCATGTTATCAGCGAAAAGGGTTTTCGTATTGATACCATGCTTTGAGTCTGACCTTCAATCGATCATATTATTACTGTAATTAGTTTGGTTGTTATATTTTATGACTATGTTGTTTTTCGTGTTAGTCTGACCTTCAGACGATCATATCTTTATTTTAATTAGTTTATTTTTTACATTTTATGATTATGTTGTTTTCCATATTAGTCTGGTATTATTTGCCAGTACTAATTACTTTGTCTACAATATATCTTATCTCTAATTTTCTTTGTTGCATTCTAAATCTTCTAACTCTCCTCCTGATTAAAATGAATCGTCCCGATTGGTAATTCGCATGCGTAATATTATAAAATATTCCAAAGAGTTCGCTCAAACTGACCAATAGCGATGTAACTGTACACACATACACTAGATGCGCGGGTGTTTAAAAAATTTTCCCGCACCCTTATTTTTCATTAAAAATAGACAGACACTTATAAAAATGTCAACTCAAAATTTTTTCAATAAAAAAATAAAAAGATCGATCGCAATAAAAAAGACAGACAGACACTCATAAAAATGTCAACTCGAAATTTTTTCAATGTTTTTTGTATGTTGTGTTCTATACTATACTAAAAATTGAAATGATGAGATATAAGGAAATCTAAGATTGTATTGAAAATTACAAAAAATTATTATGGAAAAACTAACGTCATGATTGGACTAATAGAAAGTCCTAATGGTCTTAGATTTAGAAATTTGTATATATATTCAAAGTCTTTATATCAACCAAAATACTGTTACCTTAAGAAACTGATCGATCCCATAAAAGGAATGAATCTTTTAACATTTTCGGAAAATGATAAAGTTTTAAGCCCAGCAGAAGCAAAACCAAACTCTATTATGATGTTTGATGATGTAATTTGTGGTAAACAAGATAATATTAGAGATAACTTTTGTATGGGAAGACATAAACATATTGATTGCTTTTATTTATGTCAAACGTATACGAAAATTCCAAAGCATCTAATACGTGATAATGCTAATATGATTATAATTTTTAAACAAGATGCAATGAATTTACGACATATATATAATGATCATGTTATTGGAGATATGACATTTAAAGAATTTAAGGATATATGTAGTGAGTGCTGGAAAGATAAATATGGGTTCGTTGTTGTCAGTAAAGACGATTCAATAAATACAGGTCTATATAGAAAAGGTTTTGATAAATTCATACAATTGTAAGTGAGATTTGTTCAGGAATAGATACAAATCAGATAAATGCATATCACAACCGGATAAAAATCAGTTCACAACCAGTTTAACGCTGTTCAGAACCAGGTAAAAGCTGTTCGTAAGCAGGTTAAAAGCTGTTCGTAACCATTTAAAAAGCTGTTCGTAACCCGATAAAAAGCAGTTCACAACCAGTTACATACCGTTTCGATATGAATAATAACAAATTATTAAAAGATATTGTTAAGACAAGAACGATATTAAAAGAAAAATTAATAAAGCAGATAGGTTTAATTTATTGGAAGATACATTTAAACCAGTAACAAATTCTCTGAATAAGATAATCAAAAAGATTGATGATTATCAATCCAATGATTTACTGGGTGATACATTTAAACCTGTAACAAAACCTTTAAATAAGATATTTAAAAAAACTCATGATTATAAATCAGATGATTATCAATCAAATAATGATATATCAGATTTAGAACTTCCATCATTACCATCTGATGGCAGTTCTGATAATTTTTATGATGCTGGCGGATATGACGATAATATAACTATTTACAGTCCCACCAACAAAATAAAAAAGTTGGATGTAAAAATTGATAGTGATAATGATGATTATGATAAGAGCAAGCAACAAGTAACCGAAAATGTTATTAATTATTAACATTTTATTTATAACTAACCTAACCTAGTCGAAAATATGGAATTGCTTCTGAGTAATAAAAAGTTAGATATGGTTTATGGATTCAATATAGATGAAAGCGGAAAATGGCGATATGCAAATAATGAACTAAATTTTAATGTGGATAATTCCATTGAAATAGGAAATTCAACATGGAAAATGACTCCCGGATTATTTGAATTAATTTTTCATTCAAAACCTCTACATTACACTAAAAATTATTTGAAAAAATATAAAGAAATTTTATTAAGTACAAATGCACACAAGCGTCAATATCAATCAAAAGCTCAAATTAAAGGTACACGCGGTTTTAAATATATTCGTATAATAAAAAATTTATTTAATGCAAAAGAAAAGTCTTCAGCAAAAGGTAGCGGGTTATCGTTAAAAACGATAGATAATCGTAAGTCTAGCTATATATATTGGGATGATCCGAATGAATTAGTTGACAGATTACGTTTACTTCGTTTACATCACTTTCTTTCGGAAAGTGCTGGTCATAATAATCACAAGAACGAAATAATTTCCATTGTTGAAGAATTGAGATAAGCTAATATAATATATTAAAAATGAGTTACATAAATAAATTTGGAGAAAGTTCGTTTAAGAATAATATAAATAATTCGAAAATAAAAACATACAAGCATAATTTACAAATAAATAACATAACAAGAGATATGCAATAAATATATACCACGATAAAGATTTTTAAGGAGCAGTTTTACAATGAAAATATTAACTTTTCAAATAAAATTGAAGAACTTAAAAATGGATATGACTCTAAATTAAATATTATTGGAAGTGAAATAAAACGATTACAAAAGAAATTGATGAAGATGTTCAATTTATTGAAAATGTAGTAGAGAACCAAATACACTTTGCAAATAAAGACTTTATAAAAAATATTGAAAAAATATGGTTATTTTATTAATCAGGCTCTAGGTCATATTATTGAAAATAAAACTTCTTTCTTTTTGTTTTATTTATTATTGTTTAACATTTTCATGTATTATTTTTATTCGATATTTCGAACACCTTCGGTGCTCTTCTTCAGGAACTGGAAAGATTTTTACAAAAAATATAAAAAACAAACAAATTATTTAAATAATATATATATATATATATATATGTATAAGTATCACAATATTAAAAATATTGTTTACATTATCACATTTATTATAATTGATTAATATTGCCTTACTTTTTTTGAGTAAAGCCGTCTGTTTTGTTTACAAAAGAGATTTAAAAGCTTACTGAAGATGTTTTTGTTTATACTTCGATATAATATGTCTGGACGTGTGCGCGCAATTTTCGGTGTCTGTTTTATAATTTATTCTTATGTCCACGGGAGTATTTATAATATGTAACATCTCTAAAGTAAATCTCTTTTTATAATTATTTTCTTGTTGTAATACTGTTACATCATTTAAATTAGGAGAGTGTCCACTCATTGCACAGTGGGCTGCTAGTGCTGTTTTTTGTTCTGATTCTCCTTTTCGATTTTTGTGGTCTGATTTGTGCGCGGCCAATCTCGTCCGTAGCTTTGATTTTGTCGTTCCAACATATGTTTTCTTACATAGATTAGCTCCGTCACCATTACAAGGAATTTTGTATACTACGTTCGATTTATCTAACATGTCAATTTTTGTTTTTGTATTTGTGAAAAGCCTATTTAATGTGTTATTTGTTTTCAGTGCAATGTTAACTTTATCTTTCTCATATGCATTTGAAAATATAATTCTCTCCGAGAAGCCAGGAATATGTGTCATGGATTAAAAATTTTTTCAGGATGGTTTTTAGGCACTTTGTATAAGTTTTTTATAGCATTCTTAATATTTGTTGCCATGGAGTAGGAGAAACTATTTTTTTGTAATATTTGTCTAATTTTACGAAAATTTTTCTTATGAAAAATTTTATCACTAATTTGTAGTACCCGTTTTGCGAAATTTTGTGCCGTGTTCATCTTAACATGTTTTGGATGTTTCGAATAAAAATTAATTATACGTCCTGAGGCGGTTGGTTTTTTGTACCAGTCCATTAAAATTTTTTCCTGTTGGCGTATTATGACTGCATCTAAATAAGGTAGTTTTCCATCTTTTTCCAGTTCTTTTGTAAATTGTATGTGCCTATGGTAGCTGTTTAAAGCATTTAACGTTTCTTCAACTGCATCTTTATGAGTTATGCAAAACAGATCATCAACATATTTGGTTAAAAAACGCGGTTTGTTATCTAGTTTTTCAACGGTAATATTGAGTAACTCCTCCATGATTATGTCTGCAATCACCGGCGATGCTGGTGAGCCCATAGGCATTCCTTTTAATTGTTCGTATATTTTGTCGTTGTATTTAAAATATCTGTTTTCTTTTATACAAAATTTTAACATATCAAAAAACAAATCTTCTGGTATCTTCGTGAAAGTAGCAATTTCTCCCCATTTTTTCCTTATTATGTCGATTGCCAGATTTATCGGGATACTAGGAAACAATGATATTACGTCAAACGAGACTAAAACTTCATCTTCCGAAATAGGCGTGTTTTTAAATTTTGTTTTAAGCTCTACTGCATCTCTTACGTTATATTTTGAATCTTTTGTTATGTTCTTTAAGATATTTATTATAAATTTGCACAATTCATATGATGGAGAATTGATAGACGAGCATATAGGTCTTAATGGTGTGTTTTCCTTATGAATTTTAGGAAGGCCATATAGCCTTGGTGCAGTTGCAACATTAGTAACCAGTTTGTATTTTTGAGCTGCATCGATTATATTTAATTTAAATAGTTTTTCTACTAACGCGTTGTTACGTGTTTGAAGTTTTGTTGTTGGATCAACCTTCAGTCGTTTATAGGAGCACATGTCTTGTACTATGTTTCTCATTTTGGTGTCGTATTCACATTTGTTAATCGCTACGGTGGTATTACCTTTGTCTGCTTTCAATATCAACAGATTTTTATTTTTTCGTAAAAAACTTCTTGTTTGTTCCACTGTGCGGATTATCTCACTATCTCTTATTGTTAACGATTTTTTATTGAGATAGTTGTCTATTGTTGTTACAAATTTTGTTCTTGCTATCTCTTGTGTTTCTTTTTCTTTATTACTTTGTATGATATCTTCCCCGTCGGCAATACATTTAAATATGGGAAATTGTTGTTGTGTTATTGGTAGCGCGAATTTCGGGCCTAATGATAGTAGTTTTCGTACATCTGTTGGAATTTCAGTTTTTATTTTGTTTACAAACCAATCTTTGTTGTGTTTAATATATTCTCTATTATCGTAGATATTTTTCAATTCCAGAAACTTTTTAATTTGTTTATTTGTTCTTGTTTTCTTCATACTTTCGTAAATTATGTTTTCGCTAATAGATAAAAGTTTATTATCTTCCTCGGAAATATTCTGTTTTATGTATGTAAGGTTTTCTTCCAATACGCTCTTGTTGATTTTTATCTCTTCGTGTTTTAGTTTTATTATAAGATATAAGACACAACTATACAACCAAAAACCAAACTTTGGACCACAACGATACGAAGATAGAAGGAGGTACAATCCCAATGTACAAGCTCAATTTAATCATCAACCACGGCAGGAACCCATGGAAGTGGATAGTTCGCAACAATTTAGACGTTCAACACAATATTCTCCACAGCAGCAATACAACCCATTCAGAAGGGAGCAACAACCAACAAAAAGGGATAGAATGCCTTCATCAAAAAATTATAATCCGAACAAAGTTCAACGAGTAAACCAGACGAGAGATGAAGATATACAATCACTTGTACCACACACCGAAGATACTTACGAAACCGGCAGCGCTTTTTTAGGCGAATAAACAGATTGCGATGTCTACAGAGGCACTGCCAAACAACAGGTAAATCCGTTAATATATTAATCGACACAGGTGCGACAAACAATTATATTAGTTCTAAGTGCAACATAGGAAAATCTATTCCAATAAAACCAGTTAAGGTAAAAACGCTTCACGGATACTCTTTAACGAAAGCAAAAAAAATTATTACACTATTAGGCCATAATTTAGTATTTTTCGAAACTGAAGCCTTAGAAGAGTTCGATATGCTTCTCGGGGAACATGGTCTCAGAGCCATAAAAGCAGAAATTAACTTATTTGAGTATAAAATCACGTATAAATTTAAAAGAAAAGAAGAAATTAGCGAACAAAAAGTGAATTACACAGTCAATAATGACAAATATAAAAATGAAATTAAAAATATAATGAGAATAAATGACAAAACCAACAAAATTCTGCCCTTTACAACCACTGTACAAGCTACAATTAGGACAAAATCAGAAGATCCTATTTGGGTGAAACAGTACCCGTATCCAATAGCAGACAATGAATTTATAAATAAAGAAATTCAAACATTATTAGACAACCAAATAATACAACCTAGCAAAAGCCCATACAACTCTCCAGTATGGACCGTTGCGAAAAAAGGCACAGATGAGGAAGGGAAACCAAAAAAACGTATGGTAATAGATTTTCAAAAGCTTAATGCTCAGACTATAACTGACAGGTACCCTATCCCAGATGTAGCAATGACTATTCAAAATTTAGGTAAAGCAAAAGTCTTTACAACACTAGACTTAGAGTCAGGATTTCACCAAATCTTGTTAAAAAAATCAGACAGAGAAAAGACTGCATTCAGTGTGAATGGAGCAAAATACGAATTTCTTAGAATGCCATTCGGCTTAAAGAACGCACCTTCTATATTTCAGCGATGTATAGATGATATTCTGCGTCCATATATTGGTAAGTTCGCTTACGTTTATATCGACGACGTGCTTATATATTCTTCTTCGCCTGAAGAACACATGGAGCACATTCGAATAATAATAAACGCATTACACAATGCGAATATGAAAATTTCTGACGAGAAATCACATTTTTTCCAAGACTCAGTAGAATATCTTGGTCACGTAATCAAACACAATAAAATAACTGTAGATCCTAGTAAGATCCAAACAATAAAGGATTATCCAATACCTAAAAATTTAAAAGAATTAAGGTCATTTTTAGGACTAGCTAGTTATTATAGGAAATTTGTACAAAACTTCGCTTCAATAGTGAAACCTCTTACTACATTCTTACGCGGAGACAATGGCGGTGTAAACAAAAAGCAAAGCACAAAAGTATTAATTAATCTAGATAAACCAGCACTCGAAGCGATAGAGAAAATTAAAGATATGTTACAAGCACAAGTCGAATTATTTCAACCAGATTTCAACAAGCCCTTCGAACTAACGACTGATGCAAGCAACTTTGCAATAGGAGCTGTACTTTCTCAGAATAAGAAACCTATTTCATTTATATCTAGAACCCTTAACCAAACCGAACAAAACTATAGCACAAACGAAAAAGAGCTTCTTGCGATCGTTTGGTCACTTCAAAAATTAAGAAATTACCTTTACGGTATAGCAGATTTAACCATTTACACGGACCACCAGTCACTTATTTTTTCTATATCTGATAAAAATCCCAACACAAAATTTAAACGATGGAAAAATTTCATCGAAGAATATGGCTAAATTAGTATATAAACCAGGAAATCAAAACGTCGTCGCTGACGCATTGTCACGTCAACAGATTAATAATACTTCGAGTTGCTCACAACATTCAGCACAAAGTTCGCCAATCGAAAAATTGAAACGCGTGAAACAACCATTAAATGCATTTATGAATCAAATAATTATTCACTATAACACAGATAACTTAGTGCAAATATCTTCACAAAATATTTTCTCATATGCACGACACACACTTTTCTATTCAACCAAGGACGAATTATTAGACAGATTAAAACAAATAATAAACCCAAAAGTAACAAATGCTATAAAAATAGAGGAAGAAACTCTATTCCACGTCGAAGATAATATCATTTCTTCTTTTCCAAATGTAAAAATTGTAGTAGCTCAGAAAATGACAGAAGATATAGAAAACATAGATAGACAAAAAGAAATCGTAGTACTAGCACATAGACGAGCACACAGAAATTACAAAAATAACGCTCAAGAAATACAGACAACGTATTTTTGGCCAACCATACGCACCATGTGTAAAAAAGAAGCACAAGACTGTGAAATCTGTCTTACAAACAAATACGAAAGAAGACTAAATAAACAACCAATTGGAGCAACACCGATTCCAAATCACGTGGGAGAACACATACACTTAGATTTATTTTATATGAACGGAAACACATACATCACCACAACTGATAAGTACTCAAAATATTGCTATATACGAGAAATTCCAAAAAGGAAAAACATACACAAATACATCGAAGAAATACTATCGCAAATCTATCCAAATGCTAGATTCATAATGACTGACAACGAAGCAGCATTATCAAGTATATGCGTAAAACAGGTTTATGAAAAACTACATATTGAGCATACGCTAACGCCAACATACCATTCAACAACAAACGGTCAAGTGGAACGCACTCATAGCACGCTGATCGAACTCACTAGAGTCCTAGCTCAAGAACACAATTCTTCACCAGGAGACGAAATCTTTAATGCCGTTCGACAATACAACAAAACAATACACTCAGTCATTGGAGAGAAACCCGAGGACGTGTTTTTTAACCGGAGAGCACATCCTGATATTAAAGAAAAAATCGAAATAAACCAACAGAAAATACTTCTATATCACAACAAAAATCGTAAGAACGTCACATACCAAGCAGAGGACGTTATATACTCCAAAACGCACCGACGCAATAAAAACGTAAGGAAATACTCAAAACACATTGTAAAGGAAGATAAAGGTAACACAATAATTACAAACAAAAATATTGTTATACATAAGGATAATATACGAGTACAAACATGCAAAGAATAATAATATTATTATATATATCCGTCGCATTCGGTAACAGACTAATAGACTTAAAAGACAAAAAATATATAATGATAGAGACTGACCCTGTATACGTTTTTCAGGACACAGCGTTCTTATACCATATGACAAACCTTTCTAGAATCTTGACACCCTACGAAAACATAGTACGATTTGCATATAATTTAGAACAAAACTCTGCAGAATATTTGTTGATAACTAAAATAGAAAATCTGAAGTCACAACTACTTCCTAGAATCTCCAGAACTAAACGTTCACTTAATTTTCTAGGATCAGCCCTCAAACTTATTACAGGAACACCTGACCACGATGACCTAATCGAAATCAAGACAGGTGTTGAGAATCTTCGCCTTGGGCTTTCTTCCAAGCACTTGTAGCTCAAAGAAATGGGAAGATTACTTCAATGTTTGAGAATAAAGTTTTTCTTACAGGCGCATAAACCTGAAGAGTTTTGGTTTACTGTATGACCTCTCAAGCACTTTAACTTGGAGGTAAATTGATTTAGTTGGCGCAACAACAGCACTTGAACCGAGTTGCTTATCTTAATTAAAAGACCGTTTCTTTCAGTTTCAAATTAAGAATTGTTTTATTCAGAATTTTCTTAGTCTTATATACTAGTTTTTATCAAAGAAATATGATTAATTTACAAAATTATTGCAGCAATAAAAAAACAAATTAAATTGCAATAATAGCTTGTGTTAAATTGTGCGGTATTAAATTACAGTGTAGGAAAGAATAAAATAAAAATAAATTGTAGTAAAATGTATTAATTTAGGCCAAGTGTGCAAAGTTTATTGAACTTAAATAAAATAATAAATGATTCTTGTGTATTATTATGTATTAATTTAGGAAAAGTGTGCCATATTAAATTACAATTGTAGGCAAGAATAAAGTAAAGTAAATAAATATATTGGCCAAGTATGTTAAGATTTATTGAACTTAAAATAAATAATGCTCGTGCATTAACAACAGGATTGAATATGCTAATAGAAAATAATAATAAACAAAAGAAAATAAACTCTGAATTTGAAAAAATATTAGAAAGAATTAGCCCCGAATCTATTTCACAACATTTAATACTTACCGAAGTATACAACGAACTACATTCTATCGCTACAATGATTAATTTCGCAAAAGACGGAAACTTTTATTCCGGAACTTTAAATTTAAAAGATATTCAACAAATAGTGTCTAATGAAGCGTTACATCTACCTATAATAAATATATTAGAATATGCCGATATTAATGTTTTTTTATTTTCATCACACAATTGTAAACACTTATAAATACCCATTATTAAAAACGAAATGTAAGCTATTTAATTTGTATTCACTAGCATTTAAGCACGGAAAACTATTACTAGACTCTAGAATAGCAAAATGCAATAATAAATTTACAAGTATCGAAAAATGTAAAAATTATCTAAGAAACTTTATATGCAAAATTAAGAAACCGGACAACTGTACTATTAATGTATTAGAAAACAGGCCAGCCAAAAGCGAAGTAATACATGAAAATAACGCACCGCTACAAGTACTCGAAAGTGGAAACATCATTACAGATTACGAACACACCTGGAATAACGTAAAAATAAATGGACCTAAACTAATACAATTCAATTACTCAACAAATCTAGATGGAAAACAATACTACAACCACCAACAAGCACTCAAAGATGCCATACATAACCACCACGACGAACAATTACAAATAATGCGCATCTTAGAATCTAATGGTAATTACAAATTTAACAATATCCAAGAAATATCAACCTTCCTGATACCCATCGAAGAACATCCAGTCAAATACACATTTTATTTCATATTGGGGCGAAAAACTTCTTTCGGCCTCAATACACCCCATGCGGAGATTTTCGACCGAGCTGACCGACATTGGGTATACCATTCGGGCTATTCCCTCCCTCAGATTTCTTTTAGCTATTTTTATCATTTCGCCCTCCGCTACAGGCGTTTCTAACCTGGCCCTTAACACGTTTTGACTGTGGAAGTAGTCATCGATCGACTCGCCTGGCATTTGTTTGCGCTCCACGAGCTCCTGCATGAGCTCCCAATTCGACCGTACGGTTTTAAATCTATTAAGCAAGGCTAAGCGTAGGGTGCTCCATTCAGATATGACCGTGGTCTTGAGTAGAGCCCAGTTCCACTGCTGCACCGCTCCCGAGATAAGGAGATGAAAATCCCGAAGGATTTCCTCCCACGTGTATAATTCACGGGTTAATGGGTTAAAGGGGTAGAATCTTCTTTAAATAAAACACTTTAATTTTTTTTTCAAACGTTATAAAACATCTATAGGTATTTATTAATTAATTAAGTCAGAGTATAGGTATGCAAGTATCAATCCAAATTATATCCTATGTAACACATGTATGTAAAGCTCACAAACTAAATCACTTCGCGATTGACAATGATCAAAAACTGGTTGTTGTTCGATGACTGGTAAAGAGAGTTGTCTGTCGCTTTTGAGAGTTAAACTGGTTGTGTCTATAAAAACGAAATTTCATAAGCGAATAAGCGGACACTGGAAGCTACGTTTGGCGAAATTAAGGCCCTTACATACATATCCCTGTCAATTTTAAAGGGATTGAGGTCACTGTTCCGTACAACGGACGAAGCAATCCGTGATCGTGTGAGACTGAGATTCAATATTGCTCGCACGTGTTGGGTCTCTTTGTCCATCATTACCTTTACAACGACAGTGGGTACCAAAGTTTTTGTCATGGTCGTTGGGATGTCAGAGGACGTGACCGTGGCCGGGGTGGGTAAGCGTCGTGGAGCCGGAGTTGGTGCGTCAGGGGGGTTCGATCGAGGGGCTGGGGTAGGTGGCGTGACCAAATCTTTTAAAATACGATTGGGCCCATGTAGAACCGAATGATGTTTGCCGCTACACTTGCTACACCGGGATGTGCTTGTACATTTCCCGATCAGGTGGTTTCTGGCCAGACAGTTCACACAGTAATGCAACTTTACCACGGTTCTGTATTTCTCCGCCAGATTCAATTTGTGGAATTTGGTGCAGTCTACCAGTCTATGATCGGCCTGGCAAATGCCACAACCAAAATGACGTTTTGGTTGTAAACGAGTAGATTGTGTTGATGAGCTGCGGCGATGTTTGGCTTGACGATGGTTTGAGTGATGGTTGTGTTTTCTACGGTTATTATTGGGTGCCATTATCTGTGTAAATGAATGAGAAGGAAATGCAAGTGTGAAATAAATGAGTGAATTTAATACAAAGGATAGATCACTATGCCAACATTTTACGCAACGGTGATCACACCTTTATGTATTAAGTTTGGGTAAATGAGTTGAGTATGAACTTTGAGTAACTGTAAATGGGTTAGTGTAAATGAGTATTATGGGTTAGTGTACAAGTGGGTGTTAGGGTTTTAAATTATTAGGTAGAACGATTAAGTGGGTAAGACTACGACTTTAGTTATTGGACGTCTTAAGGTTCCAGTCGATGTTTGCACGTCACTCGACTTCGATCATCAGAACCAGGGTAAGTTTTAATGACTCGCCCAAGTAGCCATTCGTTTGGGGGTAAGTTGTCTTGTCGAATTACAACAATGTGCCAACTTCAACTTGTCGTTTAGGGTTTTTCCACTTGTACCTCTTATGTAACTCTTTAAGATACTCATCTTTCCATCTTTTACAAAAGTTATGGTGTTGAATTTTCAACTTTTGCCATCGGTTTGCCAAGGTAATATTCTCGTTGCAACAATCGGGTTCTGCTGGGGTGAGTATTGGGGAACCTATTAAAAAATGACCTGGGTTTAAAGGGTTGAGATCTTGCGGGTTGTCACTTGACGGGCTTAAGGGTCTTGAGTTGAGGCAACCTTCAATCCTAGCCAGTAGTGTAGCTAGCTCCTCAAAGGTATACCTGAGTGTATTTATCTTTTTTAGATGAGCTTTGAAGCTTTTTACGCCAGCTTCCCATAAACCACCCATCTGTGGTGCTCCTGGGGGTATAAAGTGCCACGTCAAATTTTGGAAACTGTTGGTGGATGTGACAGATCCCTTCAACTGCTTTATGAATTCCTGTCGCTCTTTTTTCAATAGCTGGCTAGCCCCAATGAAATTAGTTCCATTGTCCGAGTATATGGCGACAGGGCATCCCCGCCTCGAAAAGAATCGAGCGAATGCTGCCATGAAAGCTTGGGTAGACAGGTCGGATGTAGGTTCCAGGTGAATTGCTTTTGTTGCAAAGCAAACAAAAACACATACATAGCCCTTGGTAATTCTACAGGCTCTGCCATTATAAACTTTAATGTCAAATGGCCCGGCAAAGTCAACTCCAACATTGTAAAAGGGTCGTGTTATTTGGGTGCGTTCGGGTGGCAAGGCTGCCATAAATTGGGTAGCTTGTCTATTGCGATATCTTGTGCAGGGTGAACATTTATTTACTACAGAACTTATAAGATTCTGTAGTTTCGGAATCCAATAGCCGGAACGAATCACTCTCAGCATCAGTTGATTTCCTCCATGTAGGGTTACCAAATGCACGTGTTGGGTTAATAATTTCGCAAACAAACTTGAATATGATAATAAAATTGGGTGTCTTTCCGAATATGACAAGCAGTTAGAGTTGGCCAGTCGACCGTTTGCACGCATGATATTTGCAGAGTCTATAAATGGCGTTAGGGTGAGTAAATGGCTTTTTCTGGGTATTGGGGTTTTTCTCGTCAGACAATCATATTCTTCACCAAAGAAATTGACCTGACTTAAAATAATAAGCCTATCATGGGTTGATTTTATTTCCGTTGAATCAAGTTCAACGCTTTGGTGCTTTAATAATTCGTTAACTCTTACTTTAGGGGATTTTGTGACATTTCGATCAAGAATTATACTATCATTTCGAATGGTTTTTCTTCGGGTATGTGAAGAGCGATCACAAAATCTATAAACATACGACATCACTCGTAATGCTTTTGAGAATTTCGAAAATCTTGATAAAATATCCGTGTTTTCTGGAGTAGGGTTATTCGTATTTTCCAAGGAAGGGTGTGTATTAACTCTTGTAGAAAATGTCTGACTAATTTTAGCTTCAGCATGAGTCATAAAGGGTTTATCTGTTGTTGGCCAGTTTGACGAGGGTTCTTTCAACCATAAAGGTCCATTCCACCACAACTTATCATCTTTCAATTCATCAGCATTACATCCTCGGCTAGCAACATCGGCAGGGTTATCGTACGACGCAACATGATTCCAGTTGTCTACGCCTACGGTTTCGGTAATAGTGGAAACACGATTAGCAACAAATGTGTTCCATGAGTTGGGTTGCTTGTTTAACCAGGCCAGAACTATCGCTGAATCAGTCCAAAAATAAGTTTGGTGTTGGGGTAAGTTTAATTGCGTCAACCAATTTTGGGTAATATTAGCCAACAATACTGCACCACAAAGCTCTAATTTGGGTAACGAGATGACTTTAAGGGGTGCGACTCTTGTCTTAGCGACGAGTAGGGTTACGGAAATAGGTCCGCTTATGGGTATAACTCGAGCATATAAAACCGCCGAGTATGCCTTTTCAGAAGCATCTGAAAAGCCATGAAACTCAATTTTCGCTGAAGGTGAAAAATTAATCCATCTTGGAATACGAATTTTATCAATATTGTCATAGAACTGCAAAAATTTGTGCTATTTAATAAGGGTTAGTGGGTAAGACATTCATCCCAAGCTGTTTTGTCCTGCCATATTTGCTGCATAATAATTTTAGCGGAAATCACAATTGGCGCTAACCAACCAGCTGGGTCAAATAGACGAGCTATGTCTGATAAAACTGTTCGTTTTGTGTACGCTGATTTCCTCTCAATTACTGGAACACTAAAGAAAAATGTGTCCTCTTTCGCATTCCATCGAATGCCTAGGGTCTTAGCATTGTTCGATTCTGGTAGGGTGAGTAAATCAACATCTAGTAGGTGCTCTTTGGGTAAATTATCAAGCAATGCCTTAGTGTTAGATGTCCACTTCCTTAGAGGAAATCCAGCCAATTCTAATGCTGTGATCATTTGAGTTTGGGCTTCTATAGCCTCTTCAACAGAATGACCACCAGCCAAAACATCGTCTACATACATGTTGTTTTTCAATATTTGCGAAGCAATTGGGTGGGTAATTTGAATGTCTTTGGCTAATTCGTGTAGGGTTCTTATAGCCAAATAAGGGGCACAGTTGACACCAAATGTCACTGTTTGCAGTTCGAAATCTCGGATGGGTTCATTGACGCTTGTACGGAATAATATTCTTTGAAAAGGTGTGTGGGTTGGGTCTAACATAATTTGCCTATACATTTTCGTAATATCGGCGTTGAACACTATTCTGTAAAAGCGCCATTTCAAGATTAGTAAAACCAAATCTTGTTGTAGGGTAGGACCAGTGTGTAGGGCATCATTTAAGCTGTTGCTGTTCGACGTTTTGCTAGAAGCATTAAATACAACTCGAACTTTTGTCGTAACACGATCAAGTTTGACAACAGCATGATGGGGTAAATAATAATAGGAACTTGAAGAAGTGTTCGGTTCATATTTTACGGGTTTCATATGACCTAAATCAATATATTCTTGCAGCGCGTTATCATACTCCACCTTGAGCTCTGGTTTCTTCATTAAATTCTTCTCATTCCTTAAAAATTGAGCCATCGCAATGTGTCGCGAGTTTCCTAGTTCGACTTGAGGGTAACGGAATGGAAGACTAACCTGATAACGGCCATTGGGTAATTTTCGGGTAGTTGATGTGTAATTTTCCTCACAAATTGTATCTTCTTCAGATATATTGGGTTTTGTGGGTATTTCTTTAATCTCCCAGAACTTGGTCAAAATATTATCAAGCTTGACAGAACTAAAATAGGATACTATGGGTTGAGTATTTTGTGTTTTCTGAACGGGTCCTGTTAAAATCCAGCCAAATTCTGTTTCTTGAGCTACTAGTGTATCCAAAAAGTTCTTTTTAACACCAGGTCTTAAGATTTGCGGGTAAAAATCGCTGCCAATTATAAAGTCTATTGGTCTACTTTCATAGAACCTTTGGTCAGCCAATGGAATATTCTCCAAGTATTGGGTGGGTATAGGGTTTAATTGTTGGGTGGGTAAGCTCTTCGTGAGGGTTTTCACGACAATGGCTTGAATATTCAATTTAAAATTGCTTTGGGTGTTTGATCGCAATAAAACATCACACAGTTTATTCGATCGTGCTGAAACCACTTCATTCAATCCTGAAATTTCAGCAACAATGGGTGTTGTGGGTAATTGCAATTTTCTTCTCAGTTTATCCGAAATAAAAGAAAAATCTGAGGCTGGGTCAATAAGAGCTCTTGCTGGGAATTTTTCTCCTTGAACTTCAACGTTCAGAACCGCTGTTCCTAATAACTTTGTTCTATCATCTAATATGGGTTTGCTTGATTGGGTATGGGTAGAGAAAGATTGTGCTGCATTTTTTGATGTTGACGGTTGATTATCGTCAACTTGTGGGTTAATATTTGAATTGGGTTTGTGTAGTAGGGTATTATGTCTACCACCGCAATATCTGCACGTAAATGTGCTACGGCAGTCTTTAATGACATGAGCAATAGCCAAACAATTGTAACATATTCCATTTCTTTTCACAAAATCAATCCTATCATTTACTCCCAAAGAAGTAAACGCTGAACATTCTCTAAGTGTATGATTACTTTTGCATAGTTTGCAAATTGAGCCATCGGGTTTGGCCTGGGTATTTGGGTGATTTTGGGTATTTATTCGGGTTTGTGTTTGGGGGTAAATTGATTTCGAGAATTTCTGTTCGTTTTTAGGATTAATTTGTGGGGTGTTGTTTCTCGCAGAATATGTTGCATTGTGAAACATTTTGCCTCTTCTGTCAAATAGATTTTTGTGTTCATTTAAGTATTTGTGTTTTTGGGTTGGGTTTGGGTGTGGGTGGGTTGTGTGATCTTGTACATCATTAACAGATGTAAGTTCCTTATAAGTATTTGTTAAGAAACAATCAAGATCAGTCCAAGATGGCATTTCCGCACAATCTTGTAAACTTTTTTCAAATTCTCTTCGGGTTTCTTTGGGTAATTTCATTGAGCAGAGATATACAAAGATAGGATCCCAATTATCCGTATCAATCTCTAATGAATTCAGATTTGAAATGCAGCAGTTAATCTTTCTTTGAAGCTTTCTTATAGAAGCGCTACACATTGTGTTCACTATGGGTAAATTAAAAAGGGTTTTCAGTTGTGCATTAATTTGCATTCTTTTGTTCTCATACTGAGCAACTAACTGATTCCATGCTGTAAGAAAGCCTTCGTTTGTCAAGGGTGCATTGTCTACAATCTCTTTGGCCTCACCGCTTGTTTTTTGTTTCAAATGGAAAAGCTTTTCAACGCCGCTCAACCGGCTGTTATTACCGTAGATAGCCTTAAATAAATCTCTAAAAGATGCCCAATTTTTAAAATCGCCACTAAATACAGGCATATCACAGGGGGGTACGCTGAAGCTTACGGAGTTATCTGGGGTAGGCAGAGGCTCGGGTAAAGAGGGTGGGGTTTCCTTTTGTTGGGTAGCTGCCTCAATTGATTCATCAATGGAAATCATCATATTTCTATATATATTTCTGGCATATCTAACCTGCTTGGTAATCTCCGATATATCTATAGCAGTAGCCTTAGTTGGGTCTTGGAGATCAGAAGATTCTCTAATCTGCTTAAATTTTCCATTTATAGTTTGCCATAAGTCTCCCAATTCACGCTTTCTGAATTTGAGTGCGGGTAATGATTGGCTATCTTTTTGGGCAGAGAGGTAATCTTTATTAAAAGCATCCAAATCGTCTTGGATGTACCACATTAAGTCGGTAGCCAGAGATTTTAAAGTAGACATATTGGGTTGGGTTTTTTATTAATATAAATATGGGTTAAAAAAATAAAAAATTTTTTAAATGCAATAAAAAATTTTTTTTATCAGCAGACAAAATTTCCAATTGGGTGTTTTTCAAAGGAAATTGTACGCTACTTAGTGTCAGTAGCAGTATTAGTTCTTCACAAGCAATATAATTATATATAACCAATTGGCTATTGATTGGGTGGGTATTTTTCAAAAAGAGTAATTTTATATTATATTGCTTGTTAAATGAAGGCTAATATAATTTCAATTTACTTGGAAATTCTGGGTTTTATGTAAGTTACAAAATGTCAACGTACCTTGTGAGCTGGGGGTAGGGTACAACCTTCCCGCTGTAATGCAACTGAGTTGAAGTGTAGTGTTGTTGTTGCAATTATTGTAGGCGCTGTAACTAATGTGTATGAATGTATGTTGGTTCAGTGTGAGTATGTATGTTTATTGTGTATTTATGTAAGCAATTTTGTTATATTTTAAATTGTATGTATTTATATGTGTATATGCTTGTATATAATTTTAATGTGATTTATGTTCTTAATATTTTGCTAGTTTTTGGTTTTATTTGTAATTTGTTTTCATGTAAAAATTTGTTTTTAATTTAATTTTTTATTATTGTTTGGTTACTGTTTATGTTATTTGATAATTTTTGTTATTAATATTTTTATTATTGCCACTGTTGCTTTATGTAATTATTTGTTGTATTCACTGTCTCACAAATTACTTGTTTTTTGTTACAAAAACTCTTTTATTAAATTTTTTGTAAGGGTGGGTTTTCGTTTTTAATAATTAGTATGGGTTTTTTTTTTTGAAAAAATCAATTTATTTTCATTGCACAATTGCATCCATGTACATATGTATGTACATATGTATGTATGTATTTATATAAACACAAGTTGAGTGATCTGATTTATTTTCTCTTTTATAAAATTTTTGATTTTTTGTAGGTATGCACATACATATGTACGAGTATATGCACTTTTGTGTAAAAAACATGTATGTTTATTTGTTAATGTTTCAATACACGGGTTAAAGCGAGAAGACTATAGTGTATGAGTTCGCGGGTAATTATGGTAAATAAATAAAACACTGTGTACAAGGTCAAGGTATTTTTCCAAACGCTATGATAAGTTTATATGTTCACTGACCTTCTCTTTTTAGGTATATAAAAACTGTTCCACACTATGTATGTTTGTATGTATGTATATAAATTGTAATGTGAATATTTGTACTTACATATGCTCTTAGGGTAATTATTTTTGTTTAATATTTGTGTTTTATTTGTTATTAACTTTAGCACTTTGTTTTGTGTTTTGTTCTTTTATTTATTTTTGTGTTGTGTAATTTAGTTTTATAAAACCACTATGTACCTATGTACTATATTAATAATATTTTGTATGTGCACTGTATTTTGTATTTGTTTATTAATTTATTTATTGTTCACTGTGCACTAGTTGTTTTAATATTTTATATTTTTTAGGGGGTTGGTTTTTAGTTTTTTAATTTGATGGTCTTTTCTAGATTTTATGGGTTTTTTGGTTTTGATCACTTTTTATAATTGTGCGGGTAAGTGGGTTTTTTCAATAATAGTTAGCTCGAAGGACCATGTATAATTCACGGGTTAATGGGTTAAAGGGGTAGAATCTTCTTTAAATAAAACACTTTAATTTTTTTTCAAACGTTATAAAACATCTATAGGTATTTATTAATTAATTAAGTCAGAGTATAGGTATGCAAGTATCAATCCAAATTATATCCTATGTAACACATGTATGTAAAGCTCACAAACTAAATCACTTCGCGATTGACAATGATCAAAAACTGGTTGTTGTTCGATGACTGGTAAAGAGAGTTGTCTGTCGCTTTTGAGAGTTAAACTGGTTGTGTCTATAAAAACGAAATTTCATAAGCGAATAGCCCAAAGAAGGTATATAAGAAAAAACCGCTGCAAAGCTGCAATATATTGCAGCTTGTGTGGGGGTGTTATTGTTGACTTCAGGGCTGGATAGACTTATATTTTTTGTTCACTGGGGTGAACACCACGGAATACGATATTGGCGCTGCATGTGTTCGAGTCTAAAAATAAACTCTTCCACAGACAGCTGGTCACGTCCCCCTTGGTTACTCTTAAACTCTATTCCAAATTTATCAATTCCAATTTTCCAGCCGTCATGAGCAAGGTTTGCCAATGGTGACGGTGGAAAATTGTACCTGGGTGGCTGGTGGTTTTGCACAGGTGTATTTCTATTTGCGGACGGGTCGAAACTTGGCATTCCTGCAGCACGATTACTGTCCCTATCAGACAAACTTCTAACAGCGGCTGCTAGCTGAGCGATATTCTCGTTTACCTTTCTCATTTCATATGTAATCCGTTCATCTACAAATTTATTTATCGCCCGGTCTAAATTAGATTTCATTTCATCTGGTTGCGGTGTATTTATATCACCGGGGACCTTACCCACATTTTTAGGTCTGGCTCCCTGAGTATTAATGGTCCCTGATAAATCAGTAATTAGTGGATTGTTGGTAGCCATTTTAATCGAATTACTATCTTTAAAGTATTTTTCTTTCACCTGAGGTGAAGATCTGTTCAAATCAAAAGATCTGTTTCGCTCTCTATGCCTCTTTAGACTATCTGACCTTCTTGCCAAAGCTTTACCTTTGTCACTCGTAGGTTCGGCCATAAAAGACTAAAAATCACCGTCAAAAACTCGCCCTTAGCTTACCAAAAAAAACTATGTTTAATTGAAATAAAGAACAAAAATTTGTTTGTGTAACGACAGAACAATTTTCAATACTGCCCGAAAATCCGGGATGGTTTCGTAAAACAAAAAAAATGTAAATAAACCAATAATTAAAAATTTGAGAAGTACGAAAAAAATGTGCTCTGGTAACACTCGACACTTATTAGTCAAGGACCGACACAAAATACAAAAAAAATTATTATTACTAAAATCAATCACTAATTTATAATAATATAATAATAAAGACAAATACTATGTTACGACACTTACGAATTATTTACTAAACATAAACTAAAACAGCATCAGCTAATTAGTAAGGAAAAAAAAATTAAAAAAAAAAAATTAAAAAAAAATATAAAAATAAACTTCGTAAAACTGCTAAAAAGTTATTGTATTAATTATAAATGAAAACTAATTTAAAATATACGTATAATAGGGTTAACTTCACACCTAAACTACAATAAATTGACTGAAACACTGAACGAATCCAATTGTTAGTTTCAGAATAGTTGGTTTTGTTAAACAAAAATTTTAATGATTAGTTTTAAAAACAAACGACAGTAAAATATGAACTACTCGGGTTTGGTTATGATGATGACCAGTTACCTGACGTGTGTGGTTTAATTGTTCTTTAATAATTTTAAGCACCCTTTTACGGGTCTCCTAAATTGTTTCCTAGCCAAAAATCTAAAGCAACTGCAATTTGCCAATGCTATTTGGCTAATACTAGAGCCTAAAATTTTGACTTCAGTCATGCACGCATCTGAGGCTTAGCTCAGAGCGGATACCAAAACTCCATTTTACACTCCGAACCAAAAAACATAGCTTACCCCTTTATAGCTACCATACTACAGACCCCTGAACCTTTCAGAGCGGCTATGGTAATTATATTGGGCGTATTTACTCTAGTTGTGTTGCAATGGACATGAAAATACTACAGGCTTCTGAATATCAAGTTTCAAAACGGTTACTTTCATTCCCTTTGCCACACAATCAGATTTCAGACTGAGATTAATAATTTCAAATAAAAGAAAACAAAAGTTATCACACTTAGGTCGTCCAATAGGATGTTTTCATAATTTAAAACTCCCAAGCTAACGCCAAAAAGTGATAATGTATTGGGAAGACTAATAAATTGTAAATTGACATTGTGGTAAATCTACAATTTGCACAGCAAACACTAAATTGTATTTAGTATTTACGGCCTATACGCTCTTGGCCTATAGGGCAACACATAATAAATTACTAACACACATCAAGTACACTTTAATGTCAATTGGGCTATTGCAGAAAAAAAATGGTTCTATTATAAAACATGTACTTTGATGTTTTGTACACTCTAACTCAAAAAAAATCATCTCGTTTGGGCGCCATATTGTTGCGTGACTCTTGGCCGCTCCGGTTGTGATGCCAGCCAGCTCACATAGGCATCCGCAGGGCAGGTTCGAACCCACAACCACAGCAGAACCACGAAAAATTAAAATTTAGACAAAAACTATAATACAAAAAAACTACCAAACACGGAAACACTTAGGAGAATGGACACGGTGGACGTCCACTACTGGCCCTCCCTACCTGGGACACAAAATATTCCCAATAAATTGATGTTTGGTCCACCAAATTCCACACACACTCACCTCACTCTATGGCCTCACATATCCTCACCCGAACACGAAAAAATCAGAACACAAACATATTCTTTTCACACTTAAAAATAATTCACATATTTATTAAAAATAAAAAAAATTAAATTATTTATAACAAAAAAAAATGTAAACTAAATATATTTACATCAAAATCTTGACCAAATCATAAAAATAAATGTTTTAAATATGGAACCTTAACCTAAAATTTTACTATCATATATATACCAAACTTAATCTAACATAAAAAAAACTAACACTTGCTATTGCCTAAATAAATATAAGAAACTACCGTTAAAACCAGAAGAAACTAAAAAAACTGATACTAAACGCACAAATTCAATTATTTCCACATCCCACTCTAAAACTTGTAAAGTTGGCCTTGCAAAACAAATTGACCATCGTAAACGCTTCTATCCTACCTAAATGAGCTCGCTTAGGTGGTTAATATGGATCCTCTACTATTCTTCGGACCACAAAAACCCGTTAAATTTTCCCCTTTACAAATTCTATAAGATTGTAGAAACTCTGCGTATGACATTTACTTTTTTTGAAAATTTTCCTTATTTCTTTTTTTTTTATTCAGGCAAGACTAACCTATTAATTAACACACGCAATTTACTTCACAATTAACACCAAAAAAAATTAATCTTAGCTTATACTTAGTTAACTATGGATTTATATTTTTATGTTATTATTATTATTATTTTGTTTTTGAATTTTTTCTTAACCTTTTTTTTTATTTTCCTGATTCGCGCCTTAACGGCCGAGCTTATCGCGCTATGACGCTACACAGCGCCGAGCTTTGCGCACCAACAACAAAAAAAACTTACAATGGTGGATGTACTGGTGGGATGTTATATGTATGTATCTATATACTTTTGTTCCGAACGGTAACTATTTACTTCTATTAACGGAGCTTCAATACAGATTACCTGTTGATTGGCTTTTACTGATGTTTCCCTTTTTTCCTTTTTTGTCCACAGATTCGGGGTAAGAGTTTAGCCTCTTCAGATTTACCCGTGTTACCCACCCGCATTCAGTGGTCCACTCTTCACTTGCCTATTTTGAGTCAACACAAAAGAATTTTATATTTATAAAAACTACACTGATACTCATGTTATTTGTTTAGCTATTTTCGTTTCTACCTTGTAGTTTTCTTGCCGGACTTTGGAAATTGTTTTTATTTACACACTTTCTTCAGTTATTTTCTGAATAATTCAAACAAAGAAATAAACTTTTGCTATCTATTAACAACTTTTTTAATTTAATGTTTTCCTTTAGATTTTATTTGCACTTATCGCTGCGGTATGTATTTTACTAATGGCGACTTTTCCCTAACCAATATCATTCCAAACCCTTTCTTTATTCCAAACCTTTTCCCATTTCAGACTATTTTCCACTAGCTTACAAAATACATACTAAACATTTCCACTTGTCAAGACATCAAACATGGCGACATGACTTGGTGTTATTTCTGGGCACATTTATGAATGAACACCGTACATATAATACAACACTGTGTTCATTCACAATAGATACATTTCTACTATTTAGTACCGTTTCCAAACACTTCCATAAAAAATTCTACTACTACGATCCGCCATATTGCGATTACTACCACCGAACTTCACACATAAAAACTAAACAATTAACATTAAACACAAATTTATAAAATTAAATATAAAAAAATTATTAAAAACACAAATTTAAAGCAAGGTTCCTGCACAAACAATCAAAAAAACAACACAAAGAGACTGAGGCAACCAATCCTCAGTTCAAGACGCCAAGAGCACCACCACTTTGGACTCCACGCCTGCCAACCACCATCACACACACGCCACCTCCCGCAGCCAACAACAGACGCTGAAATTTGGAACGGCTCCTGCTGCTCCCATTGAGGTCTGTTGCCACAAAGTGTGGATTAAACAGGATGTATGTGAGTCGTGTGCTACCACCAACTTTTCATTAGGGTGGCGCCGGTTGCTAGGTTGGCTGGGTATAGCGCAGACGCAACAAATACCAAGTAAATGCATATAATTATAATAAAAAATTTGTATACGTTGTCTAATTTTTCTTCTATTCATCTGTATTTGTTTAGGTTTATGTTATGCCTTCATCACATTTTCCTCGTACTCCTGCAGAAGTCTGGTCGAATGTGACGCCTTCCCAGACTTGGATCTCTAGCAAATTCTTGCTAAAGGTGTATAATTACTAAAAATAAAGGTGTTGACACTTAGTGCAACATCTTATTGTATTCTATAAAATGTAATTTAATGTATAAATAATAAATTTTGTTAATCACTGTAATTTAACATATAATTCAATTATTACTAAATATGCTAAAACGGCAATTTTATTTTAACATAAAAAGTAGGTCATTTAATTTCCACAATAAATTCATGTCATTGAACTTGTCATTGTTTGTTTAAACACAATAATCAAAATTAAGTCATTTCCTCGTTGACCAATAGTTGATTCAGCATTTTATTTTGTTATTATAAGTTAATGCAAGCAATTTGTTATTAAGTTAACTTAAGCAATTTATTAAATTAATTTAGTATAAAAACCAGAATTAAAATAAAGAATGTATCAATCTTCTTAAGGCATTTAAATTGTTTTATTGATTGATCTTCACTACGGTTTTTCAAGTTCAAGTGCTTGAAGGACATCCCGGCAAACAAAATAGTATCAATATAAGTTTATGTGCTTAAATTAAAATTACTATTGCCACAATTATTCAAAAGGTGTATACTCAAAAACTAGGTGTATAAATAAAAATCAGAGTGTATGATTGAAAATTAGGTATAACTAGAACCTATCAGGTACATTCTTAGGACTATATCACAGATGCTAAATTTTAATATTGCTAAATCCTTTCTTCAAGTTAGACATACTTTATGTCACTCTTGTAAAATAGAATTGCTTAAATATCAAAAGGGGATGTTATACCCTAATATCTTTCACATGATATGCTTCTAATGCTTTACCTTGAAGAGTTTCCAATTCATACAGGTTGTTCCCTACGGGTCGAACAACCCTACACCTTAGAAACGTCCGACAAAATTTTGCATTTCGGTTCATTGCAAAATTGCTTAAAACATTATTTCACCGGTAAACTGCTTGGCCGGGTGTGAATGTTACTAATCGTGCTCTTTTGTTATACAATTTCGCGCTTCTTTCAATGCAATGTTCATGTTTTTCTTTATCTGCTCTCTTATTGTTTCCATTTTATCGGCTTTACTTATTGAACTTATATTGGGGTCTGTTAAAGACTTCAGCTTTCTGCCTAATTCATATTCTGCACCACTGGAATACATGTGGTATCCGAATAATGCAAAAAACGGTGTATACCCTCTTGCTGCATGCACTGCTGTTCTTAAAGCATACTCTATCTCGGATAAATATAAATCCCAGTCTCTGTGGTCGTTTTTTAAGTAGGCTCTTATTGCATTTAATACCGATTAATTACTCTCTCGCTCGCATTACTTTGTGGGGAATACACTGCTGTTTTTAAATGCTTTATGTGGTATGTTTTCATTAGGTTTTCAAAGTTTTTTCCAGTGAATTGTGACCCGTTGTCGCTATGGATTATTTCTGGAACTCCGAACTTGTGAAAATTTTCTTTGACCGAAAATTCCACTACATTTCCAGTAGATACTTCTTTTATGGCTTTCAAAAAAGTAAACTTGGTAAGTTGATCGACAAGTATAACGATAAAACTATTGCCATTTTTAGACCTGGGATATTTGCCCATAAAATCTATATATAATTTTGAAATGGCCTCTCAGTGAATACTTGCTTGCCTATTTCTGGACGCATAATATAGTTTGTTGGCTTTCTTTCTTTGCAAATCTGACAGTTCTTAATGTACATTTTTATTTGTAACGCCATTTTTGGCCAATAAGAGAATCTTTTCACCCTTTCAATCGTCTTTGCCACTCTCCCATGTGCTGCGGTTAGAGCTGTGTAAGCTTTTTCAATAATTTCCTGAGTGATATTGGCAGCAATCCATAATTTCCATTTACATTCGTTTTCTTCACGTTCAAAGGCATCTTTCTTGAAAATCATAGCATTTTCTGTTTTTAAAT
Source organism: Gymnocheta viridis (assembly GCA_956483585.1). Lineage (NCBI taxonomy): Eukaryota > Metazoa > Arthropoda > Insecta > Diptera > Tachinidae > Gymnocheta > Gymnocheta viridis. The sequence goes on from OY101444.1 coordinate 39,608,549, forward strand.
ATATCTTTATTTTGTTCTGTTTCTACTCAGTTCAAGATATTCCTCGCTTTTGAATTCTGTGGTCTCAAAATCAAATAAATCTTCCATTCTTAGTTCTTCAACATTTTTCTGATTGGGTAACCTGGACAACATGTCAGCCACAACATTATCGGAGCCTTTACGATGAGTGATTTCAAAATCATTTGCCTGCAACTGTAGTGACCACCGCGCTAGTCTACCTGTTTGGTTCTTAAGTGACATAAGCCACTTAAGACTTGCGTGATCTGAAATGATTTCAACGTAAGGCCTGAATTTCTTCACTGCCATTACTGCTGCTAGGCATTCCTTCTCCGTAACGCTGTAATTTCTTTCGGCAGTTATTCAATTTCTGAGAATAAAATGTAACTGGATTCTCTATGTTATCCTCATGCAGCTGGTACAAAACTGCACCTATTACGTACTCGCAGGCATCACATTGGATAAAAAATCTTTTTGAAAAATCAGCATGTTTCAAGATTGGAGCAGAAGTAAGAGCTTTTTTAAAATTTTCGAACGAAGTTATTGCCTCTGGTGTCATATTAAATTTTGTTGACTTCAACGTATCGGTCAGAGGTGCGGATATTGCAGCAAAATCCTTAATAAACCGGCGATACCATCCTGCTGTTCTCTTATTGTTATGATTTTCTCTGGGTCGGTTCTAAGCATTTTACCACCTTTAATAAATCCGAGATATTTTAGTTGTTGGAAGCGAAATTGCGATTTTTTAAAGCCAATTGTTAAATTTGCTCTTTTAATATATTCGGCGACTTCTTTCAATAGTTCTAAGTGTTTTTCAAAACTGTCTGAAATTATCAATAAATCATCCAGATATACGAATAAGTTCTGTTTAAGTTTTTGTGGGACTACCTTGCCCATCAAGCGGTAAAGTCTTTGAGCGGCGCACACTAGAGATTTCGCGGAAAAAAGTCAAATTGTCAACATACTCTTCATGAAATATGCAGTGATATTTTGAAATTTTAGACTAAATGATACAATCAAATCAAAAAGAATTACTCCGATCTGACAGATAGTACTTGTATGCTTTACCGAACCAACTTAATTTAAACCTAAGAATTTCAAAACGAATATTATTTTATTATGTGAGCCAACATTTTTCTTTTTATTTTTTATTTAAAGTAGGATATTTTAATATACTAAAATTGAAAAAATCAACTCTGCAGAGACTTAAGTTTTTTTTTGTTTATTTTATGAACATATAACAAAAATCCCTTTTTTCTCCAAACATTTGGACCCGCAATTTTAACCATACTTTCCCACAGTTAGGAATCACTACTAATACATTGTCTCATATCTGTTTTTAAATTTTTAATCAATTTCAAGTGCCACCTCTCAATTTGTTGTATTACACAGCACAACATTTTTCAGCTGATTGATTGGCGACTCAATTCTGATAAGGCTCTTTTGTTTAAAATAAATCAAAAACCACTAGTCGGATTTTGCTTAAACAAATTTAGAAAAAACAATTACTTTCATCTGTTAATAATTATAACGTTTCGCTACATAAGCAACAGTTTCGCAGTTATATATAAATGTATGAAGAAAAAAATATATTTTGCCAAAAAAAATTTTTTTTGTAATTTATAAAAAATCCAAAATGGTGAAAAGTGTCAAGTCCTATTACTTTCACGTAAAATCGCATAACCTATAAACAACATGAGACATATGTAAATCATGAAAATCGATGAACGCGTTTCGCTTTTATTCACAATTAAGTAAAGGTATGAATTAAAAAAATTGGCTGGAGATATGCACAAAATTCTTTAGCAAAAACATCGATGACTTTTTTATGATTCTCAGAATCAAAAAAAAAGTAATAAACAAAAGGTTATTTGATTTTTATGATTGCAGTAGCAAAGTAATAAGCGCTAATAAATTTGCGTGCACAATTAAAAGGAAAAAATTATTTGGGTTTTTCCGTGAGTCACCTGCATGATTTGTTTACAGAAATTGCAACCACATTTATGAGTGCTCATAAGTACCTGTCAGTAAAATATTGAAAAATACGTAGTATTTATAGGTGTTCATTGATAGATTTTTGTCATTCAACAAGTGCCGACGAACGCGAAAAGTACAAGCGATTTTTCTCCGGTTTTTTAATTATATCTGAAACTAAGGCCCAAGAGTTTTACGACAATGGAAAGTTTTTCTATTTCACATGGGGTTTTATGCTCGAAACTTCTGGAGTTTGACAAAGACAGAACAAAATTAAAGCAGTTTTTGCAACAATCGCACGTTGGCTTAAACGAAACTGGAGCATGTGAAATTTTGGATACAATATATAAAGGCTTTTACTCGAACTTCAAACAAAGATGGCAGGATTGTAACCGTACGAAGTCGCGATTTGAAAAAAAGAATGGAAATTGGCTTGAGCGCACATTTACAATTAAGTTTACTGGGGCTGAATGTTCTACCAGTTCTGCACTTGGTCGGCCACGTAAATCGTTTGAGGAGTGCTGTGATCGCAAAAACCAACCACAAAATTTGTACATTAAAATCTTTGGAGATGTTTACAAAGCTTGAACTTACAAAAGAAAAATACGAGTATCTAATGCATTGGTTAGAAAATGAAGGGTACAAAATACTCGTACCATACAAAGAACTCACGAAAGAAAAAACTAACAGATATCCTCAAGGAATTTCTATTACTGAAAGTTCAGGCAGAGTACCTCTGCAAAATCTGTTGGATCATACTGCTAAAAGAGTCCTAGAGACCAAGTCAGTAAGGAAAATAAATGAAATTGAAAGCGGAAATCTAACAATGTACTATAAATGGGGATGTGATGGGGCATCTAGTCAAAGCGAATACCAACAGAGGTTTTCAGATGATAAAATTTCTGACTCTCATTTATATATGACATCAGTTGTACCACTTAAATTATCATTAAGTGATGACATAAATAAATTGGTATGGAACAACAATAAACCTTCTTCCACACAGTATTGTAGAACACTACAGTTTGCATACGTTAAAGAGGCAACTCAAGTCATACGAGAAGAAAAGAGAAGAGTCGATGAGGAGATACCTCAACTAAAAGAATTTGAGTTAACAGTAAATAATCGTAACTTTAAAGTAAAACATGAATTATATTTTACAATGATTGAGGGCAAGACAGCACAATTAGTAACAGAAACACCAGCAGCATCTTCTTGTTTTATTTGTGGAGTTACGACATCCAAGATGAACAAAATCGAAGAAGTTCAAGCTATGCCCGTAAATGAACAAACACTGCAATTTGGTATGTCACCACTTCATGCGCGTATTAAGCTCTTAAAGTTAAAGAGGAAACTAATCTTAAGCTCGACAAATTAATCTCCCTAAAGGAAAAAGAAATAAGACTGAAGCAAACAGAACATGACGCAAACATTTCATGTTAAGAAATCGATCTTCAAATAAAAACTCTACTGCTTCAAGTGCTTCAGCAAAACTCACTTCGATGAAAGCTAACCACCAATTTTTTCAACATTTTTTTTCCATTGCAATTATTTATGAGGGTAAATATTTGAATTACTACTTGTCCCAATATCGTATCATTACACGTTTTATTTTTTTGCCTTATTATTAAGTTATTGACTGAACGATTTCGAAAAGACTTAATTAAGTGTGATTTATGGTTTAAGTATGTAGTACTAATAACTTACCAAACATGAAAGTTTTTTTTTGTTTTCTGCATTTGTTTTTTCTGTTAATAAAAGTCATATTTTAAATGTTAACACTCAAAGATATTTTTATTTGGTCTCTTATTTTCTCCCCGATTTTTAACAAGCGTGTTTCGCCGCCCGTAAATACTTCTATTGACGAGGGCTCCCTTGAATTTACATGCGTATACAAAGAAACACTAAACTTTATGCCTACATTGTGTAAAGCAGCGCATACATTTCCAAATACTGCCATTTTTTCGGGAGTGTATCGGCTTCTTTTCTCATTGCAGAGGATTCTCCAGCGTGCCTTTAATATCCCTATTGTACGTTCAACAATACACCTAGTCTTAAAGTGAATTTCATTGAAGTAGGCTTCTGAAGACCCTTCAGCGGCTGCTGCATACGGTGTTATACACCAGGGCTCTGTGGGATATCCGGAGTCTCTTAAAATACAAATGTATGTATGTACATTAGGGATATAACTTTTTGCAAATATCATAATGGCCCTAGCATAGTCGAATAGGCCATTGAAAATTATATAAAAAAATGCTATTACTTTTTCGCAGTTGTCAAAAAAGTTCACCCACCAAACGCGGTAAAGTTTTTAAATGATTTTTTTTATTTATTTACCTAAAAGGCGCAAACAAGTTTTTTTATCAATATATCAACCTGCATTTAACATTTGTGTAAATACTTAGGAAGCTGAATGTATGTCATTGAAAATTACGTTATGTACCTTAATTGTTTTTATTATTCAAAGAAAATTATTAATGTGTTTCAAATATTCCGAGTTCGTGTTTAATACTTAAAAACAATGGATTTTAAAAGAAGTCGTTTAAGCGTTTTGAAAAATGCAAAAGTTTGGACAAAGGCTTTGACCAAATTTAAAGATAGCACAACAATGTCGAGAAACATTCCAGATATCGTCATTCCATTACATGAATTGAGCAAAATGCCAACCCAAAAAATTATAATTGGAAGATTTCATGCTTTAGCTGCTTCAGAAAAATCAAAAACAAAGAGGTATAAAATTATCTCAAAAGAACTTTGCGATTTGTGGAGTAAGATGAAACTACCAAAAATTCAAACTAAATCAGTAAACAGAAAAGTTGAAAAATTAATTCAAATATATGATAAAAATTTAAAAAAAAAACGTGGTTATAATTTTGAAAATATTTTCAATATTTCAAATGAAAATACAGATATTATTCAGTCCGAATTAAGTAGCTTGAAAGACGCTATGTCTGATGAAAATTCAGTATCAGAGTACGAGTGTGAGAACCAATACTCGTCCAACGATTGTGATTACAAGCCCCCGGAAAGAATGAAATTAAATAAATCATTAATAAATCCATCGGTTGCTTTAGTTACTAATGCCAAAGTCAGTACTAAAAAAGCAGCTAAAATCTGTAAGGAATTAGCAGAGTCTGGTATTCAAATTGCAACTCCATCACAGCCAGGTGTTTATAAAGCTGTAATCAAGTCGGCCGAGCGTAAAGAAAAAATGTTAAAGGAAACTTTGAAAAATGAAAACTGGTGCTTGCATTTCGACGGCAAAAAAATTGGCAATAAAGAACTCCAGGTAATGGTTTTAAAAAATGAATATACCGAAATTAAGTTAGCAGTGCTTGTTTTGGAAAATGGAAAAGCCCTCACAATTTTTAATGGTATTAAAAAAACATTACACAAATTTGATTTATGGCAATCCATAAAAATGGTAATTTGTGATACAACAAGTGTAAATACTGGTCACAAAAACGGCGTTGTTAAGCTATTAAAGGACTATTATAAATCAATTGATCTTCCTCCACCACAATACGTCGGTTGCCAACACCATATTTTAGACCTCATCCTAAGGCATGTTATGGATGAGTTCTTGGATGGAAAAACATCATCTCCTAATATCTCTTATAATTTTGTTCCGGAACTAATAAATAACTACGTGGATCTGAAAGCCAACTACATAAAGAATAATGAATACTTAAAAATAAAAAACATTAAATGGCGCGACGATATGCAATACTTGTACGAGCTTGGTTCTGCATTTAAATACTACCAAAGAAAAAAAAAATTCCCTTATATAAAATTTAAAGCCATACCACCATTAAGCAACGCTCGATGGAACTCAAGGGCAATTCTTGCCATTTTAGCATTTGTGCTTATCCCGAAATACCGAGACCAGCTTACCCCAATATGTGAATTCATATGTGGACCATGGTATAATATATAGTTTTCCAATCATTGTTTTAATAAAGACAACTTCGCAGCTTTAGATCAATCCTTAGCACGATTTAAGAACGGTCAAGCATGTCTTAAAAGACACTGGGTTAGAGAAGCTTCAATAATCCCAAGGCAACAGCGAAGCAACATATGCGCAGAACGCGGTATTAAAGTAATACAGGACATTTATCCATTATGCAAAACAACGCGCACGTTAAATTTGAAGTTTATGTCTTTTAATAATTAAACAAAATTTTTCAGTTCACTATTTTACTTTATTAATAAAATAATTAAAAATTTTTATTTAAAATGAATGTTTTTTTTGGGAGATTTTAGAAAATCATTTTCGTGGGTGAGGTTTTTTATCCGAAATGACCCCAAAATTATTTTTTCGTAAATAACACAACCTTCGCCATCGCGTGGTGCTAGGGCCAAAAATTGGTTATACCCCTAATGTACATACATGTGAGTTTTCAATAGTAAAAAAGTAATTACGAAACAACAACAAAATATAAGATTTACCAAGAACCTAAACGTTTAAGCCGGTCACTGCATACAATTGCCCAAGTGAACGTCGTTTTTCGGAATGCTTCCAAATAAACTGTTGTGCGCAGCACCGCCATACTTTGAATTAATAGCTAATACTTTGTATTCATGGTCTCAAATCTAAACGTTTTTCAAAATTATTAATTGATTAATTAATGCTTTTGTGTTGTAACTTACTACCAATCAATTTAAGCTGTGGAATCCTTTTCTATTAAAGAACATGTGTTCGTTCTCTGTCGGTGTTTGTGTGCCGTCTACACATCCGACCACTGAAAATAGCTTTTATACATTTATAGGTTGTTTGCATACATAGTACATATGCTTTACTCTAAATTCCTCCGATCGATTTGGCAAAAATTTTATCATTTTGAAACACACTTGCTTTCTATTTCATTGGCTACGTTTTTCACAACCTTGCTCAACCTTGAACGCTTCTTTAGACAACCTAAATCGTCTTTCAAATCTATGGATAGTGAAAATTTTAGTTTTTATCATTTAATTTAAAAGGTACTACTTACTCAATCTCAGGCAAAGAAAAAGGATTGCTTTTGTCGCGAATATTTCTTCTTATTGTACCAATATTCGGTACATCCTCTGATTCGGAAGATGAGGAACACAAAAAAACACTTAAATATTTTAATATTAATTTATTTTATTAATTTAACAATTTTTCATAAATTTGTCTATTTTTGGTTTTCTTTGTCGTTTTGTTTTTCTTATTCTTATACTATGTTTACAGGAATGTAAAATATAGTAGTAGGCATTTAAATTACGATCGAATGCCGTGATCCAAAAAATTCTAACTATCGAAAATTTTATTCTATACGAACGGCACTCGATATCGAATGCGGTGATTTGGCCCCAGTTCTACCGATGTTGAAGAAATTAACTGCCGATCGCATAAAAAAGTAAAAAATAGTCGAAAATCGCCAACTTTTACTATATTATCCATAGAAATTAACATTGTCTTTAAAAAATTTACTAAAAATAAAATTATAGTCGACTTTAAAAAAAATGTTTTCTTGCTGTTGAGCCTAAATATTTTTTTCTTAATCCTCTATCACTCAACAACTCCGATTAATTTGATATTCTGTATATAGGATGAAAACAACAAAATAAAATACATGTATTTTTTTATTTATTTTTATTATTTGGAGAGAAAATTAGAAAATAATGGAATGTTGCTTCTAGGCAACATTGAAGTTACTGGTCGAAACTTACACATGCTTTAAGGCAACACTGAGCTTATTTGTCGACACTTATATAATTATGAAAGGTGGAATTCTCGAAAACAATTTTTGGTTTTTGTGTAGCATAAGGCTACCCCGCACTTTTTACATACGTTGTGGGTAAATCCGACACACTTTGGAAGCTTGCATCTGATTTTCTTATCAGACCATTGGGGCTAGTGCCCAATCTGGTCTTGTCGGACTGCTTTCGGGGGTAAATGCTGAGCAGGTCCTTTGTGCCTTTTAACATCAATATCTGGCTGCAACGATCGCCGACCAGAAAAGCAAGCCTTTGTTCCCATGTTGCAAAGGGTTATAGCAACCTGCTGACGAAAATCGACTGATGATAAGCGGTTTAATGGAAATCCTTTGTATTCAGCAACCCTTTTGTAAAGAATCCATGAATTAGCCATGGTTATATCTAAGTAATGATAAAAAATTTGCATGTGTCATCTTTTGCTTCGCAAACGTATTTTGTATAAACCCATGATGCTGTTAAGGAGGTCAACGCCACCCATGTGGCGGTTGTACTCACCGACCACATAAGGTCGCTTTATTTGAATATATTTTCTATTCTGTTGTCCTTCCATGCAACAGTTGAGACATCAATACCATTGACGTCAGCTACGTATTCTTCGGAATAGCCTCGTTCTTTTTTTATCATTATTTTTTCTGACGACAGCTTACAATCTGATATTCTATTTCTTCTAATAGTACCGAGACTGAGAATGCCTTCTTTGCACAGATATTCCATTAGACGAAGAGAAGTGAAGTAGTTATCAAAATATAGCTTGTAGTGTTGGTCCCTCGGAATCATACGTGCTAGCCTCATGACGACATTAGATGAGGCACCTAAATCTGGCTCCTCTTGTAAAACGATATTTTCTTTACCTGTCTCAATCTCTGTTTTATATGCAAATTCAGAAACGCCACTCAAAACAAACACTTTATAGCCCCACTTATGTGGTTTGTTAGGGTTATACCTCTTCGAAGTATTCCGCGCTCTTGTGGAGCACATTTGGTCGTCTACACAGAGGTGCTCCTTCATTGGGATTTTACCAAACGCGTTATTCAAGGAGGGTACCACAGGCCGTATTTTGTACAGCCGATCACAATCAGGATTACTCCTAGGGTGATCTTTGCTATTGTCGTTGAAATGCAAAGTTTGTCGAATTTTTTCAAACTTATTTAGGCTCATCGTTTCCTGTATTACAGGAGTACGTAGTACTGGACTCCAGTGTTTGGTAACTCTAGGGAGTTGGATAAGAGACATTAGATATGCCACACCTATAAATTACCTGACATTCCCTTTACTTAGTCGAAAGGTGCTATTGGGATCTTTCTGCACTTGATACAAATTGGTCTCCTCAGTAATTTCATTGATGAGTTTATTTGAAAATAGGTACAAGAAAAACTGTACGGGAGTTTCTAATTGTAGAAGATCAGGGCCTAGTATCTTGTTTCCCTTAAACGTGAGCTGCTCTGAATTCAACTCAAGATTCTTATTTTTCCAGCGCAAATTTAGTTTAGATGGCTTATCTTTAGTATCATTTCTTGGGTTCTTGGCATGGGAAGGTTGAGAAGTGTTTTCCTGTGACGGTGCGGTTTCAGTGCAACAGGATGGACTTTCATCAACGCTTTCTAGAGTTTCTATTATGTTATCAACGTCTAAGTCAGCAATAAAATCAGGATCGTTAATACTGTCGTCATCAAAATCTAAGCCATCTTCACTATCTGCAAGTTCATTTAGAGCAGCAATAATGTTTTCGTCACTAAGAAGAAGAAATAATCGAAATGAAACTTAAAAATAACCTAGTCTCAGTATAAAACTGTCAATCAAAGTTTCAACCGTTTTTACCTGATGTAGCTTACGGGCAACAGGCTCTATTTGCAAAAAAAATACAACAAATCTTCAGATTTATACAAAAATACTGGCTCACAATATAAATCAATTATATATATCCCCAATTTATAAAGATAACACACAAAACAAAAGCAGAACACTTAAAATTTACACCTTGAAGTAGCAGCACATAGATACTGTCCACAAAAACTAGCGGTAAAAAAACAATGTAATTTTTTTTTGGTTTACTATGCTTGCTCAGTTTGTAAACTACGGGCTACAGTAAGCGATTACTTAAAAAAATTGTATATTAATTTAGAATTACGCCAACGTTTTGTTGCCTACAGTCTACAGTATGCTACAGAGGGTTAAACCATAATTTAAATTTTGTTTTTAAGTAGTCATTTCTATGATAATAAAGTAAAAGTCTTCTTTAAAATTTATAATTTTTAATATGCTATTATAAATAGTTTTCAAAAGTATTAATTGAATATTATTGTAATTTTAAGAAAAAAATTAAAAAAATCAATTGAATTTTTAAAATGCATACCTATTAAAGTTAATTTTAAAATTTATTTAATTAATTTTGAAATGTATTAGATCATTTTCAAATATAATTTGAAAATATTGTGGGTATTTATGAAATACAGCTAGAAATGGTGCAGCATTAGTAATCCGTCCGATCTATATATGTATGTATGTATGCATATTTTTTCCTTTTGAATGAAATGCACAATTTTTCGTTACGTTTTCAGAGTTTTTAATGTTTTCCGTTTTCATTACCTTATTTTTTAAAATATATGTGATATGTTGAATTAAAAGTTATGACTAACAGAAGTCTTAAAATGTTTTTGTTTTTTATTGAGTTATTTGAAATAAGAATTTGACGTATTGAAGTAAAAGTTATGTTATCAATAAAGAAAAAAATGTACTGTTTTGAAAACTACTGTTTTTCCCTCAATGTACTTTTTTTGGTTTTTCAAATATGGCAACCCTAGCCTTGACACTTTTGTTGATTTCGCACATGACTTGACGCTTCGGGTCAATTTGCTCAACTCTCTGCACGCTGCATATTAAATTAGCAAATTCTCTAAGCTTTTATATCAACTCCTCTAAACTGATAAATTATTTTCTGAAACGTGCGATAATTCTCTAAGTTGACGTACATAGCTCTATGATGGCATCATCGTTGTTAGGATGAATCAATAAAGATTTAATTACTTCCCTAGCAAATAAATCCCTTTAGACATTTATGAAGTCGTTGATTGTTCTCTAAATTTGTAGCCATACGCTGCAGTCAACTGGGTAAATGCTGTATAAAATAAAGGCTACTACTCTCGGTCGCCAAATCTTGAATTTCGCGTGGTATCATGCTGACTGGCTTCGAAAATACACTTGACCTAGATGGCTCTCGATTTACATACAAATACCCAAAAAGTTAAAGTAGTAAAAAAGATGCCTGCCTTGGCCTAATAAGAGATAATGACTGCAAGTTGTTTTTTATATAATATTAGAGATTGATTAATGTGGGAAAAATTTAAAAAAAATTTTAATTTTTTCCTTTAGTTTGAGAATTGGAAATATTGTGTTTTTTTGTTTTTCCAAAAATGATCAGAAAAAGGTTTGTCAAATAATGGATAATGTGAAAAATTAAAAACGCCTGCAAATTCTAAATAGCCTTAGGTGCCGCGTTTGTAATGTGAAAAAAATAAAAGCGATTTGTTAACACACTTGACCGTCACATGCTAAAAAGTGAGAATGGGTATTTAAATACCCAACCGTCCATAATGATTTCTAAAATTAACTATTTTCTCTATGTTGAAATAATTCTTTTTGGCGCAAATAAAAGGCGAATTTATGTATATTTTTTAAATTTATTTAAAGAAAATTTGAGGATATTTAGACTGCAATTTTAGATTTATTTGGTGTGACACTTCTATGGAAATCCAGGAAGCATGGTGCTGCGTGCACTGCCGGAAGTGACGACGTATTGGGAGTTTTTCGTGGCTTTATCAAAACGGTCCACACCTCCCATATATTGGTTGACTAAATAGGGGTTCAAATGCAAACATTTTTCGTTGTTTTCGATCATATTGCCTTGCGCGAATCATTGGTGTATGACTTAAATAATTCGATAATAATGTAACGACCTAAAAAATAATAACGGAAGCAAATCAATTGATTAATTACGTAAAATATTTCGGTGAATAACTTACCGAATTATCGTTCCAACGTACAGCAAATATAGAATTGTCCACATCAAAACAAAAGTCTGAAGTCCCACGGGGCTGCTTACGCATTTTCTTGACGACCATCAGAAGAGCATGATTAGTCCAATTTTCACGAGTAGTTCCCAAGGCGATAAACGTGTTAATAATTTATTTCTAGTAAAAAAAATTTTCAAACGTTACGTTATGCTTCGCGGACATCAAGATGAGAAAGAAGGGGAAGCACCACCCTTTCTCCTAATTGAAACTGCGAGTTATCATCTTTCTTTGCGCATGCGTATGGCATAAACTGATACAAGTAGCCTTCGTCAGAAGCCAAACACGAATATTTGTAACCAAACCTAATTGGCTTTCCTTTGATGAACATTTTGCATGAATGTCTGCCATAGTAGGCTATCATTTGCTCATCAATAGAAAGATTATGGGAAAATACTCCAAACTGAAGAAACCGTAAGAATTTACTTGCGGTAACGTATGGCAACCTTTTATATACAAGACGCCCAAAAACGTTTTGATATCCGTAGGTGTTGTTACAAATGATGGAGAATTGTTTGCTGCAGCATACTTCTTGGTGGAATTCACTATAAGGTCCAACACCTCCTCATCAATAAACAAATCCCAAAGTAGCTGGGGACTCATTTCACCAATCTGTTCATATAGAGCTTTGTGTGATGTCTCCTTCTCAAACTTGTAATTATACTTTCGGAACCATTTTGGTTTCATTCCCCTACCAATTTTACGTCTCTTCTCATCAATCTTGCTGGAGGACACTGGCAAATCATAATTCTCGTTTTCAGCAGATAGTATACATATCTTCATTGCATCTACTGAAGTAACGTTCTATTTTGCAAGTCCCAGTAATCTCGTGAGGCAGATTTTGGTCGTCGTTCAACACTTGTAAATCCAGCTCCACCATATCACTTATCTCGTCGACATCATCGGGTGGTAATATAACAACATCAGTTGTATCTAGGGTTGCCAGAAGGGCCTGATTTGGCCTGATTGTCAAGTTTTTTAATGCGCATCAAGTGTCAAGTGAAAAAGTTATTTGTCAAGCTTTTTTGTAAGTTATTTTTTTTCTCAAATTTATTCTAGCTATGTAATAATACTTAAAAAAAGTATGTGTATATTTCTAAAAAAACAAATCTAAAGCCCATATTTTTACTATCAATAGAACTAAGGTCTAATATGATACATATTTTTTTTCTGCAATTATAGTTTAAAAAATAACTAACTTTCTGTACAATTATTATAAAAGTGCCAACACTGATATTTACCCTATTACTCAACACTAGTAAATTGACAACATTGAACCAGAGAAGCAAGTCGTGGACTTTTCATCGGCGGCGGCGGCGATTCGGCTTGAGCCGGGGTTTTACCGGCGCGCCATCCTTCTATCAGCTTAGCCGACTTGATATACCCATGGTGGAATAATACAGGCGGTTTTTCGTTGTTTTTTTTAATAAAACTTATGTGTTTGAAGAATTGTCAAGTTATTTATGAAAATTATTATTTATTTATTATAGACTAGCTAAAAACTCTCAGCAAAATTGTTTTACGAGTAAAAGTTGAAATTCAATTCGTATTTTCCCAATAATAATTATCCAGAAGTTCTTCTTTAAAAACTAAAAATCTCTTTTATATATTTAGTATGAGTGTTTTTATTTGTCAAGTTTTTTTTCAAAATCAAGTTTTTTTTTGGTCAATGTCAAGCTTTTTGACAAATTAAATCTGGCAAGCCTAGTTGTATCTGATTGTCTTTTAAAATCTTCTTCCCCATCGGACCAGCTATCGAGAATTTCTTGTAATTCGGCAGTAGTACGAATTTTCTGACGACGATTCATTTACATATGTATCGGTTACTTATAATTTTTTTTTGTATAAATTTATGTTTTTATGCACTTGTTATATTGTAAAAAAAATTCAGTTGGTTTCACCTGTTCACTTTGCTTTACTAAAATAAACTACATGTAAAAAGTTAAACAAGTCTGAAAAAGGAGAAGAAAACTTGAATCCACTTTTTAAAAACAAACTACTAAGCTAAAGAGTTCAAATTTAACGGCGTCATTTTAAATATTTGTAACACTCTTCGAAGTAACCCTGCATATTTTAAATGGCACAGTGGGGTGTACCGGAACTTTGAGTGGTCAAAAAAATTAATAATTTGGTAAACAAATAAATAGCTTTTTATTTATACTGAAATAAGTAAAACAAAACTGTTCAAATATATTTAAAAAAATTATACCGTGAAAGACGGTTGAGTATTTAAATACCCATGTCCTATCTCAAGAATGGGAGGAGGTAAAATTTTTTTACACCAAGCATCTTCTATGGACCTCCAGGTAAAATTCTGAAATTTTCGTCAAAATCGTACGAGCGGTCTATGAGCCATCTCTAATGGGTTAATACAAAATAATACATACTTTTCAAACGTACACAAAAAATATAACCACAGAGAATGCAAATAACTTTTTCATTTTTCTTTAGTCGCTTGTGCGTATAGAGTGAGTCGCAAATAGCGCATATGTATATAGTTCTGCCTTTCTATCACCTCTGTATGCCTTGTGGTATTATCGCTCTTGTTTCACGAAACCAAAGAATGCCCAAGTGCGAATACATAAACAAAAGAGAATGCAAAAAGGCGTCAAGCACACTGAAAATACAAATTACATTCGTTAAGAATTGACAATGGTCGCGTTCATAAGACGTAGCTGTTGAGCTCAACAGTTACGTCTTAGAAACGGCATGATGAATAATTGGATAATGAATAGCTGTTTAATGTAAAAAATTGAAAAGAAATAAAAATGCTGCAAAAGAAATAATTTAAATTTGCTAAATTGATTAATTTGGCTTATACTAAAAAGTATCGACAACACAGAATTTGCAATGAAGCTTTTCTTGGCAGGAATTTTCCAATTTAATGTCAAATCTGCACCACAAATTTAATATTCACAACATAAAAATGCACAGCAAAATACTCCAATAAAATAAGCCTGCGCCGAGTGTATTTATATTTCAACGCTAGGACGGCACCGTTTTAAAAAAATCTTTAAACCTTATATTTGGTAATTAATATAAATGCCACCATAATAAACAAACGTCTATTTAATGAAATTATTACTTTAATTTTATTTCTTTATTTTCGTTACTTTATCGCATTTGTTATGCAAAATTTAATTAATTTGTAGTCGCCACCTAACAAAACGGCATTGCATTATAATATAAAAGCGCAGAACTATCTCGGTCAGCTGTGGAGCTAAACACATGTTGATTAAATGTAGCGAAAAAAATTTATGATCGAAAAAATGGCAGCAAATACTCAACTGTTGTGTGGAAAAGTTTGACAAACATCGCTCTAGAAATATTTTAAATAAACCTGCTGAACATATCCTTTAACTAAAATCTTACAATGTGTAAATACATACGTAAACTTTCAAAACGCAAATATACGCCTATTTATTGGTTCCGTCTTTACTCTGCCAGAGAGTCAGTCATTACAGCCTTGATTTATTTGCACAGTGTAATTATTGGCTGACATTGCCTAAATAAACATTTACTTTACAAAACGTGTTATTGTAGTTTTGTTTTAGTCACGTACATTGAACTTCGAGGAAATAAGTATTTTGTTGTATCATTTATGTACCAGTTTAAATGAAAGTAAAACCGTAGAAAGATTACAGATTAAATTTTTGCATCTCTTCCAAAAATAGTACTTGTTGCTAACATTGATCTTTAATTTTGAAAAACAATATTAACGTCAACGTTTGCTTTTTTATGCTTGGCAAGTTTTTCTTTTAAAATTGCTAAAAACCTGATGATAACATTACATACATACTCGTATATATGGGTACATACATACAAATGAACGCACATACATGTTAGTGGTGTAACGAATATTCGTACTGACGTATTACAAATTCGTGCGAATATAAACGTCCCAAAAAATGCGTTATGTGTAAACAAAATTTAGGTAACTCAAGAAAATATTTAAATTTTTTTTTAATTAAATTAAATTTTTTATTTAAATTTTTATTAAAAAAATTTATTCGTCACTTGTAATCTAAACCATATATGTATATGTAAGTCAAAAGTCAGAGGAAAATAATTCGTTCTTCAAAAAACACGTTCAAAGTTTTTAATTTCCTCACACCAGAATGGAATACAGAAATACTCTTCCCTTAAGTGGTGAGTAAACACAAGCTTACAGGTTGCCTAGAAATGAGATGGTATTGTGCCTATCAAGAATTTATGCTTTATTTTGATCTCAGTACTTTTTACGGTCGCAATTTTATGATATGAACTTGTCCTTATTTTCACATTTATGTTTTTGTGCAGATTCATATTTACTGCAAACATGGTCAAAAATAAATTGTATCATTGAAGCATGTTGTGAGAGTGCAAAATGCGTACCAGAACATACAACCATGTATAAAAATACCATCACTATGTTACTTTAAAATTTTCCCTTGTAACCCGAAGCGCAAAGACACGTTCTTTTACATTATTAAATAAATCTTTTGTATTTAAAAATATTAATAATTTGGTATTTATTTTGGTTGAACCACAACAAAAAGTGGCGACGAGGATTAAGGAAGTGCAGATTGACGTATGGTACGACAGACAGGAAGATGTGTTTCTCGTAGATGGGAAAGAGTTGGACGATGCAGCGCGTGTACGATTGTTAATGAGGAAGCTGAATTCGATAGCATACGGAAAATACGCAACGTATATCTTGCCGGAAAACCCTAGGGATATTGCGTTTCCCGAAACAGTAAAAGTACTACAAAATATGATTGGCTCGAGAGAATCTATTTGCAGCCTCAGATGTAAGTGCTTGCAGCTGGAAAAGGAAGCACAGGAGGATATTGTTACATTTGCAGATCGTGTAAATGAATGCTGTGAAAGATCTAAGCTGGCAAATAAGACAGCTGATCAAATAAAATGTTCAATTTTCGTTATGGGTTTGAAATGCAAGCAAGATGCAGAAATACGTACAAAGTTATTAGATGGGTTGGAAGATGAGGCTGATTCGAAGTTGAGCAAGCTAGTCGGCACGGCAGAGCGAATGCTTAACTTGAAGAAAGACACATTTATGGTAGAGCAGCCGAACAAAATTGTAAATGTTGTTAAAGATCCAACTGTAAACAGCATAAATGGTAAAACGAACGTCAAAACAAAGATTAGAAAAAATATCAAAATCGCACTGTTGGAATTGTGGTGCAATGCATTACGCAGAGCACTGTGAATTCAAAGGACATAAATGCGCTCAATGTAAACGCACAGGTCACAAAGAAGGTTATTGCAACTCACAAAAAACTAAACTGCACAAAGGAGCATTCCACTGTGGCAGAAGACAAAATCAGAACCGACCAACAAGCAACCAAGTGCACGTAAATTGTGTAAATTTTGTAGCGCGCCGCAAGTACATACGTCGAAGTTGTCATTAAGCCAGCAGCACAAGCAGAAGCTGTCACTGAGGGAAAAATTTTCAAACTTCAGATTGATTCTGTTTCAGATCTAACTATAATCGGCAAACAAAATTGGCGTAAACTAATCAGTCCAGGAGTGCAACTTCAAAATAGTAACGCTACTAGTGCATCACAGAATAAAGTGGTGGGAGTCAAATGTTAAAGATGTGCTACTTCCATATTATAGGCGCAATGATGGCTTGAGTGCCGTAGAATGGTGTCTACTTTTTGGAGAGCGTATTGTCATACCAAGGTAGGCTTGCCAGATCTAATTTGTCAAAAAGCTTGACATTGACCAAAAAAAAACTTATTTTGAAAAAAAAACTTGACAAATAGAAATACTCATACTATTGTTTTTTATTTAATTTTTTATTATTTTTTTCATAAAAATGCTGAGAGTTTTTAGCTAGTCTATAATAAATAAATAATAATTTTCATAAATAACTTGACAATTCTTCAAACACATAAGTTTTATTAAAAAAAACAATGAAAAACCGCCTGTATTATTCCACCATGGGTATATCAAGTCGGCTAAGCTGATAGAAGGATGGCGCGCGGGTAAAATCCCGGCTCAAGTGTTGGCACTTTTATAATAATTGTAGAGAAAGTTATAGTTATAGTTATTTTTTAAACTATAATTGCACAAAAAAATATGTATCATATTAGTCCTTAGTTCTATTGATAGTAAAAATATGGGCTTTAGATTTGTTTTTTTAGAAATATACACATACTTTTTTTAAGTATTATTACATAGCTAGAATAAATTTGAGAAAAAAAATTAACTTACAAAAAAGCTTGACAAATCACTTTTTCACTTGACACTTGACGCGCATGAAAAAACTTGATAATCAGGCCAAATCAGGCCCTTCTGGCAACCCTATACCAAGGCCTCTGCGGAATGACATTTTACAGCAGTTACATCGGGGACATCCCGGGAAAGAAAGAATGAAATCAGTGGCCAGATGTCATGTGTTTTGGCCGGGCCTTGAAGAAAAATAGCTTCATTTGTGCGGAGTTGTCAGCCCTGTGCAATAGCAGCGAAATCGCCTATGAAATCAACACTGCAGTGGTGGCCGCTAGCAACTAAGCCGATGGAAAGGTTGCGGGACCCTGCGAGGAAATTTATTACCTAGTAGTGGTAGATGCCTACTCCAAATGGCCGGAAATATTCGAAATAAACAATATATCTTCATCAGCAGTGATCGAGAAAACACACGAAACATTTGCCAGATATAGAAATTGTGATGCCATCGTTTCAGATAACGGCACACAATTTGTTAGCGCACAGTTTAAAAATTTTTTTAAAACTCGAGGAGTGTATCATGCACGCAGCACCATACCATCCGCAATCAAATGGGGAGGCGGAGAGATTTGTAGATACTCTTAAGAAGTCACTTGCAAAACTCAAAAATGAAGGAACGAGGGTATCAAGCTTACAAACATTCCTGCAAACGTACGGGTCAACACCGAATCCAAATGTACCAAATTTCGAGACACCATCAGAAGCATTTCTAAAACGAAAAATTAAAACATCTTTAAACCTATTAAGTCCATTGCAAAATCAGGTACAACGGAACTTAAATCGAGAAAATCAAATGAGTCATGGAACGAAATTAAGAGAACTAAAAGCAGGAGATTTGGTCTACGCTAGAGTTTATCATCGCATCGCCAAGCATTGGGAATCCGGCACAGTTATCGAACGATTTGGAAAAGTGAATTATAACATTTTACTCACCGAAAATCGAAGACTTATTCGATTACACATAAACCAGTTGTAGCACAGATCTGTAGATGAAGGTGATGCTGAATCGACTAGACTGCTATGCGACAGTTTCGACCTATATAATTTAAAACAACGGCGCACGGTGGCTGAAAATCGTTTTTCATTGGCCAAAAGTCTTGTTTTTTGTCACCGATTTTTAAAATTTTTACGCCCTTTTGCAGCTAATATATCCAGATTAAGGTAGCCAAAAAATTAGGTTAAACTATTGATAATTGTGGACGTGGCATGCTGCCAAACTCAACTGTTTTTTTAATTTCAGAAAAAGGTGTTTTTCTTTAGTTTTTTATCAAAAATAAATGGTTACTACTCGCAAGCTATCATCGATAATGGCCTGCGGTCTTTTTTATAATATTGGTAGGATTATAGTCTTTAGTTTTTGTAGGTGGTCAGAGCTCTAGCGTTTAATATTAAGGGCGTTACGGAATATTTATGAAACTACTATATTTTTCTCAAATTTAAACTTTAGTGGAATAGAACTTCTAGCGAACAAAAGGGAACAAGAAATGTATACCACACGGAGATAGGTGAAAGTGTCCTCTTTACCGCTATATATACTTTTGCACCCGTGACGAGCCGTGTGTAGAACACTTTTTTCATTTTAATGAAATTACTCCAAAGTACTCGTATACAATGGTATATATAATTTTCACTTTTTTGCCTAAAAGTTTATGTTTTTTTACTTTAGACTACGTAAAACTAAAAAAATTAAATATAATACCTGCGAAAGGGTTTAATGGCTTTGTTTTGATCAGCCAAAAAATTGGTAATAAAATTATCACAAATTATCACAAAATTCTACAGTAAACATATGATCTCTTTCTAAATTTACCTGTTAGCAAATGTTAGGGTCAACCAAAGTCATAAGCAATTTTATAACAATAATCCGGACATTAAACCACTAAAGATAAAAAAAAAACCCAACAAAAACAACAAATATTGGCGAGATACTACTCAGTTTTACCTGATATTAAGGTCTGGACAACATGTGCAGTTTTGTACAATTTAAGCACTACCTGCTATGAAATTAAAGATCAATTTGTGAATAACATGTATCTAAAAATGTATAAAACTACGGATTCGATAAGGGATTACTCAGTAATAAGTTAATCCTCTAAGTGTACGGGTAAAACATAACAGACGCAAATAAAAATATTCAGAAAAATATGGAAAGCTTCAGTTATAAAGAACTAGCGGAAGAATTAGGAATTAAAAACCAGGAAGATGTTCTTAGTTAAAATAAAATTAAACTTAAATTCGTGTAGCACCGAAATGCAAGAGCAATTATCTAATTTCGTCAAAGCACTAAAAAACGCTACAAAGAAGTTCGCTACAGTAAACAAAACTTTTATATAAAAAGTGCAAACTGGTTAGAGGGCCAACTTACTGTCGCTGCAGAAACAGCAAAGCAAGATAAGGCTGGAAGACCACGCAAATCATTGGACAACTGCAGCGATAAATCTAAGAGGCGGAAACTTACAGATATTAACGATGCAATTGGTTGTACAAATACAAAAGAATCTTTCCTACATCAATTACGAACACAGAACCAATTAACAAAAGTGGATGAAATAACAGGAGTGGATTTAAACCTTATTTTCAGATTTAAAATAATGCTAGCAGTACTTGCGTGCAATGAAGAAATTGACTCTAGAAAATTTGGAGATTAGGCTAAGGAAACTGCAAAAATATATACAACCAACTACCCATGGAGAAATATGTCTGCAACAGTTCACAAAACTCTTTATCATGGAGAAGATGTCATTAAATATCATTTGGTGCTACTTGGAGATCTATCAGAGGAGGCTCAGGAAAAAAGGAACAAGGATTACATATTTTATAGAGAGCACACAACAAATGAAGATCTATTTAATATATTATTGGCAACGTCAGATCCGTTTATCTCCAGTATTCGAAATCAATGGAAAGTGGAACATCGGGATTTAGATGAAGAAGCCAAAAAAACTACTAAAGAACAGAGATAGCACAGAACAAAATATGGAATATTTGCAATCAATATTTGACTCAAATGAATAATAATTATAATTGCCTTTCATTGTTATTTAAGTACGAAAAACATAGTATTAGTAAAAAATAATAATAAAGCGAACCTACCATTGTTACAAATGCTATTAAAATTTATTGCAGTTTTTATTTTTAAAATGTTTTTTTAAATTATCAAATTTGACAGCAAAAAATTATAAATTTTTCTGTAGTAATAACAATATTTTTACATAATATTATTAACGTTTTTTTTTTTAAGTGTAACTATTCTTTGACTAAACAAATTTGCAAATTTGACAGCAACAAATTTTTAATTTTTCTGTAATAATAGCAAAATCTCCAGTTGATTTTACTATTTTTTTTAGTGTAAAAATTTTTTTCAGTGTAACATTAAAAATATTATATTATTACAAAAATTATTTATAATTATTATTAATTTCCAAATATTCAATTTTTTAATAAATTAAAAAATAATAAACCCATATTTCACTCTAAAAGTTAAAAAAATTCAAAAGTTCAATTTTTACCTAGAATTCCTTAAAAAGTCCTCAATCAATTTTAATGTAATTTAAACTGAGTCAAGCTGAACTAAATATCTATCCAATAAAATAAAAATTACGTCAATATTTTGATCGGTTCAAAAGTTACAGAATTTTGGCCAATGAAAAGCGATTTTCAGCCACTGTGCGGCGGTGTAACTCTTTTGATGGCAATATAAACGATGTATGTAAGCAGCAGTGAACCAGATGCCCAACCAACAATAGAAATAAATAGTACGCGACCATATTTGGTCGGACATTATTCAGCTGGTCGGAAAAACCTCATTTTGTTCTTTTTGAGAAAATTCAACTCCATACATTTTAGGAAACTCCGAACACTGGTCACCTCAAAAATTTTAAGCTTCCGGCAACCCTATTTACTTCTAAGCATGAAAAGCAAATGTCAAAGATTTCTTTGTAAAAATGTATAAAAAATACGGGGAGCATAACAGTAACAAGAACAAAAGAAATTTAATTTTTTTTCTTAAGGCGTTTGTGTGATACCATCTCTCTTGTAAAAGTTTATGTGTGTGATCTATTGGTATGTACATACATATGTATATCAACACAAAAAAATATTTTGAGGCTACGAATGGCGATTAATTTTTAATATTTGTTTTCATAACTCGTAAATATTGTGGGTGTGAAACTATATGTTACATATTGGGAATGGTCAATAGTAATTTTTTTATGTTTTTACATCCTTTGTTTTCGTTACATTACTGTTATTCATTTTATAATTTAAAAACTTTTTATATATTGAAACGATTAATTTTGGCTCAAGTTCAAACCCGAATTTACCCATTTATTTATTCTAATTTTTTAATTTTTATTAGAAAATTTTTTGGATAAATTCATTATTATTTTTTTATTAAGAGAGTACTATGTATAGAACAATTTTTATTATTCATCATACTAGCAGAACGGATCAGTACTGATTTCGAGGTCGCTACACTATCTCATCAGCGTTCTTTGTTCAATTTTACCACTTTTGACGGTGGATACTAGTGATCAGGAATATCAACTATTTAACCGTATTATTTAACAAATTAGGATACGAAAAGTACAAACTTATTCATTTTTCACATGTCAAATCAATTTCGGTTAGTACGAAATCCCATCTATGATGAATAACTACTCTATATATTTCAGTCTCTCTTGCTTATTCAGCGCCATTGGCTGCTGAGAAATAAGCGGTACTTAATCATGTTGTTAGGTTTCTGTCATTTGTAGTTGAATTTCTTTTTTAGTATTCAACCAACTATGACCAAGTAAACATGTAGATTTTTTTGACGCGTGCCATCGTTATTTATAATTAATGTTTATAAGTAATTAGTCGAACTTTTATTAATATTTTATATATTGAAACGATTAATTTTGGCTCAAGTTCACACCCGAATTTATCCATTTATTTATTCTAATTTTTTTTATTTATTTTTTTTACTTATAAACATTAATTATAATTTAAAAACTTTATATGAAAAATACATATCCATATATTTTTCGATATTAAAAAAATTGGTCTTTTCGGAAGGATTTTGGTAGGTTTTAGTACCAAGTTTGGTCGGACAGAAAATTTTTGAGTGGCAACCCTGCTTACAACCATGTATAAAAATACCATCACTATCAATTGTCATATTAATTTTTATTTTTAATTTTTCCCTTGTAACCCGAAGAGCAAAGACACCTTTTTTACATTATTAAATAAATCTTTTGTATTTAAAAATATTAATAATTTGGTATTTAATTTGGTTGAACCACAAAAGAGTAATTTTAATTATTAACTAGTTCAGCCTCGCGGTGTTACCCATGATTAAGAAGTACGTATGTATGTCATTTTCTTCTATGTCTTTCTCTGTACCAAGGCGTATTTATCCAGGTGACAGCAATACAGCAGCTGACTATTCGTTGCGAATGTCAAAATACATACAAAATAATTTTACTTTTTTTCTGTATCTATTTTCTTTGTTTTATGGGTTTTACGCAATGAAACTACACAAACAAAAACGGCTGTTGTTCTTGTATTGTTGTAATTGTTTTCCTAATGCAGTTACCTTGTTAAATACACCTTGTTCTGTACCCCTTGTAATGTTAAAAGTTTTATCACTTAGTAGCTACACCTGGCGCCTTTTGTGTGCAAAATTTCATGACGATCGGTTGAGTAGTTAGGGCGTGAAAGCGTTACAAACAAACGATCATTTCGATCGTTTGTTTTATGAAAAATTAAAACAAATCCATCCCACGGAAACCATGCATTTTACCGGGATATAAAGTAGCCTATGTGCTTACCCATACTATAATCTTTCTTTGTCCTATATTTCATTCAGATCCGTTCTGGCGTGATTGAGTATCAAACATCCAGTCATTCACCCATCCAAACTTTCACATTTATAATAACCAGGGCAAGTCTTGCATGCTAGATATGCATTTTCAAATTTTTCCCAAAAAAAAAAAGGATTTTTGATATAACTTGCATAAATTTGCATATTCCGCAATTCAGCAACTTTTTTTTAACAAAAATTGCTGTTTTTTGTTCACTAACATTTTGCAATATTTATTCTTTTGCTGCATATTTCAAAGCCATTTTTCTTAAGGTAGAACTACATACATACACACATATATGTATGTATGTACATACATATACATACGTGGTATGTAATTTTTTCCAAATAAACTTATTGTCTTCATTAAATAATTTCTCGTATCATTTTAAAGCATTCTATGTGCCGAAGCTCTGTTCTACTACATGGGAAAAGATGTCATATAATAAACTAAAGGCTTGATCGTGTTCCCAAATACTTAAGATTTTATATTCGTT
Source organism: Gymnocheta viridis (assembly GCA_956483585.1). Taxonomy (NCBI): domain Eukaryota; kingdom Metazoa; phylum Arthropoda; class Insecta; order Diptera; family Tachinidae; genus Gymnocheta; species Gymnocheta viridis. The sequence continues at coordinate 39,632,902 of OY101444.1, forward strand.
TCCTCACTAATACATGCTACATCCGTACAGACATACCCACTCGACCTGAGATGCGAAAGTAATGAATGTTCGCTAAAGCAAATAATTTTCGCAACTAAAATATTCGATTATACTCGCAGATTTTAAAAACTCAGAGCTTTCGGTACAGCGAACTATGTAATTTCGACCATTTCTCAAAAACACACATTCAGAAAAAGGTCGAAAAGTTACAAATCTGAGCATTCGCTACAGCCAACTATACTCGAAAATATGTACATACATATTCGTCAAATTATCGGAAATTTCCAACATAAAAGTTCACTGCATCGAACTACAGTCGAACTTCCCTGTAATGAATCTTCATGGGACCAGAACATCGCTTCTCTATATATAGAAACTTCATTATACAGAAATTATATTTTTTGCACTTTTATTTTAATGCTTTGTTTTTTTAAATATTTGATAAAGTACTGGGAAGAATTCCAAACTCCTTATCTATATCTTTTTGTTCCTCGATCTTTAACTTTATTAATTAATATTAATTTTTTTTAAAAAGAAATGCTACTTCACTTAGTCATTTTTGGTTACTGAACACGGACAACTACTGTCTAAATTGTTGGTGATTTATTTATTTTTTTTATATTACTTTATTCTCGTCACACAGAGTTGTTAATATGCGTAACGGAAACTTTTTTTAAATAATTCATTATATGGAAACAAACGCGCAAGAAACTCAGATTAACATTTGAAAAATTGCTTCATTGTAAAGAAAAATTCACTGTATGGAAATTCAATGTAAGGAGATGAAAAAATACTAACATTGGAACGAGAATGCTGTGTTTTTGAAATGAATTCATGGTAAGGACAGCTTCATTCATTAGAAGTTCACTATAGAGAAGTTCGACTGTATATCCGATAACATCCTGAATATATAAAATATGTAATTGAAAGCGGAGTTTAAGTTTTTAAAATTAACTTTAAGATATTTTTTTTACAATTAAAAAAAATTTAAATAAATGAAGTTACGGATACAAAATGGCGATATCAGAAACGATGGTCAAGTGGGTAATAAATACGTATGTACATACATACATACATACAATGTATGGTTGGAATCGTCTGGTTTCCTTTTCATTGAAAATTTGTACGCTCGTCCGACTTGATTGTTTAAGTTTCATGTTTTTCTTTTAATGGATAACTGCCTGAGACTGCGAATAACAAGTTGCATGGTTATCAGAGAGTATCTTTGCACATGTACATAACAGACGGAGGAGTTATAAAACCAGCCGTCAACTCTATGATGTAGTTAAAGAAATATCATAATTCAAAGGTGATGTAACGATAATAAAAAGGACAATAAGATAAAGTGAAGTTTGTAAACTGTGTTTTTAGTTTGCAATCATAAAGTTTAACTACATATATTTGCATGCATATGTACATAAATTTAAATATATTTTTTTATATAAAATAAAAGTAAGCTCGAAATTTGTACTGCGTGCCATACAATTTGTGTTAACTAAAATTAAAATTTCCAGTAAGTTTATAAAAATCTTTCCTTTGGATAATAACATTAATAATTGCACTATGTTAAAAAAAATACTGCTTTGTTCCTGTTGCTTTCACATATTTATTACCTAACGCCTTTTTGCGTTTTCGAACCACCTCCCTCCTCGTAGCGCATTATAAATTTTGCCAGTATAAATTCCGTCTCAGTTACTCCCGCCTAAAGTGTGTTACATAATATTTGATCAGCCCCGGGGGTTTTTTTAATTTCTGAGCTTTTTCGTTTCGGGAAATATTTAGTTTAACATTTTTAAAGTCTTTTACTTAATAGGCAAAAACTTGTTATTAACTATTTGTCCATTATAGTCGAAGAGTAAGTATGTTTTAAATTGAAAAAGCTTTAAGTGAGTGTCGCAAAAAAATTATGGAAAATGTTTTCATAGAACCAGTGACTAAATATAAACAGTTGCGAGTATTTTGGTTTTTTATTTTATTTATTTAGTTCTAGTTAAATACAAAATTTATTTTTTCGTTACAAACTGTAAAGCAAATTATGTGATATTTAAATGATTAACCGTGTGCACACTACCATACGTTTTTGATAGCTTGTTGTAGTAAACAAAATATTTCTGGCCATTGAAAAACTAATTAATTCATTTTGCCGCCAAATTTGGACTGTTTTATTAATGGGAGCTTTCAGAGACCAGTGGATAGTGGTGCACTAGCCTATTGGTCTGGGGATCGCAGGTTTGATCACTGCCAAGGCCCTGGGTTTTCCTGCAAAGAAGCCAAAAAGACTCAAGCTTAAATCTGACTTTTCCAATTTCTTTTTTATTAAGAAATTTTTTATAAAGTTTAAATTATTTTGTATTAAGAAAATAATATTGGAATATTTTAATCATCATATTAGCAAAACATCTCATCATCGTTCTTTGTTTGATTTTACCACTTATCACGTTGGATACTAGAGACTAAAAGCATCAACTACTTAACCGAATTATACAACAAATTAGAATAGAAAAATTACTTCTATTTATTTTAGGAAGTTAAATGAATTTCGGTTAGTACGAAATTTTCATCTCTGATGATTAATTATTCCCGCTATTTCCAGAGCCATTGGCGGCGGAGATAAAGTTTTTTCCATTTATATTTATTTGGAAACACAAAAACTTTTTATAGTTGAATTTCTTAGTATTTAATTAAATATGACAAAGTAAATAATATATATACGTTATTATTGGAACTGCGTTGCAGACCGGTTGAACTAGCGAGTTTTCCGGCTAATTCTGGATTCATCAGGATGTCTAACCCTCCCGCCAGCCGCGTATCCGGACATCTACAAAGGAATAACATTGGAAAACTAACTGGCACTGCTCACACAATGAATTCGGAGACAGATGACTACATCTAATATGACTGACTACATCTAATTTGACGTTTTATTAGTGCTGAGATACAAATTATCCGCTCGATCTTTTCTTCACCTACATCTCCATCATTACCATTAATTATTTTTCTACATTAACCAAACATTTTAAAATTATTCGTTCTTTACTAGTTATAACTTAGACATTAATACAGTGACCGTACTATATTTTATTTAAATAGGGTCAGTATTAAAGGAGTAAAAGGCTCCTAAAATTGACACCACTACCACTGTAGGTATTGGTTCAGGTAAAACATAAGCAAAGCAATAAGAGTATGAGTAATAAGCTTTCTTTCTTCATATGAGTGAAGTTGAAAAAGAGACCAGAATTATGGATGTACATGTTCATTACGTATGGATGTGTTAGCTTCAAAAAAATTAACAATAAGCGTGCGTTTTGTTTTAGTATACAAATTTATTTTATTTACCGTTTTTTCCATGGGGAAGGTAATAGGAAATTAGATAGTTTTTTCTCTTTAAACGAATACAATTAAAATAGGTATAAAGTCAAATTTCGACCATTAGGCATACTCTAGTATTAATAATAATACTAATAACAACGTTAAAAATTAATTTAAAAGCCTGAGATATACGAGTACAACAGAATATAAACATTTAACAATCCAGAATACACATTATCTATTTATCCTCTACTTTTGATTAATTTTTTTTTAATTCTTTAGCTTCTCTTCGAATATTCATTTAGTTAGGCACCCGAGTTTCCATTTTTTTTCGACCAACAACACCATGTCTTTTTCTATACTTTCTATACAAATCATTTTCTATAAAAGAAAATCGTATATAAGAAAAAATTTGTTATAAGAAATATTTTTCAAACACCAAAGATGATGAATGATATGAAAGTAGATTTTATATTACAAATTTTTTTCGGCCACACGGAATATATCAAAATTTAAAATTTTTCCGAAACACCAAAAAAGATAAATGATATGAAAAAAGATTTCATATAAGAAATTTTTAAGCTATTGCATAGCTTTTATCGCGGGCTTTGAGCGCGGCGACCGAATCAATAAATTCCGTAACTAAGTTTGTTTCTTAAGTCTTTTGTTATTTTTTTCAATCACGTGACCGTGCATGAATGTAAGTATAAAACAATTGAGCGTGAGTGAAAAAACTGCGCTAAAATTTTACTAACACTCACGCTCTCAATTCGTAATCTTAATTCGTAGGTTTTTAAACAATATTAACTTCTCCTTTATTCAATAAAAGAAAAAATTTGTTTTCTTATCGGTCACCACGATCAAAAAGTGTAATACTGAATATACACAAAATATACAACTATGCGTTTGTTGAACGACAGCTTTTAGTTTGCGTGTTAAATATGCATATTTTATAGAATACACACTTATAAGAAAAAACTTCCTTATATCCATATATGTTTGTAAGAAATAACTTTCTTATAAACAACAATTGTTTATAAGAAAAATCCGCATATAAGAAACAATTTTCTGACATTTTTAAAGTTTCTTATATCAGATATGTACTGTACACAAGCCAGTTTAGGTTAAGATGGCCGGTCATAAAGACCTCGCATATACCGAGTTGGTCCTTAGTGTTACCATGACATACGATAACCAGTAAATGAAAAAGTTAGTTCAATGTGATGATACCAAGATTACTCTACACTCTCTTGGCGAATGCTAGGAGTCTCATTAGTCAGATTCCTGAGATTTCCCCGAGACTGTATGAGTGCGGCACTCTTTTTCCCCTGGACCCGTTATGAAACCTATCAGAAGCCTGCAATCTTTTCTCGATAGCGACAGAAGAATTTTAGTCGATTTCGGATCATGGGATCTCCAAATAACTTTGGATACTTTGCACATTTCGGTGTTTCCCCAAACTGTCTCAGATTTCCACTGTATAGTAGAGTCTACATCTCTCTTAATATTCTGAATTGGAATATTTATCACCCTGTTATACGGTAATTGAACTCCCCGCTTCCCTAATTCATCCGCCTCCTTGCTACCTTCTATGCCCTGGTGCCCACAAACCCAGTACATATATAGTCTTCCGTTGATACATAATCCATGAAAAGATTCCTTACACCTTTGAACTATCGAAGAGTAACTATATTCTGCGGATATTGCCTTGATTCCCGCCTGACTATCTATAAAGAAGGTAATATGTGAGTTCCTAGTTCTGGGATTACAAGCCAGATCAGCAACCATTTTGGCTGCTAATATTTCTGCCTGGAATATGGAACAGTAATTGTGAAGCTTATAACATTCCCGAATACGCAGCTCCCGGCAGTATACTGCAGCTCCAACTTCCTTTTCCATTTTGGATCCATCCAGGGGAGCCCCGTAGACTAGTAGATAGCATACTAGACTATTAGTCGAGGGGTCGCAGGTTCGATTCCTGGCTAGACCCTGGGTGTTTCTGCAGACAAGCCGAAATGGCTTCGCGGTTTGTGTTTGTTCTTTAAAAAAAATCACTATAAAAATTGAAACTCCTATAGTCAAAGTGAAGTCCTGCTAACCAGCTGTCCTCCTCTAAAGTAATGTACGGTTTCTTATTAAATGATGATTTCGGAATGATGTAGTCACTGTTACAATCTATAGCCCATATAATACGGCCATGACCATATGGTCTATCTATAAACTGTCCCGTAGCTTTTAAGCGGATCGCAGATTTCCTTGCAGTACCTTCTGCTACCAAATGAATTATTTGTAGATGCAGGATTCCATCTAGTGCCGCAGTCGGTGTGCTACGAAAACCGCCGGTGATGCTAAGTTCAGCAAGTCTTGGAGTACCGACTAGCATATTCCGATATCATATCTTGTCTAAGGTTGTCCACCACACTAGTATCCCGTTGAGTAAAATTGGTCTCGCTACTGTTGTGTAAATCCAATGAGCGAAATCAGGGGTTAGACCCCAAGTTTTGCCTAGAATTCTCTTGCATGCATAGAGCGTATTTGTAGCCTTTTTTACCCTTTCATCCACATTTAGTTTCCATGCCAGCTTGCTATCCAATATTATTCCCAAGTATTTAGTGTGGTCTTTAATTTCTACGCTGATACCCCCTAGTTCAGGTTTCCTCCACAGATCGATTTTATATCTATTCGTGAAAAGTATTAGGTCAACCTTCTCAGGATTAACTACCAGTCATACTCTAGTTTCCCACTGATTGATTAACCCCAGTGTAGCTTTCATTACAGATCTAATAGTGCCCAGATCTGTACAAGTAACGATCACTGCTACGTCATTAGCGTATGCAGTTACTCTTGCTGCTCCGTCCTTAACCCTATTGAGAAGTTCAATGAGGACAAGCGTCCAAGGCAGTGGCGAGAGCTCCCCTTCTCAATCAGTTAAAGCAATGAATGATGCGCCGTCTCAGTTGATTTATACTTCGTGTATGCATGTTGATTGTCAGAGAGAATTGTCGGCCCCATATTCCCTTTGATATGATGATCCAAAATTCTCTCTAAAGTTTTCAGTAGGAATGATATGAGACTAATAGGTCTAAAATCTTTTGGATACATATGATTGCTTTTGCCTGCTTTCCGCAAAAATACAATCCTAGATATCATCCAAGTCTCAGACATCCTCTAAAGATTTTTACTAACCATGGTACTATCTGTTGCCTACCCCGCTACAGTTGCGCCGGAAAGATACCGTCAGGGCCAGGGGACCTATATGGTTGGAATGAGTCGATTACCTATTCTACCTTTTCATAGGAGATGACATCACTACCACCACTTTCGGTATGAGAAGTTATATCAGTTGGAATGAGAGCGTCCGAGCAGCCCGAAAAGTGAGTATCGATAAGTACTTCCAGCGTTTCCCGACTACTTTTCGTTAATTCACCGTCATATCTACAAACTGTACTTGTCATTGTCGGATTGCTTGCTAAAAACATTCGTAGTCTTGCCGTTTCAGTTGTCTCCTCTTTATTGCCGCAGAAACTTTTCCACGAGACTCGTTTGGCGTTTCGTACATTACGTTTGTATACCTTGAGAACGTCTTTGTACTCTCCCCAGCATTCAGACCGGTCAGTAATTTTCGCTTCTTTCACAGTCCAACTGTTTACTCCACCAAATGTGGTCTGGACTTACGTTTAGTTCGTGTTGAACGGCATGACTTTTCATAGGACGTAGCTACTCGTGTTACTAATTTGTGTATAGTGGTATATATATCCTCTGAACTAACAAGTGTTAACAAGCTAACACTCGACAAAATTCCTTCACATTTTCCATTAAACCACAATCTGCAATTAACACTAACTTACATTTATATTACTTATTAATATAATAGCTTTTACAGTCAACGAATTTAATAGCCTATTTCTGATTTAAGAGGGCACTCGCTATAATTCGAACCAATTTGTATTTCTCATTGGCACTCACTTTCATTCTCATTAGCTTGCGTATGTACATATGTCAATAAAATAATAAAAAAATTTAATAAAATTTATTTTAAATATTTTCTTTCTTCTTGTGAATTTAATTAATACATTTAAACCGGCCGCTGTTGTTTCAAAGGCGTTAGCCATCCTCTTTTCTGATTCAGTTTGCACCTCAGCAGCAGCCATTCTTTTTAATGAGTTAGCTTTTTCTGTAGCTGTCGCTACAAGCTTAATTCGATTGGAGCCCAAGTTTTTATATATTTGTGGCTGATGAAATAATTAAGCTGGGCTTGCAATTAAGCTTAACTGCTTAGAGTACTTCACAAGAATTTTCAGGCCAATGAAACACTTGTATATGCCACTTTAGCCTCCTTGGCCTACACCACGTTAGCCGAACTCGAGTTTAATTACAGACATTTTGAAATGAACCCAATCACAAGACTAGTAAATTTTTTATTTCAAATCGAATCATAATTTATTACTATTATGAGATCTAGAATTCATCAAGCTTGATTTTGCCAGCTTCTATATATATACCACAATACCCGAACTTGCTCTATAGATAAAATGTTCAATAGGTTTCTTTCTTTCATAGTTTTGCGGAATATCGCATTGTCGATAGCACGCACTACGGAATTGGACGCGGATTAATTTTAAAATATTACGAAAATAAGCCGAATTATGGGTTGGATTTGAGAGCAAAATGCTATCTGTTTGCGATTTGATCGTAATTTTTCATATTTAGATCTCTGTCTTGCTTAGTAAACACAGAAGATTTAAATAAAAAATATTTTTAATTAAATCCATCTGTTTTCTTGGCAGGCTGAATATAAATGACCGAATTCGTATTTTTAATCAATTGAGGTTGAAATTCGATTGTGTTTCTATATCAGAAATATACAGGTTATATCGAACCAAAACCTTTATCGTCTGGTCCAACCGCAATACAGATAAGTAAATGAAAAAGTTAACGAAATTTTAAAAAGACAAGTATCAGAATACCACTAGTTTACATACATACGTACATCATACGAGTTTCAAAGAAAAAATTAAATTAAAATAATGAATTAAAATATGTTGTTATATTTTATAATTTAAAATTTTTTTTTACACCGTCAAGTTATTTTTATTTTTGTTATTAATATTATATTATATCAAATAAAAACGTCGACAACTTACTGAATTCATCATATAATTATTTTATCACTGTACAAAATCTTATCTGATAACATATTGGATATTTTTGAAAAATAAACCTTTTATGGTTCATAAAATTGGAAAAAACGCAAAAAATTAAAAAAAAAAATATTATAAATGAGATTGTGCCTGGTTTTTTAAATAAATTGTGGAACAAACTTTTTCAAATAAAAAGTAAAAGTAATAAAAACAACTAAAATGTATCGAATGTTCATACATTCCACCGAACTCTGACCAAGCGATTTATCTTTAACACTCGGATTCCATTAAATCTGTCGTTCTTCTATCTACTAAGAAGATTCCATTTATGTTTTTGGTGACTTTAATTTACCGTTTCTTACTTGGAAAATTTTACCGGTCTCTTTCTGTTACTTCCCGATGAACACGAATAACTTTATTGATGAATGGGGTATTGTTTTAAGAAAGCTGACTACGAAAATCTAAACTTTTTGTTAATTACCACAAACTGGATTGATATCCTCTCTATACTTGATAAATCACCTGATGCCATTGATGGAACTATTAAATTCTTTTATACTATTTTAAAAGATTATATTGATAAGTGTGTACCAAAACATTTCGTCACTTCGTCATCTGGCCCTCCCTGGGCATCTAAAATATTATCAAGATTTAAAAAAAAAAAAAACAAAAAAAAAAATATAAGTTTACATTGTCGTTAGTCGAATATATCAAAATTGTAAATTGCGGGAAGAATACAATTTACTTAATTTGAGGCTGTATAAAAATTATATAAATAACATAACACAAAATCTAAAACGTGATCCAAAATCTTTCTATAATTTTTTTAATATCAAGAGAAACTCTAATAGTTACCCCTCTACTATGAAATATTCAGTGACAGAGACATCTGAGGCAACTATTATAAGTAATATGTTCGCTGATTTCTTTGCCTCAAATTATTTTAACGCAAAATACGACACGTCACGAAACTATTCTTTTTCTGTACAAGAACAACAATCAATTTTGCTTCCTTGTATCAATAGTGTTACATTTTTTATGAAGAAACTAAAGTTTTCAACATCCAGTGGTCCTGACGGCGTTCCTAACTGAATTGTGCTGAAAACTTGTCTTATCCTGTTACTAATATTTTTAATTTGTCTATTAAGTGTGGTTATTTTCTTAAATTATGGAATGAATAGTTTATTATACCAATAAATCAGGCTGTAAATCAAATGTAAACAATTACCGAGGTATTGCCAAGCTAAGTTCTATACAAAAACTATTTGAACAATGTGTTTGTGAGCCTCTTTGTCACCAAATTTCATCTTTTTTAACACCATCTCAACACGGGTTTCGTAAAGGACGTTCTAGTTCAACTAATCTGCTGCATTTAACTGCAATCATTAATCATGGATTCACAAATGGCAAATTTACAGATGTTATTTATACTGACTTCAGTAAGGCTTTTGATAGAGTTAATCAATGCCTCTTGTTGCATAAATTGTATTTAATGGGGTTCTCTAACAGAACTTTCTACAAAATTTTATGTTAAATCATCTTGGACCCATTTTTTCTTTCTTTATATGAACGATTTACCATCCTCAGTACAATTTTCTGATATACTACTATATATATGTCGATGACGTGAAGATATTTTTGAATTCGGATAATCAACTTAGTCAATCATATCAGCGAGATTTGGATTTATTCTTTATTTGGTGTAAAGAGAACCTATTGGCTTTAAATCTCAAAAACTTCAAACATATGCATTTTTCTAGAAGAGCTAACTCTAGTGGATGTTTCACTTTAGGAGGGTGCATATTGGAGTAAGTGGGTGAGTTTCTTGATCTTGGAGTTCTGTTTGATAGAAAGCTTCTGTTTATTAACCATATAAATATGTGCATAAATAAGGACCGTGGTGTATTTACATTTATGAAACGGTGGGCCAAAGAATTTAGTGATTCAACAGTAACGAGACAACTTTATACTTCCTTGATCAGACCTATTCTGGAATATTGTTCCGTCATCTGGGGCCCTTATTATAACATCCACTGTGATCGTTTAGAGTCTGTACAGAAGCAGTTTCTAATTTTTATATTGCGTAATTCATACCCCAACCGTATTTCAAATTTGCCATCATACGAATTCAGATTACGACAAATTAACTTGCCTACACTGAAGAGCCGGAGAAAAGTTTTAAATGCAATATTTGTTATTAAACTTATAAATGGCGATATCTGTTCCGAGTTTCTGGTAAATGAGCTGACATTTAATGTACCGCAATTTTCACTACGTCAATTTCATCCTCTGGCACTGCAATATTTTCGTCAAAACTATGCTAATGCCGATCCATTCCGTAGAATTTGTTATAACTTTAATATACGTAAATGTGATTAAACATAATTTAATTGTATACCTAAACAGCTAGTTTATTTCTATATGATTTCATGTAACTTATCTTTTTTTTAATATGTTGTCTGTAAGTATTTTATTAATCCATAGACTTAAATAAATAAATACAAATACTGCAGTCACATGACTGTCCCATTTTATAAAAATTTTATTGCCGCAGATTGGCGAAGAATGAATTTGTGGCAATAAATGCCGCAGCCCAGTCATACGATCGTTCTAGTTTGCAAGCAAACGGCTGTTCTGGTAGTTTTTAGTTGTTTTGTTTTACGTGCAAATTTTTTTCTTTAGCATATTGATGAGGGTAATCGACTGGTTGTCGATTTTTTCTAAATGTTGATTTTTCGAAAGTCGAATAGTTCAGTTTTTTTTATAATTAAAAACCCGGCTCAGTCGAATACTTCTCGATCTGCATATTTTTTTAAATAAAATTAGTTTTTTTCTATTTTTTAGTTTGCGGATCTACGAGTATAAATGAGTAAATCATTTACTTATTGACCTTGGACTAATCCCATTTCTTAAAATTGAAATTAACGTTTTATGAGAACTAAATGACACTCTCAAAACGTTAGAAATCGCTGTCAATCAGTTAAAAAAATATGCAAAATTCAAAATAAAATGCCTTGAAAGCATTTTAAATGATTTCATATATTTACACAAATGTCAAAAAACTAATCAACTTGATAGATTACATATATGACAACTACATATATGCCTAACAAGTACATTGAGTGCAAGAGCATTTAAACTGTATTTTGTTTTTAAAAGATGATTTTAAACGAATTAGACAATTTTTTAGAGATTTAATTATTATATTAATAATATTATAAACATATGTATTATATGTATTTCGATTTAATGGGCTTATAAGTATGTATGTGCTTCAGACCAACTTATTTTTCAGGAAACGAAAATCATTGAAACTTGTCTGTATATACATAAGTGTTTTCTTTCAAATCGAACTACATAGGAATCCCTAGCAGCTGCTGATATTAATCCAAAGTACTTACTTAATAGAAAGTATTCACACATTTTTCTATATATGTGACGCGCAAAATAGAAAGGGACCTAAGGGTAAAAACCTGTTTTGTTCAGGAGAACCATTTTAAAGATTTAAATACGTGTATCTTTTATAAAAAAATTTCATAAAAAGCGCATATCTCTGGGAGGGAACACTTTTGGGGCATGGGATCGGTCTCATTCGATGCTCAGATGTTGTCCAAATCAAAAAAAAAGTGAAAATTGATTTTTTTATCCTTAGGTCCCTTTCTCTATGCGCTGTCACATATGTTGTATTATTTTGAACTATTTGGTGGTTTCGACTGTCCAATTAATAAGAAAAATCTGTTCTATTATCCAATAGTTGAGATTGCGTTATTGTCGCCACTCGTATGTGCGCGATTTATAATAACCTGGGAAAGGGGGGAAGAAAACAGGAGTTTAGTTTCTTTCTTGATGGGTAAAGTGTATCAGAGCTCTTACAATGTATTTAAAACACGAGAGTTGTTGCACGAGACCTTAATAACAAGACGCACTAACTATAGTACAATAATGCCAACTGTATTTAGGTTGTTTTTTAATGATAAGTAGGTACAATTCTTCTAGGTTTACAATTTAGGTAAGCATTTAAATTTAATTCGTAGAGGTTAGAGCCCAAGTAGCCTATTTAAATAAATGTTGAGAATTTAATTAGAGTTATTTGAGTTAATCAACCTTTGGGCTTGAGATCTACCAAACAAGTGAGGTTTTATGTAATACGGTTTTGTTTTATTATGGAAACCCGAAGTTAACTACCGATTGGAAATTAAGTGGAGAGTACTAAATAATTAGTGTTACAATTCATTTTTTCTATTTTAGCGATTATTTTATTTTTCAGATTTGTTTCTTATTATTTTTTATATAATTCAAATTTTGTCGGTAAGTGAAGAAAATTAAAATTTAAATACAAAAAAGATAACAATTAGTATGATTTAAAATTAAGTAAAAGTTTGTTCAAACTTTATTTGGACATACTATGTACATACATATAGGTTGACATATTGTTTGTCTACCTTGTCGACACATTCATACGCATATATCTTATACATATGTATGTACTTTACATACATATGTTTTGCCTTTAATTTTCGTATTATTTTATAGTATTTAAATGAACTGTTAACTATTTTTTTATTAAAGATTTTAAATTTATGTATAATAGTTTTCTCACAAAAAAAACCAGTTGACCGGTTTTCCTGAATTTGCAAAACCGTTACCGAGTTTTTGAAAATTCTAAATACTCGAACTATTCGAAAACCAGTTTCTGGAAAATTTCGAATAATCTATTACCCTAATATTGATGTATGTAATTCTGCAGCATAGATTTTAATTGGCCGAGATGTATTTTACACTTAATAAATTTATCAAAAAAAAAATAATGAAAAAAATAATTTTTTTTGCATTAATTCTATATATATAAAAAATATTAAGCGTTTGATTGCGAAAAATCAGCACAATATTGTTCTCGATTACCGCAGGGGACAATAAATTATGAAATCACACGATTGGCATACAAAATAGACTGCTCAACGATAAATGTATAAAAGAATTTAAAAGAGCGTAAAAAATGTGTATAAATTTTTTCCAACCATTGTTTTATCGAACCATGAAACAAGAAAACAAGTTTGCGCAGGTCCGTTATTTTCTTTGATTGTGTTGTGTTGTAACGTAGACATAGAATATGTGTTGTAAGCAAAAATTGCATTTGTGTATGGAAAGTAAGCCGAAATGTAAAACTTTGGTACCCCGCGGAAGGTCTTCCTCAAATAGCTTCAAGGCCAAACTCAAAAGTTGTACTCGACTGCATCTTTTTTCTGTCAATTTAAAATTTTATTCAAATCGATGCACCCGTTTAAAAGTTATTTAGTTATTTCCAGTTTTTTGAAAAAAATCTCGAGCACCGCTGAATGTGTGGCATAAAATGTGTAAAGCGAAGAGCATGCAAATGGGAGTACAAACGATGCACACTCAGGCACTTATGAATACGGTTTTGAGCGCAAACAGTATGAATTTGGACCATTTTAAAAAATAAATAACACATTTGATTGAAACCTCTAAAAAATTTCCATTTAATACATCGTTGAAATTTCTATAACATACATAAGTGGATTCCTATGTTTTCTTTTACGTTTGCTAAAATACTGGTGTTAAAACAAATTCTCTTGGTTTGGTATTCAGAAAGGAAGTGATTTATTGTTAGAGAATGCAGCAACAGATGAGTAATGGTTACCATAAGTATGGTTACTGATTAATTGTGAATATCAGTATATAACAGATCTTCCCCTCTACCACAATTGCTTAATCTATAATAAAATCCTTCAACCACTCTAGATCTTTTTTCGCTCGTGCAGGCCTTCGCGATAAATCATCAGTTTGTATTTATTCATGATTCGTGGGTATAGTCGGGTTATCATGCGTTGGCTCTGGAAGTACGGTCGTGGGTAAAGACGATTTCGTGTGAGTGTTGTTTCCAATAAGATATCTTGATAGTTGGACAACAGGGGGTTCTGCTGCGGTTGTTGGCTCGGCTAGTATATGTTGGAGCGTGTTATTGTTTGTTTCTTGGGAAGTTGGTGCTTGGTCTGGTATAGGGTTTGTTCTTAAATTATCACCAGTTCGACGTAACAGGTCCGCATGACGTTTCCACACCCTTCCGTCTTTCCAGATGTATTTACAATTGTACCAAATCTCTACTTCTCTTTAGTCAAGTGGTCACGAGCAGCGACTATCTTCAATGGAAAAGGTTCTAAGCATTTCCTGTGTAGAAGGCAATACCAGTTACTCGCTAGGTAGCATTATATCTTATCTAGTTTTAATTTGTCGCCCGAACATTAAATGTGAACGGTGCTTTTCTGTAGCTGGATGGATTGTAAGTAAACTATTAGCAATTTCTTTTTTAATTTCGGGAGGCTTACAATTTACAGCGTTTAGCTTGTTCTTTATAGTCTGCACGAATCTTTCAGCTCGTCCGTTTGTAGCCGGGTGATATGGTGCCTCCATTTTGTGTACTACAACATTTGCTTTAAAAAACTCACAAACTTTTCTACAGTGAATTGCGTACCGTGGTCAGTTACCATGATATTTGGTAACCCAAATGAATGTGAATCTCGGGCATCCACTAAAATAAAAGGGTATTCTCCCTTGTAAGGCGCAGCAAAATCTGCGTGGACTCTTTCAAAAAATTTTCTTGGTGGTTTCCACGCATGGGTTTTGGGACCGACAGTCGCATCGATTGATACTCCACACAGTTTGACACAACATTTTAATGTCACGATCCAGTAGTGACCACCAGCAGTAAACTCATTTTCATTTTTGTGATTCCAAAATTTGCTAAGTGTATTTCCGACAAGACTCGCTGCCGAAGTTCTTTTGTGATGTAGACCCGAATTCCCCTTAAAATGCAACTTAGTTGTAATTTCTATAGCATTTATATCGTTCTGAGCAATTTCATTTTCATAAACGTGTAAACTGTCTAACTTATTTGCATTATCTACTAAACGTGGCATAGCATCAGCGTTTCCATTATCGTTTGACATTTTTAAACGTATTTCGAAAATAAACGATTGTAAGAAAATAGCATAATGCTGCATGCGCGAGGTTGATATTAGTGGGAATCCTTATTTTTTTTTGCGAAAATATTTGTGCAACTGGTTTGTTATCTGTTACAAGTATGAATTTCCTGCCAACCAGATATTAAGAAAAACGACGAGCGCCAACTACAATTGCTAATGCCTCTCTGTCAATTTCACTGTATTTGTGCTGCATTTTTGATAGGGTTTGGGACGAAAACTGAATAGAAGTTTCTGTTTCACGTCCCACTGCATCTGTTTTTTATTTCTTTTAATGATTTCTCACATTCGGGGATTCATAAAAACTCTAAATTCTTTTGGATGTTTGTCGTCGTTCTCTACTGTAATTTTTTTGTCGTCTAGAAAAACTGTCAAACCCTCAATATTTGCAAGCAATTGTTCTATGAAACTAACCCGAACATCAACCGTGTCGGCTGTGTATTATGTGTATTCAGCGTTAGGTATTTCCTATCGTCTGGGTGTATTTCGTGCTGAAGGTACGCTCAAGGCAAGTCAATTTTGGTGAACTTTGTATCACCGGCCACTGTTGCAAATAACTCTTTCACTGTAACACTGGGTTGAGTGTGACTTTATAGTTGCCACGAAAGCGAACCGTGTTATTTTTCTTTTTCACTGCAACTATGGGAGTTGCACAATCACTGTAGTCGACTATCGTCAAAATCCCTTCGTCTACCTGCTTTAGCTCTTTTTCTTCTGCTTGAATTAGTGAGAACGGTACTCTACGTGCTTTTATAAAAAGTGGCGTTGTATGCAGAGCTGGATTTACGCTTAGGCCCGGTCCTAGGGCGGCATAATTTAAAGGGCGCCAAAATTTAAAGGAAAAATTAAAAATAATGTAAGGACAATTCAAATGCGAAAATTTATTTTGCATTTGCATATTTATTTTATATGTATATGTTAAGTTATTCAATTGTTGAATTTATTTTTAATTAGTAAGTCGACTTAAATGGTTATCGATTCTGACCACAGATTTAATAAAAAAAATAAAATAATATTCTCAAAATGCCAGTGTACCTAACTTTTTTATTTTGGTAATACATATACACAGTGATGCCAGCAGAAATTTAACAAAATCCCTACATATCTCGAAAAAATTCGCCTTTTTCCCTACACACAAAAAAAAGGTTCCGTAGATTTTTCCCTACTTCAAAAATTCATTGAACATTTTTAAAATTTGGACACATTTATATCGCCAGATACAAAATTTCATTTTAAACTAAGGATACGCAGTTCTCACAAGGTTAATCAAATTTTATTTCTAAAAGCTTAATAAAATTTTGACCACGTTAAAAAATGTGGGATCCCGGAAAGATAGAATGAATCAAGTGGTTTTTTTTGTGTCGAAGAAAGCGTTTGAATAATTATAATAGCTTAATATATAGTTTTAAAAAGTCTTAATTTATATATTAAGCATAAAAATCAAATTTGTTTTTCTTTTTTCATACAAAATCTATTCCCAGGAAAATCAGACATTTCTTTGCCTTTCGTTGTCTCTAGTTATTATTTACCGAAAGATGTTTTCTGTCTGTATAAATATATTTAATAATTACACTTTTGTGTGGTGTTTTACGCAATTACATCGTAATAAAAAGGAAAAAACAAAATATTAAAAATTCCCTACATTTTCCTCAAAATGAAAAATCTCTCCTCTTTTGCCTTCGCTTGAAAGTTTCCATTGATTTCCCTTCAAAAAGGGTCAATTTCCTACTCTTGGCATCACTGCTAAAGTAATTTTTTCCACTGGAAAATGGCAAATCCTCAGCACTGCTCAAAAGGTTGTAAATGATATTTTTTTGAGTATTCCTGCTACAAACTGTTCAGCGGAAGGATCTTTTTCCACCCTGAAAAGGGTAAAAAACTATCTACGGGCAAGTATGGAGCAAGATAGACTTAATGCTCTTGCATTATTGTCTATAGAAGCATAAATTATGCAAAAATAAGCTATGAAAATTTAATTGATGTTTTTGCCCGAGCAAAATCCCGAAAGACTAAATTAATAAAATAGGCCCTGATTAAAAAAACTTAATTACTTATTTTTTTAAATAGTATTCATATTAAAAACTTGTATTTAAAGTTACTTTTATTTTTAACAAAAGTTTTGTTTTTCTATTTTAACTGCATCCATATGAATTTTAATTTATTTTATTTAAAACCTCAAATTTTGAAAGAAAATTATAAACCCCATTCTTGTGTAAAATTTTTTCCATTTATTGCTTGAAAATTAAAAAAAAATTGTATGCATGCATAAAATAATTGAAACACATATTTATGAAAAATAAGACTGTTATGAATCTGCTTTGAATTGGCCAAAAGATTGGAATAATTATAAGCATATTAAAAAAAATATTTTATTTCCGAAAACGTGTTCAAATTAAAAAAATCGGTCCATTATCTATAATCTTGTTAAGAAAAAGGTAAGATAACTCATATAACTTACGTAAAGTAATTGTAGCTTTAAACAGTATCTAAATTGAATTGAATACACACGAAGTAGTTAAAAAATCTGTTTATTTTTTGATAATCACTTATATATAATCTAGAAGGGCGGCATATTAAAGAGTGCCTTGGGAGGAAGCAGGCCTAAATCCGCCACTGGTTGTATGTGGTTGTACGTGTAGCCGCGCTTGGAACCCAGTGATTCTTCCCATTGAATCATCAAACAGTATTGGGTATTTCTTCACAATGCACCGTAATTTTTAATATGCTTTCCTAATCAATGTGTTTCCCTCAATCTTATTCACGGAAAGATGTTACTGTATAATTTTTGCACAATTCACCTTAATGCACCTCAACCAATCTCTTCCTAGCAACGCTGAACGATATACAATTTCAGAACCGTAGAATCCTTACCTGTAGGTACATTCACCCTAGGAAATCCCAGACAGTCCACTTATCGATTGCAGTAGCTGTATAATTTAGTGTTTGTATTGTATATTTTGATCTTGCCCAGTATTTTTTTGTCTCTGCCAACCAAACAACCGAAACAGCAGCACCTGTATCAATTTCAAATTTGAACTATTTACTAATAATGAAACATTTTTGTCTTTCATACCCACACGTCTTAAACGACGTTTAACACCGCAAAAATTACAAATTATTTCTTTGTGTGTATAATGTTAGTGGTGCTGCCACATCTGTAACAATTTCTTTGCGTTTTCCTTCTTTTGCTTTATCTTGATGGCTTTTCCAAAGCTAAATCTGCTTTCTTCAACAGTCTGCTCTGAATCAATTGGTATTTTAGTCAAAATACGAACTATTTCCGCAATGCCTTTCCCATGTACTCACCAAAATTGCAAGTTGCTGCCATACGTTTCAGCACTATCATGTATTCAGAGCAAGATTTCATTTCGTTAGGTCTTGGATAAGAATGCTCTTCCAAACTTTTTGTAATCTCTACGTACGACATTCTTTCCGGCAATTTTGTACCCATGTAGTGTAGCATACATATATTTTTGCTTATCCACGCTCTCACTGCGTACAATGTTAATAGCCGTCTTTAATCTCTGTACCCACCGTTTCCAAGATGTAATCTGTGGGTCAAATGCCTCGAAGCTGAATCTCACTCCAGCATTTATGTTATTTTTTTACTCGATGTTATTTACAGATAGTAATGGTTACCGATAAGTAACAACTGGCTACTAACGAAATATAAAACATTAGTCATTGAAACCTATACATATTTATTGTTAACAAACGAAACTTAAGTACAAGTATATACAGGTAATAATATGGGAACATATTTTGTTGTGAACAGTCAAAAAATAGCTTGCTTTATTCGTTTTTGTACAGAAAATATTATTCAAAAATGAATATGAACATCAAACTTTATTTTGCAGTAGCATTCGAAAATGAATAAGTTGCAGTTTTCTAATTCGTTAAATAATACGGATAAATAGTTGATATTCCTAGTCACTGGTATCCACCGTCAAAAGTGGTAAAATCGAACAAAGAACGCTGATGATAGTGTAGCGAAATCAATACTGATCCGTTTTGCTAGTCTGATGAATAAATTTTTTCCATAAAAGTACTCTCTCAATCAAATAATAAATTTATGCAAAAACAATTTCTTAAAAATTAAGAAGAAATTGGTAAACTTAGATTTGAACTTGGTTTGAATTTATTGCAATATAAAATTACAAAATTTAAAAACGACAAGAAATCTAAGTATTAATATGATTTTATTATTTATTTTTAGCTTTATATACATTTTTTTGGAGTTTGATTAACATGTGCGGAAGGAAATACTATTGTCAATTGCTTATGCTCTGCTTTTCAATCCCAGGTCTTACCTTTTCTTATCCAGTTTCTAGTCCAGAAATTTCTACGAAGACAACCACGCCGGATAATAATTTATTAGCTCATCAACAACAAAAGATGAGTGACATCCAAAATGCTCAGTTGAACTCGTTAAATGTTTACGCTTCGAATTATGAATCAATTCCAAATAATCGAAATCATAATGACAAATTTAAGCCGTCTTATAAGCTGCCTGATATGGAAAGCAATTTCACGCCCATCCGCAATATCAATAGCATAGCACCAGAATTCTCTTCTTCAGTG